>JAVXUP010000105.1:0-600000 GCA_033070095.1 Escallonia herrerae | reverse complement strand
AAAAGCAACAGCATAGAGAAGGAAGTAACTCTAGGAATCACTTGTAGAGACCCTTCAACATCACACCTAGGATGATAAGGACAAATTTCTAGGAATCATTCTTAGAGATCCTTAGATGTCACGCCTAGGTTTCTTGAGCATCAAACCCAAGAGCAAGATGTATCAGTGTATCACAAATCCTAAAGAGCATCAAAGCTCAAAATTCTTGATTACATTATATCCTCCGTCAAACTGAAATAGTACAGCATTGCTTATAAGAGAAAGAAGGTCCCTTAGTCGCTACATACTTAAAGCGAATGAACCTCAAGAAGGTTATTAGGTACTTAATAGTGAAGAAACCTAATTTCAGACAAGTTGGTGACAAGCAGCAAACAGTTTATCACAAGACGAAGTAACCATGCAGACCTAGAAAGAAAAACTACAGAAATGCCCTCGTCATAATAGAACTTAAGAGAAATATGACTAAAATTAACCAGTAAAGAAACCAAAAACTGACTCTACAAAATCTAAGTTCGACTTTCTGATTTTCCAAAACAGTGGCGCTTTGAAGTCGTGCCAATATTCAATGCCTTTCAATTGGCGTTTCCTCAATCCATTCATCTTCCGCATAAAGGCATGAACTAGTGATAAGAAAAACCAGAGTGCTTCCTATTCACTGAGAGAAACAGTCAGTGGTGAGTTTGCTTGTAACTGGAAAATGGGGTCCAAGTGATTGCATGCTTAACTTCTCCATTTCTATATTGCAACATTCTCGTTGAAGTGCCCGCCAATGTAGGCTACAAGCAAAACCATGTTGGGTCCATATTTTTTAGTGTGACATACTTTAGGGAAATGCTATCTCCACCCCCAATGTTGCCAAAATATACTTGAGTTGCAAGTGTTGGAATTCTAGCAACAAACAAGGGGATATATTAGCATTTTAGAAGGTAAAATGTCTCTCCCCATACTTTAATGCCTTGTGGGCTTGTTTGGTAGGCATAATTCCAAATAACTGGTATCAGAGCAAAAGAAGCTTCCAAGAACACCAAATCTGATAGTGGTAGTTTCCTGAAACTCGTGCAAAATAATCAAAAAAAGAAAAAAACACAGGCCACAGTAGTAAAATTAAAGAGTTCCGATATGAGTTACTGCTTAATCCTTTTATGTTCACCAATCCCATCAATATGAAGCACTGAATATTGATTTACAGTTATCATGGACATGAAAATGGTCCATAAGAACATCAAACCAGTGGTGTGTCAGTTTCTGGAAGCTCATAGAACTAGTGTTCACACGAAAACTGCTAAAAAAACATGAAAATTGCTTAAATTATCACTAAATCATTAGAATTTCAGCTCTGAGTATACTACTTGAGAAGGGGGGGATTGCTTGCACTTACTTGTAAATGGTTTCTGTTTGGTGAAGGAGAGCCGACGAGGGCGTGAAATTGAAGGAAGGCAAGACGTGAAGGAGGTAACTCCCACCATTATCTCACTGCCCGAGAAAATCTTTCGCTGGCATCCTCGTGTGGCCTCCAGATGTTCGTACTTTGTTGATGTTAGCTTCGCGAAAGAAACCGGTAAAGCGGTTGCTAAAGAAATATAAAAACTGTTGAAGGCTGCTTACAGCCCTCTTAGCCGCGTGTCTTATGATTATTTACACATAAGTTTTCTGATATATAATACTTTAAAAACATCCTCTTAATTCTTTTTGCCGACTTTTTGTGCTAAAGGAATTAAATTACTCTTAGATGAAACAACTTCTATTCCTCTAACTAAATTATTAATAATTTATTCATACCTTATCCTGGTCAGACCCACGAGGCTAAGGGACCCGCGTCGCGTGACGCATCACCCAGTCAACGGTTAATTATTCAAACACCATAACCCGGTCAAAATGCATCTCCTTTCGGGCATCCGCAGGCATCACCAATGCAGCAACATCAACACCGTCAAGCCGTTGGAAAAGGGGCTCGATCCTTCATGGGGTCGGCCACCCCTTTCATAAGGGGGTCGGCTACCCCTTCTCTTCAAGGGGGTCGCCCCCTTCCTTAAGGGAGGGTCGGCCACCCCTTCCTTAAGGGGGTCGGCCGCCCCTTCTTGTAGGGGGGGTCGGCCACCCTTTTGTTTCGCAAAGATTACTCCTCAACCCCGACATCTCATCGCGCCCTCTACAAAGTACGCTCAACACCAATGATCGCATGACGCGGCTCACCGACCTTGCGCAATCGTCACGACGATAGCAGAATATCCCAAGTATTGATCCGCGATAGTCGTCACTGCAGCCCGGCGCCAAGTATTGCTCCGAGACAGTCGTCGCTGCACCCTTGCGCTATGCTTATGATACGTGCCCCGACATCTAGTATACCTTCGCGACAGTCGTCGCCGTGACCATGTGCCACAACCACGTTACAGGCCTGCGGCATCACACTTATTCACCACACCATGCGCCCCCGCCATGGGCGTGAACATGCTTCAACCCACTCTCCGGAGTGTGCGGCATTCCGGGGACTCAGCTCGTAATACCCCGGCACGAGGACCCCTCACTGCGGGATGGGCTGTATGCCATCGCCGGCTCAATCAAACTGCGGCATGGGCGTAGCGCCATCACGGGCTTCGTGCCATTGCCGGCTCAATCAAACTGTGGGATGAGCTGTATGCCATCGCCAGCTCAATCAAACTGCGGGACAGGCTTCGTGCCGTCGCCGGCTCAATTAAATTGTGGGACGGGCTTAGTGCTGTCGCCGGCTCAATCAAACTACGGCATGGGTGTAGCGCCATCACAGGCTTCACGCCATCGCCAACTCAATCAAACTGCAGGACGGGCTTCGTGCCGTCGCCGACTTAATCAAACTGCGGCATGGGAGTAGCGCCATCACGGGCTTCGCCCCATCGCCGGCTCAATCAAACTGCGGCATGGGCTTAGCGCCATCGCGGGCTTAATCACCGGGGGCTCTGGCTCTCGTAGCAGGATGGGCTCGCAACCCTGAAGCCATCGTCGGCACCACCTTAAAGCCATCGACATCACACTTGTAGGGGGCTCCGACACAAAGACTTCACCACAACGGACTTCAAGCACTAAGCGGCGACCATGGACACTCATGTCACTCATGTTGCTGTTGATCGTCGACACCACAAGCGCAATGACCCACGGGTCACTCTGAGACGGGAGCAGGTCCTTGGAGGGCATCGCGCCTAGTCTGCCTGGTAGTCAGCTACAGGGGTAACCCTCACCGCTGTCAGGTTCTCTGCGCGTCTCTTGACGCACCTCGTGGGATTCAGTAAGGGCTTGGACTGGTGGCTGGCGCAACGGGCTACTCTGACCATGCTACCGTGGCATGATCAGTCTCCTCAGACAGGCAGAGAGATGTTGCAAGGGCAGGGTAGCATGAACTCGGGGACCGACAGTGCAATGGAGAATCAGCACTTCGGACCCCCTAGCGACGTGTCGTTCCCAGGGGGTGACACATGTCAACTTATGACACATGCACATTTTTGCCTATAAATAGTGGATTTTGGAGCTTATTCAGGGATCTTTTCTCTCATTGGAACTTTTCACTTTCTCTCTCTAAAAGACATTATCTCTGGAATTCTAGTGAGAGAAACACACTTGGACTCCTATCACCGGACCCTCAACGCTGCACACTTGACTCACGGACTGTCGACCGCCGGCCCTGTTCGTCGTCGCCCTGCCTATGCGGCGCTGCCAGCCCTCGTGACCTATCTGGGGAGCCTTGCTCTCAGCCCTTACTCCGTCCTTGCTGTCTCCTACTTTGTCTACCTGGAAGCTGACTTAGACTGCATCCTTTGTGGCACCTCCACGTAGCAGCGAACCCTTTTTTATACCAACATAATTATTAAGTATAAAATGATACAACCAAGTTACTCTTTATCGTCATTATAGTATCAACCTTTAAACTTTCGTCACTTTGTTTTAACAAGGCTTCCGTTCAAGGAAAATACACTCTGTAATAGTTTAGAGTGGTTAGAGAAGCAGTTTGATGCAACTATAATTAGACTTTTGTTGGCTTCTGATAGGAACCTTGAATATGTGGAGTGGAATTATAGAAGTGAAAATCCGTTTCTTGTTATTCAATGAGCATCTCCTCCATGACACTACCTTAGGGAGCTCCATGTGCTCTGGCATGAAGACTTTTTTCCTGTCAGGTAGGTGACTCCTCTTGGCCATTACCTTGGTCTGTCAGTCAGTCCTCCTGGGCACTACCTCGGCTTGTAGGGTAGATGACTCTTCTGAGACACTACTTTGGCATGCACTGCCTCTAGAGAGCTTCAAGTGCTTTGGCATATGGACTTCCTTCTGCTAGATAGATGACTCCTCCGAAACACTACTTTGGCATGCATCGAATACTCCAGAATAAGACTTACCGCAGGATAGGCGACTCCCTAGTGATATTATCTTCACCATGGAGCTTCTAGTGCTCCGACATGAGGACTCCCCTCCCTCTAGATAGGCAACTTTCTTGGGACATTACATCGCTTTGCGAGGTAGGCGACTTCTCCAGAACACTACTTCGGTGTGTCAAATAAAAGACGCCTTCTAGGACACTAAGTTAGCTTGTCGAGTAGGCGACTCCTCTGTAGAGACTACCTTGGTGCATTCCGAGTGCTCTGGCATAAGGACTTATCCGCATAATAGGTAACTCATGCGAGGCACTATTTTGCCAGGGTTTCTTCATGACTAGTCTACATGTTGCGACATCGGGGGCTCTTCATCAGCACCTCTAGGGACCATCACCACTGAGTCACCCCAAGACAGGACAAGGAATCCAGAGGGCATCACACCCATCTCGCCTTGTAGTTGGGCATCAGGCTTTCCTCACCGCTAGTGGGTTGTCTGTGTGTCTCAATGCCATTGTAGGACTCAATAAGGGCTTTGAACTGATGGCTAGATTAAGGGATTCAGTGACCACACTAGCACTTGTGAGGCAAGCTTCCTCAAGAGGTGCGGGGCAAGCAGGGTGAATATGTGATCCGATAGTTTGCGGAGCACCAACATGTGTGACCGCCTCGGTGAGGTGTCACTCTCAGGAAGCGCCATTTGTGTCGCTTGATGATGTCACTTCCCAACTCTTATGAGTAGAACTATAGAATTCTAGAGAGAAAAACACTTTGGACTTCAGACCTTGATTTGGGACCTTGACTCTAAAACTGATTTAGACCTTGGCTCTGGACCAAAACATTGGGCTGGTGTCCGTTGCCATATACTCACTCTGTGCCGTTGCCTTCACAACTCTACTACTCTTCAGGCTCTGTCTGGGAAGTCTTGGTCTCTAGCCTTACTTTGCTCTTACTCTATCCTACATCAGCATACTTTACTTCTGATTGGAATTGCATTCTATATAGCACCTCCGCGTATTCATCGAACCGACTTCTTCAATTGCTTTATTAATTTTGATGTTGGGCCATCATTGTAACGACAAAGGGACATTATTGTACACGAGTGTGTATGTTACAGATTAGAGATGAAGAATGAGAGATTTGGCAGAGGAGAAAGCATCGTGGAAGGACAAAGCTCGGAACATGACTTCTTAAATTTGTAAGAATAAAGATGCGAGATTCTACTGTGAGGGGTAAGACATGAACAACGAGTATGCTCAATAGTGGTAAACGTCTCAAATGTCATAACCATAAGATGTTAAAAAGTCTTCGACAATCCTGTAAAACTCTATTTGGTAAAGTAGCATGGTTTAAATTCGTGTAGACCAGCGATAGAAAGTTGGCTTTACATACTAATAGCATTATTTCCAACTCAACAGTGTTCTGGAAGCATTTGTCACGCTTATCGCTCTTTCAAGTAAATATTAAGGCTGCTATAGCTAAATTAACAGCCAAAACTAAAGTGACACGTGGCATCTCAGTCATCGCTGTCAATGTCAGTGCTATGACCAACCAATCTTGAACATTCCAGAAAGCTTTTAGCTTGCCTCCTTAGAAATAATGCTGAAGACCATTAAGTATTTTAAACAACAAGGGTTCTAAAGTATTAATTAATTCTAGCCTATATAAAGAGGGACATCCAGGTACATAAGACACAAGCAATCACACATATGCACACTTATTATCCTAGGTTCTCAAAGTCTCTCCATGTAATTGCTCTTTAACTTTAACATCAGAGAGTTCTCCACCCCCAACCCCCCCCAAACAAAGAAAAAAAAACTCTACAAGTGGTTAATCCACTTTCCATTTTTAGGCCAGTTCTTTTTGGGATCCTAGGCTACCATTTGTTGGAAAAAAGACTGAACACATATTCATAGAGCATTTGGCAAAGAGGGTAGTATATAATCAAACATTATAACAAGAGAGAATAACATAAGTTCTACGTTCAAGCTATGAAAACACTTGTCAATAGTTTAAATTAGATAATAATAGTTTAAATTAGATAATAAGGTTTCGTCACCGATCAATTGTATCAAAATCAAAAGCATGCTAAATGATTGAATGGTAGATGCACACTTACCAGAGACTATAGATAGAGTACACTTGTCGATCAAATTTGTTGATATCAAAATAATATTAGGTTATGAAACCAACTTATGCTTCTTACTAGTTTCTAGTTGTTAATGATTGCCAACTTACAGTACTTATAATATCCAGGACAACTCCATGATTATCTATATTACATGTAAGAGTATGGATGTGGTTAAATGGTTAACTTTTTTTTATTTAAAATATCTTTTTTTAATTAAAGTCTTCATAAAAGATTAGTGGCGATTAAGGGTATTTTTTATTTAAAACTTTTTTTTTTCAAAAGATCCCTTTTTTGGATTAGGATGTTACTAAAACTGAGTGCTTTTGACTTTTCAAAGGAGGTCAAGCCTCTTTTCATAAAATTTTCTTATTGGAATATATGTTTTTGCTAGAGTTTTATTTTGATTTTTACTAAAGGAAAATAAAGGGCTAAAATAAACTTTAGTAGTCCAAAACTACGCGAAGATCTAACTTGAAGACCCAAGTTTTTTATTTTTGCATTTTAGTTTGAAGTTTTAATTAGGCCATTAATATGTACTTCCATCCAAATCCCTAACTTTGGACACAAAACTGTTAGGGGTGAAATTGCGAATTCAAGTTTGGTTTTTTTCCTCCTCCTATTTTTCCCTTTATTTTTCACTTTGTCTTCTTCAGCCCACCTACATCTCTCGTCGCCACACCCCAAGCCACACCCACCACCACTTCATGAAGACATCATTGCCACACACCATGCCCACCAAACCCAACATTGCCGTACGTACCACCTCATCTAGCCACTGTAACACACGCGCACGTGCACAGATATACAACACATGCCACCTACACAGGCAACATACACTGAACACAGGGAACATGTATAATCATGCACCCACCCATTTATCCATTTATCCCCCTCTCATTCCTTCACCCCATTGCCTTATCCCTTCTTCCCCGTGACAGACACTGACCCACACAGAAAATGCACCCATCCTTTTGCACCCCTCGGCCCCTTTACCCCATTGCCCATCACCCACTCCCCCACCCAGCTCTATCTTACCCGCCCTTCTACCACCACATAACCATCCACTCACCCACACACACGAGAATGCCCCTCCCCTAATACACATACAAAAATACATACACAAACACACGCATAGATTCAAAGAATGGTGCCCCTTACCTAGCCTTATCTTACCACCCTTTCCACTACTGAAAAACTCCTTATTCACCCACCCCCAACCCCACACACACCTCTATGAACAAAACACACAAAACACACACACATCTTTGTATAAATGTGTTGTTTTGTTCTTCTGTGACTTTATGCATTTTTTATGTGTTTGTGTGTGTGTGTGTGTGTGTGTTTCTATCTTTTATGTATGTTTTGCCCATCGAGGTGTATGTGTGAGGGTGGGCGTGGGTGAAAGGTTGTGTATTGGTGGAAGGCTGGTAAGATATGGTTGGGAAGGGGTGAGGAAGGGTGGTTGATAATCAGGGGAGAGTGAGAGGCAAAATGGGGCAACATGTGTGTGTGTGTGTGTGTGTACGCGAGTGCATCTGTATAAGCATGTGTTTCATGTGAGGGTGTGTGTTTGTATCATAGTGGCAGGATAGGTGCAGTGT
The DNA here is from genome assembly GCA_033070095.1 of Escallonia herrerae. Classification (NCBI taxonomy): domain Eukaryota; kingdom Viridiplantae; phylum Streptophyta; class Magnoliopsida; order Escalloniales; family Escalloniaceae; genus Escallonia; species Escallonia herrerae. The sequence continues at coordinate 591,931 of JAVXUP010000105.1, read as the reverse complement.
TGGGTTTGGTGGGGGCGGTGTGTGGCGACAACATCTTTTTGGAGTGGTGGTGGTGGTGGGTGAGGCTTAGGGTGTGGTAGGCGAGGATCTAGGTGGGGATCTAGGTGGGTTGAAGAAGAAAAAGAAGTGAAAATGGAAAAGAGAGGAGAAGAAAACCATTCATGAGTTGATGATCTTGGCTCTGACGGTTTTGTCTCAAAAGTTAGGGATTTGAATAAAAGTACTTAACAATGGCCTAATTAAAATTCCAAACCCTGACGTGTAAAGATCAAAACTTGGGGTCCTCAAGAGATGTTTACATACTTCTAGGGTACTTAAGTGTATTTAACCTAAAAAGAGAAAAATTCTATGAAAACCTTATAAAATCTCACTTGAACTCATGCATGCTCTTAAATACTGAAGAAAAAAAAACCCTATCAAAATCTAGCTTCATTCATGTTAAAACTAAAATACCTTAGACTTACTACATCTTCCCATCAAACTTGACTAAAGAAAATAACTTGCAGATAACAAAGATCTCTGTAGCTTTTCAGGATAAATGTTGCATTTAACTCAAACTAAATTGAATATTCTATAACAAATTCAATCATTTTTAAATTTTATTTCATATTGGTATGTTGATGCATTCACTTATAGGTTTGAATTTTTGTGGATATGTATAAATTTCTAATGTACACATATTAGTATATTGAAGCTATCATGAAATTGAAATTCAATTCTAGGTTTTAAAGGGACGTACCGGTCTAAGGAGGCTATCCTAAAATTGGAGTTTTTTAGGATTTTTAAATGCAAATGTAACCATGAATTTTAAGAATCACTAGACCATACCGTTCTGCTCCTAATTACAATTTAGGTTCGTGGCAAATAAAGAATCCTAAGTTTGTATTAGAGCTATTGGCATGCTTTTTATGAGTATGAACATATTCTTTATATGGTTATTATTTTTTTATGTTCCACTGTAGCCTGAAAATATCATTTATTTGCATAATAGTATGTTCTTCAAATGATTATTGCCTTTGTATATTCCACTATTGGAGTGATAGGATTAGATGAAACTCAATTGGTAAAGACTTTAATTTATTTGAGATCAAAGGATAATGATTTTTCCTTCTTTATCTTTGACTTGAAAACTCTCAAGTTTTGATATATAGGTGGTCAAATGGCTAAACCTTTTGTTTTCTTAAAATACTCTTGAAAATTTAGAGATTTCTAAAAATTAAGAGCATTTCTGACTTTTAAAAAGGTGAAGCTAAATTAATCAACGAGTGTACTCTATCTATAGTGTGGTAAGTGTGCACCTATCGATCAACCATTTAGCATGCTTGTGAATTTAATACAATTGATTGGTGACGGAAGTTATTATCTAATATACACATATATTTCATCTACATGGTTCTAGGTATACCCCAAATTTAGTTGTAATGAAGGAAAACTTACCGAACAACAAATCGTCTCGCCGGAAACCTTGTCATCTTTCCCTTCCTCCCTTTCTCTTGCTTTCTCTCTCTCAGCCGAACTCCTTCTCTCTCTGTCGCAAATCTGAAGAAGAGAAGATCCGGGGGAAGGGCTGCCCTATAACGGGGCATATATATTTAAAACCTAGGTTAGCTATTTACCCGAAATCTCCCTAACTTTTGTTTGTTATTCAAAACTAATCCGAAACTTTCTCTTTTTCTAAAAGGCCCAACGTAGTTATCTATAATAGATTATTACACTAGAATAATTTAACGATGTTTACATAACCCGCTACACTAATCGACGCGCAAAGTCGCTAAACAAAAATATCGATTCTAAATTTAAAAAAATATCTCCGCTAGTTATTTACCGATAAAAATTCCACTCATGAAAATTCAATGCTAAATCTTAATATAAAAGTCATTGCCTAAAAATAAATTAACCGGGCATGCAAGATCACGGTTTGGGGTCTTACCACAAATGTGTGTTCTGTCTTTTTTTGCCAAACGCTCTACACTTTAATTTCTACTACTCTTTAGAGAACATTCTTAAATCTAGGTATAATATGTTCTTTTCTTCTTATATATTATTTTTAAGGTAGATAGCTTATCCACTCTATTAACTTTTGCATATGGCTGCAAACTTAAATTTATGGACATAGGACCGAGTCTGAACATCTACACGTTCAACTAGGCCGTCCTTTTTAGACTTTTATGGCAATTTATTTGTTGTTTTGTGTTTGGTAATAGTTTGCTATAATGTTCCTAACTACCAAAACCTTATACCATTAGTAACTTATTCTCTTTTGTTTTACTTTGATGATAAGGGTCTTATTGATCGATGAACAAGCTATGGTGGAAATTGTTCTTGATGAACTTTTGTGGTGATTTTTTTTTTATGTTAAAGTGTTACGGGTACATAAATAGGGTTTAAAAGTTAGGTTTATGAACATTATTGAGATTACTTCGTTCATCATTATTTTCTCATATTTACTTCATAAAATTCATTTTGTTATACATATACATTTCAAAAGGACATGACATGCACATGCTTTTATTGACACACACACATACCCTACCCACCCCCACACACGCACACACGCATGCATAGTTGTTTTAAGTGAGTATTTGTAGTACTATCATATAAATCTATACTAAAAATAAAAGTTTTTTTGGAAAATATATGCCCAATTATATGTACAATAAAATAACTAGCCTAATAAATATTAATACTAAGATCAACAAGGTCATGTTAGGTAAAAACAAAAGAGAGGATACACTATCAAGAGAGCTTTAGAGTAGTCTACTGCCAATAGAAAGTAAAATGGAATAGCTATTTTGACCTCAAACGATCATCACTATAAGAAATGACCATTACTCTACAGAAAGAAATAAGATGACAATGAATAACACTGAAAGTGTTAAATCGTGATATTTTTAATTCTAATGAGACGCTTGTAAGAGCAAGGGCTAAAACTCTAAAAGTGAATGATTGAAAATATATGAGGACCCTTGAAAACTATACCTACTAATTTTGTTAACTAAGCAGTTAATTCTTTATATGTACCATGTTAGATTCTTAAGTTCATTTGATTCTTCGTTTTAAATATGTAACATTTAAGCTCCTAGCTCTTTACAAACTTTTCATACATTTATCGACCCCAATTCCTTACCATCAGGCACTTTACTTTATGCAATACTTTTTGGGCTATAAATTTTGAACTTCTGTTAATATCACTTAGTTAAGATTTAGACTATGTAATTTCACTTTCTAGGCTTATAAACATGTAATTGAATTATATCACAAGAAATTGGACATCTCCATTATATACACTTCACATCAAATTGCCTCTAGAGCACTTTCTTCACTTTTATTACTACAACCCAATACTTGCAATGTTTCGTGAGAATTAAACATTTTGTGGAAGATGTTTGAGAATGATAGCAACGTCAGTGTATCTTGGATAATAAGATATAACATGGAACGATCATAATTCTCTTTAACAACAACTTAATGTTAACAAAAGAAACAAGTATGATACATGGTGACAAAACATTGGCCGAGACATTAACAATTTGCATTTAAAAGTAAGACCATATTTTATAGAAATGTCAATGGGCCGGGCGCCGACCCAGCTCAAGCCCAACGGGCCTCTAATGAAAATAGGCCGGGGCCAGGCCTAAATCTGGGATATATGGGCCCAGTCCAAGCCCTGGGCCTAGGCCCAATATTTAGGGTCGGGGCCGGGCCCAAAAAAATTTTTAGTTCCCAACTACTTGTTATTTACCTGCGTCGATGGCCAACAAGAATACATTAAATTTGCCTATTATATGGTAATGTAGTTCATGAAGCATATGCATAAAAGTTGTCTACCGCTTCTTTATTTCTATTTCTTACCCTGTCTAATGTATGCTTGAATCTTCAGGTGGATCACTTCTGTCTGGATTTTAAGTTCTTTTCCTTTGTATTTTGTGGTAAGACAACTGACTCGTAGTAGAACTTCTACTACGAGCAGGCTGTCTTGGCTCATGAGCTAGGTCACCTTAATTGTGATCATGGTGTATGGCTGACATTTGTAAATATTCTCACCCATGGGGCATATACTATACCTGGTAGGTCATTTTGAGCTGTATAGGTGAATCCATTATAATAGTTTTGCTTAATGACTTTGCCGTGCTAAATGATGCAACATTTATTGTTTTGACTGGAGAAGGAAATTTATTGAGTCTACATTTTTTGTGGTTCTTGTCCAAGAGATTATATAGGTTTTGAGATAGGCCCATATTAGAGAAACAACTTCGTCAAAATCTTTTGAGTATTTGAGTGTACTACAGACTGTTTAAGCACAGCTTTAGACAAATACATAGGTTGTTTACTTTGTTGCTTGGGGTCACTTAATTGACATATAACAGACACTGTGTAAGTTGGTGTTAGTATAATGAGTAAATTTTGGTTGGCACGACTAGTCATGATTAATTTTACAGGTTCCTGTCAAGCTAATTATACTTAAAAACAAAGCTTTTGAAGAGCTCTACAAATTGAAACTCCTAGTCTTAAGAATTTTTTGATGTATAGCCCATTTAATTGTCAGCTCCAATATTGTGGAGTAGTTTGTAGTATTCTCAGCCACAGCTTGTATTTGTTCGAAATGGCTATCTAGGAAATGAGTTTAATTTTTGTGTGTTCGGGCCAGAACCGGGCCTAAAAAAGGGCCAGAATTGAGCTTTTTCGGACCGGGCCATTTTTGGCCTTTTTTTGGCCGGGCCGGGCCTTTCTCTTGAAAACTCTGGCCTAGTCCAAGCCCAGGCCCTATTTTTGTGGGCCGCTACTGTTCACAAGAGGGCCGGGCTAGCCCGGGCTTTTTTCGGGCCAGGTCGAGCCGCGGGCCGCCCAGCCCATTTGACATCTCTAATATTTTATTCAATGAACTTTCCATGCTTCAAGTCTTTGATTAACAGTTCACAATTAATTTATCTATTATGTTTTAGTTAAAACAGTCATACTAATTAAGTTTAATTGTGCTTTTCCCTGTGACATTTTTATACCAAATTACTGTTTAATGTGCAAAACACGTGATCCTTACAAGTTGCATAAAAATGCTTTTGAAATTTAAAGTTCAAGAATTTCAATGGCTCGCTATTTAAACGACTGACATCTTTATTATATTAGTGTTATATTTATGTGTATACGTGTGTGTGTGTGTGTGTGTGTGTTTGTGTACAAATTATATATGAATGTACGTATATGAGAAAAATGATCCCTCTAGGAAACTTAGGAGTCAGTCATTCAATTTATCCAACTAAAGGAAAGGGAAAAAAAAGATCCATGGCCACAAAAGCTCAACGTGTTAGCTAAACCTTATAGTAATGATAATCCACAACATAACAATAGAAAAAAAAAGAAAAAGAAAATACAACTAGTACTTGTCACTTTTATATGGCTATCATGTTTACTTCATCATCCATGTGCCCCATGCCAATAGTGTGATCCAACATTTTGAGTTGGTTCGGTGAAGCAGTAAATAGACTTCTCGTATGCACCTATACATATATGAAACTATTTGCCATTGTGAATTTCACTTTCTTTAACTACACCTTCACTACACAGTGATGGGTTTTCGGTGGATTGAAACCAAACAAATGTGAATTAACTCTTCTTTTGTTTTTGTGAAACTTAATACTCCTTGGAAATCCAACTTGCATTCTGTCTCTACAAGTTTTCTTTGATTTTGCCATCTTATCATCTTGAGAACGACTTACCTCAGAGTGCTAGAAGGTGTTATTTCATATTCGGTTAAGTACATGCCTAGTTTATGCTTCAGTTTCCTCCAATGCCTTACAATCGGGGTTATGCATCGCACGTGAAAGATCAAAAAGTTGACTTAAGCGATGACAAAAGAAGAAGCAGATAAATGTAAAGTTTATAGTGTGAGATTCTTGTGTATATGTTGAGTGATATCAAAAAAAGAGAAGTATACAGATTCAATGATGTCTGTTATATTCATGACCGACAGTTACACGAGATTACAAGAAAACTCATAGTCGCTTATCTTGTGGGATGCTATTCAGAAACAAAAATAAACAATTTGCAATTACAATGATCTAAAATTGGCAATCTACTTAATAGTCCTTCTCACGCGTATACAATGTTCCAGCCATCCCTACAGTCATGTCAATTAAAATTCCTCAAACAGTCATGCCAAACATTACCCTCTTGGTAAGGATGAAGTGAATCAAACATAATCGACTACATGTTAGATAGTTTGTGTTCTTTGATCATAGAATTTCAAAAAATAAAGTGTAGCTATAGCTAAATTGGGCTAAATTGGTAGTGGCAATAATCGGACATTAATTTTTTTGAATGGAATATTGTGCAAGATATAGGAATAGCTAAAAGTGTCACAAAAGTTGTTACTAAAAGTTTATATATAGTTGTGCGTATTTGCATTCAACATGTACCATCACATGAAACTATTTTTTTAACCAAGTTGAGCCTATTTTGGTACGTAAGGGCTTCACTGTCTTTGTAGATTATGCAAACTAAAATTTAGGGCTTCATTGTCTTTGTCTTTGTAGACTATGCCAACTTAAATTTAAGTTCTTAGAACACTTTACTTTGTTAAGCTTTAGTTTTACCAAAATGTGCTTTTCACAAAGGTCTATGACCTTTCTATTTCGAATCACTACTTAATGCAAAAGCACGTGATCCTTACCAGTTACATAAAATTACTCTTAAAATTTAAATTTTAAGGTTTTTAATGGCTAGCTATTTAAATTTTAAATGACTGAATTCTTTATCATATTGGTGATATATTTATGTGTGTGTGTGTGTGAGCGCATTTCTGTCTGTGTACATTGTCGTATACGTGAATGTGTGTGCACAAAAAAATATCCCTCTATGAAACTTAGAAGTCGGCCATTCAATTTATCCAACTAAAGGAACGGGAAAAGAAGGTGCCATGGCCTTAAAAGCTGAACGTGATAGCCGAACCTTATAGTATTGATAATGAACAACATAACAACAGAAAAGAACAAAGAAAAATACAAAGTAGGACTTGTCACTTTATATGACTGTCATGTTTGCTTCATCATCCATGTGCCCCATGCTAATAGTGCGATCCAACATTTTGTGTTAATCTGGTGAAGCGGTAGATAGACTTCTCGTATGCGCTTGCACATATCTGAAAAGACACTAGCCATTGTGGAATTCACTTTCTTTAACTACTAATTCACTACATGGCGATGGATTTCCGGTGGATTGAAACCAAACAAATGTGAATTAACTCTTCTTTTGCTTTGCGAAACTTAATACTCCTTGGAAATCCAACTTGCACTATGTCTTTACAAGTTTTCTTCGATATTGCCATCTTATCATCTTGAGGGTGACTTACCTCAAAGTGCTAAAAGGTGTTGTTTCATATTTAGTTAAGTACACGCCTATTTTATACTTCAGTCCAATGCCTAAGAATAGGAGTTGTGCGTCATACATGGAAGATCAAAAAGTTGATTCAAGCGATAACGAAAGAAGAAGCAGATAAATGTAAAGTTTATAGTGTGAGATTCTCGTGTATATGTTGAGTGATGACAAAAAAAAGAAGTGTATAGATTCAATGATGTCTGTTATATTCGTGACTGACAGTTACAACGAGATTACAAGAAAACTCATTGTCGCTTATCTTGTGGGATGCTATTCAGAAACATAAACAATCTGCAATCACAATGATCTGAAATTGGCAATCTACTTAACAGTCCTTCTCATGCACATACAATGTTCCAACCATCCCTACAGTCATGCCAATTAAAACTTCTCAAACAGTCATGCCAAACATTACTCTATTGGTAAGCATGAAGTCAATCAAGCATAAACGACTACGGGTTAGATAGTTTGGGTTCTTTGATCATAGAAGTTTAAAAAAAAGTGTAGCTACAGCTAAATTGGTAGCGTCAATAATCGAGCATTAAATTTTTGTGAATGGAATATTTTGCAAGATATAGGTATATCTAAGAGTGTCACAAAAGTTGTCACTAAAAGTTTATATGTAGTTGTGCGCATTTGCATTCAACATGTACCATCATGTGAAAGTAAGTTTTTTAACCAAGTTGGGCCTATTTTGGCACATAAGGGCTTGATTGTCTTTGTAAACTATGCCAACTGAAATTTAAGTTCTAAGAACACTCTACTTCATCGAGCTTTAATTTTACCAAAATATGTTAAGACCTTTGTCTTGGCACATGTGACTATTGCTCTCCCTCTCTTTATAACATATTCAAATGCTCTTTAAGCTAAATGTATTTACAAAACCCAGAGTACGAGCTCTAATTACAGTGACGCCCATTATTTATTGTAAGCACCAAACCATTCAAATCAATTCAAGCCATTTAAATCCATCCAATCCAATCGGAATAATCAACAAATGTTTACGGTTTTGTTTCACTTTTTTCAAAGTGGCCTAAGTTTAGTTCGATTCACTTTTTTAAAACACGATCGCGAACTGAACCAAACCGACCCACGACACGTTAGTTTTTAATTTCGGTAGCATACATTGATAACTTTCACATAAATAGTATTAAGCAAATTCAACTAAATAAAACCCTAAAAGTTAAAAGAAAAGAAAATAATGAGAGCAAGCATAACACAAAAGTCTAGTAATCAATATCTCTTGTACATTTACTCATTCTTTTTTGAACATCAAAGACAATAACAAACACATAACTGAGTTTTTTTATTGTGATATGAATCTGTTAGTTATCTGGAACAGGTTCATCCAGCAATAGCTCAACTGCCTTACGAAAACCAACCAATGATACTGCCCAGTCTACATTCTTGTGTTCCTGTAATGGGCTGTTTTGCATCAAAATACCTTCTTCAGATAATAACTCTGGTCATCGAGAACTCGCTACACTCTTGGTATCGTAGCTCTCTGGCTATATTCCTAACCAAAAAACCTATTTTTAATACAAGTCATAGTCTCATTTCTTTATCCTATTATAACCAATAAAAATAATTCCTCTAACATACCCTTTTCTAATACATAAGCACCTCCATGATGTACCTTTATGCTAAAAACCCAGTAAGAATTTTGTGGTTACTTTTTGAAATTACACACAATACTCTCCATTTGACTGAATTTTTTATTTTTATTTTTGATTAAAAATGTGGTTCTGCTTGTTGTAAAATTTCCATCCATGTGAGCCCCAGTTGGGGAGTTATGTTTAGTATATTATATGCTTTGAATAAAGATGTATCTTTTGCATTAGATTAAGCTGTCACAAATCCCAAGAACAAAAATTAATCAACTACTAAACATATCTCGAGCAAACTATAGAGTTAACCCTAAACCTAAATCGTTATGCATCAAAACCATAAAATGGCAGCAAATTTAGCCACATATCATACCAAGGGCGGACCTATGTGGGAACTAGGGGGGGCTAGTGCACCCCCTGGAATTTTGGATTTTTTTTTTTGGGAAATTGCACCCCATCTCCAGTGACCCCGTTCGCTCTGCCTTTCGGTCTCTCACCTCTCTCTCTCTCTCTCTCTCTCTCTCTCTCTCTTCATGACCACCGACCGGTGACTACACTCCGATCGTGAGTCCGTGACGATGGCGACGGCCACTGCCCAAGCACGAGCTGTGACCAGATCTGAACGCCAGATCGTTTCTCGAGCTGCGACTGTGCCGCTGTGCAACTGACAGTGACGGGTGACGCCGCGACGGCCAAGGTTCCAACGGCTGTGCAGCTGCAGCCTGCAGGCGACGCCGCGACTGACCGACTGGCGACGGCGACCGGTCACCGGCGAGCTTCTCTCATTCTCTGCTCTCTCTGCTGACTGGCTGACTGCTGTTACTTCCCATGTTGAGGTAAGCTGCTTCTTTATCTTGAAATTGTAGTCTAATTTCTTGAAATTATAGTTTAATTTCTTGAAATTATAGTTTAATTTCAGTAATTGATTATATAGAAATTTAAAAAAAATATGTTTGTTTAATTTGCTTGTTAATTCTTAATTGGTAAGCAAAAATTATGCCTTGATTACATATATATTTATGTTCCCTAATGAAAATGCTAAACCAAATAATGAATTATGCCTTGATTATATATATTGGTGGAAGTTGGAACACCTTAATTATTTGGTTAATTTGTTTTACTAATTCTTAATTGGCTAATTGCTTTTCTAATTCATAAATTTGTGCATAGATAGTTTATAATTGTACTGGAATGTGACGTTGAGCTTGAGTTCGTTTGGCTATTTAATTTTAAAATTGGGAAGTTAAAAATGTATTGTTTTGTTGGAATTTGATGTTGTGTTGAGATTGGTAGGTGGAGCTTGAGCTCTGGAGCGGAGATTGATCTTGAAATGTGATTTAGTTTTAAAATTGGGAGTTTGATATTGAGCTTGAAATGTACAGTTATTTAACTATGTGAATTTGTGTTTAGAACTAAGATTTTGAGATTTTATTCCAATGTGCGCGTGTGGGTGTGTGTGTTTTTTCTTTTCAGAATGAAAAAGTTTTTTAGAAAGAAAGGAAAATTGGCAATATCCTTGCAGTCTAATCAAGATAGTATTATTTTACTAACAAAAAATTTTGGCTATTATTTTACTAACAAAATTTTTTGGTGAAGTCGATATAAGTTTTGCACCCCCTGAAAAAAAATCCTGATTCCGTCCCTGTATCATACAGTGGCATCTCTTTACAAATTTTCCTTCCAACAGGTCTCATGTTACTTCGGTTCCCTTTGAATGATTAACCCAATATTTAACGAATGATTATCTTAGATCAACGAATACTGTTACTGAAGAATAATGGGTGCTGAATAGTTTAATGAAGACAGTAATACCTTCAGTACTAGTCAGCCACGTGAGGAAGCCAACTTCATATTTCCATTTATGAACGTCATGAATAGACGCCTAACAAAGAGTCAATTAATGGAAGGGGCAAACGGTTCACGGAAATGAACTTAAAGGACTTAAGGCAAACACATCGAGAATGAGATACCATTTAAAAATCAGGGCCAACAATACAATTTACCTTAGTTTGGAATACTTCTCGAGAGATTCACAAAATGGCGGAAACCCAAATCCTTCGACTACAATGTTTAACAAATTTTAGTAAAATTGTGTTTTCATGGAAAAAGCACACAATAACATTATAAACCTCCGTACACCATCTGTAGATTTCGTACCACCTGAAGCTATCTTTTCGTGTGATGGCACGGACGCTTACGAAATTGATATTCCAAGTGACTAGAACGGCGGTCACATAGCTCGAGTAAAATATAGAATTAACCCTAAACCTAAATAGTGTCACGCATCAAAACCATAAATTGGCAGTGTTCACCAATTTTCTTTCAAGCAAGTCCCATGTTACTTCGGCTTCCTTTGAATGAGTAACCCAATTTGAATGAAAGATTATCATAGATTAATGAAGAGGTTACTGAAGAATAATGGCTGATGAAGACTTTGATCAAGAGGGTAATCTATCACCTATCAGCCAGAGAGAGAGAGAGAGGGTTGGAAGCTATGGAGGAAATTTTCCCTCCAATTTTCCACATTGGTGGCCAAGGGCGTCCAGGTCATCAGTATATCATATATGCCTGTAGGCCCTCCCCTTTTATGTCCAAGCCATCGTTTATTGAAAAGTCAACTGATGGAATGACCAAATGGTTCACGAAAATAAACTTAAACGACTAAAGGCAAATAAATCGAGAAGGAGGTACCATTTAAAAACCAGGGCCAAAGATAAAGCACGGAAAGTGCAATTTATCCTAGTCCTAATTTGGAATTGCAAAGAACCAACAAATGGTGGAAACCCAAATCCTTCTACTACCATATTTAAGAAGTTTCAACAAAGTTGTGGTTATAGAAAAAGCACAATACAACATAAACCTCTATACAACATCTCTAAATTTCATCTCACCTAAAGCTAGTTTTCTGTATGATGGCACTGACTCCTACGAAATCGTAATTCCAAGTGCCTAGAACAGGAGTGTACCCGTAAAACACCCCCGACCCGTGACTTGTAGAGAACGAGTAAACTACTGCAGGCAATAAGCAAGGAGTGTTTCACTCTAGAACAGCCCGATCTTGTTGCTTTGAGTATTATCTTGCTTCTGTGGCTCCAGAATGAATAGATTCCACGTTTCCAGAAACAGATTCTGCATGCGCTTGGTTGCTTCCATTCCCATCTGAAAGGGGGCCACTGGGCAGCAGCCATTGCTGCGAATCTGCTCTCAAAATCTCAGGAGTATTGGTAGATCGAGCTATTGCAAGCGTTGCTGGCCTCACATGTTTCGTTTCAAGGGAATCTTGTACTGAGAGACGGCACACCGGGCAGGTGGACTGTTTTCTTAACCATACATCGATACAAGAAAGATGAAAACTGTGGCCACATTTTGGCATGATCCTCAACACTTCTTTCTCTTGGTACTCCCCCAAACAAATTGTGCACCTGCAATGTTACATTGTAAAAGTGTAAGCAGATGTAATGGGCCTTTGTCTGGTGGGGAGGTGGGGGACACTAGGAATGCTACTGGCCTCACCAGCCAACACTAAAATAGCTCATAATAAGAAGGAAGCCTCAAAACACGAGGGTGTCTCTTTAGGGACATACAAGGAGGAAAGGATTCTCTTTGAAGTGAAGCAGAGAGTTTACAAAAAGTATACCATGTTCAGGAAAATAGGTGGCTATACTTACTGTGCATCTTCCATAGAACTGAAAGCCTCATGGTTGAACTTCAATGTGGGGATGGCAGCAACCAAAACAGGTTCAAGGCCAGCAATCCGATGCTCTGGCTGCTAGTAAACATAGAAAACTAAGGCCCAGAGCCCGAAACTAAATCTAAGTGGATTCAGAAGGAAGTTCTACGGTAAGAGCTGCTAAAATAGGGAAGAACTAATTAAACATGTTCACAAAAGCAATTTCTCTGGCTACGAAGAAGTCACATTAACATAGTGGATTTGCAGCACAACCGGGGTCTTCGTATTCAGTAATTTGGGTGTACACATGAAGAGCAATGCTATGCACACAACCAAAAGCTAGCTTGCTTACACCGGCGGGCAGGCAAAGGGTCCAAAAGACACATTTTATACATATTTCCTATGCGATCACATGTGGCAGCATAACGATACACAAGAATAAGCAATAGAAATGGCTCTGAGAAATCACATCAGGTTATAAGCCAAATCTATCATGTTTAATTTTCTAAAGGGTTAAATACAGATTAGTACTTTGGAAGTACACGAAAATCTCACTTGAGGACCCATAATTTCAATTTTTACACATCAGAGTCTGGAGTTCTAATTTTATAGTTAGTGTATGCCTCATCTATTTTCCCATCCAAATTGATAACGGAGCGATGGGTACATCATCAAACTCTTTAAACATTATTAATAATAAAAAAAATAAAAAAATCCTTTTATCACCATCCTGCTATCCACACTACCGTCACTGACCTACAAACCCCTGCCGACCACACTGTCGCCACCGATCTACAAAACACCCGCCGCCACAACTAACTTGCAACCAAACCCCCTGCCGCCACCTACCTAGAATTCCCACCTCCATGACTAACCTGAAAACCCACCACCGCCAGCCACTACTCACCACCACTATGCTGCCATCACTGAGCCCCACATCGAATATACAAACCACCAGCAGATCTACGTCCTAGAGCTGCCGAATTTCTGCCACCAGCAGTGCCGCCACACCACAAGCATTTCAATCTTTTTTTGAATTTTTAGTTTGAGATCTACTTCAATTTTGAAATAATATCATTTTTTGGATCCATTTTTCTATGGTGATGTTGGTGTAATGCAATTAGGAGTGGTGTTGATGGGTGGGTGTGCTATTGATCGATTGGGTGTGCCTATCGGTGTTGCGATGGTTGGTTGGAGGTGTTTGGAGGGGTGAAGGATGGTTGGTCAGTAGCAGGTTTAGGCTGCGGTGGTGGCGAAAGAAAATGGGGGTGGAAGAGGGCGGTGAGCTGGGCAGAGGGTGGTGGCTGGGAAGGGGCGGTGGTTGGTGCTTTGTGTGGTGGGCGATGCGGGAATAGGGGACGGTTTTAGTGTGTGTCAGTGTGTGTGTGGGGTGTGGATAGATGGTGCCCATGGCGGGGGAAGGGGCGACAATTGGTGGGTTTAAGGGGGTGATAGGGGGCGGTTGGGTGTTTTGTATGGCGTGTTTTTAGGGAAGAGAGCAGCAAGTTGTGAAGGAGGTGGTGGACGGTTTGTGCGTGTGCGACACTGTATGTGTAGTGTGTGTGGTAAAGTGGGGGGTGGCTGGTAGGAATTTTATTTTTCTCGTTCTGTTTTAATAGCAAAAATGTGATGACGAGTTTGCCCCTGACAGTTTAGAAGCAAAGTTAGGGATTTGGACGGCAAATCAGATGACTACTACCTGTAAATTTAAAACTCCAGTCCCGATGTGTAAAAATTGAAAATATGGGTCCTCAAGTGAGATTTTCGTGTACTTACAGGGTACTAATCTGTATTTAACCCTTTTCTAAATGAATTTTCATATATTTAACCCTTTTCTAAATGAATTTTCATATATAGCTGCAACATAAACAAAGGAAAAGAAAGCATCGAATGTAGAATCCACCCACTATGATGTTTTATGATGGGAAAAAAAATAGGTAAAAGAGTTCCTTACATCCCTACATTTGGTACTCCCCTTTGCATTTCTGTCACAAAATTTTCTAAATCTTATATACATTTTGTTTGCCAGGTAGGGCGGTGGTCCTCATATTTCGCTCACGCTGGACTCCTATCAGTTTCAAGAAAAGTTCAAGGCATTTCGTTCGTATATGATAAAACTTCTGATCGCTTTGACCGATAATGGACAAATAGTGGAAAAAATGAATAATGTCCAGCATTGCAGGGCAACATAGTGAAAATACCAGTATCACATGAGAACTACAAGATACACACGAAAACCAAACAATCAGGACTAGATCATTTACCTGCTCAAGATCAATCCTTGCGTCAATCTCGAACATTTGCCTCGATTCGAACCGGCGTAGCCTCCCACAGATTAGTCTAGCGCAGACAAACACAATGAAAGTGGCACTCATTGCAAACCCAATTACTGTAGTAATCAAATTCATCTTTGTGGCTAACATCTACTGATTCCCACTTCTTCAACACCAAATCCCCCAAAAGAAACAGACACCCAAAGCCAACAGCAAAATGAGAAGAAAGCAAGGAGCACAATGACACTAACAAGAACCCATAATTGACCAAAAAAATGACATGCAATTCATGATTATAGGAAAAATAACATAGCAAATCCTCGAAATATAGACATAATGACAAACCAACAGAATCAAGATTCCAATTCAAGACCTTGAAGAAACCAATCACCAAACAAACTCAGGAACGCCCAATTGACGAACAACAATATGGGGGTTTACAGCTAAAAAATCTGCAGTAAATCAAGACTCATCAAGAAAATGAAAGTTGAGGGAATTTTCAAGACCACATCAAGAACAAATAATTGAAATTACAGAACCAACCAAAACCCATGATTACAAAATCAAGTACTAGACCAAGAAAGGAAATAAAGTGAGGAAACAAGGACACAGATCAAGATTCACCTAAAACGGGTAAAGCAAGATTCAGGAGAGCAATCACAAAACAAATCACTAACCCAAATGGAATCCCTCATCCCTTTGGGTGGACTCAAAGTTGAGACCGGGAATGGATGGTGTGGATTAGAAGAGAAGTGGACTCTTGGTTTTCTTTGGCTTGCCCCTTTGGACTTGCACCAAGAGGAAGGGGTCCACCGTGGGACCCACCGAGTTAAAGTGATTCTTTAGCAGCCGGCTGATGATGGGTTTGTCTGAAAGTTGGCGGCTAAAGAAGGAAGCTTTGTGACAGTAAAAAGTCCAAAGGGAAGAATGGATTTGTAGGATTCCTTACTGGAAGGACTGACACAGAATCTTCCTTTGCTTCTCTTTTTCCTTGCCAGATTTCCCTACTTTTAGATATAATATATGCCCAGTCTTCTTTACTCTTTGAGCCCTTAAATTTGCCCCTTTAAGGTAAGGTGGGGTGGAGTGGGGTGGCGTGGGGTGGGGTGGGGTTGGACGACTCCTAGAGTGCTTGATGAGCCTTTTTGCAACCGGAAAGGATAATCATGGCTGCTTCATAAGTTCCCAACAATTCCTTGTGCAGGTATTCTTGCTAATATTAGAGATTCAGATCCCCTGAATTATTATTTTTCCTATCCACAAATATTTTTTCCTGTGACAAAATACATACGAGACTTGTGTTACTAAATTTTTGACATGACACTTTCGTAACGAAACCGAGCGTAAGTGTTAAAAACGGAGCAAGATTATGATTTCCTATAAATAGCCGATGTTGTTTTTCAAACAGGAATACCTCCAAGCTGCTTTGTCAAACTAATTCTGAAATAGATAACCAATTATAAGACGATTGAAAACAATTGAAGAGAATTGATGACTGCACTTCACTTTATGATACATAAACTCTTCTACTGCTACTAATGTATTGATGAGTGCTTCTCAATTTGGTCCCAATGGCCAATACTGCTGGATTAGTAGTTCTATAAACCATAGGGGGGAAAAAAAGGGCTTTCGTATACAAACATAAAATTTGGTTAGAACTGGTTAACGAATATAGATTTTACAGTAAGTGGCCCAGTTTATTTTTCCCTTGTTTGGTTTTTGGTGCTTCAAATTTCCATGTTCATCTTTTTTTGCACTTGGTATGTTAAGGGATTGAGAAAAAAGAGGAGAGAAAAATGCTAATCTACTCTTTTTTTTACAGTAAAGGTCCCTTGTGTTCATTTGGCTGTGCACCGCGTCGTCGCGAGATGCTATACACATGCAATTAAAAGAAACATATATAAATCTAATTGATAAAAGAATAATAAAAAGTACATATAAAGAGGAAAATGGCTTATTATGAAAATGAAGACCAAGAGGGAAGGGTAAGTAGAAATGGAGCCAAAATGCTGAGAGTCGAATACTTGAGTGAAGTGGTAGGAATAAGAATAACGGGGATGAAAAAAAAGTTTAAAAGGTAGTGAGATGGAGCATTATTTGTTGAGTGTTGAGAAATTGCCAACAATGACCTTGGTTAATTTTATTTTTTTAAACTTGAAGTTAATATATAGCAAAGGGGAATAGTTGAAAGTTCCCAAAAGGCTTTAAAATCAGAAGATGCTCTTCTTCAGTAATTCTATTGATATTTTATGCTAACATTATACTTCTATAAAAGTACGAATATGATTAAATGACTAAATTCTTTTCCCTGAAAATACCTTTTTTTCAATTTAAGAGTTTGCTTTAAAGTGATGGTAATATACTCCCTCCATCCTTAATTTATTGATCGTGTTTGACTTGCTCGCTTGTTTAGGGTACGAGTCATATTTTAAGAGTTCTTCATTGTAACCCAAGGGAGAGAAGAAAGTTGGTAAGGAGAGAGAAAAATGGGTTGGAAGAGGACTAAATGTGGAGAGAGAAATATAATTTTATATATATATATATATATATATATATATATATATATATATATATATATATATATATATATATGAAAGTCAAAGTTAAGAGAATGCGACATTCTCTTTCTTACTTGACATGTCTCTCTTTATGTCATTTGACATTCAACCAATCAAATAAATTTTATTTTTCTCTTTAGTTCACGTCAGCATGTCTCATTTAAAAACAAATTTCTCTCTCTCTCTCCCTCTCAATTTTGTAATTATATCTCATTCTAATCTATATCTCATTCATTCTTGAAACTTTCCTATATTTTACACAAGTCTACTATGTTTTCACAGTTTAACAAAATTAATCTCCCTCCTTTTACTTTATTACTAGTAAGGATCACTTGCTTTGCACGATATATAGTGATTTGAAATAAGAATATTCTAAAGTTTGATTAAAAAATAATTAAAATTAATCAATACAATTATTATAATTAAACGGTAATAACAAATAAGTTATTAACAACTAATCAAATACTCAAAATGTGAAAAGTTCGTTACCCAAAACATGGTCTTACTTTCAAATCTGAATTTTTCAAGCCAACTATCACTAATATTTTTTACTATTTATCATACTTATTTCTTTTATCATATCAAGTTGCCGTTAAACAGAATTCTTATTGTTCCATATTATCTCTTGTTATCCATGGTATCAAAGATACACTGACATTGCAATTAGTCTCAAACATCTTCCACAAATATCTAACTTTCACGAAGTACTACAAGTTTGATTGTACAGTGATAAAAGTGAAGAAATTTTTTTGAGATAATTAATATCAACTATTTATATTGGAGTTGTATGTTGTCATGTATTATGCTTTGATGGCATAAATATGTCTAGCAAGTGAAATTAAGAAGAAGTTTGAATTATAATTAAGTTGTATTATGAAAGTTCAATAACCAACCCAAAAAGGCTTGTCGAAAATAAAGTGTCTAACACGAAGAAGTTATTATTAATAAATGTATAATAACGTTTGTAAGATCAAATGGGTTATTAGGAGCTTAAATGTCGCATATTTAAAATCAAGAATCAATCAAGGTCAAGAGATCTTTCAGGACACGTATAGAAACTGAACTGCTTAAGTAACAAATTTAGTAGCTCTAACTTTCAATAATTTTTCTAAAGTTTTTCTATCATTCACTTTTAGAGTTTTAACACTTTTTCAGGCAAGTATCAATACTAAAGTTCAAAATATAATCACTTATGATTTTCAGTATCATTCATTACCTATCATATTTCTTTCTACTCATTTATGGCCATTTCTTATAGCGATAATTATTGGGAGTCAAATATTCCCTACAGTTTATTTGCTTTTGGTGATGGTATATTCTACAACTCCCTCAGTCTCAAGAAAAAATTAATTATTTTTTTTTGGACTGTACTAAAAAAATTGATCAGTTTTCAAATTAAAAAAGATATTGTAATTGTTTTTACATGTTTACCCTTACTAGATATTTTTTTATTTTATTTCTCTCTCCATATTTAGTCATTCAACAACCTATTGTTCTCTACTAATTTGAAAATTTAGTATTTGTAAAATTTTATATACCTTATAGACACAAAATGAAGGAAGTATCAACATTTAAAAAGTACGTATCGACATAAGTAAAAAAAATATTTTTTAAAGGATCAATATGGTTTTACCTTTTAAAATTTAATATCATTGACTGTAATTCACCCTAACCTCGAGGACATGAGTCCCAAAATTATAAGAATCCATTATTTTACAAAATATAAATTAACACATAAATTTATCATAAAAGTTAAAAAAAGAAGGCCTAGTCAAACTTGTAGATATTTTGGCTTTGTCATATGTCAATAACATTAAATTTGTAATTATATGTAAAAGTTAATAGATGCAATAGCTGATACATTTTAATTTATAGAAAAAAAACATGATACATGGACTTAGGAACGGTTCTCTAAGAAGTAGAGACAGTTAAGGTGCTCATTTTATTAGTTTTGATACTGATAAGTTTTAATGTTATGTTTTGATAAGGTTTTCTTTAAAGGTGAACAGAGACTTAGTATCATATTTATACAATTGGGCTAGATCCATTCCCACATTTTTGTTACTTACAGATGCATTGGTGAACTTTTAACCTCTTTAGCAGCAAATCATTTATGATTAACCAAAAATATTATAGTTTAGGCTCACCTTCTTAAAAGTAAAAATACCCTTAAATTTAATAAACCTTTTATTTTTAAAGGGATATTTTTAATGAAAAAATTTGTAGCCATTTTAATAGCCTGAGATTATTTTGTACACTGGGGCGAGATCATTATTCCCTTGCATATAAAAACTTGAGAGTTTTCAAGTTAAAAAAAAGTTATTAATTATTTGAGCCAAAATAAATTAGAGTCTTTATTAATTGGAGTTTATTTAACCCAACCCAATCAATTTATAAGAGTGAAATATGTGAAGACAATAGTTATATGTAACATGTTATCATGTCAATATATGATACCTCATAATACAATGTATCATATAAAGAGTGAAAGACAATAATCATACGAAGGATGTGTTGTCATAAAATAAGGGTATTCTAATAACTCTAATACAAATATAGGATTATGTATTTTCCATGAACTCAAGTTACAAATATGAACAAAATTGTATGATAAAATCAATTCTTATGCATTTAAATTTTTTTAAAGAAACTCCAGTTTTATTATAGTTTTCTTACACCAATGTGTCTGTAATTAAAATTTAGAATTAAACTTCAATTTTATGATAGTTTCTGTAACACCCCGATACTTTTATGAATTTATTTAAAATTATTAGCGGTGAATATATTTTTACTTAGCGCCGATATTTTTTTAACAACTTTTAGCGACGAAAATTTTGGTTAGCATTCATATTTCTGTTTAACGATTTTTTAGCGGCTATTAGTGAATCGGGGTTCGGTAACAACCCGTTAAGAATTTTTCGTACACATACATTATAGTCAATAATAATTTGGGCCATTTCGTAATAGTAGAAGTTTGGATAAAAAATTAGAATGACTAACGAAATCTTAAGGAGGGTTTTGGTAATTATGCTTTTAGGGTTTTATATATATAACCCACATACTAGAGAGCAGCCATCCCCATCTTGTTCTTTAGAATTCGGCAGAGAGAGAGAAGGAAAAGGAGAGAAAAAAAGAAGAAGAGCTGCAGTTTGTTGGAATCTGGCGATCGTAGCGATAATTTTTGGTAAATTTCTAACCCTTATTTTTCCTTTAGTTTATTCCGTGATTTATGGGGGAAGGGATCTGGGTGTATGGCCGTGAGAATAAGTTTGCCGTGGGTTTTCGGGAGTGCCATAATGATGCATGAGGAGCTGTGAGATGTGGTTATGACTGTGAGAAAAATGCACTACCGCTAGGCACCGAAAAACTCGAATTACAGGTGGGTTTTCGTGTGAGCTTTGTGGGTAGGACAGCCAAGTTTTGGACTGTGCCAGAAGGGGACTTGCACCTTGTGGGTTTTCTGGCCATGACAACCATGGTTGCCGAGAGGAATAGGGGAGTTTGTGCAGCCATGGGGCTGCCGTGAGAGAGAAAGACACATTTTTGTCATGGTTCTTAGTGTGCTCAATGTTAAGCAGTGAGAATTTGTGATGGTGTGAGTGTGGTGAAGAGTGATGGTATTCGTGTACATGTGTGGGTATGGTGCATGCTATTATGTGTAGTAGTGTGTGTTTATGTGGGTGCATTCATGGGACGAAGGGGTGGTTCAAACAAGAAACAGCCATGGTGGTTGTGACTGTACACCTGTGTATGTGCGGTTGAGGGACTGCGGATTAGAGAGGAAGAATAACTGTATGGGATTGTGGGGTTTGTGACTATCGTAGGGTATTGTGGTTGATGGGTGTAGAGTCTTATGGGTTTGTGAAATAGAAATGGGTGTAGGGAGGTGTGTGTGTGTGGTGTTTGTGAGAAGAAAAGAGAATGGGGTAGCTGCGTGTATGTGTGGTGTGCTTGAGTGTGTTGCGTGACCTATGAGCATGGTGAGTGTGTGCATATGTATTTTGAGTGATGTGGGAGTGAAGGGCATTACCTGTGTGAGAGAGGGAGAGTAATCGGCATGAGAAAGTGCATGTGGGTGCAATGGAGAAGCTACTGCCTCACGGCAGTAGCTGTGAAGAATGCATGCAACTGTTGGATATTATATGAGTATGTGTGTGTGAGTGCTTGAAAATGGAGAGAGACCCAGCAGTGGGTTTGAATGGAAGGTGAAATGAAGGCCTGTGTGACGAAAATGAGCATGGTGGAGGTGATTTTTGATGTGGGTTTTTATGTGTGTCGTGAGCTTGGAATGGGTGTGTTTGTGTGCATGTATATGTGTACATGTAGTGTGTATATGTGTGTAGAAAGGGAGGTGTAGTGTGACAGGTTTGTGTGTGTTATGAGAGTGTGTTATGCATGTGTATTGAGGGAGGAGGTAGGCTGCCGTGGAGCAGGTTTGGTGAGTGTGAGTTGTAGGTGTTGTTGTGCTATGAATTTTTGGTTATGTGTGGATGTGAAGGTGATGTATTGGAGTATAGATGATATGTGTTGTGTGTATGTGTAAGTGAAGATATGTGGGTAATTGTGTGTATAATGGTTGGGTGAGGGTGTGTTCAGAGAGGTGTGGGTCTGCTGTGTGAGGCGTGGGGCTGCTGTGTGTTGGGGAGTCATGGACGTGGGTGCAGAGAAGAGGAAAGAAGAAGAGAAGTACGAAGCGGGTATTTGAGTTAGCGTTAAGTTCCGCATGTGTGTATGTTGGCGCACACTTATTGTTAGCACGTGAAATTTTAAAGTGTAATACCTTAGGCTATATTAGAATTTCTGGCAAAAGTTTATAATTTTCTGAAATTGTATGTATTTTTAGTATTTTCTGTAATTTTAGATTTGGAAAATTGTTTTAGAGCCTTTAAACCCTGAAAATGCCATGGGGAAAAGTATAGTAGTGTTTATATAGTATAATAAAGACTCAGTATAAATTTAATGATTTTTGGAGTCGATTTGTTATCATTTTCAGTATCGCATTGAATTTAGCAAAATAAAAAATAAAGAAATAGTTTTAGTGTCTTTTAAATTCTGATTTTGATTTCTATAATTTTTATATATACTTTAAAGGTCTTATAAAAATTATGGGACTTATTTTGCATCTGGGAGTAATTATGGCTATTATTGGGTTTTTTTATTGTATTTAAAGAAATTATTTTAATTTAAAAATATTTAAAAATTCAGAAAATTCATATTTTGACTTTTATTAATGTTTTAAGCCATAAAAGTGTTTTATTGAAATTTATTATAAATTTTAGAATATTGTTACATATTAAAGAGCGTACTGTGTTCTCGATTAGGTTAGGTGCGAGCGATGTGCACTTTGAGTTAAGCGATTTCAGAGTTAAAAGTGAGCACATTGTGGGTAGATGAAATTAGGTAAATAGTATTGTAGCATAGATTGTATTCTAACATATGAATTGTCAATCTAGGTTCATTCAAAGATTATTGATCGAGGTTTGGTAGCGTTACTTAGCTTGGACCGAGATTAGGATTTCTATCCGAACCCCATTTCATTATTCTGTTTTCAAATATTTTATTATGGAATCTTTACAAAGTTCATTGAGCTCTGTTTTTATGATTGATATTAAAATACTTTTGAACGACCCATGAAAGCCTAACTTGAACCTTAAGCGATCGTTTGAAATTCATAATTTGTTTATTCTCATCGGTTTTATCAATTCAATTATCATAAAATATTTTGAATTCTATTTATTGTTTCTCAATGTTGACATGAGTTAGTAACTTGGGAGCCATAAGGATGGTCTGTATTGTTGGCGTTATAAGGATGGTCTGTTGGTTGGGTTAACTAGTACCTAGATAGATTAATCAGTGTTACATATGCATATGTAAAGCGATCGAGCACTGCCGGGGTGGCTTTGCTTCTATACTGCTCATGTTCAATGTTTCCTGTTTATGTTTTATTTCACTTGAAATGTTTTGAATATTATCCATTCATGCTTTATTATGCCCGAAGTGTTTCAAATGACTATTATTTAAAGGATTGAGTTAAATACTTATCCCTATGTTTAAATCATATTGTAGTGATTTCATCGAAAGCAAAACCTCTCAAAAAGTTGTTATTGGACTTGAATGTAAAATGGTTCGTTTTGTTCATCTTTGTCTAAGTGTGTGTATTTCATTGAAAATACTCTTCAAAAGTTTTATATGAAAAAACGTCCGAATCGTTTTGTTATTTTAAATCTTTGTGCAACCTTACTGGGCTCTCAAAAGCTCAATCCCCTTTGACTTCCTTTCCGCAGGTGACCGCCAGCAGTAGGTTACCTGAATAGGGATTAGAGCCGAGGAAGCGAAAGCAAAGGAATTAGATTTTGGTATTCATCATTAGAACCCCTGCGTGGGTAAACATTATTGTTTAAAAAGACCTAGTTTGATACTTCAAATGGTCTACTAAGATTTAAATTTTAGGGTTTAGTTGCTCTGACAGTTGTGGTATTTTGAGGTAGAGGATATTATTGTCTTAATGAACTAATCAAGTGAGTGTCTAACGTTCCGAAAATTCCGGGATGTTACAGTTTCAATGTACGAAAATGTTTACATTGAAATATATATACATGCACAATAATTAAAATTTGTGGCATACACATCAACATACAAATTTTAAAAAGGAATAAGTTTCTGATAAAATATTCAATCTAATTTAAGTAGATTATGTTTATATTTTTTAAGGCCATAGAAAATATTGTTCTCTGCAAGTTGTTTTCATTAATCAAAATTAAAGGAGAAGATCTCGGAGCTTGAGGTAGTTTAGCTTTAACGTGAATGGAAGTAGTAAATTTTGATAGAAATTTTTTCGGTAATAAAAAAACACGTAGGAGTTCAAGGGTGATTTTATAGGTTTTCGTAAGTTTTTTCTTTCCTTTCTAAAGACAAAGAATCCTTAATTCTAGTTAAAGCATAAATTTCTATAAGGATATTTTGAGGAAAGATGCTTGATGTCCTAAGAGAAGCCAAATACACTCTTATTTTTTAACAACGCTCTAATTCAAAATGAGTATTTGCTGGGGAAAAAAATTTCAAGTGAAGATTTCAGTTTAAAAGGGACATCTTAAGGGGGAAAAAATAAAAGAATTAACCATTTAACTCCGATCAAGATTACATATGCATTTAGAAAATCCTAAAAAACTCTAGTTTATGATACCTTTCTTTTATCAATATGTCCGTATTAAATATCTAGAATTAAACTTCAGGTTTACGAAAGTTTCAATGTACTAATATGTTTGTATTGAAATCTATATACATGCAGAATAATTCAAATCCATAGCATACACATCAATATAGACATATGAAATACAAAATTAAAAAGGATTAAATTTTAGATAAAATATTGAATTTAGCTTACGTATATTATACTTTTAAAAATTATGTTCTTTACAAGTTGTTCTCTTTAATCGAATACGACAGAGAAGATAATTTAAGTCAAAACATCTCTTTATTCTGATAAAAGCATATATTCCGATAAAGATAATTTAACGAAAGCGATATGATATTATATGAAAAGTAAAAAAAAATTCTTATTTTTTAAAACACTTATTAAAAATAGATATTTAATAAAAAGAAGAGTTTTTAATCAAAAGTCAAAACAATCCTTAACTCTAACAAAAACATATGTTCCAATAATGGTATTTTAAGGAAAGATGCTTGATATCTTATGAGAAGTCTAAAACACCCTCATTTTTAAATAAAAATCTAATTTAGAAAAAATATTTAATAGGAAAGAAATGTTATAAGTCAAAAATATCATTACTCACCCTTAATCTTTTATGAAAATATCAATTAGAAAAGGGTACTTTAAGGAAAGAAAATATTAGCCATTTAAGCACATGCGTGTTTTTATATATGTATAGATATAGCTGAGTCATATAAAATGTATGTGTGTGTGTGTATCTATACTACTTATAAAAGTATGAATGTTGTAAATCATTTTTAGATGATTTTGTCCTCCGTTAATTACATTAATAACATTCTTACCTACCCTTTATGACTCCCTTTTAATATATTTTTTTTGAAATTAAATGAACATTGGATATAATGAATCTAATCTAAACATTAGGAAAATAAAAACTATGATAAGAAAGAAATATAGAAATCAATTTATTACTCCCTTTTTAATTTGGTTGAAAATTAAACATTGGATAATGAATTGGGTACTGAGAATTGTGATTTTTTTCTCTTACAGTTTTAGGTTAGTAAACAATTAACCAATTTAAAACAAACAAAAAAAAGAAACTAAAATACGTGAAAAATCACTTCAGAAACAAAAAACTGTTAAAAACAAAAAAAACAAAAAAAAGGGTAAATATGCATCAAATAATTGGTTTTGGGGGGGGGGGGGGGGGTTGAATATGGCGCCAATTTGAACTTAAAATATGTTCGATTATTGCAGTTGAACACCAGAAGCTTTACATGATGTACAACATTCATACTCTGAAATGCAAAACACCAAATAATCTTGAAAATTACAAATCTTTAGTATATACCATGAACCATATTAACAGATTACAAAAATAAATATGCAGATTCATTCTTTTAGTTTCTCTATTTGCTCTTCTTTTCAGGAGCACCATCAAACATGTCTTCAATCCATAAGCCTACAAAGAAGATTTTCAAACACTGAACTCATTTACAATTGCGAACATCAAATATATATTTCTTCTAAAACAAGTCAGAAAAGAAATAAGAATATAATCAAATAATATTATTTGATCTCAAAAAAGCTAATGATCAATATCACCTGAAAAATTACTCTCGACCACATCCTCGTGCAACGCACGTGCTACTTATACTAATATATATATATATATATGTGTGTGTGTGTGTGTGTGTGTGTGTGTGTGTGTGTACATATAATTATCTCTCATATTGTATTTCCTCTTATGTCGCAAAACTTTTCATACTGTTCTAGATGAGATTTGTTATTGATAAAAACCATAGATTGTTAATATTGTTACTAAAAATGGTAGAAAACTCATTAAAAGATGAAAATAGCATTATTTATTATTATTATTATTATTATTCAACATATACGTATGATCTTTTAATTAGCTGTTGTTGGTCCCCTATGTAACGCACGGAATTAATATTAGTAGAATAAAGAAAGAGTAAGAAGCGTAAACATGAAAAAACAGCTATAATAAATCTTTCACAATTTGGATAGTAATAAATTTTTTTGGGACAGCCCCAAAAAGGATGTGTGATTAATCTTTTTTTTTTTTTTGTTGTGATGGAGGGAGTATAAGCTTCTTTCCTTATGTTAAGCTTTTCGAGTTTAAGAGTACATAAAAATTAAGGAGGTTTTATAATTTTAATACATTATTATTATGATTTTTTTTCTTAAAATATCCTTTTGAGTTTTAGACATTAAAAATATTTAATACGTTATTAAGTCGTGAAATAGTCTTTTGAATTTAAAAAAGGTTTCAGTCACAGGTTTCAGTTTTTTTTTTTTCCTTTTGGTGTCAGAGATTTTTCATTTACCAAGAAGCGAGTTGTCAGGCTTTTGCAAACAAACAACTTGGATAAACCAAGTTATTTCGAGGTTGGGATTATAGATGAGTTTTAATCGCATGAGCAAATTTCTTTAAGGATTATAAAGTAAGTTCTTTTTTTTGTGTATATTAATTGAGTAGGTTAACAAACTAAAACCCGGAATATTACTATATACATAATTCGAAAGTGTAAATTATAAAATACCGGAATACTTTTAACGTACATATGTATGTTGATTATAGAACTGATTAGAATGAAGGGAAAGCACTTCCTAACTGGTTATAGATTGTAAGAAGTTTAGAATGAATGAGGTTGTGCATTTTCTCATATTCACATTACATATAACTATGTTTATTCATAATGTTGAGAGCTCGCAAAGCAAACTTACTATCTCTAATAGAGGCTTTGTAGCTGGACTTCATTAGAATTTTGGAGATTTTATTTATTGTGGTTGCAAAAATGAATTGAAATATTACATGATGATGATTATTTGAGCTAAAAGTATGACCGTATATTTACCAAAAAAATAGCACCAAATCATACAAGTGCACAAGCAAATCACATGAATTTTTATTGTGAATTGATTATACGTGCATAATTCTTAGTTGCTTTGTTAATTAACTGGCGGATGGTTCACACACGTAAAATGAAAATGAAATATGAGCAAGCGACAAACTTTCATGTTCTCGATCATCTTTTACATACAGAGTACGTGAACTTTACTGGTAGTATAAGAAAAAAAGATAACAACTACTGTACTATAGATTTCGACATGTCCCTGGCAAAACATAGTTGTTGTTGATTGAGGTGGACAAAAATGATAATTTCTCAACTACTATAGCCCATGATTGAAATGTTAATATTTTAGGATAATAACATCAATCTCCTTCAGGTTAGGAGGTAATTACAGTCAACCCTATCGACTTTCTAAATGTTACGTGTCGAGTCATAATCTAAAAAATTCGTGAGAGACCCTTTCTTTATAACACCATCTGTGCACTATATATTTTATTTGCTTATGAAAAATTCAATATATACTCCTTTGTAGCCCTTATCCTTCAACAGACTCACCCCTCCTTCAACCTTCATCATCTGCAAATTCATGAAAACGCTTTGATTGAATCACATGCGCGCACATATAAATACTGTATACTATATATAATGAGAAGATATTTTTTAATGTCATACCCTTCTGGTGTTACGTTAAGAGTGTCTGTGGTGCTGACACGTGTCCAAAATGAAGGTAAAATCGTAAAACACATTTTTGTGTGTTACATAACTACCTACTTATAGTAGTGACAAGTGGCATTCCAAGAAAAATTATAAAATTGACAAAATAAAGATCTTAATTGGTAACTAACTACCCATAAAAATATGTTTAGTTTTACAAATTTATATTTTAACAAAATTTATACTATTAATTTTATTCTTTCACACGCATCGTGTGGGTCACCATCACTCGTAAACACGGATCGAAACACCCACAATGACACGCGCGCACGCGCACACGAACACAGTCGTTGATTCAATCGCACGCATGCACGCACGCACGCAAACAAACACTCTCTCTCTCTCTCTACGTGTGTATAGTTGAATAACGCAGCGCACGCGCACACACTGATTCGAGTTCACCCATAATCACCATTCTGGGCAGCGGCGGCGGCGATGGGTGCATGCCTCTTTGTGTGTGGAATCTGGGTGTGTTCGCATGGTGGTTCTATGAGGAGGAGCTACTGGAGGTGGGTTCCAGTGCAGGGCATTTAGTGTGGGCTATGGTGGTGGAGATGGGAGCAGTGGTGGGTTGTGATAGGCTACAGTTGTGGTTCATGGTTTAGTGGGTAAAAGCGTGAATAGAATCAGTTAGCGTATGAGAGTGTGAGTGTGTGTGTGTGTGTGTGTGTGAATTCAATCACAGAGAGTGTTTGCGCGCGCGCGCGCCTGAATTTAATTAGTGGGTGTGTGCGCGCTTTTAGAGGTTGGTGATGACACCGCTAATTTGCTTGGTGGTGGGGTTGGACTTGAAGGGAGAAGGGGGTGGGTAATAATCAATTAGAACAAGAATAAAAGGTAAAGAAAAGGAAGATGCCATATGAAAGTAGGATTTAACACGAACAAGGGGGATAGAATTAATTGTATCCAAAAATATTAAGGTCGTCGCAATCCATTCAGTAAAACGACATATCTGGTATTTTTCATAATCAAATAAGCATGAGGGAGGCTAGTAAGGTGGGTGGAAGTAGCCTCCCACTTTTTGTTTTGGGAAGTAAAAATGAAAAGTCATTACTCGTAAGCGATGGCACAAGTGAGATGGGATGGATGAATCAAATGCTTAATTACTATTTTGATTAGACTGCATCATTTTAGCCGTTGCGTTCAAAATTTCTCATCAATTAAACCTCGAAGCCCACAACTCTTAACTACAAAGAGGAGACCATCACCCACACCAACTAAGCAGGTATTGGAAGCACAGAGGCTGTACATAATCTGGGTTTTTGGACAGTTCCGATGGGTTTCATGAGCATGTGATCAAGTGGGGAAACGATGTGATATGGATTGTGTCGATTTTCATGTGAGACCCATGTTCTTGTACTCCTCTGTTAGGAACGCGCGCGACAATTAAAAACCTACATCACTGCATGGACGTTTCAAGAAAAGTAGTACTCTTGATTTGGGTTCTCATTTGGTATGGTGATCTTGACTTGGCTGGATTTTTTGTTTGGTTTCTGCTTGCTCAGTGCTTTAATTGGATACGTGATATGGAATATTTATTGCATGGTTCCAAATTATTGTTTCTGATCGTATAGGACAAGGACATCAGGGCCGACGTGATTGAAGGATGGATTAAGAAAGGCAGAAAGTTAATCATGCTATACATTCAACGCTCCTAAATAGTCGGGACCATTGCTCTCCAAACCATAAAATATTTCCCACTTGATTTCAGTTTTGTGTACTATGATATGATTCTTAGCGGGGCGTGACTTGATTGGACTCCTTTTTGTTTGGTTTCAGCTGGCTTGATATGTGTGTTCCTTTGCAAATCACCCACCCCCACGCTCTGCTGGGTCCTTTTTGCTGCTAATACTGAAGTGGTGTGGTTGGTATTGAAATGGCTCTTGATCTAGTTGAATGAAAAGATTCAAAAGGCGTTCCAATGCATTTTGTCTTTCTGTTATGGACTAATTCACTTTAGGTTTCATGATATCTTGAGATCTCATACTTGCAATAAACTAATTTTACATGAATCACATCCTTGAATTGAACGGATTTTGTATTGCTGGTTTGATAAATTTTTCATTAGCTCGGAATTGGTATTTACTATCTCTTGGCATTACTTAGAACGATGTTGCATACAGCTTTCGGTTTTTAGCCATGCCCGCAAGCCTCCAACTACTTGGATCATGTCATAAAACCATTCCCTTGTGGTCTCGTCTCATCTCATCCCTGTGAACTCCATTTCTCTGCATTAATTCTGTACGGTCCTTGCACGTCTTCTGAGGATTAATC
Source organism: Escallonia herrerae (assembly GCA_033070095.1). Classification (NCBI taxonomy): domain Eukaryota; kingdom Viridiplantae; phylum Streptophyta; class Magnoliopsida; order Escalloniales; family Escalloniaceae; genus Escallonia; species Escallonia herrerae. The sequence continues at coordinate 561,417 of JAVXUP010000105.1, read as the reverse complement.
TTAAGAACATCAATGATGATTGTGTATGCAGATCACTTGAATATCAATAGCAAACTATCTTATCATGTTAGCTGGCTTAGGCACGTAGTCGTAATTAAGAAAATTTACCACCTACGAGTCAGGAAGTTGTCCTAACTTAATCAGAAGTCTCGATTTCAAGTCCTGAGATTACAGTTGCGTTAAAACTTGGTAGGAAGGACTTTGCAGCCCATGTTGTCTTACCCAGCTCGAATCCGGATTAGTCGGCTACCAAGTGGTGTCTGGATGCTGAGTGGTCTAATAAAAAAAAAAGGAAAATTTACCTTCATTCTCTTTCTATCTTTCTTATCTCCTTGAATGCATCAGTTGGCTTGACAGAGAGATATAGCTAGCAAAGCTATATCCCCTGCGATACGTAGCGGTCACATTATTCAAACTGGACCCTATTTTAGACTACACTGCTGTTTCCCTGCGATTGTAGTCTTGGTTTTCTCGTTATTACTAATTTCTAATTTTTTGGTAATTACACTAAAACTATATCCCCTGCTCATAAAGTTTGGTATTACAGATGCAAGGGATTTACGCAAGACTGAAAACAACCCAGTAGTTGATGACATCTGATCAGCCTAGTGGTTGGGAAGACATAAAATGAGCCGTGACTCCACATGTTCCGAGTCTTGACTCTCACTAGGTGTATCTGTGTGGCCACCTGTGTGGCCTAGTTACATCACTGGAGTCCGGACTAGCATGTGGTATCCGGACAAATTTGTTTCATTAGCAAAGAGTATGAACACTACATGGATCTTTAATTATATGTCAAGTACGCAGATCACTGGTACGTTATAGAAGTATCACCCGGCACACCTAATCATCTAATTTCGGTAGATGTTGAGAGAATGGAAACAAATCTGCATTCTTACTTGCTTGATACGAATACGATCACAGGTAGCTTTAGGAGCCAACTCTCTCTTATGAGGTGCTTGAGATTTAATTTGGGTGGCAATCAAAGTAACACAATTAAATCAACTTTCAAAAGCTAAAAAAGTGATCAAATGTAGAACATTCTAGAGTTAAATTGTAGAATTAGGTTTCACAAAGCAAAATCAAAACACTTCTTACTTGTACTATTGTTCAAATGAACCTAGTCAACTGCATTGGACTACAGGCTCACGTTAATTAAGATATAAACTCACTTTGATTGAGCAGTAAAATCGCCTTGTTATCCAAAAGAGAGAATCACCCCAATTCTATGCAACCTCCTTGTACATTATTTCTTCACTGAAATTTGTACTTGTTCTATTTACAGATAGATTCAAGGCCGTTATTCGCTAGCTCAAAATTGCAATGGCACTCATTGCTTCTAAACAACAGAGTTAAGATACTGCAGAACTCCTTACTGGCCAAAGCTATAAATGAACTTCAAGATTGGGTGGTAGCATGCTTATATTGTCAAAGCAGTAATGAATTTTTAGGAATCTATGCATGTCTTGATGCTCTCGTGTTTTGAAATTGATTTGGTCTGAGAATACATATTTGTGATAGAACTCTTCGTTGAATTCTTGAAGGCTTTGCTTTGGAACATACATAATCATGACGCAAGTAATGCGAGAAATTACGATAGTATCTACAGATTAATGCAAGACTGTATGCAACCCAAGCTCCATGATAGAGGTGTTTAGGCATTTCTCCTCTACCGTAGCAACTGCTTCTTGGCAACCGAAGTTAATGTGCATGCCCCTTGCTGCATCACTTTGGCTCTTCATAACCTGCATCAGATAATGTGTGCTTTTGATTGTGAACATTACGTCTTGAACTCTTCGAGCTTCACCAGAAGGCGCTAAGAAGGGAGCCGGGAGGTAAGTTGCTATCAATGCTCACTTGTAGCATCCAAAAAGACATTTTATTACAGTGGATGTGCTGCGAAAAGAATTTAGCAACAGAGGCATAACTTGGAAGAGACGCTGCAATCAGCAGTTCTCAGTTTTTCTTTTTTCGTGACCACTTCTGATGGGGCTGGACTCGTGAAGAGACGCTCTGTGTTTATCTCCAACAAGGTTCTAGCGTGACTCTGTTTATGCTTTTATTTGCTTGGTTAATTTTGCAATCGTACATCAATATGATTCCACAGAGGTAAGTTTAAGCTTGACAGAGAAACTTCTGGGCTCCTGATATTGTGTGCTTCAAGTATCTGCATTTTTCATGAAAAGCATATTTTTGGATGAGTACAGCAGTTTCATGCTGGGCAATTAGGAACATAAGATCTATAAGGATTCTTTCGTGAAAGCATAATAGCATTTTCTTCTCTACCTGTTGGTAGCAAGTTGTGAATTGGAGCAGTTTGTTTATTTCTATTGAAGATCCTGACCCAGTGCCAAAGATGCCCCGCCCCTGCCCCTAAAGTTCAACTCATTCATACTTGTTAACTTTTAGTAAAAAGTTATCTTAGGAGACTTGTTAGTGTTTTTACTTAGATCTACTAGTGAGGCTCCTGCTTTAAGACCTCACAATCAAACCTCATTCCTTCTAAAATCTTCTGTGCTAGACGGTCATCTATTGTTCGGGTACAACATTATCATCTTTTATGGTGCTGATGTTCCTTGCATTCTATGCGCACAATACTGTTTCTTTCTCAAGTGTGTTCAAGCTCAAATAGGAGTGTTAAAGTGCGAGGTAATTCCACTGAGGGATGCTCAGGTGCACAATTGGGTTTCTTCCTACTAGATACTCGAGTTTTCCTTTCCTATCATGAAGATTATGACAATTTGGCCGCAAGACTCTTACCGAGTTCTGAGAATTATCTCTTCCAATTGTTTGGGGACAACATTATGGTGCTGATGTCCCTTTCTTTCTGTGTGCATAATACTGTTGTTTTCTCAGTCGTGTAAAAAAATGAATCGTCGTGTTGGAAGAGAGAGTTAGTTCCATAGGTGATGTGCAATATGCAGATTATTGCATATGTGATCAGGTGCAAGTTTTGGAGCCTTCCCACTCTATACTTGAGATTTTCTGGAGCCTTCCCACTATATACTTGAGATTTTCTTCAGTGTCCTCCTTCAGGCGTGAGAATTGTTGGCCGTGGCAGATGCAGAATCAAAAAGATTGCAGTTGTACTTAGCTGTGAGATTCATGCTAAGTCTCTGAGGAAGCTTTTTGATGTACCATTAGGTGATTGTACACATTTTGTATTCATGGGACGCACTCCATATGGATGCTTATAGTTAATTAATTTTTATCTAGACTATATTATGATTGAAAATTGAATATTATGATGTGGCAAGGTTAACAAGCTCTTGGTAGTTGGGTTGGGTAATAGACCTGTCCAGATATGAAAAATAGTGCCGTTTGAGAAAGTAAGTTTAAGAACAAGGACACATAATGAAAATAACAGACTATTTGTGTAACTGTAGATCGTCTAATGCTTCAATGTCATCTGAAACCAAAATAGTTGATTTTAACATCTGATGAAGATCTGCTGTGAAAGACTTTTAGAAAGGAGTTGATAGACCATGCACATCTAGTTACTTACAGCATACTAAGTAACTGTTCTGTGGTGTCCTCCTCGCGTTTTCCGTGTATATATATTAGATATACTTGTTAATTTGTAACAAAATATGGAGGGTGCTTACTGTTGGATATATTTTACCATGTGCTGCACCTGGTTAATTAATCCACCTATTTATTCAGAACTTGCATGACCTGGTGCCTCCTGTGGTCCTAAAAGAATAAACACCATATTGTGTTCAAGTGAGATCCCATAGGAATTTCAGCATCACTATGAGGCTTGAATTTACGGGGCAGAGGGTTCTTAACCATCACCTCTGGTAGATGATTCTGATAACATGCCATCAGGCATCAGGCCCACCATTGGAGGCACCAGAGCATGATACAACTTGTCACTTGTGTACTGAGGGCTAAGCCGAATGATGCTAATGCCAATGGAGACAGTTAATAGCCTAGTCAAGTTTGAGACTACAAGCTTTAGCGCATTTTCATAGAAGAACTCATGATGGTGGCAGCGAGTCCATTTTCTCCATCGTGAATATCTATGAGAAAGATTGGCATTGTCTGTGCCACTCAACTTTTGTTGTGTAAACTCTCATCTTCCATTACACATAAAATAGTTGGAGGTTACTATTAAGTTGAACTGTACCAAGTCCATTAGCTTTGAATGTTGATATTCTTATTTTTCTACTCTCTCTGCATATAAATCTGCAGGCATAGCACAGAAGACAGAAATCTTAATTTCAATAAGCACGTCTTAAAGCATCATGAGATTGATTTTTCTAGATTATCACCTGATGACGGCCAGGAAAGGGAGGCTATACGAGAATGCACTTACAGTCTCTGATACCTCAGCATTGGCACCCACCTGAAACTGAAAGTCAATAAAATACTGCCAAAGAAGAACGCTGCAAAATGGTTAGTCCAAACTCTCCAATTAACCCAATTTAAAACATTGATTTCATGCCATCACTTACTTCTAAAAGTACTGGTTCACCACAAAGGCACGTACTCGGCTCTTTGTTGATGACTAGAGAATTTAGTTAAACTAAGCCAATGATTAAGGGACTGAATGATGTCATATGACATAGCCCTTCCTTATATTAAAAGACATTGCTAAGTTATACAGGGTACAGAATTGACTCTATTCCCCTTATATTAAAAGACATTGCTAAGTTATACAGGGTACAGGATTGACTCTATTCAACTACTGATTTGCACAATCAACTAGCGACTCATTGAATTAAGTCCATATCTATGATAGTACTGAAGTATGTGCTTACGGACAAGTTAGGCTTTTTATTTTACTTGGGAGGAGTAGGGAAGGTAATACATCTAGTTTGACCCAGTAGGTTTCTTGACCATGGTTACAATTACTTAAATAACCATGCAAATGAGCAATTGCTTATCTTTTGACAAGTGATTATTCTTTCGTACCAAGTACAAAAGAAAAGGAATGATAGTTGCTAGAAGTCACAACACCGCCAAACAAATGATTTGTTGTGCATCACTGCAATATAATTTGACTTTGGTCGCAGACTTTGTGTTGATATTGGCCAAATGATGCAACTCGGCACAGGTTGTTTTGTGATAGTTAGGAAGCAAACTACATATAGCTGAGTAACAAATCTCATTTCCACACCTAAAGGAGAGGTAAAGAAACAATAGAGAAGAGGTTTTCATTGGGCAGCTTAATTGTAGTCTATGGAATTTGAAAGATGGTATAGGTTGAGAAAAGAAACAGAAATTTCAAGATATCGAATGGTCCAAATACATGAACTGGTTCTTGGGTATGTACGAAACTCATTTTGAACCCAGAAGAACTTGTTCTACTTATGATGAAGATCTGTTCTTAAACTCTTAATGAAAGGAGTTACATACTTGTAATGTCCTGCAGTAAAATGAAAACCACCTCCTGCATTATTTCTGTGAGTTGTGACATTTTGGATTTTTACAAGAATGTTGTTGCCATATAATTGTTTAATCGATGGAGGATTCAGTCTGTGGCAGACACCTAACTTGTACTATATTTAAGTGGCGAGTTGGGATTTGGAAGTAGCATGACCAAATAAAATTCCGTCTCATGTTTTTGGAGGCCACTTCATGGAAGGATCATGTCACTTTCAGAGGTAGTGGTTCAAAATCTCTCTGCTTCGCACAATAAATGCAAGGTTGATAGAATGTGTCAGCTACCTGATGTTTGATATAGGTTTCCAAAAGGAAATCCTTTTGAGCTTGTTCTTCGAGGACCATTTTAGTCGTCATAATTTCCCTAGTTTTATATTAAAAGAAGGATTATCCTGTTGATGGTGAAGAGAACATGGATAACGGTTCAATTCATTTCAGTGTGTTATAATACGCTGCTAATGGATCACATCTTCAGATAAGGCACTCGTTACAACGGGGTCCTTACTATCACCATTGTCCCCATCGTTAATGGAAGTAGTCTCCATGTCGAGAAATACCAGTTCTTATCTCATAGGATTCGAAAATGCACCTCACATTTTGTGCACATAGTAGTTTAATGCTGTTAATTCTAAGCTTACCATAATTCTGCCAATACTTTGATATATGATTGATTGACTTTCTCTAAACTAGATCCAGCTTCATCACACGCAGGTGTACCACAAAGAGCGGAAGTGATGAGTTCTAGTCACACCCCGCGCTATGCAGGAGAGCAAAGCTGCTACACGTGTTTGGGAGGACTCGCATGGCTCCATAATGGCACCCGAAAGAAACGGGAAAACAATCCAGGCATACAACAAGACAACCTTGGCTAAGTTGGTCAGAGAGTCATGGTCAATCAACACATCATTGATTTTATCATCAGAGGCATATTCTGTTCTTTGCTTATGACTTAGGGAATATGAGCAAGACCAGGCCAATGATTGCTTGAATGATGTCATATGAAACAGTATCCAAAGATGAAGCTAACCTTTGTTGGAAACAAGCTGACAGCTACTAAGTCATTAGGTCCATAACTACAAAATCGAAGTACAGAAGATAGCAAATGCTTCCAACATCCCATCCATGGACAAATTAGACTATCCTAGTTCATTTTGAAGGGAATTCAACCGGAGAAAAGTTTGAGAGGGTTGTTAACGTGTCAGCCATACATCTGAAATTACTCACAACTTGAGTTTTTAGCATCATGCTAGACCAGTGATGGTCTTCCCTCATTCAACTTTATCACAGACTGCCAAACTGATGAAAAAGACCGTGTGTGAAATTTTTTTACTAAGCATCAGGAGGCGAAAGAGTTTTGTTTTTCTCAACTGTTCCATTCAGCAAGTGTCTTGCTGGAAGTTACAACAATGCTAAGCATTTACTAAAAGGATTTGGCATCGATCATACAACGGACTGATTCGTTATGGCCCTGCCACTGAATAATCGCCAAAATCAGCTAACGACGAGACTGGGGTGCCTGATACGTGCCACGTGTCATTCCTCTGCGTCTTTTATGTAGAATCCATGCACCTAGGCAACAAAATCTCTCACTTCCACATTTACAGGGATGGAATAATGTAAGGTGTAAGGAATCTATGGCCGCATTTGAAATCACGGACAAGAACATCTGTTCCTAGTTACCCTCCAATCTTTAGATGAACTAGCCTAAAACAACATACGAAGCAAAGGATAAGTAGTTCATGATTAGGGTTAGAGTTGGTAGTGAAATACAAACAACAGAAAGAACAAAGGTACAGAAGCCGTGGAGCCCCTAACGGTTGCCATTCACCTCACAAGCAGACTAAACTAGCCTTTCCCGTCGGACTTTAAAATTCTGAATCCAACGTTCCAAGTCCGTTTCTTCATTTACAAGGCGCCAAATATGAACCGCCTTTTATCTTGTCAGCTTCTCCGTGAGTCTATTCTTTGTTTAGGCAGCATGGCTTGGCTAACGTTAAGCTCAAGCAGGCGCAACCTGATCGATGGAAGCATGGTTGGCCAATCAGGCTATCACAGACAAACACGTACAGTTATCAGAACGGAACGGACTTTCACCCGTCAGAAGGACCCATTCATCGTTTAATGGTTCCACGGTTCAACCGATTTTTGTAATATCTTGTTACATTGATGTGTATTCAACAGAGATTTTTCGATACAAGCAAGGCTATTAGTTCATTGGCCAGGAATTATCAAGTAAAAGAAGTTCTTCCCGCACAGATCTGGACATCACTTACCCCAAGGCATTGAGCTTGAGACTCGAGAGTATATACAAGCCATACTTTACGTATCAAGCCAAGCTGCTGGAGTTTGCTCCTACATGGTGCAAGATAATTGACAAGATTGTTTAATGGGAAGAAAACCAAACAAATAATTGAGGAGCATATAGTATAAGCTTCATTCTTTCTGTTGGCTTAACCTTATTTATAGTGCCGGATCAGTTCCTATCTTTGCTTATGTTATTCGCATGCAACCACAAAACAACTCTCTCCTACTCACTCACCTAAAAAGTACCCTAATGTATGATAAGTCAATGTTTCTTCTAAACTTTTTCCTACAGTTCATGGCCGGATAAGAATCCACAAAAACCACCACCACCACCACCACCACCACGGCAACCATCACCACCATGACACAACCAACTAAAATGGCATCACGTAAATTCGTTGGAGTACGACAAAGGCCTTCGGGGAGATGGGTTGCTGAGATCAAAGACTCGTCGCAACGGGTGAGACTATGGCTTGGAACCTATGATACTCCAGAAGAAGCAGCTCGGGTCTATGATGAAGCAGCACGAGCCCTACGTGGCGAAAATGCTCGAACCAACTTCGCTCCAAACTCTAGTCAATCGGATTCTTCCCCTGCAGAGTCAGATGTCAGGCATGGGCTAAATTTCTCTTCCTTGAAAGCCAAGTTAAGCAAGAACATGCAAAGTATCATAGCTAGAAGTTGTGAAAACAAGTCAATTAAAAGTAGAGTAAGTGATCACTTCACTTTTGCAAGTATCTTCCACTGCAGGCATACTTATAGCCAATACCAAAGTCGAATTGGCATAAAGAATATTGAAAAGGTGGTACAACCAAGTGTAATCGTGCCTGTTGTCGATGAGCATTCTTCCTGGGAAAGTTCGAGTGCGTCGGACTGTAGCAACGAGTGGCTCGGGTTCCCGCAACATGGCCGGTTGGATTCGGACGGTTTGCATATCGGGGAAGCAACTCACAGTAGTTCTGGTGACCAAATGATGCAAGGGTGGATGATGAGTAGTCCAGATGTAAGCGGGTCCGGTAGCGAGGATTCGAGGAGCAAGAGACTGAAGGTTTCTTCTTCGGTGATTGTTCCTCCAACTTTCAGTGAGAATCAATACAAAGAACTAGCTAGGTGACGGCATTTTTTCTTGAGGGATGGAAGCCAACAGAAAAAATTAACCTTGGGATTGTTGTTGTAAACTTACATCAGTTTTACAAAGCACATGTGCTATGAGAGAAGTAATACGGCTATGTATTAGCGGATCAGATGTCATTTTGGCCCTGGAATTGAGAGTATACATATTACTCCCAGTAACTACTAAAACCCTGGACTTTTACTTTGAACCATTCCAAGTCTGGACTTAATTCTCTATCTTGATCGAACCCTAGCTTTTGATTAGTGTTACAAAGTTAAACAATTAGGGCCTATTTTAAGTTCTTTGAAATTAACTGTTGTAGTTCAATGGAATTCCAAACTCGCTTCAACCCAACTGTTCAAAATTGGGTCGAAAAACAAATCATCTTCTTCGAACTAGCTAAATTGGTCATGGCCAATCCGTTTGTTGTGTTGTGATTTTTTAGCCACCAAAACAACAGTATTAAACAGTTCAAGATTGTTGAATGTTGACATTGCACGTTATTAGCATGAAAAGTGAACCAACGATATTATAACAGTTGTGGCTACGGACATTTGGAGCCAATATTATTACAGATTTGGTGGCAAACCTAACATATGTACACATGTGCAGTTAAAAAGTGCTTATAAATAAGTTGCCAAGATGAGAGAGAAAGATAGAGATTTGGTGACCTCCTTCTTTATTGGGAGATAATATCAAATGAGGGCGTACAAGAGGTATTCAATTGGATACGAGTCTCATGTTTTTCAGATTAAACTTTTAAGTGCTCTCTTGATTACGTGTCTCGATATTCTTGTAGTTTGAAAAAATTTCGCGCCCCGAACGTTGTATCCGAATCGCGTTAAATCTTATGTCTAGATATTTTTGCACTTACATTTTTCTTAATATTACAAACATTATCGCTACATCCGCGTGAGCGATACTAACAAGTTGTCTCAAAGCTTTTTGTTATTTATACTACTTGTAATGAAAACACCACTTTTTGTATAACACCCTTTTGCTATACATTGAAAATGATTTCAGAGCGACACATGTTCATTATGAGGACAAAATTATAAAATACAACTACCCATTCTCCATAACACCATTAGTTATAAACCCCTCTATGTACACTTCATGTAACTGCCCATTTTCTGTTCTACATTTCTTCTACATTTTTCTTCTCCCTTAAATCTGAAGAAACGTCAAATTACAATCTGCCACTTCCATTTGTGAGCGACAATGAGTAAGCAGATTATTTATTATTATCACAGAAAAAGATCGTGGACATAAAAATTGACGTTAGCCCCTTAATTGGAAAAATAATTTTTTGTCTTTAACAAAGTACTGCCAAAGGTATTTTGGTGCAAGAGAGACTCATAAAAGCTTTATTGGTCAGCGTGTAAAGATGGAGTTGATGAATGGAAGGACCGTGAGGCAAAAGCTGTTAGTAGAATCTGTTTAATTTTGGTTCCTGAGGTCAAATACACCATGCTAAAGAAACTTCTCCTTTAACAACGTGGAGTAAGTTAGAAAATATTTACATGTCAAATTCTTGGGGAAATCGACTGTATCTCAAGAAGCAGTTTTACCGACTGCTTTAGATATTAGAGATCATTTGAATGCATTTAACAAACACAATAGAGTCACTGAACGTAGCGGTCGAGATCGATGAAGAAGATCTAGCCATTATATCGCTCTCATCACTTCCATTAGCTTATGAGATATTGAGAATAACAATATATATTATCAGTCCCCATGTAGATGGCCTTGTTGCAAGAGCAGATCCGGAGTAAGATTTAAGGCGCAACAAGAATTGGCAATGAGAAAAAACAAATAGCAGGACAAAAGCTCCATCACAATCACGTCCATGAGATGGCGCCATATGCCAAATTTCAAAGTGAAGGGCCAGATCATTCAGATGAGCCCTTTAGAGTGCATTGATTTGGTCGAGGTAATCTTGAATTAAATTCACTACTAGCTAATGGACTCGTACAAATGCACGGGACAGTATGCAGTTTAATCCAATTGTCAATCATCTATTTATATCTATATTTATACATATATAAAAGTACGTATGAGCTTAAATGGCTAACATTTTCTTTCTTTAAAGTACCCTTTTCCAATTGATATTTTCATAAAAGATAAGGATAAGTAAGGGTCTATTTGACTTATAACATGTGTTTTGTTTATTAAATAACCTTCTTAAATTAGAGTATTGTTTGAAAATGAGGGTGGGTCTTTTTGACTTATAACATTTATTTTCCATTAAATAACCTTTATAAATTAGAGTATTATTTAAAAATGAGAGTGTTTTTGACTTCTTATAAGATATCAAGCCTCTTTCCTTAAATACCCTTATTGAGACATATGTTTTTGTTAGAGTGAAAGATTGTTTTGACTAAAAAGAGAAAAAAAATCTTATGAAAATCTATATCTATATCCATCTATACATATATAAAAGCACGTATGGGCTTAAATGACTAATCTTTTCTTTTTTTAAAGTACCATTTTTCAATTGATATTTTCATAAAAGATTAAGGGTAAGTAAGGGTCTTTTTGACTTATAACATTTGTTTTCCATTAAATAACCTTCTTAAATTAGAGTATTATTTTAAAATGAGGGTATTTTTGACTTCTCATAAGATATCAAGCCTCTTTCCTTAAATACCCTTCTTGGGACATATGTTTTTGTTAGAGTGAAGAATTGTTTTGACTTTGACTCAAAAAATTTTCCCATGAAATAGATATTTTTATTAAGAGTGTTATTTAAAAAAATACTCTTATTTCGATATATGTTTTTGTTAAAGTGAATGATTGTTTTGACTTTTGATTTAAAATTTTTTTAATCAAATATTTATTTTTAATAAGAGTGTTATTAAAAAAATAAAGGTATTTTTTTAGTTCTCATATAATATCAAGTCTCTTTTGTTAACATATCTTTATTAGAATATATCTCTTTTGTTAACATATCTTTTCTTTCTTTAAAGTACCATTTTTTAATTGATATTTTCATAAAAGATTAAGAGTAAGTAAGGGTCTTTTTGACTTATAACATTTGTTTTCCATTAAATAACCTTCTTAAATTAGAGTATTATTTAAAAATGAGGGTGTTTTTGACTTCTCATAAGATATCAAACCTCTTTCCTTAAATACCCTTCTTGGGACATATGTTTTTGTTAGAGTGAAGGATTGTTCTGACTTTTGGCTCAAATTTTTTTCCCATGAAATAGATATTTTTATTAAGAGTGTTATTTATAAAAATACTCTTATTTCGATATATGTTTTTGTTAAAGTGAATGATTGTTTTGACTTTTGATTTAAATTTTTTTAAATCAAATATTTATTTTTAATAAGAGTGTTATTAAAAAAATAAAGGTGTTTTTTTACTTCTCATATAATATTAAGTCTCTTTTGTTAACATATATTTATTAGAATATATGTTTTTTGTTAAAATAAAAGATTATTTTGACTAAAAGGAGAAAAAAACCTTATTAAAATTCTATAAAATACCCTTGAACTCTTGCATATTCTATAATTATCGAAAAAATTCATACTAAAACCTACCGCCTCCATTCACGTTAAAAACTAAACTACCTTAAACTTCCTACATCTTATCCATCATATTCAGTCAAAAAAAGAAAAAACTTGCAGATAAAATAGTTTTTTATATCCTTTTTCGAGAAATGCAATTATACCTAAGCTAAATTAAATTCAAAATTAGTGTTGATTAAGGGTGTTTTTTTACTTGAAACCCTTTTTTCCCATCAAAACTCATATTGACTTAGAGTGTTGTTAAAAAATTAAGGATGTGTTTGGCTTCTCTTAGGATATCAAACATCTTTCCTTACAATACTCTTATAGGAATATATGATTTAGTTAGAATTAAGGGTTATTTTTTCTTTTAGTTAAAAAATAAAACTTATGAAAACCCTAAAATCACCTTTTAATTCCTGCATGTTCTTTGATTACCAAAAAAGTTTCTACCAAAACCTACCGCCTCCATTCATGTTAAAGCTAAATACCTTAGAGCTACTACATCTTCTCCATCAATTTCGATGAATGAAAATAACTTGCAAAGAACAGTATTTACGATAGCCTTTAAGAATAAACATAAACTCCCTAAACTAAATTGAATATTCTGTCAAAAACTCAATCCTTTTTTTTTGTACTTCATATTTGTATGTTGATTCGTACAACAAATTTTAATTATTGTGCACATACATATATTTCAATGAAAATATATTCGTACATTGAAGTTATCATAAAACTAAAGTTTAATTCTAGATTTCAATTATAGACATATTGGTGTAGGAAAGATTTAGTAAAACTGGAGTTTTTTTAATATATTTTTAAATGCGTAAGAATTGTTAGATCATACATCTACAATTTCTGCTACTAATTATAATTTGAATTCGTCACAATTACATAATCTTATATTCGTGTTAGAGTTATTGGAATACATTAATTATATCTAAAACATTTTTTTTCACTTTTATAACTACAATGTCAAACTTGTAGTGTTTTGTGAGAATTGAATATTTGAAACTGATTACAGTGTAAGCGTATCTTGGATAATAAGATGTAATATGAAACAGTTAAGATTCTCTTTAGCAGGAACTTGGTGCGACAAAAGAATAAGTATGCTACAAATATTGGTGATAATTGACATTAACAATTCGGGTTTGAAAGTAAGATCGTGTTTTTGTAATGAACTTGCCATACTTCAAGTCTTTCATCAGCAGTTAACAAAGATCATGTTTTTATAATGAACTTTCCATACTTCAAGTCTTTCATCAGCAGTTAACAACTAATTTACTTATAATTATTTAATTATAATAGTCGTGTTAACTAATTTAATTATGTTTTTCACCAAAATCTATAACATTTTTATTTCAAATCACTATATATCGTGCAAAGCACGTAGTATTTACTAGTAAGCTATAAGATAGTGGATGAAGAATTCCAACAAACAAAAACAAATAGTGAGTTCTAAGTGCTAACGCATATTTACGCGTTGAACATAATCCTTGACATTGTGTATAAACTTCTTTTATAAATTAGCTTACAACTTTGAGACAATAAAAATTGTATTGATGATAACCGGTCATAACATCATTTTTCAAAGATGATAATCAAATTCACCAAATCTACACTAATCATTTATACAAACATCTAAGGTTGGTGTAAAAGTTAAAAGATAGGCAAAGTAAAAAGGGAGAGTATTGTACGCGATCTAACGTCTTCAAAGAACTATACCAATGCGTCTAGCATTTAATTAACCTTTGTTATATCTACATGCATTGCTTTGATTTTCAATACCCATAATACTAAATTTTGAACCAATCTCTTAAAAAGATTACGTTAATAACATTCTTGCCCAAGAAATAATAGGGAAAGACAAAACCTTAAGTTGTAATTTTGGGATTCGTCTTCTCTCTCCCTCTCACGTAACTTAGAAAATTAGTTTAAAAGTGATCTCATCTACAAATATAAGAATATAGTTTGTTGTTAATGTGTTTTACGGTTAATGACCAAAAACAGTAGAGATCAAACAAATAAGATCAAAAGTTCAAGCATAAATATTCTAAATTTTGATTGATGTCTGGATTATAAACATAGTAATAATCCTATTAGCATTGTTACCTGCAAACGCCAAATTAAGACTACATAGTAATGTTGCATACACTTGTGGATGTGTTTTAACTTCACCAGGTATGAGTTGTATTCCAGCCAGGGCCACATATGTAGTAAAACTTGTAGTGTTATAACCTCTAGTAGTAACTTCTAAAGAATGAAATACTAAACCTTGTTTGGTCATCGATTTGCAGAAACTGCTTATATGACAATTCTATTTAAACCTTGGTTTTGGTCATCGATTTGCAGGGCTGCTCATATGACAATTCTATTCAGAATAAGAAAACCAAGCCACGTAAAAAATAAGTGAATTGCACAAAAAAATAATAGTGATCAACTACCCTAAGAATTCAGGAACTTATAATTCTAGTTTTAAACCAAACCAAACCAAAAAACATACATTATTCTGAACTCTAATCATATTAGGCTTAGCCACAACCAAAGGCATTCTATGTCTTAGAGGCTAATGATCCAATATTGAAAGAGGTAAAATATTCATCGATAGTACGACTCTCCATAGAAATACCCATTTCATAAACTAACCGCTAAATGTCGAATTTAGCCGGAAACAAAACACATCTTTAGAGACGATGTTGATAATTAATAAGTTGCATGCTTGTGGTTGTTTACAATACAAAAATTTCTTAAGCACTTTAAAAATGTAATTGTCACTTGTCTGAAATTGCTTTCGATATACGCACCTTTAGCAACAAACGAATATAGAGGGGTGTAGGCTCACACTTATAGGATCCATAAAGAACCAAGTTATTAGTATTTTATATGATAATAACTTGCAGCTAATCCAACACAAGTCGTGACCCTTTTTCTTTCCAGACAGTTCAAAGACTTTCTATATCTTATAAGGTTGGCATACAAATCAAAGAATATTGTAAAAGAAACATAGAGTTTTAGCAATTTTAAGAAATTAAGTGTCGGCAGTCCAAAATCTGTTGATAAAATTATTGAATGACAAAACTCATAATAGCCATTAACAACTACCTACTCAAGAAAACTTTGGTACAATTTTTAATCCAAGAAAATCAACAATCTATATGTTGTGTTACAACTAAAAATAAAAGGAAGTTTGAAATAACTCCAGTGTGGTACATGATCACAGCTACCAAATTGGGTTAGGAGTGGCACGATGGACTTGGTAATCCAAATAATTTGTTAGCTATGCAAGTTAGAATTTGCAAAAAATGAATCAGGCAAGGAAGATGCTCTACAAATTAGAGGATGCAAACCTGCTTCGTCTTAATTGTAGACACTAATGGTACTCTTGTATTCTACTGGAACATTACATCTTAAGGTATTTCGGGGATTGAGATCCGGTGCTGTAACCCATGGTTAAGCAGGGGTGCTGTATCCATTTCTGTGAGAGAGGGGAGAGAGAGAGAGAAGTAACCATGGTTACAGTAGAAAATGGGTTCTGTAACCATGGTTACTCTCTCTTCCCTTTCTCTCTCCCCCATCTCTCACAGGAAGGAAGAAGAAAAGGCCAGACATAGAGATGCTGAGAGAAAAAGAAAAATAGGTGCAAGGAAGGTTGAATAGGCGGGGTTGCACTATGTACCTTGAGTTCAGGGAATAGTATGATGTCAAGTCCAAATTTAAGTGAGAGAAGTCCAGATAAATTGTAACACTAATAAATAAGTTAGATTATAATTTCACATTCAAGATAAACTTAATAGAAAAGTTTAGAAGTCTACATTTAAAGGCAAACTTAGTAATCATATTAAAGACATCATAAGTCCAGATTCAATATCACCTGAGAGCTAATTATATAGCAGAGAAATTCAGTGAGTAACTCGGCTTTTATATAGTTATATATTGATTTGATTACTATAAAGATAATTTCTATAAATTTAAAAGGGAGAGGGGGGGGGGGGGGGGGGCAAAATTCCAGTTGAAATACTCACTCTGCACTAGTTCTTTTAAAATTTATAAAGTGATTACTACTTTCCACAATCTAAGGTAGCGTTTGTTTACACTTTCAGTTTTGGTTTTCTGCTTTCAAAAAAATAAAAATAAGTTTATTATTATTATTATTTTTTACAAGAATAAATAGGTGTTTGATTACCCAATTTTTTTTTTGTGGTGATTTACATTGGCGGTGGTGGGGCGTGGCGGTGGCTGATGGTGGTGGCCGGACGCCAAGGAGGCTGCCGACCGTGGCTAGTAGCTGCTAGCCGTCGGAGGAGGCTGCCTGTCGTCGGTGGCGGGCAGTGGCGGTGGGCGGTGGGAGGGTGGTAGTGGTGGTGGTCTCAAAATAAAACCAAAACTAAAAACTGAAAACTCATTTTTGGAGTTTTAAAAAACAGTCATGTTTTAAAAACTGAAAAAAAAAACGAAAACTGTGTGCCAAACACGTTTTATTCTCCAGTTTACAAAATTGGAGAAAAATAGAAAAATAAGTGTTATCAAACGGAGCATAAGTCTTCTTGTGTCCCATTTATTTTTACTTCGTTCATCATTTTCTCTCTTCTTGTTTTTTGAATTTAGCTATCTGTTTTCATAGCTTACTAGTTTTTAAACTCGTGCGTTGCATACAAAAATAAATTTTAAGAACTGCCACAAAAAATTAGAATTAGGAATCATATGCAAAAGAACTACTCTAAGAGCAAAGATGAGAGAGACAATAGAAGATTTGAATTTTGATTTCTAGTTAGGATATGAAATTACCCTAATTAAGGAGATAATGCTTAAGAGATAATATATGAATCAATTTTAAAAGGGAGTAAATAATAATGACCTAGGTTGGAAGTTCTAACCAACCATACACAAAGTATTGTATATTGAAAAGGAAAGAGAATATTTGTGTCAAACAATTAGCATTTCTTATATGACACGTGGTAAGCGAAGAGAACTTGATTTTGGACGAATATTTTGGGAATAATTGTGCAATAAGATATTAATTAGATTGATGAGATAATAATAATTCTAGAAACTTGATTAAGGTGCAATAACTACAAATTACTTTTGAAATTTAAATAATTGGAGAGAGATAACTGAATTCAAAAATAGAAAGTGATAATGATAAGTAATTAAAGTTAATTTATATAATAATAAATTAAATCCACATGGTGAAAAGAGAGAATGTCCACGTAGGCGATGCCGTGGCAACGTTCTCTCAGTTTTGATTTTCATATATATATATATATATATAATTACTAATTAGATTTCATCACTTATTAATTGATAACCAAATATCATTATACGATACTCATAGACAAAAGTTATCAAAAGCATATAACTTGCAAATTCTGAGATTGCAAAATGCAAGGAATTTGAAATCAAGTAATTCAAAAACTTTTTATTAGTATTCCAGAATCTTCCATCGGAACACACACACACTAATAGCACCTTACCGTAATTAACACTTGCCTCTCAATCCACACTAATTTCGGAAGTTTCCAACACTAGTTTCGAAAGTTTCCACTAGCTAGTCAGCCTCTAACAGAACGTCGTCGTTTTGGAGTGTTTAAAGTCGTGTGTCGAGCTATCATATATGGTCACTTTCCGACTTCCAGCACCTAGGGTTTGGTGAAGGCACTCCGTCGCTTATCTCTAAGTCCCAAAAAGGTACCATGAGGTCCAATCTGTTTGTATTGAAATCTTTGTAATCTTTGAACTTCACCAGTAGATCCAACGTTTGTTCCTTCATCTCTTTATAGATTCGTTATAAGCCCATATTCCAACGGTTCCCCCGTCGTTTGATCGCTAAAAGGTACGAATCCCGATCTACGCTCCCGCGTTCTTCGCGGATCTGTTCGTTTGCATAACATTACGCCTGTCTCCAGAATCAATGATTTTTGTGAATTTGTCGAATATAATTTAGTACGTGTTGTAAAAAATCGACTTTATTTTTTGTTTTTACCCTAGCTTGACTTGCCAAATGATACTAACTTATTCTGCGCTGCGCTTTGTATTTGACTTTGGTTCCCTATCTATATGGTACTAAATCTATCATTGGGTTTTGCAAAAAGTCATAGGAGAAAATGTAGTGGACTGAAGGTAGGATATGCTCGAGTATCTGGGTTTATGCTGTCTGCACGTTACCTCTTTCAGTTTCTGTTAAAAGGTTTTTATTTTTGGCTTTCTGAATAAAGTCTTCGTATGTAGTGAAATTTGCCAGACGGCTTTGTGAAAAAAAATAAAATTGCCCTTCTATGCAATAAGAAGGCTTTTCGTGCAACACATGACTGCGGCTAGTTAGAAGAGTTGGCCTTGGGCAGTTTCAGCTTTGAGGATGCTGTCTTTTCTGATAATGACGGTGTAAGCCTTATGTGTGCGTATGCTTTTCCTTGAATAACTATGTCATGACGAGTTCGGTCCGTCTAAGCGGTTAGTGTGTGTTGAAACCTTGTCAAGCGGAGAAAGGAGAGCTTTACACCCACTGAACTACTCATTCCATTAAGCTAGTAGGATGACCATTGAATGGGCTAAATCCACAGGCCTCGTGTTTTAGAAAGATTTCCCTGCCATTTCTAATTTCAAAAGGAAACGCTAAAAGGATAAAGTCTATATTCTCTGCAATCTTCACTTCTCAAGACCATTAGCTCTATGTTTTTATCTTCTAGAGCTTCTCCTTTTGCTTTGGATTAATGGACAGGTTTTGTTATCCCGAAAATATACCCATCTTTTAACATACACCAGCAGTACACCCACATAGTCGATTATTTTAGGTGGATGAAATAAATATGAATGGGCAAGAAGTACTTAAGAAAGATAGCTTGAGCTATCTTGGATTAGTATTGCACTATGAGGGATAGAATGATGAGGATGTTGAAGATAGGATAAGGATTGGGTTTGATAAGGTGGAGGTCTGCATCGGGGTATTACTGTGATCATAATTTTTATCTCCATATAAGGAAATATGTTATAGGACTGTTGCCAACAATGTTGTATGGTTTAGAAACTGGGATCATACCCATAGTGTGAGTGTAGTTACAATGCAGCCACACTAGCGATAGGATAACAACTGAGATATTGGCATGGAGATCAGGTGATACCAATTGAGAAAAAAAATATGAGAAAACATCGTTTGAGATGGTTTGGTCTCATCTAACGTAGGCGTATAGATGCCCTAGTTTGTGCCAAGTTGATGGGGTACGATGAGGTAGGGGTTGACCGAGAATATCATGAGAAGTAGTGAAAAACACTCAGTTTACTCTATCTTACATGGACCCTTCACTTTAAGGTGAAGTGGGGGTGTGACACAACCGATGCGGACATCGGTACAAAATCCATGATGGATTCGTCATCTGCTAGATGGATACACCGTGAAGATCGAAGAAAGAAGATCTTAAGCTTTTCAAGAGCCTAGAAGTATCTGAGTCTGGTTGTCTGAATATTGGAGTTAAGAGAGAGATGCACAATACCATATTAAAGGCAGTGATGAGAAGTTCTTATTACTAAAAAAATGATAACATTGTGCCAAGTAGACCTCTTAGGGTACTGAATCTTTGGTCAGGTTTCCAAATTTATTTGCCTCGAAGTAATTGTGGAGTACAGGTGTAACATTTACACCACAGATCACAAAGAGAGGCATGTAATTTTTTTCGTCTTGCTTTATTGGTCAACGTTGGACCTATATGTTAAAACACAATAGATCTGGAGATTAATGGGGGAGCAGCAGAAGGACTATTTCTGGATTTGGGCTTTCCCTCAAGCCTTGAACTGCATCTTGTTGTTGGATATAGGTTCTTTGATTTCCTTCCGCCTTCACTATTGTTTTAATCAACAGCTTTGTTGTTCTTATGTGCATGTGTTGGCAAAATCTTTCTGAGTTAGCTATCTTAAGGAAATTTATCTATGCTGCCAAAATGTCGGCAATATTTTAGATATCTAGGGTTAAGTCTCTTAATTGCCACCAGCCGATAACTAGCCATTACGTTGATATTTTGGTCTGAATGGCCAATATCTGAACCTTGCTTGTGTGCCCAACATGTTACTTTGTGGGCACTTAAAGGCCAGCCTCAGGCAGTGTCTTATGTCTAGGATCTTGTAGGCAGTCTTACCCCTATAAGGACCTGTGATTTGGGTCCAACTTTCAATTTAGAGGGGAAGACTACTTTGTTGTTTCAAAATGCCTGGTTGAGTTTTCTTTTTCTTATTTTTTTTTTCCAGCGGGGTGGGGGTCGATTTGGTTCTTGGATGAGTTACGAGAACAAGATTCCACTTTTATTGTTGTTTTGGGAATAGGATTCTCTTTTTTTTACTTCAGGCTCAAATCCCATGCTACTCTGGCTAGTTTGAGCAGTCCTATTACTTAACGAACACAGAATGTATTAGTTAAGAAAACTCTGATCTAGCTATTGGTGTTTACATGTTCCAAGCAATGATATACGTTTAATGAAGTATTGTCTTGTATCCTTGAAATGTTGAGATTTATCAGTCGTTTGGAAGATTACAGCTTTTCCTCTGCTGGTTTTTATAATCGTAAGTGTAAGGTTATCTTTGTGTTTGAGTTTATCTCCATATTGCTCTGTTTTGAAGGTATCATCATGTTTCTCGTGGCCATATCTGATGAAACAGTATCTATATCTGTTTCCTTTCATGTTCTTATAGTTATCTTCTCCCCTTCTGAGATTTAGGTGTGAAGAACTTCCTGCAAGCTTTGGAATATGAAGCCTATCTTTTGCGGCAATCTCGAGTTTGATGCCCGCCCATCTGAGCTTGAGCGACTTTTTAAAAGATATGGGAAAGTTGATAGGGTGGATGTGAAATCAGGTATGCTCTGCTTGTTTTCTTCTTATCGCTCGATGCTCCTACTTGTCCTCTTTACCTTGTTCTGGTTTAGTTAATTGGGTTGGTGCTCTCACTGTGCATATATATTGCCCATGAAGCTTTATTTACTTCTGTAACTCAGTTATAAGCATATTCTGCTCTAGAATTAGAAGCAACTGACTTCTTGATAGGGCTTATGCATTTAATTATGGGTGTTAAAGCTGGCTCGTGGTTAGAGACTTGTAGCATTTTGAAAAGGTGCATGCAAAGCGAGACATTTTGTTTGCTTTATTAAAGCAGGGTCATGACTGAAGCATCTGTGGTTGACATTCTTGTTATGAGCTAGTGTGTAGCAAAAAGAAAAAGTTCTTGATGTCCCTCTTGTGTTTTGTAATCCTTGTGACATTTAAATCAGTTCTAACTATATCCTACAATTTCTGGAATTTTAACAGCTGGAGGAACTTAATGCTGTCATCAACGGTGCACTATTGTTTGATTAAATTGTAATGGTTCTGTATCATGTACAATAATCAGAAAATTCCCATTCATAACCTATATTACATGGACTCTTCGGTTTGTGTGAAGTACCCGTGTCGGACACTCGACACTTGGACATGGGTATGGGATATGTGTCCGACACATCTCATAGGATATGTCCGTATGATACTATCTTAGAGTCTTTTGTTTAATTAGTTATTGCTTTGAGACGAGACAAGTTGTCAATTAAAATCAAATGCATCACATAAAACACTTTTTTGCCTTAGAAATAACTAAAAAGCAATAACAAATATGAACATTTTGCCGTGTCCCCATGTCTTGCGTTTTCAAAATTAGCCGTTGGACACTTGGACATGTATCCGATCCGGACACTCGTACCGAGTCCATGTAACATAGTTCATAACTACGTTGTTGAACCCATTCTTCTGTCACCCCCTCCAAAAAGAAAAAGAGCGGTCAGAGTTATTGACATCATACCTTAGCAAAAACTACCTGTTGAAGCCATTTTCCTGTCACCCCCTCTGAATAGAAAAGAGTTATTTACCTAATAGATTTGTGAAAGACACAAATTGGATTTGCTTTTTTCTGCTACAAGTCAGTGTACTTGGAATCCCCTTTCTGTTTCATTGTGATGGTAGCTATAATGAGCAAGATGCGTTTGCAAGTAGGTGCAAGTGGGCATCTTCTTGCTAAGAAATGTTAGATTGACCCTTGGCTGGTGGGCTATTTAACATGGACTCTTCTGAATGCCTAAAGTACCCGCGTCTGATACTCGACTCGTGGATATGGGTATGGAATCTGTATCCAACACATCTCATAGGATCTGACACTATGAACACTACGATATAGGGCTTCTTTTAATTTGTTTTACTTTGAGACGAGACAATTTCTCAATCAAAACCATGTGTGTCACATAAAGCACCTTTTTTACCTTAGGAATAATTTAAAAAGTATGTTATATATGAGTAATGTGCTGTGTCCCAGTGTCTTGTGTTTTGGAAAATTGGACGAACCCGACACTTTGACATGTATGCGACCTGTGCATTCGTACGGAGTCCATGCAACATGGCTGGTGGATCGGGATAAATGTTGAAACATTCAGAGGAAAAAGCTCAGCTGATATGTAAGAGGCTCAAAGGTCTTTTGAAGTAGTTATGTATGAAAGATGTGTATATGTTATGAGAAAAGTCTGATTTTTGTTGTAGTGTAAACCCCTCGTACTCAACACTTTTTTTGACGCAGGAGTACTCGGAATGCCCATGATCTTCCTCGATGGATGGGTCCTTGCATTTCTTTTCTGGCCTGTGCCCAAGAGTCATCTTATTGTGTTTTTCCAGAAGAACCTATCTGATCTCTCATGGCACTACCACCCTACATTTCCCTGAGACACCATAGCTTTTTTCCATTCATCATCACTATTGCTCAGTCTTCAATTTCCGACATGTTTCAACATATAAATCGTGATCCTCTCGGATTCAGTGGCAGGTGTTGTGTTTTACTTCCTATTTTTTCTCTTTTCAGTCTACTGGGTGCTGCGGGGATCTGGGTAGGGGTTATTTTCTACGAGTCTGGCAACATAAACTTGTGGTTTTCATTGGTGATTCCTCGACACAGGTTTTGTATGCACGATTTATCATTCACCAATGTCTAAAAGAGTTATGTTTTGCAACATTGTACTTATAGGGTTTGCGTTCGTCTACATGGAGGATGAGAGAGATGCTGAGGATGCGATACGAAGACTTGACCGAACAGAGTTTGGTAGAAAGGGCCGCCGGCTTCGTGTTGAGTGGACCAAGGTATTTATGGATAATGAGTTGGGTCATTTCGGCACAAGAAGTGATTGTAATTTGAACACAGAAGTGATAAGTTACTAAAGCTCTTGGTATGCAATCTGAGGCAGTTTCTAGCACATAATTGATTGACTATTATTTCTGTTGCAGCAAGAACGTGGTGTTAGAAGGCATGACAGCTCCAAAAAATCTTCAGCTAATACAAAACCCTCGAAAACCTTGTTTGTCATTAACTTCGACCCTATTCATACTAGAACAAGGGACCTGGAGAGGCACTTTGAACCACATGGAACAATATCAAACATAAGAATCAGAAGGAATTTTGCATTTATTCAGTATGAATCACAAGAGGATGCTAGCAAAGCATTAGACGCAACAAACATGAGGTAATATTTTTCATGTTTTGCTGTCGTACGCAGTTTCTATACTACATTTTCCAACCATGCTTTTGTCATCAGTTTGTTTTAAACGTGGCCAAGCTTGTAATATTTTCATTCTGGGGAAGAAACTTTCAGGAAAAAGATCTCACTTGATTTAGTATCCCAAATAACGCTTTTGCATTCTTTACATTGTCAGCATGCTTTACATATCATAAAATCAATTATTCACCAGATTCTGTTTTGTAAGCATGCTTTTTTCCAAATTTTTTGGTTGCTTACGGTCACCTTATCCAGTAAGCAGTTTTCTCACCATTTATAAATTAAGTTTACCCACTTTCAAACAGTTTTGCCATCGTTTTTAAGCGGTTGTGACTTACTTGCTCATGTTAATTCTGCCCTGATATGCAGCAAATTTATGGATCGGGTTATTTCAGTAGAATATGCAGTTCGAGATGATGATGACAGAAGAAATGGGCATAGTCCTGATAGAAGAGGTCGTGACATGTCACCTGACAGAAGAAGCTACGGTCATGGGCGTTCACCCAGTCCTTACCGCAGAGAAAGAGATAGCCCTGACTATGGACGTGGAGCCAACCCAAATTCCAGACCCGAGGCAAGGAGAAGTCCTAGCTATGACAGAGTACAAAGCCCAGCCAATGATAGATATGGAAGGTAAATAGTAATCTAGTGGTTGTTTTTACTAGGAAGTGAGAGATGCACTGCAAGAGAAGTCAGCTGCCGTCCGTTCTGTACATAGTTTCCTGCGCAGTTGATTCTCTTGAAGTGTTTTATTGTTGCCCAACTGCTATATATTGCAACTGGAATGAGTGCTAATGTGATTAATTCTATTAGTGTTTTCATCAAAAAAGGGCAATCATTTTGAAATTCGTAACCATTATGCCTATTTACTCTCCTAATAAATGCTACTCCATGACACTGCAGTCGCTCTCCTCCGCCACGAGAAAGATCTTGATCCTGAGAAGTGGAGAAAGAATTCAAGCAATCAGCTGTTAGAACCTTTTCCCTTTCTATGTTTGTTTTCCCTATGCTCTATGTAGTATCTCTTCGAAACCTGCCCAAACATGCTCGCTGCTCTCCTCCTGAAGGCTACTGTTATGAGTTGGACCTTGACATGTTCCTGATTTTCTTTCACGTACTGGTATGTTTAATCCGATATGCGTGTTTGATTTACCCTAATTATTTTCTGGTATCATGATGTTTGATCATGTCATACATCGTTTTTACACGCTGGATTAACGGGTGTAGGGCCTTCCCTCTTTAAAAGATAACTATAGAGCCCTCACCTTTGGACAATGGATTAATACCATATTGCCCTGGGTCACCCTTTTATTTTACTTGAATCCTAATTTTAATTTACTCCGCATTGATTTTGGGCGGAAGTTTGACATTTCTTTCAAGAAAATGTGCTTATTTGTAGTTTCTAAAACATTTACGTTAGGCCAATGAATGTATCAACACTTAGTGTTTCAAGTCACCAGCTAGTCAAGATTTTGACCCGCTTTGTTTAAATCATAAGCGTCCATTCCTGGAACATAAGGTATGTTCTTGGGGTATGTTTAGAAAGTAGGCCTTTTCCCAGGACGTACGGAAGTTTCTTCTAAAGGGACGAGTGATTAACAAGTTCTTTAGTGATCATTAATTATACTTTCAAGTTTGTTATGAATCTGTCCGATTAGAATTGTCAAAAGGATTTATCTGGCGGCTGGACGTGTTTCCATTAGGATTGACTCTACGGTATAGTGAACATGGTTTAGTGAAAATGAACAGCAGCGCAGATTCATTGCACTGATCTGAGGAGCTTGCAGCCCGATTCCATGTTGGGCGGAACGGATTTACAATTCTTGGGATGGATGTGCTCAAAGATACCAAAGCAGCAGTTTTGCTTCATCATACTTGGCAAGCGGGTGTTCTTAAAAACAACTTTGGAGGTGCTGTTTCTCCTATCCTGCATGGTGCAGGAGGCTCATGCTGTTTTAACCTTTTCACGTGTCGAACGGCCGGCCGACTACAACTTTGTCTTGACGGCAGTTCCACTTAGCAGAAACAATTGTTTGCAATCGTTGCAGGAGGCTCGTGCGTTCAAGATGTTGAATCCCTGACCTACAAGTTTGTATCCATGGCAGTTTCACTTGAATGATTTCAGTTGTTTGAATTTGCAGATAATTCAAATAAGGACACTTCGTCATTTGTAACAGTCGTTCTTTAGAACTGGCCTACAGGCAATCAGTTCGGCCTAATTGAGTGAAAATTTAGAAAGCTTCCTCGAGGCAAAATTTAGCGAGGGCCGGGAGATTTGGTTTATGATAATTGATGGTTAACTGATCAATAAATTACTCCATCAACAAGTTACAAGTCTATGATTTATTGAAGAGATTATTTCGCATTGTCTAATATGTTAATATACCCTCTTATTTGTTGTTAAAAAGTCATCACTTGTCATTAAAAATATTTTTTGACAACGAAAAGGAGGTGAAATGATAATTGATGGTTAACAGATAAATTAATTACTCCGTCAACAAGTCTACGATTTGATGAAGAGTTTATTTTCTTTGCCTGATATGTTAATATACTCTCTTATTTGTTGTTAAAAAGCCATCACTTGTTACTAAAAATATTTTTTGACTAACAAAAGGGGGTGAAAAATAATTTATAAGGGTAGAAGTAGCATAGAAGGGTTGAAATAATCGAGCATCACAACTTCACAAGCGATCAAGTAACACCATCAACAAAATACTCTTCGAAGTACCTGCCAATTGCCTTAAGCTGGTTCTGAGGCATCTGATTTCAAACTACCAGGACGCATTCATTCTGGGCTGAAGCATCTCTGAAAACATCCTAATTGCTTACGAACTTGACCACAAAATTCGCGCACACAAAAAAGGGAAGGCAGGACTGAGTGCCTTGAAACTTGACAAGAGCAAGGCTTTTGATCCATCAAGTTGGCCTTTTCTCTCTCAGGTCGTGAGGACTTTTCTTTTTTTTTTTTTTCCAGTTCTTTAAGAACCTCGTTATGCAATGCATCACCACTGAAATGTTGGGTCAATTGGTCACCTTCTAAGCATCTCATTCCGCGTTGCGGTATCAGACAGGGCAACCTGCTTTCTCCATATCTTTTCATCCTCTATTCCGAAGTCCTCATGGCCTTACTAACTGCTGGACAATGCAATGGCGCCATTTTTGGTATCAAAGCTAGCCAATGATTCGTCCCCATCAATCTCCTCGTTCTTTTGGATGACTCCTTCATCTTCTCCAAACTTAGTGAAGAAGTGTGTAGCACTTTACACTCAATCTTAGATGTTTACTGTCAAGACTGTGTTCAACGCTAAACCTGTTCAAGTCCTCCCTCAAATTCAGTCCCAGTATCTCGCCTAAGATGAAACTCAAAGCTACCAGAATCCTTAATAGCCCCGTGGGACAACACTTTGACTCCTACCTTGGTTGCACTTTGGATCTCGTCATCCATCGCAACGACTTCTTCAATGCACTCATTTGCAAGATCCTTGACAGATGTGCCAGCTGGAAGGCATCCTGCCTAATAAAGTAGGCAGAGTAGCGCTTATTCTGTATGTTCTATCCTCCCTGCTGCTTTCCCATATGGAAATCTGCCTATTCGCATTCCAAGTTTGCTAACGAATTGACTCCATCCTCAATAGGTTCCGATGGGCAGGTTCAGAATCCATGCACTGGATACATTCGCTTAACCGACATCTTATTTACGGATCACATTATCAAGGCAGCCTAAACTTCATGAACATTAGCTTTTCTAGCCAAGCTCAGATGGAAAATCCTCAAATAGTGGGAGTCTATACTATACAAAGTGCTACACAAGAAATATTGTTGACGACGGTGTTTCTTAGACATCCAATGCTCGTCGGCACAATCTTGGGATGGTGAGCGTTTCTCAAATGACGAGACACGCTCTCCCTAGGCCTCTGCCGACAGGGTGAGACCTGAAACACCGAAAAGATTTGTGCCAAAATAACAGATGCCAAGAAGAATAAAAGGCCTTGGACACGTAATGGATCTTGAAATACTATTTCTACATCTCCCTGACCAAATCCGCCCACGTAAGGATTACTTGTCAACGGTTGTTTTGAGTCTTTGAAGATGATTGGGTCCCAGATTTCCCTTCTACTTTTTTTGCAGGTTTACGGGCCTGCTGCTTCCATTCTTGGCCAGTAACTGATCTCGTTCTCAATGTTTGTTGGAATACAACCCTCATCATCAACATCTTCAATCGACATAATGCTGAAGCAATCACAACCACAATCATCCACATTCCTGCAGCGCTATTATGCGATCGGCTTTTGTGGGCTCCCACAAAAATGGAATCTCACGGTCCATTGGGCCTACCAACTTCTCCATCGTTGAAAATCGGAATAGCTGCAGCCACTAAGGAAGTACTCTAACCGTGTCACTCACGTCCCTAAGAAACGAGTGGCATGTGTCTTAGCAAGTTTTATGTGTAATGCCAGAACACTGATACAACAGGACTGGCTTCTTGCCACCACACCCGGCTGTTGATCATACTCTAGCTCTCACCCTAGGACACCTAGTTTACCATGGATTTTTCCTTGTATATTATGTATCAGGGACTATATTTCCCCGTCCCAGAAATCTCCCTTACTGTTACCTATTCCTTTTCTTGGTCTGTAAGGCCTTAAGGCCGAAGTATTGGTTGATCTCCACCCTATCTATCTACCTTACCTTGCTATAAAAAAATAAAAAAAAAGTGATCAAATAATAAGTTTGCACAAGCCAACTACACAGTCCACGACCCCCGACTCAACTTTTACTCTTTCTTTATATAAAAACACTCTCTCATCTCTCTAACTCCCAAGCAGCGCCTCTTTTAGCCACCCCACCATGCGTTGGCATGCATGGGGCGATCTCCAGTCTCCAACGTAGGTTGATATGTAGATTTTAGTCCTAGTCTGTGGTTGTCGTCTAATGCGAGGAGATCCCAGAGCTTCACCGGCGGTAGAGTTCGTGGGAAGCCGACGATGGTTATTGCGGCAAAAGAAGCTGGGTGTTAAAGAGAGGTTTTAGGAGAGAGAAAGTTACAAGTCCGTAAAACTCAGTATATGATCCAAAACTCTCCCAAGACTTAACAATCTAAAGCCTTGTTGAACTCACCTTTTATAATATTCGATTTGTGTACAATGAAAATCTCTCGAAAGAAAATGAGTACAAATTAAGCTCTGGTTAATAGAGAGATGATAAGATTAATGACTTTAAGAATGTTCACTTTCAATCAGATAATTGCTGACAACGATGCTTTCTTTACTTTTCACGTTGTGCGGTGAAACCCCAAATCATTCTTATAAGTTGATAGAAAGGTTAAACATAATCTCACAAAACTAGTTGTTATTTTCAAATTGAGAAACTTGATGTCGATCGTATCCCAATTTTGGAGGGACACTACCTTTCAGTATATGTTGAGTGTATTCGAATATAGGCGATCGTAAAGTCTTTTTCATTTTGGGCACAATTATCCCAAATTTGAGTTTACTTTAAGGTCCCAATTTTTAAGAATTGTTTGAAAGCCTACAAAATGCACGAGGCGTTATTAGGTTATTCTAATCCAAACATCAAACAAAGACTAATTACATCAGAACAAAGAACAATTACAGTTAAAGTAACTTTGCTTATGCATTTTCTATTGCCCTTTAACATTTGACTTGATGGATCTTCTTAGCATGTCCAACATATAACTTTAAATTCCCTTGATTCTATTCTCCGTATCCAAGTTCTCATATGTGTCTTTGTGAGAACGCATAGATGTTAGTCTTGTGGTCTGATAATCTAGGATAGGGTTACGTACTGTGTTAGTGATAACAACCTATTTGTTATGTTCTAATGTATGCTTTGTGTGGATGCTTAGTAGGTACATACATACACATTGTTCCCAACCCATTCTGGTCACACCCAAGGGCCCACTAGGGGTCCCGCTTAGCGCAACACATCGACAGATTCAACAGTCAAACTTCCAACGCATCGAACCAGTCAGCGCGCGCACGCTCAAGTCACGTACATTTTTCGCGCGCGCATTTTTCGCTCCACGCGCACCTTGTGCACGACTTAGACAACTTATTTGGCGTTAGCGTGACCCACAGTAGCACGACCATCGCACCAAGACCACCCGAACACCTTTTCACCAAAAACTTCGAGTGACGGCACAACCGGAGCGACGGGGTCAAGGGGCAAAAGCCTTGGCCAACCCTATGGGGTCGGCCTCAGCCTCCCATGGGGGGTTGGCTTTGGCCTTCCCCCCTGGTTCTTCACTTTGCGCGTAAAGTTCCTTTCGTACTTTGTTCGCTCTGTACGCTCTTTATGTAACTTCGGCGCTTTGTTCGTCATGTGGGTATGATTCTTGGCAACACGCTCGTCACGACACAACTTTCAGATCATCGCTCATCAAAACACATACCATCGGCACGCCCGAAGTTTTCCAAAAGGGAAAGTGGCCTTGGGCTCCAAAAATGGAAGACCATTTGGCCTTGGCCAACCTTAGGGGGTCGGCCTCGGCCTTCCCCAAGCCTAGGGGTCGACCTTGGCCTCCAGGGGGTTGGCCTCGGCCACTTTCCCCCGGTGGTTCCCCCCTTCGCGCATACTCCTTTTCACACTTTTTTCGCTTTGTATGCTTCGTACGTAATTTTTACATCTTGATTGTCACATAGATACGGCTCGTGTTGATGCACTCATCATAACGCAACTTTCGGATTCATTGCTGCTCATCAAGACACCAACCGTCGCGTGCCCGAAGTTCACCAAAAGGGGGAGTGGCCTTGGCCTCCCTTCATGGGAGTTGGCCATTGGCCTTGGCCACCCCTAGGGTCGGCCTCGGCCTTCCCAAGGGGTCGGCCTCGGCCTTCCCAAGGGGTCGGCCTCGGCCTCCCCAGGGGTGGTGGCCTTGGCCTTCCCCCAATTTTGGCTTATGGCCTCCCCTCTCGCGCGCACTTATTTTCTCGAGTCTTTACACCTCCGCGATGTTTTACGGACGTTCGTACACCAACCTCGCGACGTCCGTCGTGCATCAACCTCGTGACGTCTGTCGTGCATCAACCTCGCGACGTCTGTCGTCCGTGACCACATACCGCTCTCGAGATGCCCGTAGCCCAAAGTCACGCACTACCACCGAATGACACGTCGCCAACAACCGCATACCATCACTCCTGACTTTGTCATTACTACATGTTGCATTCATTATCTTGTTATGATAGGTAAACTCAGCTCAGATACCGTCTTCAGGACACCCGACGCGCGCCCGTGTGCCAACTCTATAACGTTCGTCGCCGCGCCCGTGCGCCATTCTCATGATACATGCCCCCGACACCAATTATTGCTCCGCAACGTTCATCGCCGCGCCCGTGTGCCATTCTCATGATACGTGCCCCGGCACCAAGTATTACTTCATGACGTTCGTCGCCGCACCGCCTTCATAACACGTGCCCCGGCACCTGGTATTATCTTCGTGCCGCGCTCGAGCGCTCGTGCCATTGGCATCACACCCATGCGCCACAAGCATGTTACATGCTTTCGGGGGGCTCCGTTCGTAGTGCTCCGGACCCTCGCTACGGGATGGGCTCACAACCTTAAAGCCATCGCCGGCACAATCAACTACGGGATGGGCTTACAACCTTAAAGCCATTGCTGACCCAATCAACTATGGGATGGACTCACAACCTTAAAGCCATCGCCGTCACAGTCACGGGGGGCTCCGGCAAGAGGACCTATCTCCACGGACCCTGAGCACTAAGCTGCGAGCATGTCCACTCATGTTACCATTGATCGTCGACACCACAAAGGCAATGACCCCCGGGTCACTCCGGGACAGGAGCAGGTCCTTGGAGGGCATGGCACCCAGTCCGCCTGACAGTTGGCTACAGGGGCAACCCTCACCACTGTCAGGTTCTCTGCGCATCTCTTGACGTACTTCGTGGGATTCAGTAAGGGCTTGGATCGGTGGCTGGAGCAACGGGCTTACTCTGATCATGCCGTCATAGTGTTGTCAGTCTTTTTGGACAGGTAAAGCGACGCTGTGCGAGGCAGGCAACGCGAATTTGGGAACCAGCAGTCCAACAGAGAACCGGTATTTTGGGACCCCCTCGTGACGTGTCACTCCCAGGGGATGACATGTGGCATTTTGTGACATAAGCACACTGTTTCCTATAAATAGTGAACTTTACAACTCAAAAAGGGACTTTTGGCTCATTCTTAAAAACCCACTTTCTCACTTTAGAATTTGAGAGGTCTTGGGTTCTAGTGAGAGAAACATAACTTTGGACTGTAACTTTGGACCGTAACATTGGACCCCGACTCGGACCTTGACTTGGACTGTCGACTGCCGGCCCTGTTCGTCTTGTCCTCGTCTCCGCAGCACTGCCACTCCTCAAGGCCTGTATGGGAAGCCTTGCTCTCAGCCCTTACTCTGTCCTTGTTGTCTCTCATTTTGCACACTTGGAAGCTGACTCGGACTGCAGCCTTTGTGGCTCCTCTACATAGGTACGAACACATCTTCCTTGGCATCATTTTGGCGACTCTATTGGGGAGGTGAGCATCGTATTGCAGTATGCCTGCCCGCTACACTTAGGCACCATGCCTCCACGACGAAGAGTTACGAGGGCTACCAGCCAAGGCCTCATCCGCACCGTGCAAGAAGAGGATCACCCCGGTGAACAAGAAGGGACTAGTGCCATGCGTCTCTAAGACCAGCCACTAGCTGTCGCACCTGACATACAAGTTGTGGTCAATGCGGCCATCCAACAGTTCACGCTCGCTATAGCCAACCTACAGGACTCGCAGGCTACTCTTATGACAGTCATCATGGAAATGCAAAAATCCATGCAGGCGATGGCCCCCCAATCGCACCAGTCCAACCTTCCGAACCTGGGTTGGCTCTTGTCGTTGCTCAGGCCCCAGTGTCGTGACCATCGCCACCACAATCATCTAGACCTTTGGCGGTAGGACTTGCGACATCTTCGCCTCCTGCAGCTGATGTACTGCATCCTGTCAGGCCATCACGAAGACCTCAGGCAGACCTTGGACCCGTACTGCAACAGATTCACCCTGTCACGGCCCCTCAGCCAATGCTGACACGAAGTTCATCTGAAACCCATGACTCCATTGAGATGGAGCCAAACCCTTACCTAACTGAACAACATCAAACCACCGGCCAGGTGGTGGACATGTCTCGCCCACCTAACCATGCCCATATACAACTCCCACCATAAACCCCTGTCATATATCAACCCTCCGTTGCACCTGCCCAACAAGTTGCTCCTTCTAGGGGCTTGGGGGCTCGCGGCATCACAGCCAGCCACTACCCTTTGACAGTCCATGATGACCTGTCTCCCGAATATGTCTCCAAGTTAGACTTTGATGCACTCATCGACCGCTTATCACAAAATTCTACACCTAATCCCTCTACCCACCTGACAGGCCATGCCCCATATGCCAATGATATTGCCGCCATACCCTATCCCCCGAAGTACAAACAACCAGCTTTTGTGCTCTTCAACGGACGCGGGGGCAACGCTCGTGAGCACTTGACGAGATTTGCAGGCTCATTGGAGCAGTATGGTCTGAGAGACAGCTTGAAGTTGAGGGAATTCCACAAGTTCCTTACAGGCTTGGCCTACACTTGGTATCACCAAATCCCTGCATGGACTGTCCACGCATGGAACGACATGGTCCAGTTGTTCTTAGACAAGTTCCATTATGAGGCCGAACGCGTGACTATTATTGACATTGCTGGCATTCGCCAGAACCAAGGGGAAGACTTGAATAAGTACGTGCATCGCTTCCATCTCAAATGCCTTGAGTGCACGGACTTCAGCAATGATGAAACATTGGTTCCCATATGCATAAAAAATATGACTGACATCTACCGAGTGCATATCGAGAACCTACAATTGAGGTCATGGGGACACCTCAAGGAAACAGCCCGCTGTACTTACGAGACGGTCGGTCCTGTCAAGCCGTGGAAGCCGCGACCGCAAAATACACTACTGGCTTCAGCAGACACACCCACCACTCAGCGTAACAACAAC
Source organism: Escallonia herrerae (assembly GCA_033070095.1). Taxonomy (NCBI): domain Eukaryota; kingdom Viridiplantae; phylum Streptophyta; class Magnoliopsida; order Escalloniales; family Escalloniaceae; genus Escallonia; species Escallonia herrerae. Next base: position 527,525 of record JAVXUP010000105.1, on the reverse strand, counting down.
AGCAGTAACAACTGCACTGGCTTCAAGCGTCAGTTCCCAGATGAGGACCGACGCCCTGACAAGCGAAGGCAACAGGGGCTTGCACCCGACTATCCATGTGATTTGAATACAGTGAAGGAATTCTTGGCGGAGTGGGTGGCACATGACAAAAATTTCCAACTGCCACAAATGCGGAACAACATCACGGACGAAGAGAGGACTAGACCTAATTACTGTCCTTTCCATCAAGCCTTTGGCCATCCTCTCAAAAACTGCAATGCACTGCAAACTATCTTTGCAAGAAAGGTAGCATCGGGCGACCTACAGCTACGAAAGAACAACGATGTGCGTAAGAACCCTTACCCACACCATGGTAACAACAATCGGGAGCATCAGGTGCTCATGGCCGCTACTGACCACATCGAGTCTCTCGTCCTCGAAGCTCCTACGGAGGTCTTTCCCATGGTCACACCTTGTGTACCTTCCGCTCCTTAGCCAGCGTCCTCAGGGTGGAATTGTCCGTCGCGACACTACTTTTCATGTGATAGACAGCTAGTCTTCCTTCCACCTCCTACTTGGCCGACCTTGGATTCATGTCAACAAGGCCATTCCCTCAACGTACCACCAGTGTGTGAAACTGGTGGCCAGTCCTACGGGACATGAGGTAGCAATGACAATCCTTGCAACCAATGCCTCCTTTGAATGTGCCGAATCTTACTTCGCTGAAGCCTCTTTCTTCACTGAGCTTGCGGAGAACGGTGAGAATGTTACTCATAGACATTCCACCAAGCTGCTAAATTGGGACAAGTTGTGTAGAAACAAGCCTCCCAAGTCCAAGACGAAGATAAGTACCAAGAACAAGGGATCAACCTCGATGCCTCCGCCTGCTGCCACGACCAACTCCCCCCTTCATCCCCCAAGTCCAAGAAGCAAAAGGCCAAACCGACCTTCCAATGCATCGTCAAAGACGGTAAAGTTATCTACCAATTATGACAGTGTGCGGGGGCTTCAGGTGGTCGGTCATCTGACCCTTCGACCCTGACACGCCCATGGAAACTGAATGGTGTTGCGCGGCCAGACCCTGAACTTACCCCAGGAGCTGCACCGCCTTGTTACGAAGACAGCCCTCTACCGCAGGCCGAAGATCTTGAAGAAATCAACCTGGGTGACTCAGGGAGGAACCGCGACTGACATACATTGGCACAAAACTTGCCCCGGGCCGAAGAGAGGAATTGGTTACCCTCATTTGTGAATATCGCAATGTATTGGCATGGAGTTACAACGATATGCCTGGATTAGATCCCGCCTTGGTGATGCACCATCTCAACATTGCTACCAGGTTCAGCCCTGTCTGACAACATCCACGGTCCTTCCGCCCCGAGCTCGAATTGAAGATCATGCAAGAGATTAAACGACTTTTACAAGCTGGCTTCATTGAGCCCATCACTCATCCTATCTAGTTGGCTAATATTGTCCCTATGCAAAAGAAGAATGGCCAAGTCCGTGTTTGTATTGACTTTCGGGACTTGAACAAGGCATGCCCTAAAGACGAGTTCCCATTGCCCAACATCGACATGCTTACAGAGGTGGCCGCCGGACACGAAACCTTATCTTTCATGGATGGTTTCGCGGGCTACAATCAAATTTGGATGTACCCCGATGACTGTGCCAAGACAGCCTTCCGCACTCCTATGGGTAACTTTTGTTAGAAAGTCATGCCCTTCGGCCTTAAGAACGCGGGTGCAACGTATCAAAGAGCAATAACAACAATCTTCCACAACATGATCCACCGTACAGTAGAGGACTACGTTGACGATCTTATCATCAAATCCAAAAATGAAAGTGATCATCTCATAAACCTTCGAGCAGTCTTCGATCGCTGTCGACAATACAACATGCGAATGAATCCATTGAAATGTGCCTTTGGAGTCTCCTCCGGCAAATTCCTCGGCTTTTTAGTCAGTTGACAGGGCATCGATGTTGACCCTTCCAAGGCCGTCTCTATCCAGGAAATGCCCCCGCCCAAGAGCACTGAACAGTTGAAGAGCTTCCTCGACAAGGTTTCTTATCTCTGTCAATTCATCCCCGCCTTGGCTGAACTTATCACACCCTTCCTGCGTTTGACACGCAAGAGCGCACCATGGAGTTAGGTGCGCCCCAACAACATGCATTCAAACAGATCAAGGCGGTCCTCATGTCACCTCAGACCATGGTTGTGCCACAATGAGGTATCCATCTCTTGCTGTACTTGACCTTCACGCCCAGGTCCATAGGGGCATTGCTTGTCCAAGAGGTAGATGGAGTGGAACGCCCAGTTTATTATCTTAGTCGATCGATAAGGGGCCCCGAAGCCAATTACTCTGAGCTCGAGAAGCATTGCTTTGCCTTGGTCTACGCCTCGCAGAAATTCAGACACTACTTTTTGTCGCACCAGATCATACTTGTCACCACGGCTGATCCGCTCCGATACATGCTCACATGCCCTGCCCTGTCTGGTCGACTTACCCATTGGTTGCTGCTATTGGCCGAGTTTGGCTTATCTATCAAGAATCCTATAGCTTTATGGAGCCAAGCACTTGCAGACTTCTTGGCATTCTTCCCACGCCAACAATATGAACCGACCTCAGACCAATTGCCTGGGGAGGAGACGACCCTGATCTCCGACATCAATGAACTGTAGACTCTCGAGTTCGACGACTCAGCCACCACCAAAGGCCACAATGGAGCTCCCCTCCGGCAAGGGGGTGCCGGCGTAGTCCTTCGCAATCCAGAGGGTGTTACCACATCCCTATCCTTCAAGCTTGCGTTCCCGGTATCTAATAATGAAGTTGAGTATGAGGCACTCGTCATTGGCCTCATGTTGACTACCAGCATGAGGGCTAAGTCAGTATACGTGAAAGGAGACTCAAACTTAATCATGAAGCAGGCTGATGGGGAGTTCACAGTCAAGGAGCCCACCTTGGCACCTTATCGTGCCTTGGTTCAACACTTGGAAGCAAGATTTGGCCATGTACAATATGAACATCACAACAGGTGCCACAACAGACATGCGGACAACTTGGCCACAATCGCGTCAAAGATAGAAGTCAACGGTGAACAACGAATGCTAACCATCATCAAGAGGACCAAACCTTGCATAGCCATGAACTTGATCCCGAGGGACACTACCGCTGATGATTGGAGGCAGCCGATCATCGACCAACTTAAAGCACCATCCCTTGCATTCACATCTACTCTCACAGACTACTTAATGCTAGGGGATGTCTTGTACAAGTGATGCCCCGGGGGCACTCTTACCAGATGTTTGGCGACGGAAAAAATGAAGCATAAGCTCAGACTTGGCCATCAGAAGTGTTGTGGCCTCAACGGTCCCCTCTATACCGTCGCCTCCAGCGTATGGGCCTCTATTGGCCATCCATGGCCAAGGATGCCTCAAATATACAAAGGGACTGTCCCGAGTGCTTGTAAGCACCGGACAATGCGGAAGCTCTTATCATTGATGTCGAAGGTGACTGGCGCCAACCTTTCATCCAGTACTTATCCCACGGAGTCCTACCGCCAGACCGTAGCTCAGCACGATCTATCAAACATAAGTCGGTCAAATATTTCATGACGGAAGGAGAGTTATTTCGTAAGGGAATTTCAGGATGCACCCTGCGATGCTTGCAGGGTGCCCAAGCAGTCGAGGTGATTAACGAAGTGCACAATGGTGATTTGGTGAGCATCAAGGCTCTCAAAAGCTATATACGGAGTTGCTAAGGTTGGGGTACTACTGGTCGACTATGGAATCTGATGCGATCTCTCATGTCCGACACTGTCAACCTTGCCAGAGACACACTGATAGAATGCACACACCGGCGTCCGATCTCTGCATGATCTTGGCCCCATGGCCATTTTACTCTTGGGCTCTCGACCTTATAGGCCCCATTCACCCCACATCACGAGGCCACGCTTGGATTATGGTCGCAACAGAACATTTCACAAAGTGGGTCGAAGCCATACCTCTACGACGAGCCACGAGAGGCACCATTGACAACTTCTTGCACGATCACATTGTTTGCCGCTTTGGTATCCCCCAGTGCATCATATCTGACAACGACACGCCATTCATCAACAGGGATGTCCGAGCTTTCATGGAAGGATACAACATCAACCACGCTACATCCATCCCTTACTACCCACAAGGGAACGGTCAAGCCGAAGCTTCTAACAAGACCTTACTGCGGGTATTGTCACACATGGTCCATGATGCGAGTGGTTCATGGTCCGAAAAACTAAGCCTTGCACTTTGGGCTTATAGAACCTCCAAGCACACAACAACAAAGGCCACACCATTTTCCCTTGTCTACAGGGATGCGTGTGTGGTCCCAGCCGAGATTGCAGTGGCATCAGCCAGACTCTCCCTAAGCAGTGGGCTTGAGGAAGAAGAAACCAGAATGACCGCCCTTGAAGGACTTGATGAAAGAAGAGCCAATGCCTTACGCCGTATGAAGAAGTACCACGAGCAACTCACTAAGGCATACAGAAAGACCGTGAAGCAACGAACATTCGTCGAAGGCGACCTTGTTCTCCAAGCCGCCAAACATGTACGCACCAACATGTCAGCCCCCAAGTTCACACTGAATTGGGAAGGACCACTTCAAGTACATGAAGCCAGAGATAACGACTCCTACCTCCTGCTCAACATGGAAGATGGACAAATCACGACCCCTATCAACGGCCGCTATTTGAAGAAGTATTATGCATGACCAATGCGGCTTGTCCCCCCAGCCCCGCCCACCAAAAGCTTAGAACATTTACACATATAACTTTTTTTTTGTATATGCACACCTGTTTATGACTTGTAACTTTTGCTGACTATTACAAGTGCTCACTTTACTCATGTAATGCCATTTTGGCCTAACTACTATCAATGCAAAGATCATTTACTCGGCTCAATTACTGTATGTAATGCACTCTTTCATTTACACATCGTTCACTAAGTCGCTTGCTATGGGCGGGGAGGGGTGAACCACAACGGAAAGACACCACATGCCAGACATACAAGCACGTCAACTGCTAAGCCTCATCTCACAACCAACACAGGTACAAAATAACCATATGACTGTCATATCAATATCAACAAAATGCGTACAGGTCACAAGTTTGTAGGCCACTACGGACCGACGACAAATAAAAACAAAAAAAATACAAAGTACACAACATCTACTGTAAAGAAATAAGCAATGCACCAACAGAATCAGAAGTTTAAGCCTCCAAAGTCCGTTGCTGCATCTGTAAGTCGGACCATCTATCATCCAACTTGGCCCGCTGTCTCTCTATTTCTGTCTGTCAGGCCTCAGCCTTGACGAGTCAGACTCGCAACTCGGCCACCTCCCGGGTCACATCTGTCAATGCTATATCAAGCACTCGCCTACGACCCTGCCAAACCACGTTCTGAGCCCCTATAGCGATCAGTCCAGCCATAGCCTCAGCACTTTGTCCCCTCGCTCAAATATAATTGGCCAACCAGTCCAACTGGAAGCCAAAAGATACGAAAGGCTTGAGCTCCAACATAAAATCAGATATGACCTCCGAAGTCCAAGCTGAGGCTGGCACTACACCAAGTGTCGCCAACCAATCCACGAGCGCGGTGTGCAACGCCCTAGTCAATGCTGCCCCACGCATAATGTTAGGCCCAGCAAATGTCTACGGCTGTGTCGCCCTAATCATCTCCAACCGATGGACTATCGAATCAGACAATCCAACACCCTCCCACGATGCGCCATCAACCTATCCGACTAAAGACCCGCCACTAGCATCACCCGCTCATGTCACCCTATCACCCGTTCACCGCACACCAACAGTAGCAGCATGCATCGCCAACAGAGCATCACCCGTATCTACGGCTGACCCTAACAACGTATCCACCACAGGCTCCACAACATACAAACCAGGTACCTCTTATAGCAGCAACGAGTCTCTAACCATCCCATGTGTAGCTCGCGACCCGTCGTGTGTTCCCGTCGAAACATCTGGCTATCTACTAGTCCACCAATCATCCACCTCGAATGTATGACCCATCAGGCCACCGAACACCTCCTCAACTAAGACCGGCGACGGACTCAGACGACTGTAGGTTGCTGCCTGCTCCGCCACCGCAGCTTCCTTAACGGCCGCACTATCTATCGGCTCACACTCATCGGCCGCCTCAGCTCCATCTCCTCGACCTCGTCAGTCACCTCAACATTTATCTCCTCGTCTTCCTCGGATGCCTCAGCATCCATTCCCCCAGTATCATCAGTGACGGCCTTAGCATACCCTGCCATATCGTCGGACTCTACATCAATGGCATCCTCCGCATCCTCTGCATCATAAAGTCCCTGTCAAAAAAAAAGAGAACAAAAGAAGAAGCTTAGATCACACTCCACATGATAATCAACAACTGTGTAATGAAAACAAACAGTAGCACTAACCTCAGAGTTCGACTCCTTAAGCACTTCCCGGGGCCTCTTTCGCTTGTGTTTACCCCCTGCCGATGAACCCTCGCCTGCCTGCAGTGCACTCTCCATCATACTCATTTTCAATGATGAAATAGGACCCTTGCCAACACCTGGCACCCGTGACGCGCGTACTGGCATCGACAAATCTGATATACCTGTAAATAATATCGACATGCCTGATTGCCTCGCAACCTGTGTTGATATCAGCCCCAGTCCTCTGTCACTGGCAAAGACGTCGACCTGCTGCCTGTCGGACGGCACCTGCGACATCCACTCTGACCACGTCGACCGCACTCGCGCCCACCATCGCGCATACTCGACTGTCATCACCCCCGTCGACAATGTCCCGGGCCTCTTCCACTCTCTGTCGGTACTGGCCACCTCCGTGCCTCTTCTAGGATCGAATACCCAAAGGCCCTCCTCACATCCCAAGGCCTAGCATAGCCACATAGGGGCTCCAAATCATAACCGAAACTCATGGATAGGCGGTCGGGGTTATACCTCATCACGTAATACCGGTTAATAGCCGGCTTCCCACCGTCATCAGTCAATACGGGAAGCCACCCCAGAAAATATGCCACTAGTAAGGCCACCGCCATGTCTGTCAACTCATCTCGACTCTGCAGTCGCACAATACTATCCTGCAGACCAATCCAAGGAGGAATACTATACGAACTATGCATGTTGATATACGGACGAGGAATGCACTCATCTCGATTGTCAAATATGTCCGCCAACTCACGCCCAGGCTTCTTCCCGCCCGCCCAAGCAAATACCCGGCCACCCGCGTACCAGGCTGATACCTCATGCAACCTGCCCAGCCGCGTCACTATAGTCCTCCTCGGCGACTAATGTACCAGAGGAAACCCCATAGGCCGGTAATCCACATAGATCTCGAATAGATACCGCTGTAAAAACATCCAATCTACGTATGTCGCCACCTGATAGCGTCCATACGACCTCTGCACGTCATTGGAAAACTGATCCAGACGTGAGTATAACGTGCCTAAGTAAATAGGGGCCAGCCCTACGCGACCACCCCCAGCCATCCGGACGGCCAATTTGAAAACCTTCGGGGAAATGCCATCCTCCGGCGTACCCTCCAATACAAACCTACATGTATAGAACATACAACATCTATTACGACTACGCAACCCTGTTTAGATAATAAAATGCGAGGCATGGCAGTATGACTACGTCAACTTTTTTTTTTCAAAGCATAATTTATTTTTTTCTAAGTATAAGACTCGGCTACAATGCATACAAAAGCAATTGAAGCACAACATGTAAGAGATGCTGAAACAAAGACAATTGAAGCGCGTACCTTGACAAGAACATGGCTAGGAAACCCGCCAGCTCATATCTCTCGTCCTTGTAGTAAGGGCCCATGCGAAAGCTGCTCTCCTATACTGACTTCTGCCCGGGTGGTACGGTCGCCGTACCATAGAAGTGCTTGATCCACTCGCTATACGTCCCCTTAAGATGGCTCTTTATCTCACTCGCAACCCCCTGCAGCCCCTTCACAATCAACCATTCCGTCGCCGTCAATTGCAATGCACAAGCATCCTCCGTCCCGTGCATCGGCAACCCGGTCAACATCATCACGTCAAGAAGTGTCGGCCTAATCTCCCCAAACTCCGTGATAAATGTATGAGTTTGCGAGCTCCATCTAGAAAGCAACAATGTCAAGCCCTTAAGATCTCTGACCCGATCAATCACCTTGAACGTCGCCTCTATCGCAACCACCAATCCCAACGCCTTCAACCTCTCCACCCAAGCTGAACGCTCTAGCATGTACATGCACCAAAAGTTCCACCCCACTGGGATAGTGTTGTGGCCCTTGAACATCACAACCGGTTCTTTGGCAGTCCAACGGAGAACCGGTATTTTGGGACCCCCTGGTGACGTGTCACTCCCAGGGGATTACATGTGGTATTTTATGACATAAGCACACTGTTTCCTATAAATAGTGAACTTTACAACTCAAAAAGGGACTTTTGTCTCATTCTTAAAAAACCACTTTCTCACTCTAGAATTTGAGAGCTCTTGGGTTCTAGTGAGGGAAACATAACTTTGGACTGTAACTTTGGACCGTAATATTGGACTCCACTTGGATCTTGACTTGGACTATTGACTGCTAGCCCTGTTCGTCTCGTCCTCGTCTCCGCAGCACTGCCACTCCTCAAGGCCTGTCTGGGAAGCCTTGCTCTCAGCCCTTACTCCGTCCTTGCTGTCTCTTATTTTGTACACTTGGAAGCTGACTTGGACAACAGCCTTTGTGGGACCTCCACATAGGTACGAACCCATCTTCCTTGGCATCACACATTCATGAGGGTGTACGTTAGAAATTGGGTATGATGAATGGAGTCAAAGGACCTCAAAGCTATAGTTGAGATACTAAGAAAGCTTCATCAAATCAAATATCAAACAACAATAAAGAATGCATTTATTAAGTTATTTTCAACTGTGATTGTTCTTTATTATTATGTAACTAATCTTGATTTGATGCTTGATTTAATGACTATGGCCTAAAATTACCTTAGGACACGTTGCACATTGTATGCGAATTTATACTCTTTCAAAGACGCGTGTTTGTAGAAATTGGATCAACTTTGGAGCTAACTAAGATTTTCTCAAAAATAGTTTTGAAGCTAATTTTTATACGTTCATAAAGATTTTCATTAGCTTTTCAACACAAAAAATTCCCCTTAGTCCGATTTTTTTATGTTATGCTCAAAAGAAAAAGGGTGGATTACTTCAGAAAATCATTGTAGTTGACTATAATAGTAATTGAGTCGACTAGTTTGAAAATAACTGTTTGTTTTGCTTTTTCTTTTTTTAGTTTTAAACATGAGAATTTTTCATTTATGAAGACAAGATAATTTTTCATGGTTACATGAGTAGGCTAGCAACTACCCATGAAAAATAAAGTTAGAGAGTTTACAAAGGTAGAGATAGACAGGGATTAAAAATTACAACCTAATTGAACTAAGTTTTGACGAGTGGAAGGCCACAGGGAAAAATATAAATATGTACAACAGAGTGCATCCAAAAGTACTGCAAGATTTAGAGCAAAAGTTTGCAGCTTTCCTTCCTTTCTTCAGTTGGTCAAAAGGGAGTAACTAATCTGGATATGGTGGAACTTTATGATGGCAAAATGAATATCCTCTGTAAGTCCAACATTGATGATCCCACTCTTTCTGCTATGTAGCTGTAACTCATAAATAAGTTGTCACGACCCGAATCCATAGGTGAGCCCATGAGCTAGGCACGTGACCGGCCGCAGGCCCATTCGAACACCTACCATGGCTCTGTCAGGCCTTACTACAATCTTGTAACTCGAATTTAATTCCAACTTACAACTTTCAATAATCCAAATAAAAATCCTCATTACATGTCTTTAAAAATTATGAAGAAAACTCGAGGAGACCTGAGCTCCTTACATTAGTTCAAGCATAACGTTAATTAACATAGAACTAAAATTCTCAAACGGTAAACTCTCATTATTCTAATAATTTTCTTCGGACACTTCTCTCCTGTGTTGCTCATATGGCTCCGCTTCCTTTAAGTCATCACCTGAAAAATAAGGAATGAGCGAAAGTACTGCAAGTACACCGACCATGTTCCTAAAATAAGTTTGTAATTCCAAAACATGTCATGGATTCTCTTTTAACAAATCAGTAATTCGATATTGTCACCTTAAAACATTTTTCAAACTCACACACACACACACACACACACACGCGCGCGCGCGCACATATACGAAGGTTCCAAAAGGGTTTTCAAGTCAGAGTACAATCGTCGATAATTCATTCGCATCAGACAGATATATTTCTTTCTTTAGGTATGTTGCGGTTAGCGTACGAGCCCTCCTGAATAGGGCCCGAAATCCCTCCTACACCCGGGATAAAATTTTATGGATGCTAGGGCAAAGCACCAGCAACTGTATTGTGCATCAACGTACAAGCCCCGTTGACCAGGGCCCAAAATCCAACATTTCCCTGTTGGATATGGGGCACAACAACCAATTCGTGTTTCATTGCTCATTTAACAAGTACTCAGTGAAATTCTACAATTCACGTAACATTCCATGGTATTCTTTTAAACTAAATTTCTGATCAAATGATTTAGAATAAAACATATGCAGAACAAAACTTTAAACTTTAATTGATCAAATCATATGTACGCTTATAGGTTTTGCAAAAAAGTATACGGAGGAACATGATAGGGGTACTTACTTTGCTTAGTAACTGGTTCTTGAGCTCGATCAACAGCCGTTCATATCTCTTGTCGACTGAAACCTAAATAACAAACTACACGGATTTTATTCATTGTCGCTCGAGCACGCCTAAGTATTAGGTTTTTCTTAAGTAAGTAAAATTTACCCAACCGCCCCTCGACTTTTGTAAAACTACCTATTTGCCCCCGATGCCTAACGTACCATTATCCACCTAAATATAACCTAAAAGAGTCTTTTTAGACCATTGGTGGGTTTTTCAGACAAGAACGGTTGTTCCGGAAATTTTTCGCTTGGAACCCTAAACTGCTCATTAAATTGAGCGTTAATGCTCATGATCCAAATATATATCAAACGGCATTGGAATGCCACAAAGTTTTTATCACTTAAGCCTCTTGTTACTTTTAGGTCACTGTAAAATTCTAGGCTAAAAATAATTTTGTTTACTATGTTAAATAATTCAAAAACTTGTTTTAAAAATAAAATTGTTCGAGACATTTCCCATGTCCAAAAAAATCCCAGAAAATTTCACGTCGAAGGTTTCACAAAAATAAGGGAAGTTTTAGTTTTGTACTTTGTCTAAATCTACTCAGAAGGGATATTTAGAAATAATTTAATAAATTATTATAATAGTGAAGCGTTACACTATATCCGATCGAGCGCTACGCTGCTAATAACGCTAAAAATAACAAACGACTTTCAAAACTCTCCATGATAGCTACATAAGACTATTGTAAAAGTATCAAAAATTAATAACTTAATTTACTATTTTAAAATACACCGAAATCTCTTGTTCGAATAAAATTAGTTAGTACGCTTCCCGAGCTCAAAAAAATTTGAAATTTTTTCTGTGTGTAGATCTTGCAAAAATAACATAAGTTACTCTTTTGAGTGCTAAAACAATATTTCCATTAGAAATTTCAGAAAAGAATGCTAAAAACAATATTTCCATTAGTGACACTTTTGAGTCTTGTCCAAATAAATTTCTTGATATATCTAAAAATTTTGAAAAAGAATGCTAAAAACAATATTTCTATTAGCGACACTTTTGGGTCCAATTTTAAAACAAAGACTTTTCCTCTCTCTATGCAGTCGTCTTCTTCTTCGTACCCACCCAACAGTGTTACCTGAAACCACTTCACACCCACAATTCACAAACATGCAAATTCACATAGCCTTACCTAAATATATATACACTACACTTATATATATATTGACAGATCCATTTCTTTCTCACACCCACTGCAATGGCAGTGGGTCTTCCCCGCCACCATTCTTTCATGCCTGCCAGAGTGCATTCCATTACACCCACTTGCACTTTATCACTCACTTGCACTCTCACACTCGCCAGCACCTCACACTTACATTATATACACAACCACACACACTCATATGCATATACTCAATCTGCTTCCCCACACAATGCACATTTCTTGCCTTCACTCTCCAGCAAGTCCTTCCAAAGCTATTGCCTCACGGCAGTAGCCTCATTTTCTTGCTCATTTTATTCATGGCACACCCAGTCCACTCATATATGCTGCCCACCTACTACACACACCACTTTGTAAACACACATTCATGCACACAGCAACACACATTCATGCACATTCAAACACACAAACACGTTACTCATGTACCACTAAAAAACACTCAACAAGCACACATTTGTGTGCACAACACATCCAAATGTACACACACACATATAAACACCCAACTCACTGTGGCAGCCTCTCTCCTTCCACACCCATATATCCTCACAACCATTTTCTCTTTAACCCGCAGCTCCTTCTGTTAAAGCATGATATACATTGTTGGGCCCATTCTCTAACAGCTTAAGCTTTTAAAGCAGATGGTAACTTAACATGGTATCAGAGTTCTGGTTTGGCAAGGTCTTGGGTCAATTCTTCCCGCTTGCATATTTGGTCCCGCTTTATTATAGTGCAATTTGCACTCAGTTTATTTGCGCACTTGGTGGTGGTGCACCTCGATTAGTCTCTTCACGTGCAATTAAGGGGCTTGCATGTGAGGGGGAATGTTAAAGCATGATATACATTGTTGGGCCCATTCTCTAACAGCTTAAGCTTTTAGAGCAGATGGTAACTTAACACCTTCACACTCACACACAACTCTAAAACTCACAACATATGCTCACAAACACAACTCACACCCACTGCCTTACGGCAGTGGGTTTCTAATCTTTCTTCTATATCATTTTCTAAAACTCCTATGCCATATACTTCTTCTTAGATTCTTCCTCTCAAAATCTGCATCTTTCACCCATACCCACAAGGTGTACAGTCACAGCCACCATGGCTGTGACTTGCTGTTACCCACCCTTCGTCCCATGAACGTACCCACACAAACACACTAACGCACGGACCCAGTAAACACGCACGCACACAACACCTTTAACTGCTCTTGGCAGCCTCCCCCCCACCATGCATTCTCATAGTTTCATGTATCTGGATCGTTACCCATCACGGTAGCCAACACGGCTTTGTTGGCTGCTCTTCCAGTCACGCCGCACACAGCCACAAGGCTTCCCTTCACGCACATTCCTATTCTCACAGATCCCATAACGTACACACAATACACACTTATATAATTTAGACGCATTACAATATCGTAATATGGTGAAGAAGCTTACCAAAATCTGCCGAAACCCTTCTTTTCTCTTTCTACTTCGACAATCTCTATCCTCTTCTCTCTGCCTCTATCTCTCTCTCTCTCTCTCCCCTGTATATTGAACCAGGTGAAGAAGAATGCCTTGACGGCTGACCTAGAATTAGGTTATATATATATATATATATATATATATATATATATATATATATATATAGGGAGCTGATCCGTTGAGAGGCTAGCAAACTGGGTTAAGTTGCTAGGGCGATCTGGCCGTCCACGCGCGATCTGTGGACGGTCCAGATCTTTTTTTTGTAGTTTTTTTTAAGTCCGTTCGCTACATTATGTAGCGGACTATTTTTTGACAATAATACCCTCCAACTTAAAAAGAGTCCGTCCGCTACATTATGTAGCGGACAAGTTTTCAGACCTTTTTTCTCTTTTTGTCATTAATGTTCTAACAGAAATGACAGAGTCCGTTACGTCCGCTAAATTATGTAGCGGACGAGTAGCACCACTTTTTTCTCATTTTGTCATTAATTTTTCTGACATCTCTCTCTCTATCTCTATCTCTCTCTCTCTCTCTCATTAATTTCTGACAGTTTCTTCTATCTCTTTCTCTTTCTTTTCTCTCTCTCTCTCTCACCGAATAGAGCTTCAGCAACTCAAAATGCTTGAACCGGCATCAGAGATGGGCAGGCGTCACCGTGTATCATAGCCCGATTCTGGCGTCATCTACTCGCATTCCGCTCCTCCATTCGCCGGAGAGCACCGACCATGCTGCAAAGCAGAACGAAAAAAAGAAATTCAGTAGAAGAGGAGTCAAAGAGATGGAGAACCAAATTCCTGGGGGATCGAGTTTGAAAATTCAGGTGAGAAAATCGAAGGGATCGGATCCAGCGTCATCGTGGTGAGAAGGGAGTTGAAAAAGAGGGGGACGGGGACGCGAGCGGGATCAAGTGGTGTATGGTGATGGGAATGGACGGTGGGAATCGAAGGAGATTTAATTCGTGTATGCATAGATACAGATTTACAGTGGAATTTTTGAGATTTGATTCAGGATGGACTCCCACAGTGGAACCGTTTGTCATTTGTTTCATGTGCTTGTAATGTTTTGGTGCTAATGAACGAGTCCTTAAAGCTGCTTCCTATTATGGAAACCATTGATCTAAGTAGGAACAAGTTTGCAAAGGAGATCTAAATCAAGAAGTTAATGACGATTCCCTAGAATCAAATGAGGAAAGAGATCCTGTAGATGGATCCCCTTTTGAAGATTTAGTAGAACCCAGCCAAAACTCGAATACAGATAAAGGTTTAGCACTAGATAAGGCTAGAGAATCTGCTTTGGGCTTCTCTCCAAATAATATTGCTCCTACATCAGAAAACATTGGGAGCATAGTTCCCGTCACTTTTGTATCAATGCCTAGTAGTTCTCCTTCTCCTTCAACCGTTCCAGCAATTATGGGCACAAACATAGCAAAGAAAGAAAGAAGAAAGGAGGGAGAAAATAGAAAAGTGGTGAGAGAAGAGAAAACAGAGGGGAATGAGAGAGAGACAGAAGAAACAGTCTGAAATTGATGAGAAAGAGAGAGAGAGAGATGTCAGAAAAATTAATGACAGAATGAGAAAAAAGTGGTGCTACTTGTCCGCTATATGATGTAGCGGACGTAACGGACTCTGTCATTTCTGTCAGAACATTAATGACAGAAAGAGAAAAAAGGTCTGAAAACTTGTCTACTACATATATATATATATTTGAGCTAATCCGTTGAGAGCGCTAGCAAATTGGATTAAGTTGCTAGCGCGATCTGGCCGTCCACGCGTGATCTGTGGATGGTCCAAATCTTTTTTTTGCATTTTTTTTAAAGTCCGTCCACTACATTGTGTAGCAGATGATTTTTTTGACAAAAATACCATGCAGTTTAAAAAGAGATAATCCGCAACATTATGTAGCGGACAAATCTTTTCAGCCTTTTTCTCTCATTTCCCTCATTAATGCTCTGACATTCTTTCTTTTCTCTCATCATTTTTTCTCTTTCTCTCTCCTTCTCTTATTAATTTTTTGACTCTCTCTCTCTTTTTTGTCTCTCTCTCCTATCTCTTTGAAATACATTTGGTATAGCTTTTTCTTGTTTTGAGCCTTCTCATCTGAGTAGTTAAAAAAAAGAAATGGGGTCAAGAAGTGGAAGGAAATAGAGGTTGTGCTCCCCTGTACAGTTTAAGTCCACTGATGGAAGGCCCAGACATGAAAATGCAAGACTATCTGAGAGGCAGCTTGAAAAATGAGAGTTCATGGGAAGTTATACGGGAATGGTTCATGGTCAAATAGGTTCCAACATGCTAGCCATAATTTTCAGGATTAGGGTCAAATGGGTTTTGAAATCTCAAGAAGTGTAAGCTCTTATTTGAGATATAGGGCCACTGGTTCATTATATGACTTAAGACAAAAAGAGAGAGACAGGGCCTGATTCATTCTATGAGAGGAAGAAATAGGTATCCATCATCCGCTACATTATGTAGCGGATGGGTACTAAGCCATTTTCAAAAATCGAAAGCGAAAGAAGGCCAAAAATGCAGACATGTTGTCAATTCTTGGATTTCTCTGTCAAGAATACACCAAGAATCAAAGAAAGAGAGCAGTAAAAGAGAAGTCCACTAGCTGTCTCATGTGATAAAAAGAATATGCCAGTTTCTTGGATTGTGGTTTCTGGGTAAACAAACAAGAGTTGAATCCAAGAAAACCCAGTTGGGTAATTCGATTACCTCCTTTTTCTTGCTCTTATTTGTCCAATAAGTCTAGGGAGAAAACATAGGAGGCAAAAAAAGGGAAACAAAAGTAAATTTAATGGCAAAAACAAACAGAGAGGGACAACAGTGATGCGTGGAAGTAGGACTATTAGATTCTGATGGTAGAACAAGACAATGCAGGAAGAAAGAGAGCACAACGTAGAGAGAGCGAGAGAGAGAAGAGAGAGAGAGAGAGAGAGAGAGAGAGAGAGAGAGAGAGAGATAATAAGAGAAGGAGAGAGAAAGAGAAAAAAAATGATGAGAGAAAGGAAAGATTGTCATAGCATTAATGAGGGAAAGGAGAGAGAAAGAGAAAAAGGCTGAAAAGATTTGTCCGCTACATAATGTTGCGGATGGGCTCTTTTTAAACTGCTGGGTATTTTTGTCAAAAAATCGTCTGCTACATTATGTAGCGGACGGACTTAAAAAATACGTAAAAAAAAGATCTGGACCGTTCACAGATCGCGCGTGAACGACCAGATCGCGTTAGCAACTTTTCCTATTTTGCTAGCGCTATCAACTGACGTAGTTTTTAAAACAAAGTCTTTTTTTTTCCTATTTCTATCTCTCTCTCTCCCCCTACCTTCCCCCAATTTTCTTCCCCTCATCGTCTCTCTGTCGCAAGACCTAGCAACCCACCACCAAATCTTCCTGCACCGGCCACCATCACACCCACTGTCGCGGCGTTGCCCATCACTGTGCCAACTTTCCCGTGTATGTCACCATCACGCATACCGTCACCCATCACCGCCCCAACCTTCCTGTGCTGGCAAAATCTCATACCGAAATCACAAAGGATGGCCGTTAATGGTGGTCCCAGTGCCACCAATTTTTCCATCGCAAAGTGTATTTTACCTCTGTCGCAGTGCTTGATTTTGACGCACATATTAAAAATCAGCCACTGCCCGTGCTATCTCTCTGTTATGTTTCTCTGTGGGGGAATGACAGTCTATGTGGTAGTGATGGTGGGCAGTCTCCGCGGCGATGGAAGGTGGCTGGTCTGCATTAAGAGAAGGTGGATGTGATGGTGGCGATGGTGGCTAGATTTTGACGACAGTCCTGAAGCTCGTTGGGAGTAGAAACTGTGGAGGGAGTGGGTTGGTGAAGACCTTTTGCGGCGAGAATGGCTGTTGACAATTGCTGGTAATGGAAGGTTGGTAGTTTACAGCAGAGATGGTGGGTATGATGGTGGCAGCGATTTGCTATGGCGTGCGACAGAGTGAAGGAGACAAGGAGAAAGCAGCGAAAAGGGAGAGAGGGAGAGAGAGAGAGAGAGAACAAGAAATGAAATTTTGACTACATTTGTTTTAACAAAACTACGTCATTTTAGTCGTTAGGCTCACGCAAGTTGCGTGAGGCTAGCCCTATATTCGCTTCTCTCTCTCTCTCTCTCTCTCTCTATATATATATATATATATAGCCCTAGCTTGGTACATTACCAAAATTCCCCTAGCTTTCCCTAGGTTTTTACCCCCTACTTTAGATTATTGTAAACATGTCCAAATATATTGTTTATTATAGTTTAGGTGTTAGAAATTTTAAATGGTCTTGTTAGATAACCCCGGTACACAATTCGTTACGAAAAGTATAGCGATGCTAAAATTTTTGCCGCTGAAAGTTGTTAAGAAAATACATTGATGCTCAGTAAAAATTATTGTCGATATAAGTCGCTAATTAAAATACTGATGTTAAGTTAAATGTATCGTCGCTAAAAGTTTATTTTATAATTTTCAATTACCTCTAAACTCTCTTCCTTTTTTCTCCCCATATCTCTCTGACATATTTAAAATAACTAAAACAAATATAACATTAACTATATACTAAACCCTAATTTAATAATAATTTTTTTTCAAGGTACCTCCCTCACTTTCATTAATTGGCGATCACATTGCTCATGCCAATCGTCACTAAGGACACAATTATTTTTACTTGTAAGATTTGCTGCTTAAAATTTAAATAAAGCTGTTAGAAATTATCAAAAAGTTTAAACCTAGGTTCAGGATATTACATAAGTAATTTATTATCAGTGAAAAGATTAAGTATGTGATGTTGAGACTTGAGAGCCAAAGAAGACATTAGAGAAATCCTTTGAGATATGCACCTTTCCAGTTGTTTGAAGGGAAAAGGCCTTCAAAAGTATTGATGTGAGAGTCAAAAGAATTAAGTAAGTTAATTTGCAATCGAAAATTGCTTGTATCAGGTCAGAAGTTGCAAAGTATAGAATAAGAATACGAGGTCACTTCTTGGCAAGTGCAGGAGGTGGCGAATAATGCTTTGGTGGCATCATGTGTCTTCTGAAGTGAGGTTATCATGTGAGAACGTGGTAGATACGAGAGCCAGTAATCATGACTTAAGACCTGTCACTGAGATTTGATACTGTCAATATTCCATCTCTCTTGCTGAAATAGCAGTTTGTTCGGGTTAGTCCAAATAAGCCATAGGGTGATCAATATGATATTTCGTAGACGGAGGATGCGGGATGAGTTGGATGTCGAGATCCAAGCAACTAGCCATTCTTTAAAAGAATCGAGGTTGATGTTTTGAGGTATGGAGAGATTAATGGAGGACCAGAGGGGTCTAATTTTGTAACAATAAATAAAAAGGTGTTCAGTTGATTCCTCTGAAGAGTTACAGAGGGTACAACCATTTTGGGTTGAAACATCTAATTTAAAGAGGAAGCTTCTGATCGACGGTCGGTTCAGTAAGAGTTGCCACGGTTTGTTTTGCTAAAATTCATGCTTTATCTTCCAATGACGATTATATTTCAATTCCAACCTACAATTGTAATTTGGGTGATAAAGAATCACATTATAAGCTTCCGTTCAGTAAAGAGAGAATCTTAATGAGCAATTCCTAATTGAGAGTGAGCTATCATGAAATCATCAAGTCTCTCTTATCTCCATGGATTAGAGTTTTAATTGTATGCATCTTTTTCTTAGAGAGAGTCTTAATTGTTTAATGAAATTCATTTCAATTAATTTGTGGCTAAGCTTGGGGATCTCAAACTTTAAAACTTTGGGATTGTCAGAGCTTGGTTCTTGGTTTTTACATAGCACCAAAGAATAGTACGGTGGTTAGGTGTTGATCCATAGGCAGATCATAGTAGTGAATTTTAGGCCTTCCAAGAACTTCTTCGAAGAAATTGATGTAGTCATGAGGTTTGTTAAGGTCGAATAAATCCGAGTTAATTGTTCTGAATGCCACCAAATTCATCCACAATAATGCCTAGCACCATAAAATCCTTTTGCAATATCCTGCACCACAATTGTCACTAATTTTTTGCAGCTAACACCATACTACCGCATTTCGGCGAGAATCATTTTCGGAATGATGTCTTGTCATATTTATCAAGAGGTGGTTGCATAAATTCAATTTAAGTAATTTTTTTACGTTGTCCGGTATTACTCTGTTGGTGTGCTGAATAGCTTATTAACCTTATTATAATTTTTTTATGATAAATGGCTTTCTTTTAGCCTTAAAATTTAGCTGAACATCTTTGAGCACAGGTACAACACTGAAGTTATATGGTGACGAAGCTAGAGTTCATAAGTGGGCAAACTTCGGTGGTAAAACATTCAAAAACATTAAAGGATACATAACCTCTTATCGAGCACAAGTTAAAAAAAGAAATGGGCTATTGTTAATATGGGCTACACCATATGGGGAGCACTCTTCCTCCCTCACTCCAGAAACTTACTGTAATATCCCGAACATCGGAAGCTGTTTAAAATAGTTATTCGTGACCCAAAAAATAAACGGGCTCTAATTTTGAGCAATGCTCGGGTATTAGTATAGTATGAGAGCTTAAAATAATTTTGGGGCAAAAATATAATTTTTAAAATTTTGAGGGTATATCCGTAATTTTGGAAAAACCTTGGGGGCATAAATGTAAATTTTGGTTCTAGTAATGAAAAATAATTGAATGAAAGCTAGTATGTATTTTTTAGCGATGTTTAATTAAATTGAGAATGATTAGAATGGTTTCGGGGCTTGAATGCAATTATACGACATTTAGGGTTATTTTGTAATTTTGAAAATTTTAGGGAATTATTTTGTAATTTTGAAATTTTTTTTGGGAGAGCCACCTCATGCTTAATCTATCATGACTAAGCTATTTTAATTATTTAATAATGTTGGATAGATAAAGGAGGAAATTCGGGCAAAAACAACAGAAATGAGAAACAGTGAAAAAACAGAGAAGAAGGGAACAGTGAACAGTAGACAGCAAATGGAAAATAGAGAAGATGGAAGGAAAAAAAAGAAAACAGAGAGAGAGAGAGAGAGAGAGAGAGAGAGAGAGAGAGAAGAGAGCAAAAGAAAGCAAAAAAAAAAAAAAACAAAAACAAGAGAGAAAGAAGAAGGAAGCAGAACAAAAAGAAAGAAAGGGAAAGAAATTCGGGTGGAATAAAAGAAAGAGAAGAACAAGAAAATAAAGCAGGGGCTGAACAGAAAAGCAAAACAGAGAAGGGAAAGAGGATTCGGGCAGAAGAAAGGAGAAAATCATGGGGATTTCAAGGGGTAATTTCTCTTTTATAGTGTGTATAAATTAGTGTGTATCTAGTATGTGAAACCATGAGCATAGTCTGTATATTGTGTGAAGTGGGTGTGCCATGTGCGAACCTGTGTTTCTCAGTGTGTGTAAGGTTTGGGTTTGGGATTATGGGGGTGTGTTGGGTGAAATTGTGTATGTGAGGGATATATGTATGTATTTTAGGGTATGTGAAGGTGTTTTAGTGTGTGTTTAGGTTGTAGTGGAGTGGGTTGGTCAAATAAATGGGTTTGTAGGTATGTGAACAGGACTACCGAAGGACAGGGAAGGTGAACAGTAATTACAGCTGGGTTTAATATTTTTTGAACTCAAAAGTGTCGCTAAAGGCTATTTATTCCAGCAGTTTCTTTACAAATTTTTAGAATATGTTTAAAAAATTATTTGGACAAAGTTTCAAACTGTAATCCCCATTATTTTTACAATACCTAAGCTCTGGAATTTTTTGAGAATTTTCGGAGTCCGCAAAGAGCGCTAAATTGGGATACCAATTAAAGAAATTAATCAAATTATTTAGCATAGTAAAATAAGTTATTTTAATCTGAAAATTTTATAGAAATATTATTTTATTGATATGGTTCATTGTATAAAATTTCGTGCCATTCTGAGGCCAATAGATATTTTTCACAAAACAGGCCTTTTAGCGCTCGGTCCGGACATCGGTTCAGGATTTTTTGGCAAAAATTTTCTAAAAGACTTTTTAGTAAAGAAATGATATCAGGATGCTTAAAATAGTGGTTTAAGATATTTTGAGATTTTTTCGGTGCTGGAAACCTCCAGGGGTGTTTTGGTAATTTGCCACCCGAAGGGGTATTTTGGTAATTTTACCTATAAGAGGTATTTTGAAGTAAATTTATATACAATAAGATTATTTTAGTGACTTTGCTTATGGAAAAGTCATTTTGAGAATTAAAGTGTAACGGGGGGTATTTTGGTAATTTGACATAAGAAACGTATTTTTGGATAAATTTACATATGGTAAGGTTGTTCTAGTGATTTTACTCATAAGAAGACCATTTTGGTGATTTAAGTTTGATAGGGGCATTTTGGTAATTTTACACCCCAGGGGCGTTTTGGTAATTTTACATACCCAGAGAGGGGGGGTTCATTTTGGGAGTATGTGTGAGTTCGTCTTAACTTATAATCTTGTTCTGTAGGCTGTATTCTAATGATTCGATTATTCCGTTTAGGTTAAAGCTAAAGACTTCCGGTTAGGATAATTTAATTGCGGATCCAGGTAAGGGATTCTATCTGAACCTTGGGTAAGGACTTTGTCCGAACCCTTATTCTATTGCTCGTACTCGTAAGTACTCATTTGATTTATTTATGGCTAATGCCGAACTCTGAATTCTGTATGGTTATCAGCATGTTATTGCCCAGAAAACCCTAATATTGAACCTAACTCAATTATTTGGAATTCTTGTGATGTTCGCATGTATTGCATTGAGCAAAGTTGATCATTGTCTGTATCCATTCTTCTGAATTGTTATGTCCAAATATGATATCTATTCGCAATCGTCTTTGTTGTTTATCTGTGATTTTCTTCTGAAAATTCTGGTTTCTTCTGAAAATTCTGAATG
The DNA here is from genome assembly GCA_033070095.1 of Escallonia herrerae. Taxonomy (NCBI): domain Eukaryota; kingdom Viridiplantae; phylum Streptophyta; class Magnoliopsida; order Escalloniales; family Escalloniaceae; genus Escallonia; species Escallonia herrerae. Next base: position 505,292 of record JAVXUP010000105.1, on the reverse strand, counting down.
CTGACTTATGCCAGTATAATTATTGTTATTGGGATCCGAATTAACTTCGGTGATTGAGCTTATATTAAAGCTCACTGATATTGTTAATTGTCTGTGTTGACCTGGGTTATCTGTTCTGTTCTGAGGCGGGCATTATAAGGCTGGTCTGAATCTTATATGGAATGCAGGCTAGTACCTGAGTGGACTAGTAATTATTCTGGTACATCATGCATGTGTACACTTCTGTGCTTTGCCGGAATGGCATTGCAATCACCCAGGATCAACGTTGATTTTTTATTTTATCTGCTCTGTACACTACCGTGACTATTACTGAAATGTCTGAAAATATTATCTGAAATGATATGTGCTTCTGTTGAAATCCTTTGAAAAACCTTCATTGTATTTGGAAATAATGACTCTAGAAATGATCTATTATCGATTGTTCTTTTTGGAATCGGTCATGTTTGTTCTGGTTTATTTTGGTATCTATTTCTGATGAGTTTTTGATCCTTTTGGAAGTCATTAAGTTTTGACCATCTGAAGTATTCTGGAAATTTTTGTCGGTTGGATTCTTTGAAATCGTTTTGTAATCCTGTTGGTAGTCCTTGTACGACCTTACTAAGCTCTCAAAAGCTCACCCTTCGATTGACTCCCTTCTGCAGGTGATGATAAGCTGTAGCAGGTTCGAGAATGAGTTAGAGTCTGAGTGAGATTTTGATGAGTCCATCACCACGGTATAGTAAGACCCTTGCGTGGGTCGGTACTGTTAATTCATTCTTAGGAAATTTGAATTTGCGAAGAACCTAAGCTGTAATGGTTTAAGCTAAGCAGTTTGTGATGAATTTGAGTTGATGTTGAATTAGATGATTTGGAATATGTGGTAGTGAACAGATTTGACAGGTTTGATGTGATCTGGTAGGTTAATGACCCGGGGTGACAGAGCTCCGGATTTTCGGGGGCGTTACACTTACTCCCCCCCCAACCCAATCCCCGAAACAACATATGTGCACATAACTCTCAAACCTGTGAACTTGCACTGAAGAAAAAAAGCACTCACCATTGAACAATTATCTTGGCTGCTTATTAAAAGAATTATATTATGGATTTGCCTGTGAATCCCATAAGTAGGGCGTGTCGATGGACTGTTCACCCTGAGACCCTGCACAATATAATATTATATTCAGGTTGAGTTAAAACGCAACCAAGCCCAGTCTCCGACCTAACCTAAGCTTGTTAATGGATTAAATTTAATAGGACGACTAAGAAAATCCAATTAGATCAGGTTTAACAACCAAATATGTTGATGGATTCCAAAGGTGTCTGTTGACGAATGCACAAATGCTTTCTATCTCAAATGAACAAATACACATGCAAAACCACACACGCAATCTCTCTCTCTCCCTCTCTATCTCCCTTTGTTGCATAATTTGTGTCACTCTTTGGAAGTCAAACATCAAAAGAAATAGGGTTAAATACAAAACTGTCATCTGAAATATACATGTTTTTACAGTTCACTCGCTATAATTGTAATTTTTGCTATAATGTCTCATGTAGTTATAAAAGCATTGCAAACAACTCCAAAATTCAATGTTCGTCTAATTTTGGGAGTTAAGTACGCATGTGCAAACCACGTGCTCTTTTTTCATGGACATTTTGGTACAATCACCACCACCAACACTACCTAGTGCCGACTACCACTGATAGCCACCCTTACCCACGAATAACCACCACCACCACTACCCATTATGAATCAACTTTAATGTCTGGGTGGAGCAATCCCAAGATCCATAATGTTATCAGTGGTTCCTACCATTTATTTTTCAAATCAATTAGGAATTTCTTCACTAGTGGAGCAATCATTGGGAGGGAAAGAATGAGAAGCCATTAGTTGCGTACAAGTGATTTTACGATCCAGCAAGCAAATTGATGCAAAGATACCAATCTCATCATTTTCACATCATCGCCAAACAAAACCACTTCACTGAAATCGGAGCTCCACTAAAATATCGAATATTATCCCATGTCAAACAATGGAAGAAAACTAATATAGCCCAAGCTTTAACCTTGTTCTTGGCAGATTCTTCATTCAATTTTCATTTTGAGGGTGAACTGACGGGCTAATTAGATGTTTCAAATCTTTCACATTGGTTCAGCTGGGGGTTTGATTAAATTGGGTGGGTTTGCAATAAATTTGAGATCTGACGATTTGCTTTTGTTGTGTCCTGAGGCAGTAAAATGATTGAATTTCTATAGAGGCGATGGGGACCTGTGTGGATAGGTGTGTGTGGGCAGTGGCGGAGCCAGGAAATTGCTCCAGGGGGTTCTAAAAATAAAACACAACAATAACTAGATTTTGAAGTTTAAACAATATGACTTTTTTGATTGCTTCAGTGTTGCTATGAACTCGAAAACATGTGAGGAAGTTGCCATCAAGAAGATTGGTAATGCTTTTGACAACAGAATATATGCCAAAAGGACACAACGTGAAATTAAGCTTCTTCGCCACATAGATCATGAAAATGTAAGTTTGCCACATTTTTACGTCTGTATAATACTTCTGCATAGGGAACCCCATTTTGTGAAAAGGCTGCTTCACATTTTTATCCTGTGACATCCAGGTTAGTGGGGGGAACCCCATTTTGTGAAAAGGTTGCTTCACATTTTTATCCTGTGACATCCAGGTTAGTGTGGGGGAACCCCATTTTGTGAAAAGGCTGCTTCACATTTTTATCCTGTGACATCCAGGTTAGTGTGGAGCCACCTAGGCAATCTACATGGATTTTTTTTGGCTTCCTGTAACTAATTAGGGGTTCCATTCATCTCTAAAGCGCTCAAGGCTGTTGGTGGTGGGAAATTAATTAAAAGCTACCAGGAAAGTTATGCAGGAGGATTAATCACAAATTTTCTTCAGCATTTGAGTTTATTCAGTTTTCATTCCAATTGCCCCAAAGATTTTGAACAACGAAAACATGCTGAGAAAACTTCTTTGGGATGGCTCTGATACGCGAATACACTAACTCGTAGTATATGTATCATGTGTACCAAAAATTAACACCCTCTTTAATTAATATACAAGCTCTTCAGACGGTTCCCTGTGCAGGTGATCATCCCATCAAGTCTGAGGACCCCTTTTAAAGCATGATATGCCCATCGTAAGTGTTAATCAAATTATTACCACACCATCACCATGGACATTATTGCGGCAACAATTGGAATTTGGGAAAGCAACAAAGACTAATCAAAGAATTGACGGAATCCCAATCAACAATCTGAAAAGTTCAACTAACGATTTGAAATGCTCAATCAACAATCTATATGCTCAATTAGGAAAGCAAATCATCAATTAAGAATCTAAAAAGGCGTACCTAAATCGCCGGTCGCCGGTCATCGGTCGTCGCCGCGTTGTCGCCTACAGTGGATTCTTGGCCGGTGGAGTCCTCGCCTCACCGTCGCCACTTGCCCATCACTGATCCTTCCGGATCTGAATAGAAGATGACTTCCTCGCCCTCGTCGGTCCACCCGTCGTCCCCTTGGAACTCTCCACTTCGGCCACTCGTTCCAGATCTAAACTCCTCAACAGAGGGAGTTGACTAAATGAGGTGGTGTCTGTCGTCGGGGGTGGTATCTGTCGTCCGCCGTTTGCGGTTTTGGAGTGGGTGAGAGAGTATGAGGGACAAGTTGCAAAGAGAGCGAGAGTCACAGAACCAGATCTAGATGAAATGCAATTTTTCCCCAGAATTTGAGGGGGTACATTAGACCCCCTCGTACAAGCGTAGCTTCGCCACTATGTGTGGGTTGTATAAGGTAAGTGCAGTGTCGTGTGTGTGGGTCGATGGGTGTGGGCAGTGTGTGGGCAATGGTGGACTGGCGGTGGTACAATAGGCTCAGCCCAATCCCCTGTGATGGCAGGGACCTGTGTCGATGTGTGTGCGCGCGATGTGTGGATACTGTATGCTTTGGGTCTTGGTCAGCTACTTTGAGTTTTGACTAGAGTATAATGGAAAAAAAATTTAAGTGAAGGGACCAATATGCCAGTGAAAAAAGGGCATGTGCTGCGCACTTATATCGTTAATGCCTAAAAGTAGACATGCGTTGCATTTTGAAGTCGTTTGCAACGGTATTGCCAATCACATGGGACATTATAACGAAAGTTACAATTATAGGGAGAGAACTACAAAAACATGTATATTACAGGGGACCGTTTTGTATTTGACCAAACAAAAAAATCATTGTTGTTTCCTAAACTTATGCTTCAGCAAACTAGCTTTCTTCGATTATCAAGAGTACCTAGTTTCAGTATAGATGAGAAACTTTTTTCAATTTTGAGTTAGAAAAAATTTATGCCTATTTGTAGAGACTTAGATAAAACTTTTTGAATTTATTATAGGGTAAGTTTATAATTTTGTTTACACGCAAGGGCCAGATCTCAAAGTTGAAGGGTATGTTCAAACTTTTTATGAAATTTAATAGGTGAAAATTTGTCACGATCAAAGTAATTATGTAAACCATAGGTTTAGTTCGAATCAAATTCATTATGGATCTAATCCAATGCGATCCATTTACGATTATATCAATATTTATAGGGGGTGAATATCTTTTGGATTTAGATTGGATCTTATGTAGTTCAAGTGGATCGAATCCATCCATCGACAAGTTGTAACACAATTGTAGCTTATAAAGTAAAACTTGGGTTGGGGTAAGATTGTAACCACCAGAGTCTAGCCAAATTGAACAAAATATGGGATCCTTTTATCCATTATAGGCAAGAACAAAGCAAAGTAACATAGAAATTGTTCAGATCTAAGCTGATCAAAGAATTTAACATTGAGAGGCTTTGATTAGATGATAGAAAAATTGCACCATAGAGTCGCGACACTCTACTACTGCCATAAAAAAAACAATTCTAACAGCTTTTTCTGCCACATCTTGAAGTCAAGTACGTCCTCATTTTTGTGAATTTTTTTGTTATCGAACTTCAAACCAACATATTAACTTCATCTATTTCGATGAGCCAATTCAAACTATGTTGGATTTGTAATATCACGCTCTATAATTAAGTAAAATCATGAGATGTTTTTGAAGCGGAAACTTAAACATTTTATTGTAGCTTCCACTACTTCATGGATTGCAAAATTACTTAAAAGGTTCGAAATGATATAAATTTTTTTAACTTGAGCTAAGCTTGGTTGAGTCCAAAGATCCTATTAGCGCTATATTGTCCTTAGAGGTGCAACTGGGGTGTGTTAGGTTGAGTTTATATCTAACTCGAAGAAGTTCATGTGCTTTAAAAATCCAATAAGCTTTAACCCAATGAAAAATGAATTAATTGGGTTAGGTTGGATTAGTCTATTCGGATTTCAATGCATTGATGAAAACGGAGAATTTCTTTTGATATTTAGCAAAAGAAATGGAGAGGTGGCAGTCAGCGGTGGCTGCTAGCGACGTGTGATAGTGGCAGCTGCTGCTGGTAGAAGCGACAGCAGCAGCAGCAGTGGCGGTGGTGTCGGCTGGCCGTAGCGATAGAGACAGGCGGCCACTAGCAGTGGCTGTGGGCTGTCACGGTGGCCGTGAAGATATGGCTGGCCGACGATGGTGGAGGTTGTCAGTTGTGTACGGCGGCGCGATGATTGGCAGTAATGGTTACAAAATATGTGTTTTTATTAAAATGGATTTTAAGAGTTCAATCCAAGATAATAAATTATGAGCTCAATACATTTTACCCATTTTATAATTAAGTAGGTTGAATCGGATAAAAATTCATATTTTTTAGTATTGAGTTAGTTAATTAAAATCGTAAAAGTCAATCCAAGATCTTAGCCATAATTGTCAGCTGACCTTCAAGTTTTTATCTTTTCCTTATAAAAGGCTTACGAGTTAACTACTCCGACCCCGCCCCGTCCATAAACAGCCAAAGAGATTTGGATCATGTCACATACACCAATTTTTTTCAAAATTGTACAAGTAAAATAAAATAAAAAAATAAACTTTCAGAAGTGCATACATCACACCCGTGGTGCATGCCAACTACGAGCTCAACTTTCCATATCCAACCCCCATTTCACACGTGGCATCAGCCACCATTTCCAGCTCCTCGGTAATGCAGAACTTTCCTTTTTTTTTTTCCCTTGTTTTTTAAAAAAACAGCAATTTCAAATTTCAACCAATCTCAACGGCCAGATCCACTCTTACATCCCCGCATTAACCACCGTCCGATCTCACATCCTGCTCGACATTTAACACCCCCGTCCGAACCCAACCCCACCCCAACCCACCCTGCCCCTCTCTCTTTCTCTCTAGAAACACACACACTCACTCTGAGGTTCTTACACACACATGTTGCATTATATAATTACTATACATAGGGAGAATCAAGGCGACTACCCAGCAACTTCTGACATTTCCTTCTTATGTGTGTGTGTGTGTGTGTGTGTGTGTGTGTGAGACTGGTTTGAACTTGAAAGAAAGTCGGTTCCTTGAATGCGATTGTTCGTCTTTCTTTTTTCTGTCCTGTAGTGTTAAAGCTCGAGTACGAAACAGTGATGGGTTTTTTCAATTTCAAACGCATACAAGTACAACCCCTCTTCTGATCTTTCGACCGTTTGGTGTCTCTTTCCCATCGGGCAGCTTAGCATCTTTTCTGGTACTTAGCAAATGCTATTTTCGGGGTGGGAGTAACAAGATTGTTTTTATCTGAAGGTCAGCTCACTTGGGTTCTTTACATTCTTGGGAAGAATTTCTGCGTTGTGATTTTTGGAGAGAGAAACAGATTTGAACTAAAAGTCTTCAGGGTAGACTTCGTTTCTTCAAAGTAATTCTGGTTTCCTCTTCTTTCAGAGAGAGAGAGAAAGAGAGAGATTTGGAGATCAAGCTACTGTGCATTGCTATCTGTAAAGAGAAGGGATAAGTATCCGGTTTCTGAGTCAAAAAGGTTGGTTCTTTAATTTTTTTTTTGGGTTTTCAGCCAACCTACAGGGAATAAAGGGTTTTTTACATCTTTCTTTTTTATTTTCTCCCTTTTCTTCTCCTTTTTGTTTAGTTCTTTACACTTGGAAAAGGGTTTTGTTCCTTCCCTTCTAATCAGGGTAGGTAATGATTTTAGTCTATTCTTATCGTATTACTAGTATGATATGATCTCTCTTTGTTTCCTTCGGGCAGAAATTTTGTGATGCATCTTTTGAGTAGCTTTTAAAGGTGGAGACTTTGTAATGATAATGAGAGCAAGAGAAATCTGAGGTAGCATATCTTTATGTATTTGGTGTACCAAATTTTCTTTACATTTTTTTAGCGCTTGGCCCCATTTCGTCATAAATTTTAGTACTCTTCGTATATACAACTGTAGATGGAGACTCCTATCTTCTCTTCAAAGCAAAGTCTCTTTCCCTATTCATGGCCTATCGCCTATGCACTTCTAGTTTCTACATCCACGGCGATAGAAATAGCGTAACAGCCATAATTTAGCAATCTTAGCCCATTAAAATTGGCAGAGTATTTGGAAAAGTAAAGTTGTGGATTAGATCACTTTACTGGATTGCCTTTCAAATTCTTTGTTTTTTTAGCAATTTGCCTACCTTATTAATTGGCCGGCTGTGTATTAGCCGTTGCAGGTTCCATCTTTCACTTTCATCAGCTGTTGATAAAGAAGAAAAAAAGGGAACCTCTAACTTTGTCTGCATGTTCATTGGATTTTGATGATCACTTGCAAGAGCTTTTCTGAGTGGACTCGTGGGGCATCATTAGGTACCTAGTAATTGCTTGTCGGCTCTCATTTTTAGTAAATTAGCAATATGTGATCTTATAAGATTCCCGAAGCTCCCAATCTTGGCCCCCCTTCATTTATTATAGTTCTCGTGGCACGATATTAGTTTTTGATGATTGCACCTGCTCCAGAGCTTTAAAATTTTACATGATAAAGTTCGTACCATCTATCATTTACCTTATCTGGGTCTCTTATTTGAATTGCTTTCTCCAAGTCTTGCCAAGAACTAGAGATTGTCACTCGTCCAATTTATTTTGTCGGTAAAGATTTCATCTTCAGTCTCTTAATTCCCATTCTTGATCCCAGTTTGTTAGCTTATCTGATTCGTACACAGTAATTTTTTTGCGAAAGTATCCCATCTTCGATTGCTCTTCTCATCTAGTCATTAGTCTAATGGTTTTGTTTCTCTGACTTTTCAGTTTTCACAAATTGAGTCTTTGGGTTGATTGGCACCTGTAATAAAATCATGGTAGAAGATAGTGGACATAATGATGTTGTGGTCGATAGCCAGTCAGTCGAAGAATGGCTATTACGTGCCCAGGAGCTTGTTCCTGTTGCACTCGAGAAGGCTAGGGAGGTTAAGGGGTTTCCTGGTAGGTGGAAGATGATCATTTCAAAATTGGAGCAGATCCCATCACGTTTGTCAGATTTGTCGAGCCATCCTTGCTTTGCAAAGAATGCACTTTGTAAGGAGCAATTGCAGGCAGTTTCAAAGACACTAAATGAGGCATTAGAATTGTCAGAGATGTGTGTTAAAGAAAAGTATGAGGGAAAGCTTCGGATGCAAAGTGATCTCGATGCCTTATCAGGAAAATTGGATTTGAATTTGCGAGATTGTGGGCTGTTGATCAAAACTGGTGTGCTTGGTCAGGTTACATTTCCTTCAGCTGTGGCGAGTTCTTCATCCGAACCAGAGGCTGCTACTCATAGCAGTACTAGGGAATTGCTTGCCAGGCTTCAGATTGGGCACTTGGAGGCTAAGCACAGAGCTCTTGACACCCTTGTTGAGCTCATGAAAGAGGACGAAAAGAATGTTTTGGCTGTTTTGGGTCGAAGCAATATCGCAGCTTTAGTTCAGCTGCTAACTGCAACTTCCCCACGAATTAGAGAGAAGACTGTAACTGTTATCTGTTCACTCGCAGAGTCTGGGAGTTGTGAGAATTGGCTTGTATCAGAAGGTGTTCTTCCACCTCTTATAAGGCTTGTTGAGTCCGGTAGTGCAGTGGGTAAAGAAAAAGCTACAATTTCTCTCCAAAGGTTGTCAATGTCGGTAGAAACGGCCCGGTCGATTGTAGGGCACGGGGGAGTCCGGCCTCTGATTGAGATGTGTCGAATTGCTGATTCTGTTTCGCAGGCTGCTGCTGCTTGTACTTTGAAAAATATATCTGCTGTTCCTGAGGTGCGACAAACTCTTTCAGAGGAAGGGATTGTAAAGGTTATGATCAATCTTCTTGATTGTGGGATTTTATTGGGATCTAAAGAGTATGCAGCTGAATGCTTGCAACATCTCACTTCAAGCAACGAAGATCTTCGAAGGTCAGTTGTTTCAGAAGGTGGGATCCGAAGCCTTTTGGCTTACCTGGATGGTCCATTGCCTCAAGAATCTGCAGTTGGAGCTTTAAGGAATTTGGTTGGCTCGGTTTCTGCTGAAATTTTTGTTTCGCTTGGTCTCCTTCCGAGGTTGGTTCATGTACTAAAGTCTGGGTCTTTGGGGGCACAGCAAGCTTCTGCATCAGCAATTTGTCGAATTTGCAGCTCAACAGAAACAAAAAAGCTAGTGGGGGAAGCTGGATGCATTCCTCTGCTCGTCAAGATGCTCGAGGCTAAAGCAAATGGAGCTAGAGAGGTGGCAGCACAAGCAATTTCGAGCTTGATGACCCTATCTCAAAATTGCCGAGAGGTTAAAAGGGACAATAAAAGTGTGCCAAACTTGGTCCAGTTGCTTGACCCAAGTCCTCAGAACACGGCTAAAAAGTATGCAGTTTCTAGCCTTGCGGCACTCTCGACAAGCAAGAAGTGTAAGAAGCTGATGATATCATACGGAGCAATTGGGTATCTCAAGAAACTTACTGAAATGGACATCCCAGGTGCAAAGAAGCTACTCGAGCGGTTGGAAAGAGGGAAATTGAGAAGCTTGTTCAGCAGGAAATAGGAGAAAAACCATGTGCCTTATGTATTTTAAATCTTCTTCGTTGTTTCATTGTCTGTATGAAACGAAGTAACTGGAATGCACAAGTTTGCAAATCTATTAGATATTTCTAAGGCTTAATCTTTAAGTCTTTTCTGGAACTATTTTTGTGGCACTCCTCTTAATGACAAAGTTTCTATGCATTTTCATGTTGTTCCTTAAAAGTTCTTTGTATGGTCAGTCTGGGGGCGTTCAACATTTATTTACATTAGTAGGAAGCTTGTCCAGCGTCTGCAAAATGGAGGTATGCTTTGGGCATTAAGGTTTTTAAACAAATTGCTCTCCTCTTCCAAGCTAGATATTTAGACCCCTAATGCTGCAGCTTCCTTTTGTTTTAGGTAATATGTTACTGCAGCCAGCAGGGTTGTCCTTCGAATGGCTTGCTGAGGATGTGTTGTGACGTGAAAACCAGTCCTTGGTCAGATATGGCTACCGCTTCTATAGAATTTTTTGAATCTTTTTGAGGTAGCGTACGCTTTATCCTTCAGTTCATTTTTCTTTTCTGAATAGTTTCCAACTGTATTCAGCATGGATTTTGGAAAGACGAGAATTTTAGGGTGTCTTTCCTCTGCAATGCTGGGAATCTTGCAAAATATCTCATAGATTATGTTCATCTGGCAAGGGATTCGCGCTGTGAAAGTTATTAACACATGGCTTGCAACTTAAAGAACTAGAAAAAGCATTGAGCCGAAGGCAAAGGTCTTTCTGAAACCATACTCGTATCAACTTCGGAAAGATTTGGGAAATACATCTTGCGAAGTGAACAAAAACTTTGAACTAAATCTGATGTTTGGCCTAATTTGGTCTGTATTAATGTACACACGTATGAGAAGTGGTCTCTATGGTAAGTTTCTCTTTTAAATTTGCCTTCTACTCCCCTTGTTCGATCGGAAACTTGAGGTTATGCAGAAGTCTTCACAAAGTTAATTTTAATGTGTTTACTTGTGCTTAAAACATGTTCTGCTTGCAATCTTCAAGAAAACATCATATTCTCCGGTTAGGTGTTTGTCCTTTAATAGTTGGTGAACATCTTCTGTCAAAGTGTATTTTATGTTTACTGAGTTTAGGCTTCAGACTGGGAAAGATAAGTTGTGTCTCATGCTCAATTCCTAGAAGAACAAGAACAGTGAGCTTCTCACTTGTCATGTTATTTCCATTCTGGGTCCACAATTGTTCAATTTGGAAACATGTCTTGTTTCCTATTGCAGCTTCCAAGATTGCCCCAAGGGTAATAAACAAGGTTTGGCCGTGATTATATCCTTGTAATTTTTCTTACAGTTTGTATGAAAATTTTAGTAAGTGGGTTGTTGAACTTTTGGATGTCATATTGTTGTGGTTTAATGTGTGTTAGTCATGTCACCCAAACTTTAAGAAGTTTCTTCATCCACAAATGAAAATATATGGAATAGTTCCGAATTGAATCTCCTTAGAAAGAAGAAAGTAGGTACACCCATTTTCCCGTCATTTGGTGTTGGAACTCCCGATACAAGCACGAAAAAACCAACACCCTCTAGATAATGCAGATTTGAAGATTTTCTGGTGCTTAGGCGAGAGTAGTTCTGGAACGGGTTATTTTGGTAACTCGTGGTGCTAGTTTAATAATACGATCTAGAGGATCAAGATAGCTTTACTTACAGCAGCTAAGATGCGTACGGGCAACGAGTTCTTTACATTTTGGCGACAAATTGGGTGTGGGTTTTCGTTCTTCTTTCTGCTGATCTAAAGTATCCCATCCTAATTAAAGGAGCTTTCAAACTTGGCAACATGGCAACACGTGATGCGTGTTCCAAGTTTGGTCTAAAGTTTCCAGGTTAGGCTTGAGGTCGTTCTCATCTTCTAAGCAACCTGCCAAAGGTTTCTTCCTTATTTCTGGACTTTGCACAAGTCTCCGAAGATTATCTTACGTTCAGTTGCGCTTGCACCACCAGGATTGAATGGACATGACATCATTCAAGATATTGTTTGTTATACATCCGTGTTGCAGCAAGCCCCCACCAACTTGGTATAGTTTGTTTTTCCGAATCTATTGCTATCCTCTGTTACGGTTTTCAGTACCATCAGCACTCTGAAAATGTAGACCCTGGGACTAAGATTGGCTGAAGAGGATGAGCCAGGGGAGAGACTTGTTATGAAATTTATCGCACTAACGGCAGCGAGACCATTGGTTCCCAATATCTTTTAAAGAAAATGAGATCAGGTTTGAACACTTTGAAAGTTAGTGTAATGAATAGCTTAGATCACAAAGTGCTAATAATTTTGTTAAACCAAATGTGCCACGAATGTGACGGTACTCTTTAACCTTTTAATAAAAAATATAAGATTTTGACACGAGTTATCGTTGAGGTCCAACGATTTATCATCCGAACAAGCTGAAATAGCTTCCAAAGCATCATATCCAACTATATCACCCTTCTGAAGTACTTGAATTCAAGCAACACCTAGCCCACAGTGAACTTGCAACCCCCAAACGAAACTTGCAAGTACCGCGCTACACAGCTGCTCCAGCTAAACCCATGTGTCCGTACCAACAAGCTTGAGTGAATTCAAGGAATATGAATTGCCATTTTGCCACGTTACTGTAAGCTCTAACTTCTTGTGACCTTGGCTTAATCTTGTTTTGATGATAACAATACATTGATCATGTTACTAATGTGTGGCCTAAGTTTATTTATCGTATTTACAGTGCTTATTACCATAGATCACACATTTAACCAAGAATGAAGGAGAATAATCAAGAGTGATGATGAAGAATACTTGAAGGCAAAGATGATGAGCCGATGACTTCGAGAACTGCAAAGAATGCTTTAAGAAGTTTAAAGACCGATATACCACGTCAAGCAATGGATAAAACGTCAAGATAAAGAATATAGAAGGCCAAGAATGTACTTGAAAATCTGGAAGAAGATCACATGCACACTCCTTAGAGGAAGGCAAGAGGGGATACAAGAAAACCTTTAAGAGCTAAATTAAAGACGAAGTGGTCGGAGAATCAAGTGAACATGATGAGCATGGGATGAGCATGAAGTTCATCAGCGGAAATATGGTTACAATGCTCCAAATGATAGAAATTGGAGAGAGATTCAAAGGATTGGTACAAATGTTGCCAAACATGAAGGTGAATATTCTTTGGTCAACTTTAGAGCTTAATATGGTTTTGGCCACAAAAGACTCAATCGTTATTGAAAACGAAAAAAGCCTAAATCTGCAGATAAAGATCTATTTGCCAGCTTATTGGTTTACATTATCTTGTAAAAGATTTCCATATTTTTGTTTGGTAAAATTTCAATCTTCATCTCATGTGTGTTATTTGTGTCATAAGTTTGCGACATTAATAATTTGCATCATTATTAAGGTTCACCTATGCTTAACATTGTTTTTTTTTATCTTTAAAGATTTCATATTAGCTTGGCCTAGTGTCAAAACATTTTTAAGCATTCGATTAAGTGTCAAAGTTTGATAATCGCCAAGTGATTAAATAATGTTAAAGTACTAAGCCGAAACAAATCGTTTTAGATTCCGGCTTTTAAGTCATTTTTTTTTAATCCTACAGTATTTTATTTTAAAGTTATACTTCTGATATAGTTGAAAATATGCTTCTAATCAGTAAAGGACACGTGACAGTTATGACTCATGGTCAACCATGGACAAGTTAGAGATTTCGTACTTGTTATATTGTTACGGGTAGAATCTTAAAAAAAATAAAATTCTAACTCAATTATCAAGGATAGTAACGTGATCTTCAAGGATCCTAACACGATCCTGATTGACCTGACTCAAGGTCTAGCCATCAAGACTCACAAACCTATTGAAAGTCTTCCACCTACGACTATACAAAGAGGGCTATCCCCAGGTATGGAATCACACACACACACACACACACACACACACACACACACACATATTATATCTTACTGCTTTCTCAGAGTTATATATTATTAGCTGAACTCTTATTTAAGCATCGGAGAGTTTCTCTGCCGGAACCCCACACGGCGGTCACTACGTGTTCTGTTTTGCAGGTTTCTTTGGTTGTGGTTCCCGATCCAGTTTTTAGCAACAACTTCAATTGTACATATTGATTACGTATCTCATACAAACTGACAAGTGCTGGCTCACCGAGTATTCTTTTTGTTCCAAAAGAAAAATGCATTAATAGTAATGAGAAGAAACATGGAACATAATCCATACTATTTTAAGGCAAAATATAGAAAAAAAAAAAGTAAAAACCGTTTCATGAAGGATGGAGTACTTAGTTTCAAGAATGAAAGACGCATAAAATTATCTAGGGTAGCCTATCGTTGTTGCACCCTAACAACCTTTTTTTGCTAATCATATCCGGTATTAGTTAGTTTAGCTTGTAGTATGTATTAACAGTTAGTCACGAAATGAAGTCTTGTCTACACATTTAGAGGCAGTGTTAGTCAATGGTGATGTTTGTTGCAGGGACACCGGTGGTCGGTATGATGGTGGATTCGGACTCACGAGGAGTGTTGGTGTGACCACTTTTAGTGGCTTGGATGTCCGAACAGTGTTTGGTCAGTGGTAGTGATGGTTAGTAGCTATAATGGTTGATAGTGTTAGTAATTTTGGTATTTGGCAGTAATAGAGTTAGTGATGAAGGTGAAAGGAAAAAGAGTATTGAAATGATTCCAACAAAAGTTGGAAGTGTAGATCCCAAAAGAAAATCTAGAACTGAAAATTTCAAATGGAGTTTTAAAAAAATATTCCATGTTGAAAACTGGTTTTTAAAACTGAAGGAAGAAAAAAACTAAAAATGTGGGCAAAACATCATTTTTTTTAGGTTTTAAAACTAGAAATAAAAACCATTTCGGACACCACATAAATTTAGCTTGTGCGATGTATTAACAAGTTGTGAAGAATTAGTCTTCTCTACAAGCTAAGTGGGAGAAAAAGCTAGCTGAGAGAGAAATGACCCAAAAAGAACTAAGAAAACAAAAGTAACAACAAAAAATAAAAGAGTAAATTGGGACTAAAAATAAGAAACAAAAAATCATACAATTTAGATAGCGTTTGACAATATTTAAGTTTCCAGTTTTTTATCCAGTTTTGTAAATTGGAGAAAAAACGCGCTTGGCACTAGAGATGTCAAAAGGGTCAGGCCGCCCGCGGGCCTGTTCGGCCCGGCCCTAAATTGGCCCGGTCCTAACCATGAATAATGTCGGCCCTAACCCTTAGGGCCTTGGGCCAGGGCTAGGGCCAGGCCTAATTTCTGCAAAATTTTATTCGGCTCGGCCTGGCCCTAAAAAATGGGCTGGCCCAGCCCTGGCCCTTTTCTGGGCCGGTTTGGCCCTTTTCCGGCCCATTTTTTGCCCAGTTTTTGGCCAATTTTCTAGCCTTTTTCCGGCCCTATTTTGTTGTTGTTGTTGTGTTGCATATATTGCTCGATTAATTGTATTAATGGACGGTGTCGCAATAAGTGGGCCCAAATCTTGGGGATGTGGCAATTATTCCATCGAACGTACTCCCCACTTTTTCCTCTCCAAAAATCAGTCCTTTGTCTTTGTGTTTTCACATCAAGAATTATTTGCAGATGAAGAGATGTCAAAGGGGTTTCTTACTTCCCAAATAGATCCTGTTACATATATATATATACATATATTCTTAGTATTATGGGAATGCTCATTTCAACAACATGTTACGCTTTTTGGCGCTCTCATTTGTTGTTAAGAAATTTATATTTTGTTGCTAATGTATTTTTTAACGAGAAAAGTGAGGGTATGGAACAAGGCATGAAAATAAATAATATTAAGAATTATGGTCAAGTTACATGCTAAATTATATCAAAATTTACAGGATGAACGACTAATGTAGAAGATAAATCACAATATACATTTACAGATATTTTCAGAGGATGCTAACAGGAGACTGCTTGATCTCCACATTGGAGAAGCTGATAGCATGCTCTCATTTCTAGAGATACTACGAAATAAAAAAATCAGTGGGATGAAAATAAGAGGAATTGTCAAGAGAAAATGTAAAATGCTAGATAAGAGAAAGTAGGAGTAGATGGATTAGATGAAAATGCTTAACTAATCAACTGCTAATCATTCTTATTTTTCTAAAATTACAAGCAGACGGTCTTAATCCCTCGTAAAAGGAGGAGAGCCTATTAAAAAATTTATTTCGTATGTTAATATTTTCGCAACACAACATAGGAATATAAAAAAAAAAAATAGGCCCGCCCGGCCCTAAAATTAGGGCTTGGGCTTGGACAGGGCTTGGATTTCCCAGTTTTGGCCCCGGCCGGGTTTCCTAGGCTCGAAGCCCTGTTTGGCCTGGCCCTTTTTCTGGCCTTCTGGGCCAGGGTTGGGCCGGCCCAAGCCCGACTCTTTGACACCTCTACTTGGCACACATTTTCGTTTTTTTTTTCTTCCAATTTTGAAAACCAGTTTTTAAAACAAGACTAATTTTGAAAACTAACATTTTGAAGTTTTGGGTTTCTAGTTTTAGTTTTTGTTTTGAGACCGCCTCCGCCATTGCTACCCCCCTCCCACCCTGGCCCCGGCCCCCCCGCCGCCACTACCACTTCCATCACTATTTTAAAAAAAAAAAACTCAAAATAAAAATTGGCTAATCAAACATCCAAAAGAAAAAAACTCCAAATAAAAACTGGGTAATCAAACACCCATTTGTTTCGATAAAAAATAAAAATAAAATTGGTTTTGTTCTGTTTTTTTATTTTTATTTTTTGAAAACTAAAAATTAAAACTATAAGTGATTTCAAACACACCCTAGGTATAAAAAAGGGGATCTAACTAAGAAGAGTGTGACCATTCAAGCAGACAAGAGGAGAGACATGACAAGGGCTTGAATTGCCAATGCTTACTCTGACGTTGAGATGCTTATTGTTACAAACTGTCTCAATTTGTTGGGCTTCAACACGATTTTGTTAACTCCTTGCGTATTTTTATCCGTCACAAATATTTTACTATGTTTGTCGAGTATTGCTATGTTTTGTCATGTGCGCATCAGTGACACTATCTTTGACTTTTGTGACTTCGTTGCGATCGCTCTAGGTAGGCAAGCTTTTTTTTTTTTTTTATCGATTATAGTGATCAATGAAGTCGTGATAAACCATCCCCCTGGCTACAATCTGTGCCAAGTATGTACTTGTACTCGATTTCAGTAGCATAAGCTTGTTACTAGGTAGGACATTAAGGTGGTTAAATGTTGCTATTGCGTCCAAGATTATACGAAGAATCGTTCACTTTACTTCATTGAATCTAATTACAAAGTGCACCGCCTACTCGAAATATGATACTTGATTTCACAAAGTATGGCTTTTGTTCCAATGTTTTCATAGTTATAAATATCATATCGATATATATACCATTTTTTGTTAAAACGATATGTACTAATACCGGTACCCTCCTGGTACAGTCTTGATTTTTTTCATTAATTATATACACACATGATACTCACTCACCGTCGAGACTAAAGAAATATATAACAATAAAAATTCTCTGGCATTTATATTCCCGTGAAAGCTGTTTCTTTAGATATAGCCATTTGTTCTTACATATTGACGTCAGAAACAAACTGCTTATTCAACTAATTTACTCTCATTTTCAACTATCTAATTAGCAGATATTTATAGAAGAATAAGTTGTTTATTCAAGAATAAGTTTTGTGCGTGTACGTGCGTGAGCGCGCGTGTGTATGCGTGTCTGAAGCAGTACATCGTATCTTATAGACGGAAGAATTTAATGAAAAACTAAGAGAAAATTAAAAACAAATTTAGAATTGCTACGACGATTGAAGAGAGTAAATTACGATGAAAAGAGGCAAACTGGAATTTAAAAGAAACTGGTTAGGCTTTGAACAATATAATAAAACTTAGGGTTTTTATCTATTTAGTCTTTACACTATGAATATTTCCGTGACTCTTTTCATTTCTTTTTTTGGTGAAGTACGAAAAGTGTGTATTAATTTGTAATTGGAAAAACGAAAATAAAGAAAAGAACAATTTGAGTGAGTTTGTTTTGTTGGTATGTATGAGGAAAGAGCGGACCAAACAAGCCCTTATCATATCATCGATGAAAGATTGAGACAAAGCTGACGCTGCTGAAATTTTTATTTTTTTTTTAAAGTGTGGAGAAAATTTATTGTGAACATCGAGGCAGGCACTGCATCCCAATCCCATCCCCTTCCGGCACACCCCCCGGTACTACCTCTCTCCCTCAATTAATCTCTCCTTCTCCTCTTTACACGCACGAATACACGCAGTGTTTCTGAACCCCATTTTTCTTCTCTCGCTTATTCATCTTTTCTTCAGGTATATATGGATTGTTGGATACTAAGTGCCCATGTTCGCCTGATCTTATTTACTTTCTTTTTTCGCGTGGCTGTTATTTGTTTTTTGTGAGAGTTTGATTGCTATTGATCTATTTGAAAGCTTAAAGAGTAATTCTTTGATTGATTGGTTTTTCTTTTTTGATTATTTTGTGACGCTGCTGAACTGGGTAGCTTTCTTCTTCCTGCACTTGCGAATAAATCGACCTCTATGAACAAAAACGAGTTTTTATGTAATTTTTAGCTTTATTTTATGTGGATTATGTTCATTGCGTGATTAGGTAATTAGATGAATCGATGCCCCTGCTCTTTTTTTGCTTACCCCTCTCTGATTTTCTTACTCCCTCCAGATTTTCCTTTGAATTTCGAACTTAGATTTAGTACCATGTAAACATAGTTGAACTCAAATAGCAATCATAGGAGGTGAGTAGAAAATTCTGAACCGGCCACTGCGTATCTTTCACGCTAGTAACTTTTAAATGCAAGAAATAAAGGTTGCTAATGGATACGGATTTTGCAAGTTTGGCTGCAAGTGTTTTTGAGTGCTTAACTTTGTTAATATGTGAAGTACAATTATCTACTCTCTCTTTTTGACAGCCCCTCATGACCTTGCCTCTAAAGCTTTCGTTATAGCTTGTATCTTATAGGTCCCTATGAAGTATGAATACAAAATATCCCTTCCATATTGTTGAAGCTGGAGCTGAAAACGCTCAAGATAGTTTCTGTTAGAGAAAGTTACCGTGTTCAAGCCTCCATTTCGTTTGTGCTAGCTTAATTATATTGCTTGTAACATTTCAATTACCCCTTTGTTTACACTCCTCAAGGACAACCTGGTGATAAGCGTAAAAAGCTTGGTTGCACGAAGCGTGAGTGGGAGTAGCTGCCAGTGCGACATTCTGGAGCAGGGTGCTTGACTAGTATAGTGGGTTTTGGGGTAAGAGCGAGAGTGGGTGCGAGGTTAGGGAGTGAGGTACTGTGGCGAGAGCGTCATATTAGACTAGGTGTTTATCACTTTTACTAGTACTGATAGGTTAAAAATCACAGAAAAACTAGAAGGAAGTTATTTAGTCACTGGCTTATAATTCTAGAAAGGGAAATTTTGTGAAAAATTGCTTCCAAAACATTCTTTTTTCCTTTTTCTGGGGATATGCAGAATATGGTGCGACCAAAAAAAAAAGTAGGAAGATAATCAGTGATTGACACTTGAAAGGGGGATAAACTGTGAGTCCTTTGAGAGCAGTTCTACCCATGCAGAATAAGCGGATGTTGACATGCCTTCAACTTTATAGATGAGGGTTAGCTTCTTTAGACACTTACTAAGCAAGTTGTTTCTTAATTTTTGCATTTTAGTTTTCATCTCTAGCAAGACAATGGTATAGTCACTTTTTTATTCACATGGTCTTCATCTCTGTTGTGGTTGGCAACATTTGTCTTTGCTTTTAATACTTTAGAAATGGCTTAACTGACCTCTCTTAAGGTGCTTCTCTTTGATCCGGGGCTTTATTTTCCTCTATGCCCTGTGTTTTTTTCCTTTTATTTTTCATATGAGTTTCTATATATTAATAAGCACGTACTGAATACAGTAGTCCATGACATATCTTCAAAAGGGTCCAATTTCTATGTCTGCAGCTTTAGAAACCTCTTTTCTTTAGCTTGCTGCAAAACTATAAATGAATATCTGAAGTTGTAATATGCTTCCGGCCTGAACATTCATTTTGTCCTGGCTCCTGCTGACTCTTGGTAGGTTAAATTTTTAGTTTAATGTTACATGGAGTTAGCATGATTGTGACATGTTTGTTGCTTTAACCGCTGCAGGTGCATTCAGGATAAACTATGAGTACCCTAGATGTAGCTAGAGCAGAACTTGCTCTTGTGGTTTTATATCTAAACAAAGCTGAAGCCAGGGACAAGATATGCAGGGCAATCCAGTATGGTTCAAAATACTTGAGTAATGGAGAGCCTGGCACAGCCCAAAATGTTGACAAGTCAACCAGCTTGGCGCGGAAAGTTTTCCGTCTTTTTAAGGTGGGTCATTCTTTATGGTTGACCATGACATGGTCTTTCCAAAAGTTTCGTTTGTTATAGAGGAGGTGGATTTGGGGGATTTATTTCGCCAAAATAGCATTTGTAGAACCAAGTTTCAAGGATGTCATTCCTGAGATCCAACTCTGTATAGTGCACCCTGTTTCCTCATTCATATCACTAGATGAATAGCCAGTCATTGGCCACTTTTTAGTTAACTGGTGATTTTGCCAAGAGATGTCATTTTTAAGTTTTATTCTTGACCAAATTTTATGGCTCATTCTTGCAGTTTGTCAATGATCTGCATGGCCTTATTAGTCCAACTCCCCAGGGCACACCCCTTCCTCTTGTTTTGCTGGGAAAGGTATATTAATGGACTGCTCATTGAATGCTTCATTCATCTAAGACTACCTATTTCAAAATTTCTAACCACAAATCTTGTTGCAGTCCAAAAACGCATTATTATCAACTTTCTTGTTTCTGGATCAAATTGTTTGGCTTGGTAGGACAGGTATTTACAAGGTACGGCAAAGAATTTTCTTATTTAGTCCCTGGTTGTTTTTTGTAATCTTAGTCTTCTTGGAAAACTAATGGGAAGAAATTAAGAAATTCGTTTGTCTTATAATAGAACAAAGAACGTGCAGACCTGATTGGAAGGATTTCTTTGTTCTGTTGGATGGGTGCTTCAATCTGTACTACCTTGGTTGAGGTGTGTGCTGTGGACTTGGTATTTACGAGATAAAATTAGTTGTGCATTGTGTTTTTAATGCCCTGATTCCAGGTTGGAGAGCTTGGGAGGCTTTCAGCATCAATGAGGAAGTTGGAGAAGGATCTTAAGAATACTGATAAGTACAAGGTTTGTATATCTTGAGATGTTGTGGTAGTTGTTGTGCGTGCACTTCAAAATAATTTCTTCAATCTTTTTCGTAATCTTCCTACTTTTTTGATGTGTTTTTTGAATGCAGAATGAGCAATACCGTGCTAAACTTCAAAAGTCAAATGAGAGGTCATTAGCCCTGGTAAAAGCAGCCATGGATATCGTGGTTGCTGTTGGGCTGCTTCAATTGGCACCCAAGAAAGTCAATCCTCGCGTAACAGGAGCCTTTGGATTTGTTAGCTCCCTCATCTCTTGTTATCAGGTGCTTACAAGTTCTTGCCACGGTTCTCTATTCAAAGTCCTTTCTCCATTTCCTTTACAGTTCCGTATATGAAAACAAAGTGCTTAAAGATACTCCCTCAAGCGAAAGATTTTAACTAATAGCTGTCTTTTAATCTCTCTCGTTAGTAAGAAACATGTATTCCATGGAGAAAAAGAATGAATCTCAGTACAAATATTTTGACATGATAAGCCGGAATACAAGGCAGAAACTATTCAAAACTTTAAGTTCTTTAGTATCTAAAACTAATCTGAGATTTTATCGCCAAATAAGTGATGCATTTTTACCACACATGGGAGTTGCATGTATGTTTTTTTTTCAAGTGCTTTAAATTTTGTACTTGTTTTTGCTTTCAGTTGCTTCCCTCACCACCGAAGTCCAAGACACCTTGAAGGAGGCAGTCTGTTGTACTCAACAGGCTTCAATGTCATTTAAATAATTATGCAGAAATGTAAGGTATATCTGTGTTGGTGTATGATTTTTGAGCAATTTGCCAGCTTAGCAGGGATTTTTATGTTATTTAGGGACCTTTATCTTGAAGTTTATTCTGTTACCTTACAATACTAATAATACATGTTATGTCCCATAGTACCCTCATGATAAAAGCAGTAATTAGTCACCATATTATTCCATTGGCTGCAAATCCACGTTATGCATCGGTTAGCTTTCTTTCTGGATTCTTTTTTGGTGTGGATATTGTTGGTACAATTACATGCAGCAAAGACATGTTTGCTAATGCCTCGTCAATAACATTTCATGGGGGTAGAAATCAAACTCAAGTCTCAGATCCTTTTGACCTTGTCCTTTTGTAAACTGAGCGTATAGATCCGTGAAACAGATCTAGTAAATGCAATATACTTCGTTGTGCTTTGCGATTTCTTGTGCTTTGCAGATATTTATAGTCTTAGATAGTTGGTTTTAGAAGTCAAACCTGGGCCTCACACTTTTCCATGTTCCGCTTGGGCACGAGTCTCTTGTGCTTTTTGGCTAGCCCTTTTTGGCAATAGAAGGTAGCGATGTGGGAGTTATAGATGCCTGAATATGAAAGTATGCTGAAAAAGCTAGTGGTTCGTGGTTCCTTTATGTTCGTGACAACCCCAATTCAGTCCTCCAGCGATCCAGTTATGTCCAACAACCCTCTTGATTCTTTTAGCTTATTGAACTTCAGTTAATCATGAATTGTTTGCAACAGTGTGGCTAATTGATTTTGGGGGTGGTGTGTTAGGCTGGGTGGGATCAATTGCATTTTCTTCTTTCGTACTGTTTTGCTCCCGTTTTTCCCTTTCGTGAGTTTGTTCGTCAGTATAGGACTTGTTAAGGTTGGGTTGTAGTTTATGCATCATTTTTTCTGGAAAAGGAGTTTCTGCCATTCCATTGTCGCTATAAATATTGTGCTGCTATTGTATAATTTATAGTGGCGATTATCTACCAGTAAAATGCACTTACTGCCGAGAATTCTTGGTCCGTTTTTTTCTTTTTGTTTGAGATTC
Organism: Escallonia herrerae; assembly: GCA_033070095.1. Classification (NCBI taxonomy): domain Eukaryota; kingdom Viridiplantae; phylum Streptophyta; class Magnoliopsida; order Escalloniales; family Escalloniaceae; genus Escallonia; species Escallonia herrerae. The sequence continues at coordinate 482,390 of JAVXUP010000105.1, read as the reverse complement.
CGTACGAGATTTCTTGGTATCCATAAAGGTCTTGGTTTTTGTTCGAACAAGGTAATGCCATTATGCTTTTAAAGTAAATCTAGTAGTTTGGGATGCACCATCTACGCAGAACAAAAATGTGCTGTTAACCGAGCAAATTCAACCTATTGGGTTGGGTTTGGGTGTGGGTTTAGCGGGTTGGTTATAGATGGGTAGACTACCCATTTAGTGATGGGCTAACTTAGTTATCTCTCAGAGGGTTGGTTCTACTCATTAATCTACTAATGATCCTTAGTCAATTCTCATATAACTAAATGTGTTCGAAAACTATTTGATTTAACATTACTGTTTTTGAAAACTCTTATTTTAGAGTTTTGATTTTTATTTTGGGACCATCCCTTACTGCCACAGTCGCCGGTCGGTCGGTTGGCCTCCGCCACTGGCCACCACCACCTGTCGGTCGCCGTCACGTCTCACCACTACAACTACCGTCAAAGAAAAAATTCAAAATAAAAATTGGGTAATTAAATACTCGTTTGTTTTTGTAAAAATAAAAATTTAATTTATTTTTGTTTTTGTTTTTTTAAAAATAGAAAATTAAAAGTAGAAATGATTTTAAACGCTATCTAAATTATTTATGTTCTCTCTACCTTTATTTCATCAATGGCTCAGACAATTCCAATCATTGGCACCTCACTAACCAGTAACGCTGCCATATCCATAACAACCACGTCAATACATAACAACCACCATATCCATAACAACCACGTCAATACATAACAACCACGTCAATACGCCAACACAACCACCCTTGCTTCACCCACCTTATTCACAACCACCACCACCCCGATCCCGACCGTTACTACCATCACACCCACAACCACCACCAGTCCATTGTCACCTTATTTACATCCACCACCATCGCCCCGACACACTAGTTACCTCCATCACACCAACCACCACCATCATCTCGACCATCGCCACCAAATTTAAGCCAAACATCAAAAAGTGAAGATCGAGTCCTTCCCCAAAGAAAAAATTTTAGCTGCCGCTCACCTACTCATATAGCTATAATTAACTGTCGCTAAATATTTCTAGCAACTCTTATTTAGTGAGCCTAAAAATTGTGACTGAAAATGTTAGTAAAAATTACAAAAAAAATATTTAGTGGCTATTAATTATCACTACATACCGGGTTGGAGGAAGATTCCTACAACCCAGTTAGCAATAAAAATTTGTTCTTCTCCTAAAACCATAGATCTTCCGGATCTAAGCCAAGATCGTTCTTATTAGGAGATCTAGCTAAATATGATCGCTGAAATATTTGAGGGATGAAATTCTCAAAACTTCTGTGAGTGCTGTTGCTATGGTCGCGCTCGGTTGTGCACACAGTGACAACCATATGACCAAGGCGACGGAGTTGGGATAGCGATAGCAGATGGGTGTAGCGTCTGTGGTAGGTGAGAATAGCAACACGGCAATGGTATGTGGGGATGTGCCCGTTGTTTCGGCTGAGATGTGGAGTTGTTACCTCTATATTCACCAAGTCAAATTAAATGACATGGATAGATGGGCATCCATTTATCCCATTTAACCAGCGGTTTGTAAGGTTGTAAAAGATACCGCCCCACTAAAATCCATTTAGTTAATGGATGAATTTGGGTGACTTTTAAGTTTACACGGATTTGGACAAGTTAATGAATTTAAGTTGTGATTAGTGATTACCACCCCTGAGAGCTGATACTGTCCCACTAAGACCCATTTAGTTAATGGATGGGTTTGGGTGACTTTTAACTTTACGGATTTGGACGGGCCAACGGATTTGAGTCGTGATTGCTACCCTAAGTTGAAGTTAGTGATTTCACAATTACCCAAATGAGGGTAATACTGGACTTATTTATGTTTTGAGGGCTATAATTCGTCATTTTCTGGAATTTCCAATAATTGAACAGTAAAATTCGGTTGTGGAAGTGTACAAGCAAGAGTAAACTGGCATGTCGAATGATGTTTATGAGTGTAAAATCGGTAACAAAATCAAATTATGGCAGCTCATCAAAGGCCGTTTTGGCTTCCGATAGGGTTTCTCGACTCAACCCGGAAGAATAACCTTGCGATACCACGAGAAAAACATTGGGGATACTAATCTAATTTACTCACTCAGCAACACAAACATTCTGCACGCTAGAAGGTAAACCTACTTGAATGTCCTAAACCACTTCATAACCAACAGACTAGAGTTAGTGTAGCACGGCAATCTCACAAACTTTCGTGACGTTGCACAGAGAGTATCAGGCTACGAGGGTGCGAAGCATGTCTACAGCGGACGGTTTATAGTTCTCTGTGTTAAGTTGATTATATAGTTTGTTAAATTCTGGAACAATCCGAACTGATTTGCAAACACCTTATTATTATTATTTACCAAAAGAGAAGAACATGCCCATGCCTTACAATCAAGCCCTTCTGCGCTCCTCCCTCATCTTGCATGCTTGAGGAAGAACACTCAGCCCTGCACCGTGCACCGACGGATCACAAACACAAATATCATATTTTGAACTTGATCATTTGTTTGCAAAATTTTGTTCGCTGAACTGTAAAAGAGGACATATGGCACTTGTTAGGAACCATATAACTTTCCATGGAGCAGCTAAACCATATCATCCCATATGTTGAGGCTTTAACAACATACATGTGCAAGGGCAAGGTCTATCAACTACGCTCCGTAAAGGAGACACAAAGGTAAGCTTACTGCCAGTCCCTGAAAAGAAGTTAAGCTTTTCGTTTTGAAGCTTCTACAGGAGTTATCTAACTCTGTTGATCTGCTCTGTGCAGCTCATCTAGGTAGCAGAGCAAGCCCAAAGGCCAGACGAACAACCTTTTGTTTCACAGGTGGATACAGCTTGGAAAAAGAATCATACCAATTCCCAAAACCGGTCTTCGAGCCTCTAATACGAGGATACCTTCGAAATATGATGCCAAGAACATTTCATATACTTCTGAATTCTGTCAGGTCAAAAGAGATGTAACTCAGCAAGCTCATGGTAGAGCAAACCAGGCTCTACTCTCCTGGTGCGGATATATTTTGACGGGCAAAATAGTGAGCAGTAGCAATCTGACTACAGAATAGAGAGTAGTTAACATCAAGAACGAGCTCGTATGTGGAGCAGTTTTAGCAGCTCACAAGCTAAACCAAAAAACGAAGCCACACGTAAGAAATGTCACTTAGGCAGGCTAAGAAAAGGGACATACATACATGCAATGAAATACAGCAAGTCAATGGATAACCACTGGATCCCATTCTTCATCGTCCTCATCTGACAACCATTCCACAGGTTCAGCACCTGGTTCATTTCTGTGCATAAAAAAATCCAGTAAACCGTCCACCCATATCCCCTGTTCTGGTGGCAGTACAGGTGCAACACTAGAGGTTGCACAAGGTGAACCATTGGACAAGCCTTGCAAGGCATCATAAAAAGCGTTGGCGTAGTACTTCAACAAAAACATTTCAGAAGATTCGAGGATCTCAACGTCAAATGCAGGAAATAATGACTGCCCCATAACTTGAACATGAGATACACTGCAACCAAAATGAGACGTGTCAGGAGGAAGAGAAAAAAATCACAATTGCTACAGAATATTTTGGTCATAAAAGTATTCTAAATGAGCATGTTCACTGCAAATCCTTTGGACATAAACTATACATCTCATTTTCAGGTATTACAGAGATTAAAATCAGAATCCATTGACAGAAATTCTTAGGGTGGGAAAGTCGCCTGTAGTGACGCTAATGAAGGCTCACCATTACAGAGTATAGTGCTATAAATATTGGCAAAATGTGCGCAAACATTGTCTAAATAGTTTGATCGGGCAGTGCAGACATTTATAGTACATGATCCACTTAGCATGGATGGGAAGCCCCCACCAAAAAGAACTTCTCCTAACAAGTGGGTTCATATAGAACTTTTCCAAGCCGACACCAGCGCACTGTTGTACAAACTGACCACATCCTGATCTCCATGGTAAATCTTTACTGAACGACCAAGACAGACAGAATCGAAATATTAACAAGTATATGGGACTGACCATATATAAAATAAGCCATCCGTTTCTTGTTTTTGGACCCTGCCCAAAAGCTCAATTTGCAAAAACCCACCAATGCAAAGAACAGGTTCCGGAAGCTTGAACTTCTGCAAATGATTGTCCTGCTGCAGAAAAGACGGGACATGTTAGCTTCATATAGAGAAAAACTGCAGAAAATATGAACCAAAGTTGCTTCCCATTAGATGCTAAAGATTATTAGCCTGTTGACAACCTTCTGCTCTTAGGTTCTGGCAGTTTGTTTTTCAATTTTTCCCCACGACCAATTGGGTGTGCCTCGTACCACTTTACAGTTTTGAAACTGGCCAAAACTCTTCAAAAATTTTGAAAATCCCCTAATGGCTGATCTGTGCCTTCTTCAAATTTCGTTAACTCTAATTCCTAAAGTTTCCAAAAAAATCGTAGTAATGATGAGCTGAACGTTTTGACTATGGAGAGGAAGCAAGAATTTACCACAAGGGTCTGATTTGGAGAAGATGGTGAAGAATAGGGTCATTGAGTACATTGCCCCTATCCTAAGATGGGGCTCAGAGACGAGAAGCAGATGCAAATGCAGGTGTACATATGGAGGGAAATGCTAAGACTCTTCGAAACCACGCATAAGAAGTTGAAACAACAAACAAACAAACAAAGAGAAAATTGATATACGCTACAACGCGAGCTTCAGGATCTTCTTTCAGTTTCTCAGAAATCAGCATCAAACAATTTCTGATGGTAAAGAAAACCCATGTTACATGGACTCAATACGAGTGTCCGAGTCGGATACGTGTCCAAATGTCGTATTCATCTAATTTTCAAAACCCAAGACACGGGGATACGGCAAAATATTGCTATTTATTACCATTTTGTAGTTACCCCTTACGTGAAATGGTGTTTTCAGTGTCCCAAATTATTTTAATTGAAATCCTATCTCATCTCAAAGCAATAACGAATTAAAAGAACACTGGGGTTCTTAGTGGCACATCCTATGAGATGTGTCGGACACATATCCCATACCCACGTCCAAGTGTCGAGTGTCCGACACGGGTACTTCACGCATTTTGAAGAATCCATGTAACATAGAAGAAAACTGAATCAAAAAGTGAGAACAAGAAAGGTTGTCAAATGCAACCAAAGAGCGACCACTTTATTTTGAATTTCAAAACATTGCAATTTCAGAAAATTTCAAACCCCTCCTGTGACGGGTTTTACATAGTACATACTTCCTCTTATCAATTTTACTCGAAAAAAGCTTAATTTGCACGTGTGAAATGTAGCAAACAATGTGCAACACCTATTCTGTTCATAAATTTATCCACCCTCCATCACAAAGGCGGGCAACTCTTCTTAAAGCACTTGTCTTGTCACACTATGCACAAGTTGTTTTTTCTTATATTTCCCATTCTCTTGTGTGATGAATGTTTTTAGGTGCTATAATAGCTCCTCCCCCACTACAAACCCTACAATCGCCAGCCCCCCCCCCCCCTCCTTCTGTACCATTGCCCCCTCCCCTCTAAACCACAAGTCCCCACACCACTGGACCAAGGACTGCTAACAAAACCCCTCTATTCTGCTACTATCGAATAACAACTCTATTTCATCAAGACTGAGCAAAAATAAAGATGTGGCGCTCAAGTCGTCGATAAAGACAGCTGTATCGATTTCATAAGTGGGTTATTGGGAACTATGCTATGTCACCATACAGTGACATGACTAATTCGCCTTGGTTATGGCCGATGGCTGGTGCCAGAAAAGTTTCCACATACTTACCGTATACAGCTGACATAAAACAAACGTGGTAGAGTTGGAAATTTTAATCATGACTGAAAAGACCATTCATCTTCAGTGCTACAGAAAATCCATCATGAGAAGCTCTACAACTCAATGAAGCAAAGACTAGGTAGCACGGACACGGACACGGTGTCGGACACCGACACCGACACCGACGGGGACACCGGACACCGCAATTTCCAAAAAATCAAATTTTGGACACCGCAGGACACCGCTATTTTTTTAATATATTTTTATTATATATATATATATATATATATATATATATAAAATAAATATCAAATACATTCTACAAGTAATAATAAATATACAAGTAATAGTAAATATACACTAATACAAGTAAAATTTCAGAAACTAAGTACCGGACAAAATAACTAAGTCAAAAAAAAAAAGAAAAGAAAGAGACGGTTCTGAAATTAAGTGCTTAATCTACATAAAGCATTGCATTCTGAAATTAAGGTTTTGAAATTAAGTTAACAAAATAACTAAGTAAAAAAAGAGAGAGAGAGAGAGAGGGTTCCTGAAACGACTCGAACGAAGAGGAAAAAAAAGACTCGAGTCTTTTAAGTCTTAAGACTTGACAGAGGAGAAATAAAAGAGAGAGAGAGCCAGAGGACTTCGAAGTTCGAACAGAGAGGGAAGGGAAGGGAAGGGACCTGTGCTTCAGCGACGGCGGCGAGGACCTCCGGCAACGATGCAGTGAGCTCCGGCGATGGCGACGACGTGTCAAGCCAACTGCTTCGGTCTTCGCGACGGCGTGTCAAGCCAACTACTTCGGTCTTCGCGACGGTGACTGGATCTGTCGGCATCGGCTTCGGAATGTTGGCGAACAGCTCCGGCGACAGCTACAAGTCGGTAATGGCTTCCGTGAGGTGGTAGATAGCTGACGGCCGTAAGGTGAGTATTGCAGATGGTGTTATTTTTCAGATTGGGGATTTAGGGCACAATTTGTTTGACCCGTGAAATTAGTTCCAAAAATTCCAAAGTTGCCCCAAACTGTCCGACACTGCACATTGCCGTGTCCGACACTTCTCGACGAAGTGTCCGACACGGTGTCGGAAAATTAAAAAAAAAATAAAAAAATCGGACACCAATTGGCGGTGTCCGACACGTGTCGGGCGGTGTCCGGAGGGTGTCGGGGTGTTCGTCCGTTTAGGACACCATACCTCCCCCTAGGAGGGGTGTCCGTGCTTCCTAGAGCAAAGACCATGGGAAATTCCAACCAAGACCAAACGTTTATCACCCTCATATCTCATTTATCCCAACATATCAACACTCATGAACATGTAAAAGAGCATATCAGAGACAAATCCAAACGTATCAAATGAGAGTCCGTATGGGTAGGTACGTATTACAATCTTATATGGACTACAAAATAGCATATCGATGTGGATGCCACACTTCTTAAAACTACTAGAACATATACTCGAACAATTTTATTAGAGAACCTAGAAGGATCTCTCATCCAAAGAACTTTACACGGGATTGAAAACTGAAGCCGAAATAAGTATCATGTATCAAGATATTCGTTTCTCGTATCAGGTTGTGTACCACAATACTCTCTCTACTCGTGCAATAAGATACAAACAAAATGGATTCGCATAAGTAGTGGCAAATTAATTGATTGACTGCTAGAAAGAAAAACCAAAACATAAAAAAGAACAAAATTTTCATACCTAAAATAAAACCAATTAGCGTAGGACGTGAAGTACTTTAAAGAGATATATAAAAGCAAAAAATTGAAGCACATTCTATGTCATTGTACAATCGGAAGTTCTAAACTGATCACATGCTTTTGAGTAGTTAAATTATAATTATAAATGGTTACAAAATAGATAAAATTAAATTAAGTGAAGCAAATGTTTAGATAGTGTACAGGTGGCTTCTGGGAGCTGATTGTATCATATCTTAAGTTACATATTAGTGTATTGAAAGATGCGGTGTCATTCTGGATTGGCACACTTGTACATATTATTTTATACCTGTAATTTGTATGCTCACCTGAGCCATTGGGAACTCCTGTGAAGTGTATGTCCATATAAACTTGTCGTCAACCCATTGTTCCGTTGGAAATTGCACAAGATCACTCTCGACATCAGTAGAGGATTTAAGATGACCCACTCGAAATCGCAGAGACTTTGCTGAGTATATTGGAAGGCCTGGCTGAAAATAGGCTGCATAGAACATACATCTTGACATCAACTATGAATGTTAAAACCAGACGAAAAAATTACAAAAGATCAATGGAAGGAAAAACACTTACCTAGAAAAGGCCTAATGTTGATCTCAGTAATGATACAAAAACTAGCATTCAATCTATATATCAAACTCTCAGGGACATCAGGATCACTATGACCTTTGCTTGACCAATAGGAATAACCCCCTAGAAATTTCTCCCTTGGATCCAGAGTATTCACAATACTTTCATCTGGATACCTGTCCGTGCTGGAAGCACTGACTGCATCCGCTATGCAATCAGTAACTGCAAATGCTTTAAGAGCTTGGAATAGAGAAGTATAGGCTCTATGGTCTCTTTCAAGAACTTCCCATTCCATACGTGTGCTAGATCCAATGTCTACTGATTCCTTTCTGGAGCTTGGTTCAACCACACCAGCAACAACGGCAAGCTGAGGAAAATATTTGACACACAACTGCTTACAAAGTCTATTTGCAATCACTGCAAAACGTAAAGTCAACAAGAACCAATTACACAACATCCCATGCAGCCCCTCTATGGGTCTACCACACTTGTACAATTATGTTGGCCTGCTTAGAACCTTTACAAAAAGAAGGTCCAACTATCTTTTTCCGTCACCTAAACTTGATAAACCAGGAAAGAGCAACTAAAATGTAAATCTAAGAAACATAAACTGAAAAAGGTAAAAAGCTCTATAACTAATTTTATGAAGAAAAAAAAAACTTATTTTGCTTCTTTTGGCATTTAGAAGGAGACCGATGCCAAAAGTATCTAACACCGTCATCTTAGATCAGCAGCATTCAAAATGCACTAAAGGATACCCCTTTCATTCTTTTCTAGCTTTCAATTTTTTTGTTTCGTTTAATTAAATGTTTTGTATCATTGCAGCTTCTTCAACTTAATCATTCCCAATTTCCATTTCTTATTAGGGGTAAAGATTTGAAAGTTCTCAATTAGCCTGCGTCAAAATCATTCCAGAAACAGAAAAGAAAAATGCTGAACTTTAACCGCACCAAAAATATAACTGAAACCAATCAAACAGGGCCTACTTTTTCTTATTGTTGTTAAATAGAAGTACGCATTTTTACACTTGTATCATAAGATACCGTTGTCACAGCATAGGTCGCAAAATGCATAAAATAATTAAGAAGTTACAGTAAAAGAAACATGATATGTTGAGTGCTACAACAAAACAATAAATCGAGTGTCGCAGCTAACCAAAATGGCGCCAGAAGCGTGAAACGGATGTAGCGCGAATGAGATCAGACGGATCATCAAGATACATCAGAATATTAAGTGACATGTCGGTTTCAAGCCAATGCAGGAAATCAATTCGAGTCTCCATTTCAAGAAACAAGGCAGAACCTTAGCCAAAATCCTGTAGTCTGTTCGAACCTCCAAACCTACATTAACACTGTAATTGCAAAAGTTAGAGCTCCACAAGGTAGTGCCATAGAGAATTTTGACCAAAATGACCATAATCCTTTGTTTCCACTTTTGCGGATCTGGGAAATTGTGTTCAACAAATCAAATTCTGTTTACGAAAACACCAAATCTACTCATTCAAAACACCAATCAAATATGCCTTGCACATAATTTTTTCCAAACCTTCTTGGAATTTACCCCACTAATCTTGACACCAAAAATGTTCCGACGTAGGCGTATATTTTCATACTATCCAATTCCACCGGAGTTATCATGTTTAGGAGATCAATATCCAAACATGATTGTAGCCGGTTCCATCTTCTCTGGAAGGGCCTCTTTGTCAATTTTTGAAAGATAGGAAAACAAGAACAGTCAAGAAATTACCCAAACATAACGTACATAAAATTCTAATCGATGCGATGTGTGATCACAATGGCATTGATTGAGCTCAACAAAGACTACAATAAGTAAGAAACCTAAAAGTCTATTCCAATGCAAGGTATTGAATTTTCAAAAATACAAACTCCAATGACTAAGAATAATTAACTGAGAGTCTATTCCTCACGTAACAAATACTCCCTCCATTTTTGGATTTGCCCATTTGACATTTTACGAACTCCTACAAGAGATTTAGTACATATAAACACCAACTTTCCTCGTAATCCCGGCTTGACTTGCCAAACATAATGCATGCAATGTTTACACGTACCAAAATCCCTCTCAGGATTTCGTAAAAAGTGAAAGACGGAAATTCAATGACACGGAGGGAGCAAGAATACTGCCAATTTATGGTTAAAATTCACGCAAATTCAATGACACGGAGGGTGCAACAATACTGCCAATTTATGGTTAAAATTCACGCACCTAATACGTACGGGTGAATTCCAGTAACAATAACCTAATTAGAGAAATCAGATTGAATTGACACACGATAAGTACGATCAATCGGACATTAATTCCGACCAACTCTTAACATTCTTAACATAACCGTGAAAATTAAGGACCACTTCACGCAACAGGGTATGGACAAAGAAAAAAGAAAACCTAGATAAAGCCACCTGGCAATCTGAGAGGCGAGTGACATGCGAAATACACAGGATTGATTGAGCATCAATTCAGGCCAGTTTTCGCTCTTCAGAAACAACAATAAACATGTCTAGTACGAAGAAGTATAAGAATAAAGAGGGAGGATTCAATTTGACCTTGTGCAGTTAGACAAAATCGAAGCGCACGACGAAACCCACACGGACTCCCGATAAACCTCCCTCTGGCGAAACTGTATCAATGGCGATATCCACAGACTGACGCGCTTATCATGTTATTATTGTTGTTAGTAAAATTTGTATCCGGTTACCTGTTGATAACAGCGGCGTTCATTTCTTTCGCCGGGACCCATTAAATGATCAATAATCCAATAACCTTTTAGCATTTAACAATCTTCAGCGACGAAAGTAAAGTGTAAAACGTCAAAAATTAATGCGATGATCGATTCCTTTCTTGGTGCATCTATAACTATAGGGTTAATGACAAAACTGTCCCCTGAAGTTTATACGTGTTTGCACTTTGCTCCTCATATTTATAATTTTTGTAATAGTGTTCCTTGAAGTTAACAAGACCATTGTTAATAGTTTCAAAATTGGATGGCTGTTCAAATCCGGACGTTAAGTCCGCATGTGCTGTACACATGCCATTTTGGCATGCGTAGATCTGTCATTTCGCCTAGTGTTAAATAAAAAATTATCTCCTGAGTTTATACGTTTTTGCAGGTCGCGCTCCGTGTTTACATCTTACAATAATGTTCTTTGATCTTAACAAAAGCATTGCAAACGAGTCCAAAATTAGACCTTGATTCAAAATTGAATGTTAAGTCTGCATGTGTTGTGGACATGCCTTTTTGGCATGGGAATATCTGTCAATTCTAACCCTATCTCCCCTTTCTCTGTGTGTGTTTAATTTCCTCTACTTCTTCTTTCTCATTTTCTCCTTCTATATATAACCCCGCTCAAAGCTAACCTATGTTCACAACTCAAAGCCATATGAAGACAATACAAGAATAGAGCAGAGAACATCCTTTTGTTCTTTTTCTTTTTCCTTTATTTTCCTTTTTTTTATCATTTTTCTAGATAACAAGAAGAACACCCACCTCCTTACCATTTTCGCTTTTGATTTTTGGACACATAACCTTACTCTACCAGAAGAACACCCACCTCCTTGCCATCCCTCGTGTCTCCACCATTCGAAATGCAATGAAGCAAATACCCAAAAAGAATCTGTAAACAAACAACATGGATCCATGTGAGTAGTAACCATATTCAAGATCATGGACACCATGTCCTCTGACCAAACCTCCTGGAGTTTCTCATATCCCAACCCTTGTAAACCAGACTCATCCTGAGATGGAATAGAATGCAAACCAGGAATTGACAATAATCACCTCCATGTTACGAGGCTTGTCTTTGGTACACCACCAAACTCGACTTACAAGAACACATCAACATTCCCTTCACAAATATTTGGCATTCCTTACATTTGGTCTGCTTTTTTTTTTCAATTGCTTCGTTCTTACCAAAACTACCATTACTATGTTTTTTACAAAACAAAGTGTTCTTTAACTGTCCCCTACAACAGCTCAGTCTCTGATCAAATTTTGCAACTGTCGGCTCAATCCTGCCTTAAATTTCTTCTCTAAAGTCTTTGCAAATTAGTTGGCCAATTGAATTTGCTTCAAAAGTTAGATTTAAGCTCGAATTCGCTTGTTGGAAGCATACCAAACACTATTGAGAAACTCAACTCATTTGTCTTCATGCCTTTCAACAACAATAGATTGCGTAGGGAATTCACAAAAGGAATTGTTAAGTTACTAAACTTATAGTATTTCATTATGGATGACAATCTAATGTTTGTATCCTTACTGGTAAGAAAAATATAGGAGTAGAGGAAATTAAACACAGAGAAATGGAGATGGAGTGAGAATTGACAGATATTCCCATACCAAAAAGGCATATGCACAACACATCCGAATTTAAATTCCAATTATAAGTGACGTCAACTTTGGACTCATGTGCAATGCTTTTTTCAACGGCAGGGAATATTACTGTAAAAGTTGTAAATACGGGAAACGACCTGCAAAAACGTGTAAACTCAGGGGATAGTTTTGTATTTAACCCTATGCGAAATGACAGATCTAGTCGTGCCAAAAAATGGCATGTGCACAGCACATGAGGACTTAACGTCCGAATTTGACATCCAATTTTGGAGCTATTTGCAATAGTTTTATTCACCTCAAGGAATATTTTTTGCAAAAGTTATAAACATGAAGATTGAAGTATAAATACATGTGAACCTCAGAAGACTGTTTTGTCATTAATCCATAACTATATAGCCTTGACGTAACATCATCGAACATGCATGAGAAAGATAATAATTATTTAAATAGTAAGGAGTGGTGGATCCATAAATTTCCATATTTTCCATGTAAAAGATTATTGCTCATATTAGGGATACAACTTGAGTGGGTTGGGTTGAGTTTCTACCAAAAGCAAATAAATTTATGTGCTTCTAAAACCCAACCTACTCAAGCAAGGAAAAATTGTATCGCTTCTACCAAAAGCAGTCGAGCCAACTGCTAATGGTTGCGGCGGTGGTCACAAGTGGACGTGACGGCCGACAGATGGTAGTTGAGGTGGTAGAGGTGGACGGTGGCGGAGGTCGATGGTGCTATTGTTGCATTGGTGGCCGGCGATGGTGCAGGTTGTCAGCTGTCAGCTGTGGACGATGGTGCAGACGATGGTGCAGGCTGTCAGCTGTGGACATAGGTGGCAGCAGATGGTCGTGCTATGGCATGTGGTGGTGGCAGGTGGTGGTTCTTCTTTATACAATTTACCAACAAAATATGAATTTTCACATAAAAGAGCTTTTAAACCAAGATCAAACAACTCACTTTATTATTGAACCAACTCATCCTCACCCATTTCACTACAAAAAAAACAGTTTTTGACGACTGATTTTTAGCGGCGGACTAAAATCCGTCGCTAAAAGCATTTCACTACAAGAAAAATAATTTTTTACGACGGATTTTTAGCGGGGGGCTAATATTCGTCGCCAAAAAGTACTTTTAGCGACCGATTTTTTTCGTCGGTAAATGTCCGTAACTAAAGATATTTATCACGGAATTTTTCATCGGTAAATATATTTAGCGACAGACATTTACCGTCGGTAAATCCGTCACTAATTTGAATTTGTGAAATTCTTCCTTTTTTGAAATTTTTTTTAAAAAAAAATAATTTAAATTACTTTTAGGGACGGATTAGTTCTGTCGCTAAAAGTCATTTATTTGAAAATTTTTAATAATTTTTAGCGACAAACTTTTAACGACGACCAAAATCCGTCGCTAAAAGTTAGTTAAATTGACCCAAACCCTAATTCTTTTCTTTTCTCCCCGCCGCTGCACAACCTTGTCTCTCTATTTTCTCTTTTGGCCTCTCTCTTCTATCTCTACAGTCCCCATTGCCGCACCCCCTGCCACCCCCATCACCATAGCCCCGTCGATGCCAGTAGCTAGGCATGCCCCGTTGGCATAACAGTCACGCACGCTTGTCTGCCACAGCCCCGCACACCTCTGCCCCGCCAATCTCCACTGTCGCCAGCCACCGCATCTCCGCTGTCGCACCCCATGCCAGCCAGGAGAAGATCGGCGAAGTTTCTTCCTGTTCCAGATTTGAGAGAAGACCGGCGACGGCGACGAGTGACCGGTAGCTCGAAATTAGAAATTTAACACGCTAGTTCTAACTTCTAATTGAAAATTAGAAATTTGACAGCTCGAACTCAGAGCACCTTCAAACCAAATAAGCAAATTTTTTTATGCTAAAACTCCCATTGCTGTAATTCTACGACCAATAAATACATTTTCTAAGACCCATATTTTGTACTTATACGACCAAAATTGAAATCTAGAGTATTAATTATCCGTGTTTGCTCTTACAATTAGATGAAAAACTCATTTTTTTTGCCATAAAGAAGACCTAGATTTGTTGCGGTCATGTATACTGCTAATTTGATTGGGTTTAACCTCGCCGTTGCTTCCAACACCTTCATTGGATCGAGCTTCATCATTAAGAAGAAGGGCCTTCAAGCCGGTGCTTCCAGTTTTCGTGCCAGTAAGTACCCATTTCATCGTTTCTTTTGACAACTGTAATCTAAGACCTTTTCTTTTGTAGATCAGTAAGGTAAATTTTAGTTGTGTTAGTAAAAAATTACACCAAAATATACCTATTGTTGTTCGAAATTCAGACTTCAGATTTTCAGGGTTGGGGATTTGGGTCATTGGCCATCCCATTTTGTAAAATTTGTCTCAATGAAATATTACTGCCATGTGTTTGTGAATTTGTCTTAATGAAATGTTCTCTTGGGGGTGTTTCAGCCACTATTTCAAAATAGTCTGTTGGATATGTAATGTATGATATAGACTCATGGTAGAGACTGTGACCGATGTAACTATATAAGTTGGTTATATGATTCTGTTGCCATTGCTTAGTGCTTCAGAATATGCAAATACATTATAAAGGCTTCATAAAATAAGCCTAGGTTATGGCTAGCCTCTGATTAAGGTGATTCGTAAATTAGCGTTCGTGGTCATCCTCCGTGCCTCCTAACTTGTAACTTGTATTTTTTTTTTCTTGTGCAGGCGTTGGAGTAAATCCTTGGTTTATAATTTTTTAGATTCAATGTAACATGTATTTTATTTATTTATTAAGATTGTACGATGTAATGTATTATACATTATATTCAGTGAACATCTAACTTAAATCTTATTTGTTTTACTTGAAATTTGGTAAAAATGAATGCTAGTTTAAATAATTAAATTATTGATGGATTAGTTGATTAGAATTAGTTGTCTGAAACAAATTTGGCATTTTAAAGATTAATAAAAACAGCCTTTTGGGTTTTAGTGACAGAATTCCGTCGCTAAAAGTTCTATAGACTGGTAAATATTTTTAGAGACAAACTTTTAACAACGGAATTGTGTCGTTAAAAATTTATTGGTAAATAATTTAGAGAGACTTTTACCTACGGAATTGATGTCGCTAAAAACTTTTGCGACGGACTTTTAGCGATGAAAAATTCGATGCTAAAAGATTTTTTAGAAATTCAAAAATTAGAAAAAATTTAGAAAATACTTTTAGCGACGGAAAATTATGTCGCTAAAAGTAATTATTTCCGTAGGTAAAAGTAAAAGTTTTGCCGACGGATTTTAAAAATTACGTCGCAAAACTTTTAGCGACGGCGTTATTGGCAACGGACTTTTAGCGACGAACAGTCCGTAGCTAAAAGTCTTTAACGACGGATTACCACTTTTAGCGAGCAAAAATTCAGTCGCTAAAAGTGGATTTTCTTGTGGTGTTTTATAACTAAGTGGGTTGATTGGGTAGAAGCTAATTTTTCCTTAAACTGAGCCATTAAACCCATAAAAACTCAACCCGACTTGCAGCCTTACTCTGGGCAATGCAAAGGAACTCGTTTTAGGAGATGAGAGATGTCATCACAAAAACGAACATACTAGTATTTTGGAACATAGATAGTATTTGTCTACTCCATAAGAATTCTTCTTCCAAACTTGTGAGTTGGTAACTAGTTTGTGATATATCTTTGAGTAACTTTTATCCTCCTCCTATTGGAGTCATCCCTAGAAGTTTTAAAGTCGGAAACAATCTTCCTTTTCAATTTTCTTCGTAAACCTGGGGCTGAATAAATCCTTGAGTAACTTGTATATGGTTAAAAATGTCATTTTGACGATGCTGATAGGCTGGTAAGACTTGAAGATGTTGCTAAAGATGAGAACAACCTTCACGTTCAATGTTTGTCAACGAAGCAGGGGGCATAAAACATCTAGTGAACTCATGCCATTACAAAATTGAAAGCATGTAGATAGGCTTATCATGTCACTATATGTACACTGACTCAGATTTCTTGTGCTCTCAACCGAGTGCGAGAGTAACATAAACTATGATCGACCTGCCACAGGAGAAGGCGATGCATGAGATGATTGTCATGTTTCCAAACAGATTGCATTGGGATCCCGAGTTGCAACCTGAAATCCTAAGAGAACTGTAGATTAACCACTTCAATGAGAAGGAACAACCAAATGGCCTCCCATATCACCTAACCCAAAGATAATAAGCAAGCACTGAGGAAAACCTTCATGATCCAGACAATTGCAGGTGGCATCTTCACATGGAAACAAAACAAATATCAACTCATGTTTCATGTATTCAAATACCAACTAAGCATCATTTCCTGAATCTATGTACAAATAACACATCGCAATACAATTCACAAGACTCGAAAATATGTCGAAAGGCAATAGCGTAAAACAAGTCAGCGCTTTTGTCAATTATCAACACGTTGGGCTCAACTAGGAGCTACTACCATGGCTGTCATACTGGCGTACCGCTGCACACATCTATATGTACACATCTCACCACCTACAGTAATCACACATAGGCTTTCCCTAGACGACTGGGACATAGTAGAACAGAATCTACGCAAAGACCGCCTTTAGTATGAGTGCAATCGATCTGTGTCAAAGAAAATTTGATCTTGGTCAATGCATTGGGTTCCTTAACAACAAAATCTCCCACATGGTAGTATTCCCAGTTGCCTGGATTGTCCAAAAAGCACCTAGATACTGCATGCTGACCATCCGTTGTCGTTAGCTGGAAATGTACAGGCTTTAAGTTCCAGCCATGTATGTTTTCTGCACTACAACCCCGTCGGCTCAGTCTCTTGCCAACCCTTCCGAGCTGGAGTCTGAACAGGAGGCTATATGTCCCTGCTGGAAATTGGAATTCAAACTCTCCATTTACTTCAAGCCACCAGATTTGTTGAAGATATGCAACTGTCCGGAATCTGCATTGCAATAAAAGGGACCACAAAAGTCGATCATCTATATGCACTTCAATTTCAATGCATAATTGAGATTGTAAACCAGCATATAATCGACCCTGAAATCATTAAAAGCGTATGGGGCAAATTTACAAAAGATAATTCAAAACAACCTATGCCCATAAACCATATAATATACATAAACAATTAATAGACTTAACCACAATCATGTCTCAAAGGTCCAGACAGATTCCAATTTAATCTCTTAAGAAACAGTGAGTTTTATCTCCCAATGTGTGTCTTAGTTACAATTTAGATCTTTTCACAGAATCTGTAGCCAGTGTGGCAACTTACTGTCACTTTTCACACAGAGACAACTAACTAGTGGTTGATCCAAAAGCGTCGCTGGATATGTGAATCTACTCTAACCCAGTCAATTGTGGATTGCCTTCTAGTTAACAGTTTTTTCAGAGGCTAAGTTGGAACTCTGGAACTTATGACCAGCCTTGCTTAAGACATTCTAACAGTGAATTAACGTGGAACTCGGATCAAGCGGTCACGAGGCCTGCAACAGACCTCAAGCACGCTCACTCGTACTCGATAGCTGAGCTTTGCCTTTCTACAATACAGGTAACATACTAATCTTTCTACAGAACTGCTAATATTTCTCTTTGCTCCGTAACAAAGGCTGCAAAAGGCAGAGGTTTTCCAGCCAAATGTTGAAAGGAGATCAAGGAAAACGACGAAGGAAATTGCCCCTAAAACATTAGAGAACAGACGCATAGTAACCTGGTTGTTAGCCATTTGTAGCTGAAACATAAAATGATTGGTTTGGCACCATAATATTAAGCAGTGCACCTGATTGCTTTGCTCAAATGCACAAAAAATTTCATCCTGAATCTCAACGAAGAAAAGAGAAGAATTAAACTTGGAAATGTGTAGCATATTGAGATAGTTGTTGGCAGCATTACTTTTTCTTGGTCACTTTGGCTAGTCCCAATGGTGAAACTTTTACATCATTCTGCCCATTCCAATTAAACGTACACTTCTTCGTCGCCAACAATGAAAATGCTGATCTCACATCCAGCGACAATTCTTCAAGTGTCAACACGAAATTTTTACTTCTTTAGTGGTCAAACTCTGACCAAAAGTAACAGTTTTTAAGATATCTTGGGACAGTTTTACAAAATATGCAGAGATGACTTACCTAGATTCATTGGTCGGAATCCGATTCCAGTATCTCCGATCATCGATCCCCGTGATCATCATCCCTTTCGATGAAATCGACAAGCAAACTCCTCCGGTTCTCTTATCCACCCACATTTCCTGTAAAACTCTCCAAATTATTAACTAATAATTCATTCATGGCAAATGCTAACGGGTATCCTAAGGGCACTTGTTAAGCCTTATCCAATGCTCAATAATTCTGTTCTGGAATTTGACATTTCACTCCATTTGAAACTGTTAACTACTCATTAAAGTAACATGTCGATTATACCTTTTTGTCCTTAGAGAAAATCAATAACATTAAAAAAAATTGGTTAGTATTTTTGCTTATTTTATCTAGCAAATAAAATATCTATTATTCAAAGTTGCTTTTTTAATTATAATTACTCAAGTATGGAGAGGTTATGTTTACTAGATTTTTTACATTCTGTGATAAGAACTTAGCAAGAAATGTTAAAGTAAATAGTAGTACAAAATAGTTAAAACATAGTATCTCATCTTCATATTTTTGTGTTTCGCAGTTCTATTTGATCTATGATTACCAACAATAGTTTGCTAAATGTGTAAGGCGAATAAGAAAATACGTTAGTTTGAATAGCAATCTAAAGGGTATATTTAGAAGAATAGAAAGTGATTGCAACCAATGAAAGAAGTCCTTGTATTATTGCTCGCAAAAGTCAATAGTCTATTCCATATGTAAACTTATTTTTATGTTACATAATTATTTATCTAAAAAGATTACGTTACTTGACATTCTAAGAATTTTTCTAAAAAATGATACAGAACAAAAGTTTTTAATACCGGTAAATAATGGGAACATTTTTTGTTTTCACAATTTAGAATTCGATAACATATAAAACTATCATATTTGCACCACTTGTCGTTATAAAATATTAGTTCTCGTGCCATTTGTTGCACATCGATAATGCCCTAACGGCGATCGTTACCATCGCCCTTCATTCATACCCACGTCTTAAAATTCGTACAACGTCTACTTTTACACTTTCATATACACAGTTCGCTTCTTCTTGTTCTATCTCGTCGTTTACACAATACTTTTAGCGACAGAATGAGCGAGTAATTGACTTGAAAAAGTAAAGACAAACCTTGGTGCCACCGTCGAAAGAAATGGGGGTACAAAGCCTGGCATAAACATCTTTCTTCCCCAAGGTAACCACACCCTCGCCATGGAGCAGCTTCTCGATGATATGCTTATAGTTGGACGGCAGCTTCGGCTGCCAGACGAAATCGGCCGCCGAGGCGGCTCGAAAGGCCCGGTTCAGGCGTGCCAGCTTGCAGATCTCGGGAGGGTCCAGATGGGAGAGGACCAGGGCGATGCAGCTCTCCGGCAGGTCGCCGAGCCTGGGCTCCGAAGGGGAGTTTGGGCCGTCGTCGGAGCCCGACGGAAGTGACGCGTTAGCCCCCATTGGGTTATGCTGGGATCACGGCCGGTGTATCGGGCATTTTATCGTATTGCATGGTATATAGACACGTACCTGTGCCAGCTTTTAGAGAGAGATTCGTGGATTTATGAAGAGAGAGAGAGAGAGAGAGAGAGTGTCAAGCGGCTTTAGTGTTGGGCTCTGAGGTGGAAGGAGGGTGGGATCTTTATCCAGTACAACAGGGGAGACCCAGAAATGCTGGCTCCACACGCTACTCCTAGCGCGTGGTTGTAAAACACCAAAATATATATATATATATATATATATATATATATATATATATATATATATATATATATAGGGAGCTGATCCACTGCTAGCGCTAGCAAGTTGCTAGCGCTGTTGGGCCGTCCGCTACATAATGTAGCGGACGATTTTTTCACCGTCCGCTACATTATGTAGCGGACGGTGAAAAAATTCGTTGTTGTGGCGCGCGATCTGACCGTCCATTCTTGCCCGTGGACGGCCAGATCGCGCTAGCAACTTGGGTTAAGTTGCTAACGCTAGTAGTGGATCAGCTCCCATATATATATATATATATATATATATATATATATATATATATATATATATATATATATATATATATATATATATATATATATATATATATATATATATATATATATATATAGGGAGCTGATCCATTGATAGCGCTAGCAAAATGGGGTATTTGCTAGCGCGATCTGGACCGTCCATCCCGAAAGATGGACGGCCCAGATCTTTTTTTTGCGTTTTTTTTAAGTCCGTCCGCTACATTATGTAGCGGACAATTTTTTGACAAAAATACCCTTTGTGCCCATCCGCTACATTATGTAGCGGACTATCGAGACTACTGTTCTGACTTTTTTTTAAATCCGTCCGCTACATTATGTAGCGGATAATTTTTTGATAAAAATACTCTCTGAAAACTTGTCCGCTACATAATGTAGCGGACTTTCTGACTATCTCTTTCTCTGTCCTTTCTTTCTCATTTCTGTTCTGACTATCTCTCAATCTCTCTCTCTCGCTGTCCCCACTCCACTCCCCCATTTCTCCTTTGCTTCTTCTTCAGACGAATCGGACGAATTGGACGTGTGGAGCTCGGTCGGCTACGGCGCCATCTCGCCGGACTACAGGAAACCGGTGGTGAGTTCGAGGAAGAAGCCGCTGGCGGCGGCGGCGAAGAGGGCTGAGGCGGTGGTCGGGGGGACGGCGTCGTCGCTGCCGGTGAACATACCAGATTGCGGTGAAGGGGTTAAGTTCGGCGTCGTCGTCGTTTTTGTTGTTGGCTTTTGTGATTGGATTAAGTTTGGCTGCTGACTTTGTTGCCACGGATAAGATTTTCTTGGACTGTGGGGGTTCTGGGGATTCTACCGATACTGATGGTCGGAAATGGACCACGGATATTGGGTCAAAGTTTGCTTTGGCGGGTGCAAGGTCGTCGACATCCTCTGCCGCTACTCAAAAGCCTTCTGTCCCTGAGGTCCCTTACTTGACTGCTAGAATTTTTGAATCGGAGTTCACGTATAGTTTCCCTGTGACGTCTGGACGCAAGTTTGTCCGTCTGTACTTTTACCCAGCATCTTATGCTGGACTGAATGCGTCTGATGCTGTGTTTTTTGTGGCTGCTGGAACTTATACCCTTCTGAAGAACTTCAGTGCGGCACAAACTGCTGAAGCTCTGAATTACGGTTATATGGTTAAGGAGTATTCGGTCAATGTGGCATCCGGGTAGTTCAGGAAACAGGGAACCAGGAGCGGATTTACAATCTCGCCGACGAAGAAGAAGGCAGCAATATGGAAGGAGCCTGTCGCGAGGAAGAAGGCAGTGACGGAAGGTGTTCTGCTAGGAGTGACGAGGTCGGCGAATACACCTACCCATTTGATTCAGACTCGCTGGGAGAGAGAGAGAGAGAGAGAGATGAGAAAATTAGTCCGCTACATTATGTAGCGGATGAGAGAGAGAGAGAGAGAGAAAGAAAAAAAAGTCAGAACATTAATGAAAGAAAGAGAAGAAAAGTCTGAAAACTTGTCCGCTACATTATGTAGCGGACAGACCCGGAGGGTATTATTGTCAAAAAAATGCAAAAAATTGTCCGCTACATAATGTAGCGGACGGACTTAAAAAAAACGCAAAAAAAAGATCTGGGCCGTCCATCTTTCGGGATGGACGGTCCAGATCGCGCTAGCAAATACCCCATTTTGCTAGCGCTATCAATGGATCAGCTCCCATATATATATATATATATATATATATATATATATATATATATATATATATATATATATATATATATATATATATATATATATATATATATATATATATAAGTTGGATTAAATTGTCAGCGCGATCTGCTGTAGAAATACATATCTTTTTTTTTTTTTACGGTTTTTTTAATACGTTTACTACATTATGTGGCGGATGATTTTTTGATAGAAATATCATCTTTTTCATCCGCTACATTATGTAACGGATAACTAGGCATTAGACATTCTAACTTTTTTTTTTCTCTTTCTCTCGTAAATTTTCTGACATGTCTCTCTTCTCTCTCATTTTCTCATCATTTTTCTATCTTCTTTCTGACTTTACTCTCTTTCCTTTCTCTCCAATTTTCTAAGTTGTTAGTTCTTTCTCTCTCTCTCCTCTCAGGCTAGGTAATATGCTGCATAAGAATGTAGAGCAAAGAAGAGAACTGTTGGAGCTACTGGACTGGCTTATGCAGCGTATGAGGTTAAGGTGAAGGTTGGGAATTCAAGCATAGAATTACTAGAAGCATGAGCACCACCATCTTTTCAAGACGCCATTGTCATTTTCCCTTGCGGAAGAAGTCGAGTCACACACCCCATTACCAACACCTTCTAACACTGCACCCACAACTGTGAATTGGTGAAAGCCCAACCACCTGATGACATTCAACACTACCATGCAGAAAACAAACAGGAAAATCGAACCCATAAATTTTCATACACAAAATACATCACATTAGGATTAAAGTCAAACAATGATGAAAACTTAATTGGGTAATGGATCTGAAAACAAAAAAGATAAAAAGGGAAGACACAAGCGTTGCTTTGCGGGAATATGTGGAATTGTCTAAGATGGGATGGCTAGAGCGTCAACGAAGGGGCAATAGTGGCAACTTGGGACAATGGAAGAGCAGCATCTTTGTTGATCAGAATATGGGGTGATTGCTCATAATATCTCTCGGCAAATGCCTCAAGAACCCTCTGGATCTTCTGTGATTCACTAGGCAGCCTAAAAGTTTCAAGGAAAACCCAATGCAATGTCCAAATTCATCTCTCTCTCTCTCTCTCTCTCTCTCTCTCTCTCTCTCTCACAGGATATATATATATATATATATATATATATATATATATATATATATATTTCACCTTTATAGCGAGGCTATGTTTACGGTCTCTTTTTGTTAAAGTTTTACTTGAACTTGAATTTAAAAAGCATAGATGTTTGGAGTGAAATGAAGTTAAAAATTGTGAATAAAAAAAGTTATTCGACCGGATGAAGTTGTTCTTTTTGTATATTTTAGTGGAACAAATTTTGTACTTGGATTAAATGTTTCATGAAGCTATTGAGCTCGACTTGTACGCGACTTTGATGAATATTGGACTAGTGGATGCAGCTCGTAATAACTTGGGATTGTGACTTCTCCAAATCAAGGTGAGACTTCGTTGGATAATGTCTCTGCATGCAATCATTCATCGAGAAACTCCCTTATCGAACCTCGAGAAATTTTTTTTTATTTAGGTGGTGTTCATTCCAATAGGGAAATGTTTGAGTTAGACATCACAACATCAATATCAGAATAGACAATAGGTGATTTTCTCTTTTATTATTGGAGGATCCATCCTCACAAGGTCCGAAAGAATTAGGAGATGGGTTTTCGTGACTTTCCATCGCCCCAGAAGCCTGCTCAACAATCCATAGAGACGCTCTCAGGCACCTATATTTGAGGCGCTTAACAAAGACACAATAGTCAGAGCAGGATCAAATTATTCATAAAACACACAAAAAAACCCGCTTGGCAAGCATGGTTAAATTACTATTTCAGTAGCTTCTGCATTCACTGATTTCACTTCATCATTCATCAAAACATGACAATGACATACATACATATATATATATATATATATATATATATATATATATATATATATATATATATATATATATATATATATATATATATAAAAGAAGTGAAACAATAACCTAAAAGGATGTGTAGACATTTGATAGTAATATTTCTTTTGCAAAAGAAGGGATAAGAAATTATCCAACATGACGTGGCTTTCACGCGCTGTAGTGCTCTAAATTGGAAGATTCCCCCACTTCCTTTGGAATTTCTAAATTGAACTGCCAGAGCAATTTTATCAAAAGTAATAATGTTTGGATAATATCTGGATACGTAATTACGGATCAATCTTGCAGGTGTTTTTGTCTCATGATATCAGCTTCATGATAGGAGCCGTGAACCCTCGACGCGGGTTGTTTAGGACTCGCGATGATTTATGATCGCTGAATATATAGCATGATAATTCTAGTTTGCTTAAGTGTTACTCTTGCAGCATCCGCATTAGTCTCCTTTTATCCGGTACTATTAGATCGTTGAGGCCGATTATTTGAAACCATTTATTGTTTACTCTTATGTACTCGTGCGAATTCCTTAAACATCTATCTTACGGAGTAAGAAGAAGGTAGGAAACTGATACTTTCATCTTTGCTTTTCATTTCTGATTGCTTGTCCTTACTTTAAAACCAATAAATGCTAATGAAAGTTCTAAGTATAACTAAAGAATGTAAGTGGCACGGTTACTTAATTTTGACTAAGATTATACGTATTATAACGTAAAAATCTTTGAGATTAATTTTGCATGAAAGAAGATAGCAAAAAAGGAAAAAAAAACTTGAAGTAAAATTAATGCGAAGTTTGTAACATATCAACGGAAAATAAGCTCCCCCGCCCTCGCGGGACCGTTACACTAACTCGACGAGTATTACGCTATATAGTCCATGGTCTTGGATGATCAGGATCATAGGTCTTGTACCACCCAGTATTCTTTTACTATCGATGAGATATCAACACACCCAATAACTAAAGCACGTCCAATTCCGTCTCTAAAAGAATTAGCGACGGATTCACCGTCGCTAAATATCCCTCGTATAAAAGCCCGTCACTAATAGTTTAGCGACGGAATTTTTAAATCCGTCGCTAAATATGTCATTTTTTTCGACGGATTTATTTTAATTAGCGACGGATATTCCGTCGCGAATTATATTCTTTAGCGACGGATTTATATTTCAGCGACGGAATATTCCGTCGCTAAAAAACTTATTTAGCGACGGAATATTCCGTCGCTAAATAACTGATTGTAGGAATACTTTTAGCGACGGAATTAATCCGTCGCCAAAAGTCAAATTTTTTTTTGAAATTTTTTTTTTTTCAATTACCCAAACCTGTAATACAATTTTCAAATCTCAACAACAACGCGCAATAATCAATACAGAAAGAAATATATATAATCAATTATAAAAAAAATTTATAATAAAAAAAATTCATATATGTACAAGCCGGGAACCGGATATAGCCGGTTAGGAGAGGGGAGAAGAGTACAAGGCGGGCACGGGGGGGGGAAGCTAGGAACGGGCACGGGAAGGGGCTCATCAGGGGTTCCCGAGTCCCGGATCTGGATCCTGCTGATCCGGGGCCGGGGCGGCCTGTCCAGCAGTGCCCTGCTCCCTGATCATCCGGCACACCACTGTAGCAATGCGCTGGATCTCCTCGTCGTCCAACTGAGGCCGAGGAGCCGGTGTCTGTGGAGGGGCAGCAGGGGGTGAGGACGCTCCTATCACGGCACGAGCAGTCGTGCTAGGCAGGCCGCGTATGCGGCCTTTCGGCCGATTCACGACCTCCGGCGTATCCAGCCATCGCTTCAACCCCCCAGTACTCGCAGCCGTACTAGTGGACGCTGATGGCTGTCCGGACTGCTGCTCGGACCCCCTTAGCTGTTCATACGAGGCCTGCAAAAATAGTGGTTTAACGATATGTTAGGGCATTAATTAACGAAACAGACATTGAGGATAGAAAGAAAAAACATTAACTTAAATAAATTGACTCACATCGATCCGCCGGGCAATATCTGAAATATAGTCGCCCGCCCGGTGCGTCTCGTCCTTGTCCTTCTTCCGCACGTGCGTCTGATTATACGTCAGAGCTACGACCTCATCGTCCTCCAGATCCGGGTGCTCGACCGCGTTCTTGTGTCGGACGATGTCGTGTGGCACCGACCCCCCCGTGTGCGTCGGATCTTTGTTCTGTCTGTTCTCAGTCCCGCTCTTACTCTTGGCGTCCCAACCTGGATCCGCAGCCCACCGATCTATCATCTCCCCCATACACGGTGAGATATCCAATGTGGGGGATATCTCGCCATGTCCGTCATCGGGGCACCCGCGGGCAGCGCCTTCTTCGCCCGGTCCCGTGCATCGTGGAGCCATCGGCGGTAATTCTTGCCGATGTAGGCAAAGAAAGCCTGCTGCCCCAGTACCTGCTGCTGAGGCGTGTCAAACGTGAACCCCTCCTGTAAGGCATTCAATAACACAAATTAACAACATAAAACAAACTGTAATTTAACATTTACTAACGCTGAAAAAAATACTTCACCGTACCAGCCACTCCTCCCATAGGGCCTCCCTCGCAGCGGCATCCCAGTCCTTCCAGTACAGGCGTGGCTCGAAGAATCGGCCCTTCACAAGAACGCCGATCTTCGTCCTCGCAATATTCTCCAGGATCCTGCCAAAGAAGTAATTAAATTAATTAATACAGTTCAAATATAAATTAACACCCCAAAATTTTAAACATAAGGCATGAGGTGATATTTTTAGTACTTACAGGCCCTCCTGCGTGAGCGTAACTCTCTGTTTACGCTGGGGGTCGATGCGTACCCCGCGTGTCGGACCACGGCCTCGTCGAGATCCTACAAAACACAGACATTAATACAGTTCAAATATAAGGCTAGCGAAAATGTACGAAACACCGTTATCAACTATACCTGAGGTAGAACCCACGGAAGATGGAGAATGCACGCGCGTGTGGGATGAATCTGCGTCGGGCTGGGGCGACGGCTCGAGCTGGGGCTGGGGCGACGGCGATGGCTGGGGCGACGGTGACGGCGACGGCTGGGGCTGGGCCCCCGATGGCTGTCCGCGATCACTCTGTGCCTCGTCATCAGTAGGCAATGACGAGGTGGGACTAACCGGGGAGGAAGCAGCTCGGCGTCCAGCCCGGCCACGAATAGCCCGTATCCTATCCATATCTGACTTCATATAGATTATATACAAAGACATTAACACGTGAAAAACAATAATTTAGGCATAAATCATCATCGGCACTATATATATATATATATATATATATATATATATATATATGAACGGATGTGCAAAAACACATCAATAAACACCAAGTTCTAAAATGTTACTACATTTTTCCCGTGATGTTACAACATTACAAGTCAATCATTTTCAGTTTGCGAATCATCTTCATCACTTTCGTCGTCGCCCTCTTCTTCGTGGGACTCGTCGTCCTCTTCATCTTCTAATTCATCCTCTTCATCAGTAGACTCGGTCACATCATCTCCAACACTTTCAACATCTTCCGCGTCATCATCTACGACTTCTTCTCCCACAAGAAGTGTTGTTGGAAGAGGAAGATCGTCCTCCTCGTTGTTGACCTCAACAGGGAACAAGACACGTGGTTGGTCGGCTTGAAAGGAGTCTAGCTCACTGTCATATGTCACGGGCAATTTCTTGGACTTGATAGTTGTATACCAATGAGATTTGGGATTGGCGACGTCCTCCGCGTAAAAGACTTGTACAGCTTGACTAGCAAACACAAAGGGCTCGTCTGATGCAAGTCTTGACTTGACATTGACATCTACAATCCCTTGAGAGCTAACACGGATTCCTCTACTGCATGTGACATCGAACCACGTACACTTGAACATTACCAGGCGGTTTTGGGAACCCAAATATGTTAGCTCAACAATCTCATCTAGCTCTCCGTAAAAATCCATGCAATTCTCGGCATAACAGTCGCCGTTGACCAAGACTCCACTGTTTTGGGTTTGTTTTGTTCGGTCATCATCTTTTACGTTAAACCTAAACCCGTTGATGATATAGCCTCCGTAACAGGATGTTTGTTTGTTAGGGCCTTCGGCTAGTAATTTCAAGCATGAGGCCACTGGTCTATCCATTGACTGAACCTATTGTAGATGACGGTAAAAATTAAGGATAAATCAGTATACTAATTGGCCACAGAACTGTATATAACACATAATATAATCTCGTTAAACAATCTTACACGAATTTTGAACCACTGCACAAATTGTGATTTTCGATGAGATTCAAGTCCAGCGGGATCAGTGATTAAGGATTCCGCATCGAACTCACTGCAAACCAATATAGTTGACTCACTTAACACACACTTTCAATTATGTACAACAATGTAAGTGAATTAAGACTTTAACTTACTCAACGAATGCCGAAACCTCATATAGGTATCTCACAGGTATCTCAGACGTGCTGTCCGTGTCTGCGCTAACTAACAGGTATCTCAATCCAATTGGGTCCCATCCTCCGTCAACAATCTCAATTCCGACACCTCATATAGGGTGTCGATAAGGTGTCCGATACGTGTCTGACACCTCCAGACACGTGTCCGACACATACCGACACGTGTCCGAAGCCTCCGGACACGTGTCCGACGCCCACCGACACGCACCTATAGACACATCGGCATACGTTAATTTGTTTTTTAAATGTCGGACACCGTCGATCAGACGTGCTGTCCGTGTCTGCGCTAACTAACAGGTATCTCAATCCAATTGGGTCCCATCCTCCGTCAATCTCAATTCTGACACCTCATATAGGGTGTCGATATGGTGTCCGATACGTGTCTGACACCTCCGGACACGTGTCCGACACATACCGACACGTGTCCGACGCCTTTGGACACGTGTCCGAAGCCTCCGGACACGTGTCCGAAGCCTCCGGACACGTGTCCGACGCCCACCGACACGCACCTCCAGACACATCGGCATATGTTAATTTGTTTTTTAAATGTCGGAGACCGTCGATCAGACGTGCTGTCCGTGTCTGCGCTAACTAACAGGTATCTCAATCCAATTGGGTCCCATCCTCCGTCAATAATCTCAATTCCGACACCTCATATAGGGTGTCGATATGGTGTCCGATACGTCTCTGACACCTCCGGACACGTGTCCGACACATACCAACACGTGTCCGACGCCTTTGGACACGTGTCCGAAGCCTCCGGACACGTGTCCGACGCCCACCGACACGCACCTCCAGACACATCGGCATACGTTAATTTATTTTTTAAATGTCGGACATCGTCGATCAGACGTGCTGTCCGTGTCTGCGCTAACTAACAGATATCTCAATCCAATTGGGTCCCATCCTCCGTCAACAACCTCAATTCTCAATGCAATAAAAATTAACAAAAACCACACATTCAATCCAATTGGGTCCCATCCTCCGTCAATAATCTCAATATCTCAAATGCTCAATGCACAATTAACAAATCTAAATAATTCAGATAATTCAGATAATTTATGGCAATTGACAAATTAACAAAAAATTGAACCTAAATTGACATACAAATCTAAATAATTCAGATAATTTAGGGCATGTAACCTAAATTGAAGACAAATTAACAAAAAATTCAGATAATTTAGGGCAATTGACATACAAATCTCGAGGTGGGTACGACGGCGCCGGCGTTGGTGGTGCGGCGGCAGTGGTGGGTTTCCTTGCGCGGCGACAGTGGAGGGCTTTGTGGCACGACCGGAGTGCAAGGCTTGGTGGCGCGGCGTCGGGTGGGGGACGGGAGTGTCGCCGGAGCTGGGTCGCCGTAGAGAAGGGTCGCCGGAGGTGAGAACGGCGGTGGGTGGGAGCAGAATTTCAGAGAGAGAACGGGGAGAGAGAAAGAAACCAGATCTGAATTTAAATGGAGGATCTTTAGCGACGGAATAACACCGTCGCTAAAACTCCGTCGGTGAATGTCTTATTATAAAGACTTTTGCGACATAATTTTTAGCGACGGTTTTATTCCGTCGTTTAAATAATTTTTAAAAAAAACTCAAAATTACTAATTTTATAAAAAATATTTAGCGACGGTAATTCCGTCGCTAAAAGTCCGCCATTAAAACTCCGTTGCAAAATACTTTTACCGACGGTGTCTTCCGTCGGTAATAGTATTTTGCAACGGATTTTTAACGACGGTATATTCCGTCGCTTAAAGACATTTTTAGCGACGGAATACCTTCTGTCGCTAAAACTCCGTCGCAAAATACATATTTTCTTGTGGTGGTGTTTGTCCCGCCTGCTTGGCAAATATAACAACTCCTCCTAAAGATCGATGCACTTTGAAATCATGATGGTGAGAAGGCGTTTGCTGTCTAGCTCCAGACAAAGACCACTACAAGGAACTGCCCAGCATGCGCCAAGATCTTATCAGAGATATTTTTTTATATTTAGGCTTCGTTTGACAAAATTTTTTTTTTGGTTTTCAGTTTTTAAAGAGCAGTTTTTTAAAGAGCAGCTTAATTTTTTTTTTTATAAAAACAAGTGGGTGTTTGATAACCCCTTTTTTTTTTGGTGTTTGGTAACCCTTTTTATTTTGACTTTTTTTTTTGGTGGTTTGCGGTGGCGGTGGTGGGGCGTAGCGGTGGTCGACGGTGGTGGTGGCCGACGGCCGGAGGTGGCTGCCGGCAGTCACCGGCGGTGGTGGCCGGCGGCCGGAGGTAGCTGCCGGCAGTCTCCGGCGGTGGTCGCCGGCGGCCGGAGGTGGCTGCCGGCAGTCACCGGCGGTGGTGGCCGGCGGCCGGAGGTGGCTGCCGGCCGTCTCCGGCGGTGGTCGCCGGCGGCCGGAGGTGGCTGCCGGCAGTCTCCGGCGGTGGTCGCCGGCGGCCGGAGGTGGCTGCCGGCAGTCTCCGGCGGTGGTCGCCGGCGGCCGGAGATGGCTGCCGACAGTCTCCGGCGGTGGCTGCCGGTGGTCGTCGGCGGCCGGAGGTGGTTGTCGGCAGTCTCCGGCGGTGGTCGCCGGCGGCCGGAGGTGGTTGCCGGCGGCCGGCAGTCTCCGGCGGTGGTCGCCTGAGGTGGCTGCCGGCGGTGGGAGGGTGGTGGTCGAAAAAAAAAAACCAAAAGTGAAAAAAAAAACCAGTTTTTGGAGTTTTTTTTTTTACTCTGCAGTTTAAAAACTGATTTTTTAAATTGAAAAAAAAATGGTTACCAAACGCTCCTTTTTTTTTCAGTTTTTAAAACTGAAAAAAAAAGGGAAAAAAAGAGTGTCAAACGGGGCCTTAGTGTTCTAGTTTCATCAAGAAGAAGCAATGGCGTACTGCAGCTGATCTTCAAAAACAAAATCATTGGTATCTATAGATCCTCTGGACTTCCAAAAGGAAAATGTACAACTGAAGCTGGTAACTACTGTATATCAGGTTTTAAGTCTTAATCTTACGTGGTTCCGTGCATCAGTGCGATCAGATGCTTGTCGAGATGTGATCCAATCAGGTTCAAGTGCCTAAACCTCATTATTTTTTACTTTCGACGGTGCCGGAGGGTGGGACTGTGAAAGTTCACGAGGCTTATATATTGAATTGGTAATTGTATTCTCTTTGATGTGGCTGAGAATGTATCTCAACGCGCTCCCTCACGTGTGTCCAAAGGAATATGCGTTGTACATTTTTCTGACACACATTCTCTTTAAGGTACGACGTTCTAGATAAAGTTAATTACATCAAACTTTATTCCGTCAAATTTTATTTGAATGACATACCATTAATCACATAATCAACTTAATATTTAAATTTTAGAACTATCTAGATTAGTCAAATTTAAATTTACAAATATTTGATTTTGAATTGCAATGTTTGAACACATAATTTGTAACGAAATTGGTTTTGAAGTCATGGCTTTTTCATCAAGTCAACCCTTAAAAGTCTTGGCGGGTCACATGGAAGGTGTTAGGTACACTGTTGTCCGAATTTTTCTTCCTAGACAACTAAGAGGAGGAGCGTGTGGCTCACAGAAACTGTATGCGCGCGTGGGGCCCACGCAGCTAAGGCACATGGTGTTCGGTATAAGGCGGTTGGCCAACCTTTTCTTGACCCTTTTTAGGAGTTAGTAGTAAGCAAATAAAATTTCAAGCTTGAGAAGTTATTTGATTTTTCAGGAAGTTTTATTTCCTTCAAACAAAATATTTCCTTGTTAGTGAATAATATTTCACCCGTAATGATAGTCTTTCAGCGACAAATAAAAAAATCTCCAATGTTCCTTGACATTGAAGCTTGACTTGAACTAGACAAATGACGCGTAGCCGTGGCGCCCTTCCGTGCCTTTAATTTCCTCATATTATATGAGTTCTAGCGAAACACATGCAAAATGCATGATACTAACGTAATCTAATTTTTTTGCTCTCCTAGCTTGCCGAAATATTGATATCCTCGATATAGTGACACTGATTATGCTTAAATTTGAGCTATTATGTGTAGATAAAACTCTGAAAGATGCAAACTTGTTGGTTACTTTTGTTTTTAACGCTCGAACAAGGGTACACCAGGACTTGAGTATCGTGACAAAAGTATATATACATGTGTGCTGTATTACAATCCTCATTTGTATACACATGTAAACAGGTAACGAGTCATGCATATGCCATGACTATATGATGCAATGGTATTGTGATATAAACTAATATGTAACTGACACTCTTTAACTTATTATCTTATGATCAAAAGAAATTTTTTTTTATATGTAATGTCTCTTTTTTCATTGGCTAAAAGAAGCTAATATAATAAACGTATGTTCAATGATTATTTGACTTCTACCAAAAAAAATGATTATTTGACTTATTATAAACTAGATTAGTTCTATATAGCACCGCCATTACTTGCTTCGAAATAGTAACGTTTTTGGCCTTGTTCATTTATTAAAGAATTCTTGATGTTGTACACCAAATGCTACTCCTCTGGTTCATGCCCACCGTTATAGAAAAAGTCAACGTACTTGTTGCACAGTGTGGCCATTCTATAATAATAATAATAATAATAATAATAATAATTATTATTATAATAGCATCTTCCGTCAAGGCTCTGACCGGATGCAGTTTTCATGATTTCACATTCACCGGTTGAACCTGTCTAGTTTAGAAGTTGGAAACATTTTAGCTCCAATCTGGGTCGTAAAAATAGTTTATAATTCTCTATGTAATGATACTTAGTTATCATTACAAGTTGTCTGTGAATTTTTTTTTCAGACATCTTGAAAAAATAATTTTTAATAAAATATTTCTAGTTTTGTAAATTATTAGTAGCAATTAAGCATGTTTAATGATCATCGTTTATCGGTATGAAGGGGAGTTGCAGACTTTTCTATAATCCCAATTGCAGTTAAATTATTAAGAAACGAGTCTAACATAGTTGTTTATTTACCACCCTCCTTGCAAAACCTATTTGCCAACTACGATGGTGTATAATCAATTATGCGCTCTCTTGTATCTTGACGGGTTTTGTGCACCGTCCACGGGTCGTTAATGTTGAAGAAAAATGAAAACTCATTAGCAAGTCGGAAATAGTTAAGATCTTCCTTCTAAATTTATTGTTTTTATTTCTTTTGGTCAGTGGCTTTTGTCATAATTATTATCTGTTGACTCTGTGAGGGAGGGTATACTTAAATTGTCTCAATTCCAAATTGCAAACATGCTCGTCAAGCTATAATCCTTGGGTAATTATGAAGAGATAACATTCTCCAAAGCAATTGAATTATATAGATATTGGATTTCCAAGTTATTTATTGACAGACCTTTCAAACTCTTGTGGTGGGTTGATGCATCTGCACTTTAGTGGAGCAAATTCTAGACGTTTGGTCAAACAAATTATAATTGTTTGAGTGTGAAAGATAAATTATACAATGAAATCTTGCTAATTTGGTAAAGAACTATCTTAGTGTATAAGACTCTCGTCGTCGACGTTAATTTTTTTTGTACGTCCTTAGCCAATTATTTCGAGGGCGCCAAGACCCATGTAAGTGCAAGATGTCTCGGTTGTCTCGCGAACCAACTTAAAAACTAATTTAACATGCCTGCTTTAGGGTATTTTAAGGGGTTACATTATCCTCGAATCATAAATTAGCCTCTCTCAAGTACTAAATATCTAGTTTTGTGGTCGACTCTCCAGGATATTAATTGTACCTATTGTCTCCCTAAAAAATTCCCATTTACTTAATATGAAGTATGCAATAAATAAATCACCAAAGAAAACAAAAGTAAAAGATAGTACATAATAAGAAAACCGGAAAAAAAGAAAAGAAAATGTTCATAGTGAAGAAGAAGCTTAAAGAAGTTGCAACGGTCCGTGCATCATCAATAGGGAATAGACAATCAACGAAAGTCAAAATATAAACTTACTCAAGAAATCCAACTTCTTGTCCTATGAATTCGACAATACAATTCACATTGCCTTTCTATAACCAATGCAAAAGTACTTTTTTTAAAAAAAAAATGTATACAAACATGCTGCATTAATTATTTTTTGGTCGGCTCTATAGGATATTAATTGCACAAATTGACCCCCATCAACAGTTCCATTAACCAATAATAAATCAGCAAAAAATTAAAAAAAATTGGTGCAAATAGAAAAAACCCAAAAAGAAAAAGATCCTAGTAAAGAACACGCGTTAAGAAAATTGCGACGGTGAGTGCACCAAATTCAAAATTTAAAATTTACACACCGAATTTGAATCTCCTGCTATAACCCAGCATGAAATCCCAATCCTTACACACCACATCTAACTATTTCGCACAATGAATTCGTCAACACAATTCAATTCAGAAGATTGGTGCAAACATTGCC
The DNA here is from genome assembly GCA_033070095.1 of Escallonia herrerae. Taxonomy (NCBI): domain Eukaryota; kingdom Viridiplantae; phylum Streptophyta; class Magnoliopsida; order Escalloniales; family Escalloniaceae; genus Escallonia; species Escallonia herrerae. The sequence continues at coordinate 447,443 of JAVXUP010000105.1, read as the reverse complement.
TTGCTATAAATCAACGCCAACATGATTAACCCGAAATATATAAGAAAAAGAATGTAATCATGGGATCAGAAGTGGTTTATGATACAACTTCCTCTCTAATCAACTTGATAGCCAGAAGGTGCAAATGTCACTTCAACTAGCAAGAAAAAGGTTGTGATTAGGAATCAAGCACAGGAGCCAGACCAGAGCTTATCCCGGCACTGGCAGGCACAAGTGAAAAACGGAAAAAGTTGAATGAGATGGCTTGAGAATGTAGCCACAGCTTGTGCTTTTCTTCGGGAATAAGCAGAGATTAGCTTGTACTTTGTCACCACTTGCACTTGCATTTGCACACCACTTGCTCCAGTTTTGGCAAGTAGTCGCTCCTCCTCCGTCCCCGCGGGGACCCCTTCGGACCTTCCAAATATTTCCTGCACTGTGAATGTTTTGCTAATGATTAGTATGAAATTCGAAACCAGTGTGACGACTAAGCCTTCCTAGAATGGGAATGAGTCTATTAACTGCACTTCATCCAAAGAGAGCGAGCGAGAACTGAAAATAATAAGTGCATAAATGAAATTCAAAAGTGAGGCGAGCGCCATATGTACAAGATTTAAGTTACATAATGCACACCAAGGGAATTAAATGGGTCATATTTGACCAAACAGACATTTGTTAACATAAAAAAATTCAGTTATTTTAATACATCCTGCATTCAATTGTTTTTTTTTGCCTTCAACTTTTTATTTTTAACAAAAATTTAGGATAGAAATATAAGTATATAAACGTTGTATTGAACTCATATAATAATCTCAAATAAAATTACGATCGATTGACAAGTGAAGTTATGCACCAAATCTATGGTAAAATATGCAGAATATCAATAGCACATACTGAATGGGCAGGAGGTGTAAAACTTAAGGACTCGTTTGACACTCTTCTTTTTTTTTTTTTCCTAAATTTGAAAACTGAAAAAAATAAATGTTTTTGGTAACCAATTTTCGTTTTTTTTTTCTTCAGCTTAAAAAACCTGTTGTTAAATCAAGATTGTTTTTGAAACCTCTAAAAATGAATTCGGTTTTCAGTTTTGGTTGTCTTTTTTGAGATCACCACCACCACCACACTCCCACCGCCGGCAGCTACCATCGGCGACCACTGGAGATAGCCGGCAGCCACTAGCCATCGCCGGCTGCCGGCCACCACCACTGTTGGCCACTGTCACGCCCCCACTATTGCCATCACAAACTACCACAAAAAAAAATTTAAGATAAAAAACTGCGTAATCAAACACAACAAAACGGGGAGTTATCAAATACCCACTTGTTTTTGTAAAAAAAAATAAATTAAACTGCTCTCTCTTAGTTTTTTTTTTGAAAATCAAAACTGAAAGTGTTATCAAACCTCTGTTTGACATTTAAGTCTTGACTCACCGATGTATCTAAAATTAAAAGATTATCTAATACAAAATCTAGGCAGTTACCATATCTGTAAATTTTGAAAAGAAAATTAATAATGTTTCAGATTTAAATTGTCATACGTTGTGCGAAAACATAGCTAGAAATCAAGAAACAATAAATGGAAAATGAAAATGAGAGAAAAATGAAAGCAGAAAATGCAAATTATCCGGACTCTCTCCCCCTTTAAATATGAATGAGTATATTCTTTCCTTAAAAAGGACAAACATCCCACTAATACGCACTCTTTGAGGCGCCTCTCCGATTTCCTCCAATTAAATGTTAAAAATGCATTCACGTGTCAACCGCGGGCGCGGGAGGGCGTGGTCTCTGATCTCACACGGTTCCACCTCCCCTATTGCCCCAATAAACACCCTTTGAAAAGCTCAGTCGTCACCCTGCCATTACTTTCTCACAGACTCACACACACAAACACACATGCAGTTTCTCTCTGTGTGCAAACAGGAGATTTTCTGAGACCCAGAAGAACGAACAAGAATCATTGACAGCTTCCCATGGCGACTCCGGCCAACTTCCCATCAATGGCCTTGAAGAAGACCAACCTGTTTTACATGGCCCTGACAGCCGTTTTCTGCTCTTTTTTCTACCTCGTCGGAATCTGGTTCCACGGCGGCGCCGCCACGCTCCTGCCCACAATCCCACCATGCCACCCATCACAGAACACCACCACCCGCATCGCCAAACCGCTGGATTTCACCTCCCACCACCAAGCAGAAGACCTCATACCGACCTCCACGGCGGCGCGTGTAGTACAAATCCCGCCCTGCGACCCCAAGTTCAGCGAGTACACACCGTGTGAAGACGTGGACCGATCGTTGAAATTCGACAGGGACAGGCTGATATACAGGGAGAGGCACTGTCCGGAGAAAAACGAGTTGCTGAAGTGCAGGATTCCGGCGCCGTATGGGTATAGGACGCCGTTCAGGTGGCCGGAGAGCAGGGATTCCGTTTGGTACGCTAACGTGCCGCACAAGCATTTGACCGTGGAGAAGGCGGGTCAGAACTGGGTCCGGTTCGAGGGTGACCGGTTCACCTTCCCGGGTGGTGGGACCATGTTCCCTCGCGGCGCCGACGCCTACATTGATGACATCGGAAAGTTGATTGATCTCTCCGATGGCTCTGTCCGGACAGCCATTGATACCGGTTGTGGGGTATGTATATCTATGATCTCTCTCTCTCTCTCTCTCTCTCTCTCTCTCACACACACACACACACACACGCACTAACACACAGAACACTGTAATTGCAAGCTTAAGCAATAAGAACTGTGCGAGTTTGTGTTAAATCCGATAATTCGATGTTAGGTACCACATTGTTTGCACGACGTACAACGACAATCACTTGTACATAATGCATGAACGGTTGTCTGGGGAGTGCATTGGCCAACTAGGGAGTGCCAGTAGTCAACCCGTGGAACCGATGTGGGGGCACGTCTGTGATCTCTCGCACACAGGCATGTATGCCAGTACCATAACTTTGCACGATGTACAGCCACGCATTCTTGTACCTGATGCGCAAATGGTTGTACTATCAGAAATTAGGGAGTGCCAATAGAGACACCGTGGCAGTTTTAAGAATTACATGTGTTCATTGTTTAGTAGAAGAGAAAATATTTCGTCGCCGTTTAACGCCGTACATTAGCAAATTTGGTGGTTCAAAGTTGAAACTGTGTAGGATCACAAGATAGGAAAAATGCATTGTTTTCTTTCTTTTGGGTCCATTTTTGTTGATAATCTTGCTTGGAGTTCAAATTACTGAATTATAACAAATGTTGGTTGACATATTTACTATATATGAAGGAACCTATCAACCCAAAAGTTCACATGGTAGTTCCTTTGCTTACACTTAAAGAACATAGAAGTTTGTTGGAAGAAAATGAGTACCAGTGTAGTTATTTTGTGGGGTGGTGACCACGTCCTTTTTGTCCATAACCACACCACTTTTATTATTTTTTGTTAGAATGGTTTAGCACAAAATGGTAAAAAAAAGGAAGAAAAATCTTTTTCTCATTCATTGGGTCGTATTCTACGGTTATGAAGCAACAAGACAAACTGCTCAGGTACCAGCGATTGAGGCTTATTTGGAATCAATGGATTTATGGTAAAATCCCTATATGATATAGATCGAACAATAGGTTCACGCCCGAGATCTTTTTGCAGATAATGTTCGTATCCACTTTCTGTTTCGGGGTTTACATATTTTTTGTTACCACTGAAATTATGAAGGATTTTTTTGATTTAAAAGAATCACACAAAATTATAGCCTTCACTATAGCTGTCATAACTACAAAAAGTGAAACTTTTCGAATTCTCACAGGGCGAAAAGCCAACCTTGATAGAAATGTTAGAGAAATTCTCTTTGTTTTATGTTGGTTGTTTATAATCATGGAGGATGTTTGTTCCTATAGTCCTCTATAACCTGGGATTCATGAAAGCGTACTTCCGATTCTTTTCTCTAAATTATGAACCACGCACAAGGCGACAGCCATTTACTCTTTTTCTTTTCTTTTTGTGGATAAGCATATGAATATTAAACTTATGAATACGAACAGGTTATTCATAAAAATATGCATTGACTCCAATTTTGTGACCATGACAATGAAAGTACTTGGATAATGGTAAGGTTGTCAAGAAATATTATATGGTGGTGGTTACCAACTAACTTTTGCATGATTGTTGGCAATTCTAAATTATTTTCCGTCGCACTCTTAGGATGGTATCTACATATAACTGGTCTGCATCCACACCATCTTACACTTATCCACCCGCCAATTTTTTTTTTTGTCGGTGTAGAGAAATGTGTTTTAGCAACTAATGGAGTGTAAATGTTCACATTGAGTTGTGAATTTGGCCTTCTCCTATAATTTTTTTTTAACACACTGTCGTGGTATATAAGGTATACAGAAGATATTGCGGTAAAATCATAACAAATCTCTCTCACTCTGGACATGATGCCATAATTCTGAGGAGTCCTTTTTCTTTGGGAGTTGGTAGCGCATTATTGTTGAAAGGATGCATGTAAAGTAAGACATGTATTGACATATTCCAAGTGCTTTTGACTATGGACATAACACCACCTCAGGAAGAAGGGGAGTGGTGGGTGTAGCAACTGTCCTAATTGACTCTTCATTCCAAATTTTCAGCCCCATAGACTTTCAACATATTCTTGGGTTAGGATTTGAAAAGAATGTTGATTAGGCTCAAAAATTCACATAAAAGAAGTAAAGAAGCATTGTTTAACAGGTCAAATGAGGGTAGATTTGATGAGGTAAATGGTCATGTGTACAAATGCTACACTATGAACATGCTAAAAATTCAAGGGGACTTTTGGAGAGATAGGATATGGTTAATATATCCAAATCTGACCATAAATTTTGCAGGTTGCAAGTTGGGGAGCTTACCTCCTGTCAAGGAACATCTTAGCAATGTCATTTGCACCAAAAGATACCCATGTTGCTCAAGTGCAGTTTGCTCTTGAACGAGGAGTTCCTGCACAGATTGGTGTTTTAGCTTTCAATAGGCTACCTTACCCCTCGAGAGCTTTCGACATGGCTCATTGTTCTCGTTGCCTCATTCCTTGGGGCATGTATGGTAAGTTAAATCTTTCTTTTATTGCAGTGCTCCTTTCACTTTATACTTTTTGAGGAGTCAAAGTTAGTTGAAAGTTTTGAACGTTCTTGGAGTAGATGGGGCATACCTCCTTGAAGTTGATAGAATTCTACGTCCTGGAGGATATTGGATTCTCTCTGGACCACCAATAAACTGGGAGAGACACTGGAAAGGCTGGAATAGGACGCTTGAAGAGCTGAAAGCCGAACAGGATGGAATTGAGAGCCTTGCAAGAAGTCTATGCTGGAAGAAATTGAAACAGAGGGACGATCTTGCCATTTGGCAGAAACCCACCAACCATGTACATTGTAAAATCAACAGGAAGGTCTTTAAGTATCCGCAGTTCTGCAAAGCATATGATCACGACAAGGTTTGGTAATGTTCTTTTTTATAGTCATTAGTCTTTTTTCATTTCTCCTTTATAATGTGCATTTATTAAACGTATTGACTAAAACAAAAGAGATTGGGATTCCTGAAATATTGAAGCTGCATACTATGATTGGGCAGCACTAACTGGTTCATAAATGTGGGGCCGCTATACATAAGTTGATGCATATTTCAATTAGTGGACTTGTGAAGATATTGGATCCTCCATTTCCCATAAACTGGAAAGTTTTCCCTGGTCATGCATCATTGTTCTTCTAGTCTTCAGTGGCACTTCAGGAGGTAAAGAGGGGTTAAAATCCTTGAGGTTTTGTAAAGCACTTCTCTAGTAATTCTAGCACCAGCTAGACTGTAAAGCCTACTTACTGCCAAATTATCATACTTGAAGTTTCTTTCAAGCAAAGCTTTCCAACCTTGTATAAGTCTAAGAATATTTCTTCTTCAAAAGTGATACCAAAACCAACTGAATGATAGACGCTACTGTCTTGAGTTATCAGCTGCTATTGGAGGTGCTTTTTGTCCCGCAATTTTTGATATGGAGGCTAACTTTAGAAGTAACGCCACGCAGGCGCCTACTGGACGCTTACGAGGACGCTTATGAGGCAATGACTGGGCAAAGTCTCCAGAATATTCTATACTCTTCTTGTACATAAGAGATAGATCAAGAATATTCTAGAATGGTAGAGAACCATGTAAATAGCTAGAGAATTCTAGAAGCAGAATATGATCCGTAGGATCGAATGTATCTCCACCGTCCGTCGAGAGGTGGACTAGTATAAATAGCTAAGGCCTCACTTGGCCAAAGCACACAAGTATTCTTGTAATCAAGCAATACAAGCATACATTCTCCAAACTCTCTCTTGTGTTCTTCTCTTGGTTCTTTTGCTTCTAGCATCGCCCAGCCCGAGTGGAAGGCTGACTTAGCACGAGCAAGGGGCTCACTAGCTAAGTGCCGCACGGTTCGACGTAGTGAGAAAGTTCGGTCCGTGACAGGTGGTATCAGAGCTTGGTTACGAGGGGTCGTGCCAAGCAAGGAGCAACAATGGCAAGCAAGGATACTAACGTTGGAGCACCCGGAGTTACCGAGGAGAATGTCGTTGCGGAACGTGGGCGAGATCCACTACCACCCATCGGTGGGAAGAAGGGTGGTCGTGGCCAAAGCAAGTCAAGAGACACAATCGTTTCCTTGGATGAACGAACGTGTGTCTTGGAGGAAACCATGGGTGATGTGAAAGACCGCTTGGGCTATGTCGAGCAAAACCTCCAAACCTTGGAGGATCATGTGTTGGAGGAGCTCGAGTCGCTCAAGAAGGCCGTGATGGGTCAAGATGAACTGCGCACTCGATTCATGGAGTTGTTCGCGAATCTTCAAGAACAACTCGACGTGGTTAAAGTTGGCGTGGAGGAGACGAGGCAAGAAACGGCCATGTGCAAGAGGGCCATTGCGGGTGGAGCCGTCGTCACTCATAGTCCAAGGGTGGACGCGCCAAAGCCGAAGGAATTCGGAGGCAAGCGGGATGCGAAAGAGCTAGACAACTTCATATGGCATATGGAGCGCTACTTTGAAGGTGCTAGCATTACGGATGAAAAGGCTAAGGTAAGGACTGCTACCCTCTATCTCACTGACACGGCTACTCTATGGTGGCGTAGAAAACACAATGATATCGAGAAGGGTCTATGCACCATAGACACTTGGGACGTGTTCAAGAAAGAGATCAAACGGCAGTTCTACCCCGAAAATGTTACCTACGAAGCAAGGAAGAAATTGAGGGAGTTGAAGCATAAGAGTAGCATCCATGACTACGTGAAGGAGTTCACTACTCTCATGCTCCACATTCCCAACATGACGGAAGAAGACCTCCTCTTCAACTTCGTTGACGGCCTCCAAAATTGGGCTAAGCAAGAACTTCAACGCCGAGGCGTGAAGGACATTGACGAGGCCATAGCGGTGGCGGAGTCGTTAATGGAGTATGCAAGAGTGGGGGACTCCTCGAAGGGGAAGAATGCACAAGTGGCTTCGAAAGGTAACCACGCCAAAGGTGGGGGAGACAAACCCAAGGCATGGTATAAGGGGAATAACCAAGCCGGCACTAGCAAGTCTGAGGGCCATGGCAAGCTAGAGGAGAGGCGAGCCAAAAGCAAACCCAAGGACGGATGCTTCTTCTGCGGAGGGCCGCATTGGGCAAGGGATTGCCCACGACAAGGCAAGTTAAATGCCTTGGTCGAGGAAGACGAGGAGCCCGATAACGGAGCTGTGCACATGGGCTCGCTCCAAATCCTCAATGCACTTCATGCCAAAGCCGTGGCGAAGGTTCCGACGGGAGAGGGCCAAGCTTCTACGAGCAAGGGGTTGCTCTATGTGGAAGCTAAGTTGAACGGAAAGCCCACACAAGTGATGGTGGATACGGGGGCAACTCACAACTTCATCACAATGGAAGAGGCCAAGCGGCTAGGCCTCAAAGTGGTTGGCGGCGGAGGATGGCTAAAGTCCGTCAACACCAATGCAAAGCCTCTACAAGGTGCGGCACGACAAGTGGAGATGTGCCTTGGTTCGTGGAGGGGCTTAGTGGATTTCTCGGTGGCCCCAATGGATGACTTCAGGGTCGTGATAGGCCTTGACTTCTTACGGCAAGTGAATGCCTTTGTGTCACCTTACAGCAATGCGGTGCATATCATGGAGAAGGGAGCGTCGTGTGTGGTGCCTATGTCGGCGGGGACGTCAAGCGCCAAGACTCTAGCCTCCATGCAGTTGTCGGCGATGCAAATCGTGAAGGGAGTCAAGAAAGGAGAGGCAACCTATTTGGCGGCCCTAAAGATGGAAGACCATGTGGGGGACTCAACCGAACCACTACCGAGGGAGATCGAGGAAGTCCTTGCAGGGAACAAGGACGTGATGACGCCCGAGCTACCGAAGCGGCTTCCACCTAGGAGGGAGGTGGATCATCAAATCGAGCTTGAGCCGGGGGCCAAGCCACCATCAATGGCACCCTATAGAATGGCACCGCCAGAATTGGAAGAGTTACGGAGACAACTGACCGAGCTAAGGGAGGCGGGATATATCCAACCTTCCAAAGCCCCGTATGGAGCGCCAGTGTTATTCCAAAAGAAGCACGATGGTTCGTTGCGGATGTGTATCGACTATCGGGCACTTAACAAGGTAACAGTGAAAAACAAGTATCCAATTCCATTGATCGCGGATCTTTTCGACCAACTTGGGAGGGCCAAGTTCTTCACCAAACTGGATTTAAGGTCGGGGTATTATCAAGTTCGCATAGCCGAAGGAGATGAACCCAAGACCACATGTGTCACAAGATATGGAGCGTTCGAGTTCTTGGTCATGCCATTCGGCTTGACCAACGCCCCAGCCACGTTTTGCACACTCATGAACAAGATATTCCATCCTTACCTTGATCGGTTCGTGGTGGTCTATCTCGATGACATTGTGGTATATAGCAGCACATTGGAGGAACACGTGGAGCATCTCAAGACGGTGTTCAAGGTGTTGCGAGAGAACGAGCTTTATGTTAAGCGGGAGAAGTGCTCGTTCGCCAAGGAAGAGGTGCACTTCCTTGGTCACATCATCAAGGGCGGAACACTTCAGATGGATAAAGAGAAGGTGAAGGCGATCAAGGAGTGGGAGGCGCCCACAAAGGTCTCCGAGCTACGGTCTTTCCTTGGCCTAGCCAATTATTATCGGCGGTTTATCAAGGGCTACTCAGCAAAGGCAGCCCCATTGACGGACCTACTCAAGAAAGGAAAAGCATGGGAATGGTCCAAGGGGTGCCAAACTGCCTTCGAGGGGTTGAAGGAGGCAGTTACGGAAGAGCCAGTTCTAGCTCTTCCCGATCACACGAAGGCGTTCGAGCTACAAACGGATGCATCCGACTTTGCAATTGGAGGAGTATTGATGCAAGAGGGGCATCCAATAGCATTCGAGAGCCGCAAGTTAAATGACACCGAGCGGAGGTACACGGTGCAAGAGAAGGAGATGACTGCAGTGGTTCATTGCCTACGCACGTGGAGGCACTACCTGTTGGGGAGTCGGTTCTTGATCAAGACCGACAATATAGCTACTAGCTACTTCCAATCTCAAAGGAAGTTGAGTCCGAAGCAAGCTAGGTGGCAAGATTTCTTGGCCGAGTTCGACTACGTGATGGAGTACAAGCCGGGCAAGGCCAACTTGGTAGCGGATGCCTTAAGCCGGAAGGCAGAATTAGCGGCCATGTCAAAGGCAAAGGGAAACATCCCGGAGGAAATCAAGGAGGGAATGGAGCATGATCCCTTAGCCAGACAACTTCTCAAGCTTGCGGAGAATGGGCAAACCCAACGATTTTGGGTGGAAGACGGCCTTCTCTACACGAAGGGCCAACGGGTGTATGTTCCCAAGTGGAACAACTTGAGGAGGAAGATCATTCGGGAGTGTCACGACACTCCATGGGCAGGTCATCCGGGGCAACGACGGACATACGCCTTGGTGGAGGCGTCATACTATTGGCCCCAAATGAAGGACGAGGTGGAGGCGTACGTGAAAACTTGTCTTGTGTGCCAACAAGACAAGGTGGAAAACCAATTGCCAGCGGGATTACTCGAGCCTTTGCCTATCCCCGCACATCCGTGGGAGAGTGTAAGCATGGACTTCATTACATGCTTGCCAAAATCGGAGGGATATGGCTCGATTATGGTTATGGTGGACCGGTTTTCCAAGTACGCAACATTTGTAGCATCCCCAGCCGACTGCACAGCGGAAGAAGCAGCTCGGTTATTTTTGAAGAACGTGGTTAAGTATTGGGGGCTACCGAAGGTTATAGTAAGCGACCGAGACCCAAGGTTTACGGGTAAGTTTTGGACGGAGTTGTTCAAACTCCTTGGCTCGGAGCTGCACTTCTCAACGAGCTTTCACCCTCAAACTGATGGACAGACGGAACGGGTGAATGCTCTACTTGAGTGTTACTTGCGGCACTTTGTTAGTGCCAACCAGACAGATTGGGCGAGACTTTTGGACGTGGCTCAGTTTTCGTACAATTTGATGAGGAGTGAGGCCACAAACCAAAGTCCTTTTGAGATTGCCATAGGGCAACAACCGCTCACTCCCCTTACGTTGGCGAGTGACTACAAGGGGAGAAGCCCATTGGCGGCGCAAGTGGCAAGGTCGTGGAACGAGCAAGCAGACGTGGCGCGCTCTTACCTTGACAAAGCCGGGCGCAAGATGAAGAAGTGGGCGGACAAGAGGCGGCGGCCGAAAGAGTACAACCTTGGGGACATGGTGATGTTAAAGCTGCTTCCGCAACAGTTTAAGTCCTTCAGGAGAGTACACAAAGGGCTGATTCGAAAGTACGAAGGACCCTTTCCCATCGTGGCAAAAGTTGGGAAAGCATCCTATCGGTTGGAGTTGCCGCCAAAGTTGAAGATTCACCCGGTCTTCCATGTCAGTTTACTTAAGCCTCATTATGACGACAAGGAAGACCCAAGCCGTGGAGAGAGTCATAGAGCACCAACATCAGTGGTGAAGTCCTATGACAAGGAGGCTGAGTATGTGCTTAGCGACAGGCTCGAACGAAGACGAGGTGTTCCACCAACGCGGCACTACTTGGTGAAGTGGAAGGGATTGCCAGAGAGAGAAGCTACATGGGAATCAGCAAATGATCTTTGGCAGTTCCAAGACATCGTAGACCGATACTGCGAGGAAGTTGCGACGAGGGCGTCGCGAGATTAGGTGGGGAGAATGTCCCGCAATTTTTGATATGGAGGCTAACTTTAGAAGTAACGCCACGCAGGCGCCTACTGGACGCTTACGAGGACGCTTATGAGGCAATGACTGGGCAAAGTCTCCAGAATATTCTATACTCTTCTTGTACATAAGAGATAGATCAAGAATATTCTAGAATGGTAGAGAACCATGTAAATAGCTAGAGAATTCTAGAAGCAGAATATGATCCGTAGGATCGAATGTATCTCCACCGTCCGTCGAGAGGTGGACTAGTATAAATAGCTAAGGCCTCACTTGGCCAAAGCACACAAGTATTCTTGTAATCAAGCAATACAAGCATACATTCTCCAAACTCTCTCTTGTGTTCTTCTCTTGGTTCTTTTGCTTCTAGCATCGCCCAGCCCGAGTGGAAGGCTGACTTAGCACGAGCAAGGGGCTCACTAGCTAAGTGCCGCACGGTTCGACGTAGTGAGAAAGTTCGGTCCGTGACATTTTGCTCTCCTGAAGTTTTATAGCTTATCACCACTTCATCAACTTTTCCTTTAACATGATGTCCTTTCTTGATTCTTGCTACAAAGACAAGCAGAAGTAGAAACAACAAAAGAGAGGCACGTATTGTCAAAAAGGGCTAGCCCAATGCATGTGGCTCCCGCCATTATAGGGCCATTGCAGGGTTTGGGAGTGTTAGATGTATGCAGTCTTTCTTCTGCTACTGCAGAGAGACTATTTGTGTTTTGAACCTTACCATTAACCTTCAGGGCAGTGCATTAACCTTACCATTACTTAATGCTCACCAAGATATGAAGTCCTCTGTAAACGTTGTTGAATCCTGTTTTTTTTTGCAGTTCATAATACATTAGCCTGTTTTCTCTTTTCATAGTTTGTACTTTTTGCAGGTACATCAAAATGGACACCTGTTTAACTCCTTTGCCGGAAGTGTCTGACATTAAAGAAACCGCCGGAGGGCAGCTAGCAAATTGGCCAGAGAGATTGACTGCAGTGCCTCCACGGATCATGAGTGGAACTCTAAATGGAATTAGTGCAGATATCTTTGTAAAGGATACAGATCTGTGGAAAAAGAGATTATTGCACTATAAGGCTTTAGATTATCAGCTAGCAGAGCCTGGAAGGTACCGTAACTTACTTGACATGAACTCTTACTTAGGAGGATTTGCAGCTGCACTTGTTGATTACCCCGTGTGGGTTATGAACGTTGTCCCCGTTGAAGCACAAGTCAACACCCTTGGTGTCATCTACGAGCGTGGATTGATTGGGACTTATCAAAACTGGTATGCCTGTTCTATCCTGCAAGAGAGAGTGTCTTTTAAAGTGCAGTTTGTTATTCGGGCTTTATCTGCGGTTTCTCATGATTTGATCTTCAAGTTGCACTGCCTATTCTTAGTTTGCTACTTTTCCATGTTAAAGATCTCCGTTTCATGGTATACAGTGGCTAAGTAGCTAGTTTCACTTGATGGTTGCAAGCAAATCAGGTCAACCACCGCATATTGATACTTGTTCTTAGTAGTTTTGCATCGTTCATCTATTCGTGTCACAACGACCGAAAATATTTTCTTAAGCTACATTGGTATATTTTTGAGTAACATTTGAGAAACTCGGTCACAATTCCTGTAAAACACGTCTCCTTTTCTTTATATGATTGTCAAGTTTATGATGATGACTCCATGATTCTAGGTGCGAGGCAATGTCCACTTACCCAAGAACTTATGACTTTATCCATGCCGACGCCCTTTTTAGTCTCTACAACAACAGGTAGATATCACTTAAGGAGCATCGTTTTTACTTATTTTTGTTACGTTTAATGATTGTTGAATTGTGGGTGCATTTCATTTAATGCCGAATTGTGGCAGATGTGAACTCGAAGACATTCTGCTGGAAATGGATAGATTATTGAGACCGCAAGGCAGTGTGATAATCCGAGACGACGTTGATGTTTTGGTAAATGTCAAGAGCATTGTGGATGGCCTAAACTGGGAAAGCAAGATGGTTGACAGTGAAGGTAGCCCTCATGCAAGAGAGAAGATCCTGATTGCGACGAAGCAGTACTGGACACTCCCTGCAGCTACCGACCAAGGTCATCAAGGATCAGATTCTGCTTCCTAGTGCTTGCTTTCCCTGCCTTACTGATTTTTTTTTTTCCAAACAACTCTTTCTGGGGAAATTTTTTTGACTCCCAATTCTAGAGGTCGTTCATACAAAGGTACACTCTCAATCGATGAATACCAAAATTTCTTTCATTAGCAAGGCGTTTCGCCTTAGTTTTTTTTAGGTCATGTAAAGAACAAGTTTGTAAGTCCGTTTTATCTTTTATGACGAAGTTAAGGCTAGATGTTGTTCGTCTATTGTACTTGAGGTGATTTTGTACATTGAAGGAAGGATTCTGTACATTCTCAAGTGAGATTTGGAAAAACTTGATCGTGGTAACAAACGTTTGATTTCGTTTTGCAATAAGCGAAGAAATTTTGAGCTCTCATTTCTCATTAAATAAGAGCCAGTTTAAAATCGCGTTTGAGAGTCTACGTGTCTGTTGGCAAACTAATTATAAAGAGGCTATATTGCGAAAATCAATAATAAATTATGGAACCGAGAATTTTCGGATTACTTGCCATTTCTATTTTTTGTACGCTGACTCCGACAAAGAAGGCCATTACTTGATTTTACATTTAATCTAGGAAAGCAACTACTAAATTGTGACTAAATTGTGGGGCTTGAGCAAGGCCCAATCTCACTTATTCGACCCGATCCAATTAGCCTAATTTGGGAAGGAGTCGAGTAGAGCACCGAGTAGAAATTCAAGCCCGAATCAACTTCTAGCCAAGCTTGAGCAAATATATGTGGGCGGCATCTGGGGGCCCAGCCCAAGTTAATACTTTTGATTCTTTGAAACTTTGGTCAAGAGTAGGCCCAAATCAAATATTGAAGTGAGCCAAGCTTGGGCCTAACCTAATGGGATGATAATAGGCCCGTACAATTTGCCTCAAAGTTGTGCCCCGTGTAGAAAGGGGTACAAGGAAACGCACCCAACACAATAATAGTAGTAATAATAATGGCTTGCGATTCGTAGTTAAATTTCTTATTATGCTCTTTAAGTGTGGACAAACTTCTTTTTGAGTGTGCCAAATACAGAAAATAGTTAAATGGATGTAATCTTTCTATGTACTCTTAATTTCAGTTTTTAGTATCAGCAGACTTCTTTTGGCTAGCGATTTTAGTTCCAAGTTATAATCTTTTAGATATAGTGTATTTCGAGTTTGACTTTTTGTGGTTTTGAGTTAGAATGATTCTCTATTTGAAATTTAGCAGCTTGTTTCAGCGTTTTCTTAGTTGAGTTTTGTAAATTGACGATTAGCTAGATTTTTCTCAATAGAGTACTTTTCAAAGCAAAAGCCAACTTCACCGCATCGATAAATTTTCAATTCAATACTGTATAAATCTGCATAAATATCGTTGCATTTTGGAGCGATAAGTTTGTACGGCAAGATGAACATTTTCTTCCCTACGGGGTCAATATGGTATTTTGCGCACCTGAAAATAAAGTAGCATATATAATGAGATTTACCCCTTTTCAATGAGAGGTATATGCAAACCGACAAGCAAATTATATGGAATGTAAATGTTGAAAGTATAGCAGTTACTCGAAAAGAGGTGTACGTGTTTTGGAGCCTACAATGGAGGGAGGCTGGAATATTTTACCCATAATGCAGCAAAGCAGTTGCTACCATTAACTACAAGAAAAATAGCAATTAGCGATGGAAAAAATCCGTCGCAAAATCTTCGCTAAATTCGTAAAATTGTACGTAACCCAATACACAATCATATTTTCTGCTGCCATGGTGGTACATTTTCCCTCAGTACCGATAACAAACACTTTGAGGTACTACTACTCTCACATACAGGGGTGGAACTAGGCTTGTATGAGGGGGTGCTATAGCCCCCCCTCAGATTTAAATATAATATATATATATATATATATATATATATATATATATATATATATATATATATATAGTGTTTTTTTTTTCATTTGCAACTTTTCCTCTCTCTCTCTCTCTCGCGGCTGGATCTCACAATCTCACACTCTCACAGTCACCGGCTCACCGCGGCACGCCAGCACCTCTCCAGCTCGGCAGCTCTCCTCCTCTCTCGAGCTCTCGGCTCTCTCAGGCATGGCGTTAAGTCAAGCTCTCACGAGTCACGCCGGCATCTCTCCCTTCTCTCGGCAGTCGGCTCTCTCAGCCACCGCGGCTCGCAGCACGCCGGCACCACCCACCGACCCGCGACCACTGGTCGTCGGCTGGGCTCATCAGTAAGGTAACGCCGGTCACTGGTCGCCGTCCCCCGATTCCGAAGCGTGAAGCCGGCGATTGGCAAAGGCCCTCCCCAGTCCGGCGGTCCCCACCCCAACTCCGGCCAGTCCCCACCCAAGTCCGGCGACTCCGGCCAGATCAGATCTGGCAGATCTAAGTTCACCTCTAAGTTGGTCAGTCCCCACCCAACTCCGGCGACGCCGTTCTGATTTCTGAGGACTGAGGTCAGTGTGCATTTTGAACAATTTCTTTTGCTATTGAGAATTGATTATTTAATTAATAATTTTAGGTTGTTAGTTGTGTATTTGATAATTTAGATTATTAATTGATGCTTCATGGATGTTAATTGTGCATTGAGCACTTAGATTTGAGATTGTTGATGGAGGATGGGACCCAATTGAATTTTTATCCCATTTGAGCATTGATTATTTGATTGATAATTTTAGGTTGTGTTAATTGTGCATTTAAAAATTAAGATTATTTTCATGCTGATTATATGTTGTTAATTGTACATTGAGCATTTGAGAATTGAGATGGTTGATGGAGGATGGGATCCAATTGGATTGAGATGTCGAATATGTGATTTTGTTGAATGGTGGGTTGAAATTAAGTTAATTATGTTAACACGATAATAAAACATGACTGAAAAAGTAAAAAAATAAAATATTTGTAATGAACTAGGTTATTTGATTGATAATTGATGGATTGATACTTAAAATAAAATATATTTTTTTTTTCAGAATGGAAAGGTTCTATCAAAAGAAACCAAAGGTGGAAAAGTTATTAAAGTCTAATAAGAATGAGTCTCCGATTCTAACAGTAACGGACAAGGCTCCCATTGTGTATCGTGATATTCATTCCGGACATTCAAGCAGAGCTAGCGATGAGTTCAATTCTGACGAGCTTATTGCGGATCCTGGGTTGCGTCCGAATATTTTGGATTATGGTCCTAATGTTCGAGATAAAGTTCGACGAGCGTATTGGTTGAAAGGTCCTTGTCAACCTCGTCACCACAATTTTTCTATTTACACAATTAGAAACTCAGTCTCGTTGATTTGTTTCTTCTTGGTTTGACATTTATTCGAGTTGGTTGGAGTATAGTGTAGCAAAAGATGAAGCATATTGTTTGTGTTGCTACTTGTTAGGAAGTGCTCATGGGGAGCAAGGGGGTGGTGGTACTTTTGTTAGGCATGGTTTTAACGATTGGAGAAAGAAGGAGAAATTGCAAAAAACATGTTGGAGAAATTGGTAGTGTACACAACCTTGCTTTTACTAAGTGTCAAGCCTTTGATAACCCTCAATAGAGTATTGAAGTAGTTTTGTCCAAGCAAACAGATGAAAGTAGGCTTCAATACCGTACTCGCTTGACTGCATCAATTGATGTTATTCGGTTTCTCTTACGTCAAGGCTTGTCTTTCCGTGGGCACGATGAATCTGATGAATATGAAAATCAGGGAAATTTTCTAGAACTGTTAGAGTTTATTGCTGATTACAATGAAAATGTGAAAAAAGTCGTGTTGTCGAATGCTCCTCAGAACCTCAAATTGACATCACCAAAAGTTTAGAAAGAAATTGTTAGTGCCATTGTCGGAGAAATAATAGATGCAATTATTGGGGATATGAAAACTGAATTATTTTCCATCTTAGTTGACGAGTGTGGTGATATTTCAGTCAAAGAACAAATGGGAGTTGTCTTGAGATATGTGGACAAAAGAGGACGTGTGATTGAACGTTTTCTTGGTATTGTCCATGTTGCCAATACCGCTGCCTTATCATTGAAAGACGCGATTGACAGTTTATTTGCAATGCATGAATTGAGCATTTCAAGAATTCGTGGACAAGGCTATGATGGAGCAAGTAATATGCAAGGTGAATTCAATGGTCTTAAAACCTTAATTCAGAGGGAGAATGAAAGTGCTTATTATATTCATTGCTTTGCTCATCAACTTCAGCTAACTCTTGTAGCCGTTGCAAAAAAACATGCTCAGATTGCATTGCTCTTTAATTTGGTTGCTAAGGTAGTCAACACTGTGAGAGTTTCATGCAAGCGTAGAGATGCTATTCGAGAAAGTGAAGCCATTGGACTTGCTCGTGACCTTGAGAGTGGTGATATCGTCAGTGGTCGAGGTTTAAATCAAGAAACTAGCATCAAAAGAGCAGGAAAGACCCATTGGGGATCACATTACGGTGCATTATTGAATTTGAGTCAAATGTTTGCTTCAGTGATATGTGTGCTTAATAAGGTTGTTGAGGATGCTACATATTATGAACAGAGAGGTGAAGCATTGGGTCTTTTGAACTCGATGCCAACTTATGATTTTGTCTTCAGCATGCATTTGATGATAAATATTTCGGGGATGACGAATGAACTTTCACAAGCATTACAAAAGAAAGATCAAAACATTGTGAATGCAATGAAGTTGGTAAGTATAACAAAGCGACGATTGCAGGACTTTAGAGATCGAGGGTTGGAAGACTTGCTGGAAGAGGTCTCACAATTTTGTGTAAAACACGATATTGATGTATTGGACATGAGTGCGAGGTTTGTAACCCCGGGGAGGCAAAGACGTAATGCTGAAGAAGGTACAAATTTTTACCATTATCGTGTTGATATTTTTTTAACGGTTGTTGATTTGCAAATCAGTGAGTTGAATAATCGTTTCAGTGAGGTAACCACGGAGTTGCTTATATGTATGGCATGTCTCGATCCAAGTGATGGTTTTTCTGCTTTTAATAAACAAAAGTTGATACGTCTTGCACAGTTTTATCCATATGACTTTTCGCCGATAAAGCTTAGGGTACTTCAAAGTCAGCTCGAGACTTATATTATGGATGTGCGCTCCTGTGAAGAACTTTATGAAGTCAGGGGAATTGGTGAACTTGTTATAAAGTTAGTTGAGTTGAAAAAGGATGTGATATATCCTTTGGTATTCTTGCTTTTGAGATTGGTCTTACTTTTACCTATTGCAACTGCTACTGTAGAAAGAGCTTTCTCTGCAATGAATATAATAAAGACTCGACTTCGGAATCGCATGGGAGAGGAATGGATGAATGATAGCTTGGTTTGTTTCATCGAGAAGAATGTCTTCAAAACTATTACAAATGAGGCTATTATCAAACGCTACCAATATTCGGCGCCAGTAGTTATTTAGTACTTTCGTTTGTAAACATTGAAATATGTATTTTGTATTCTCTTCTTTTGTGTTGTAAAGAGTCCTTAGTGGCTCTCATGAAACTTAATAAGACCTTTTAAATGCTTTTAGTATGTTTTGTGTATTATCGAAAAGTGCACTTTGTTTTTGTGTGCTATTTTACTTATAAAAATATTTATCTCATTCGATATAGTTTTAGCCCCCCTGGGATGAAATCCTGGTTCCGCCACTACTCACATAATATTGCATTACCCTTCAAAAGTTGAACTGTATATGGAATATGAAAAAGACTAGCTGGTTCAAGTTATTCTTCAAGTGGACTGTTTGCAACGATGAACAGTAGCCAAAGCCAACACACGTAGGGATGGCAAAAAAATCCAAACCCGCGAATTTCCGCCCCGCCCCGCCCCGATAGGAGTGGATTTTTTTGACTTTGACCGGGTCGTGGGGCGGATATGGTATTTTTAAAAAAAACCCGCAGCGGGTTAGAGTCGGATATGGTATTTACTTATACCCGCACCGCGCCCCGCCCCGCCCCGCCCCTGTATATTTACCCTAATAGATTACTTAATCTTAGCCGTCCATCTATACCATATATATATAACTATTTTCCAGCAAGCCCTAATTTGAGATTTCTGCATTCCTCTCCAATCTTGACAGCCACTCACGGCGCATGGCTCGGCCACGGCGCTCTCGCCGCTCTCCACCGCACGGTGCACGACTCGGCCACTCTCCATCCACCTCAGGAATTGGAGCCCACCGCACCTCGCACGGCTCTCCATCGCAGTACCGCACGGCGACGGCGAACCACCACTGCGACGAGCTTGGATCTACTGCGACGAACCATCACCGCACCACCGCAAGGCGCACGGATCTCCACTGCAGTACCGCACGGCGACGACGAGCTTGGATCTACTGCGACGAACCACCACCGCACCACCGCAAGGCGCGATCTCCACTGCAGTACCGCACGGCGACGACGAGCTTGGATCTACTGCGACGAACCACCACCGCACCACCGCAAGTCCCACGGATCTCCACTGCATTACCGCACGGCGACGACGAGCTTGGATCTACTGCGACGAACCACCACCGCAAGGCGTACGGCTCTCCATAGCGGGGCGGGGCGGGGCGGGTTTGGAGTTCCTAACTCCACATAGGATCGGTTATGGTATTTTATATACATAACCCGGTCCGGGGCGGGGCGGGGCAAAATTCATCGACTAGCGGGGCGGGTTCGGATTTTAGAAAATTCGCATCCGACCCGCCCCATTGCCATCCCTAAACACACGGATACCTGCTACCCGCCCCATTGCCATCCCTAAACACACGGATACCTGCTGCTTGTTGCATGCATCGCAACTCTGCTTGTTATATGGACTTGCTTGGGAGTTTTCAGCCGGATAAACCCCAAGGGTTTTTACAACCTGGTTCAATGAGCATGCCCTTTAATATTGGTGAGCAATCTCCCCCACAAGCTCTATCATATCACACATTCACACCTGATGTGCTAGAATGAACGACTTGTAAGACTTAACGTTACTTTATGTACATCTAATGATTCTAGATGGATGGTCGGGATCATTGATCTCGAACCATCCACAACTTTCAACAGCTTGAGAGAAAACATGTTATCGGCAATTATATCATGCTAATTTAGGAATGGATGGTTAAAATGACTCGCGACCCAAGGCTACTATGCTATATTTAGCGTTAACACTAAAAATGAAAAAAAAAAAAGTATTTTGACAAGTGCTTCTAAATATTGACACGCACTACTAGTAATATAGAAAGATTTTGGCTGTAGTCCAGGTTAGCTATATACATCCCTTGTACAAGGATAATTAACTAATGATTATTAATAGGGTTAGCGAGAATTTTGCACTTCCACAGAGATAAGCTGGAAATGAGTCGGGAGAAATCCATCTTATACAAACTTTACGTATTAAACATTTCAAGCTTTACATTTCATCAAGCTTGAAACATAGGGTGTGTTTGGCAAAGTTTTTGTTTTGAAGTTCATTTTTTAAATGACCGAAAACCAGTTTTCATTTTGGTCAAAGCTCATGGATGTTCGGTAGAAGTTTTGTCAAATTAAATTTCTACTTTCTTTTCTTGTTTCTTCCTTCCTTCTTTCGTCATCGTCGTATCCCTCTCCAGCCCAACACATAGACCACTTAACATAACGCTTGTGATGAGATCCAACCAACATGTAGCCCAACAGACGATTAAAGTTCTTACATGTACTTTTGGACCCCCTCAACGTGAGATTCAGGATATGCCCCGGCTCTTTGCAAGCTTCGAAATTACTCCCTAAACCATAACAAATGCCATGGAACTTCTCAATGATCATCTAACTTTTATAGCAGAATTAAGGGTTCGCAATGCAACATTTTCAAGAACTTGCCAGCAATTTATTCTCCTCTTTTCTTCCTTCAACAATTTGTTAGTCAACCTTAACTTGTAGTAGATATCCTTTTCTACGTTTAGGAAAGAGCATGAGGCAATTCTTGAAAGCAGGTGATCAAATCTGCCGTTACATGGAGAAATATAGGTCAATGACTTCCACACATAAGGTGAGTTGGGTTGATCAGGTGTTTGCTCTTTATTTTCCCCACTTTCTTGTCTTTGCTGCAAGAATCTTTCACGGCTGAATCTTTGAACTTGATAGCAGGTTATTAAGCTGTTAGGCTGGCCAATATTGTCCCGGATTTTCGCAAGAGTAACGAAGGATGTCGAGATCAATGGAAAGTTATAAAAAACTGTTTAGGTGATGTGTATAGTTGTGAAAAAGCTCCAGCCATAACAAGGAACCACACTCTGTGCAGTGCTTGGGGTATTGATGTCATGACTGCAAAAGAAAAAGGAAAATACAGTTGGTGTTGATCAATGTATTATACTGATTGTATATAATTGTCGAGGATGTAAAATTTTCAGTTCACATCAAGCTGAGGAGATGAAGCTATTCGAAGTAGAAGAAGAACAGTTCGAAGAATTTCTAATCTCCACATTAAGAGTTTCGAAACAACAGAGATGTTAATTTAGTGTACACAATTTAATGTCCTTCTATGACATCTTTTAGTGCCGAATGTGGAGGGTAAGTATTGAAAAGTAGAATGCGGTTATCAGTCTCCTTCCACACCCTCGTATGCTTATTAACAGTTGGTTAAGCTTTAAGCAGCAGATTTCGGTTTGCACGAGTACTTTTGGTGTGAAATTGGACTTTCACATTTTAAATTGTCACCTTTAAGAGCGCATAAAATTCTCCGTAATATTGTCATTAGAGGTATGGTAGAAGTGCAAACCAACTATATTTTGGAGTCCTTACTTCCACCAGATAATATGGCTGCTCGCAGTCTCATTTGCCACTAAAAATACATCGTAGGGAATGTTATTCACCATAGTAGGGCACGTCATTGAAGATTTGACTTGGAATTTTAATAAAGACTTCATAATCTTATTACTTAAGAAACAACAAAATTAAAAAACACTAAAAAAACAAAAAGATTATTAGTACTCCTAATCATTCTGAATTCAATTCAGCATCCATCTATGAAGCACCTGTTCTTGGTAGTCTGCACTTCCTCACGAAATCTTCAGCTAATCTGGATTCGAGGCCCTGCTCATCATTCTCCCGACTCCTGAAAACATGTGAGTAGCAGAGCTCAACATCATCATCATCATCCTCATCCTTACTGCCCTCACTCTCATCATCAACGTGAAATACAACAAAGCGGTCGTCGCGGAAATCAATGGTGATCATCTGATTAATCTCGACGTATAGAACTGCTGTCGGCTTACACGGGCCAAGAAGAACAAGGTTGAAATCGCAGTCGTTGACAAGGTCTGAGGATATTTGTCTACTCAAGAGTTTTATGGTGTTGGGACGAAATTGGCGTGTCGCCTTGAGGGCAGATCGAGTCAGCTTTTGTACTGAATCCAGGGTTAACAGCCTTTCAAGCTTGAAGCTTACCACCTTCAGTTCTGGATGTGCTAAGCAATAATCGGGAGTGTCGTGGCTGACCATTATTTCTTCTCGGCTGTTGCAGACCCGAAAGACGAACAGCCCTTCACCCTCTGGTATGTCATTCCACCAAAGCACACGAAGATTTACAGCCTCTGCTTCTTCCGATACAATCAACATGATTTCTCTCTCTCTCTCTCTCTCTGTGTGTTTCTTCTCTCTTTCTGGTTACTGACTTGTGAGGCTGAGGTCTCTCCTTGATGGACTTTTATATAGAGATTTCCTTTACCCAAAGCAGAATGGAAAAGGATTCCTTCACCAAATCACAATTCTATTCGCAAAGCAAAATATAAATCCTGGTAATGCTTTTCCTATATGGAATGGTACTTTAATTACCAGGATATTATCTTCTCCAATTTGGAATAGGAGAATGTTGTCGCTAAAAGCGTGACATGCGATGTCTGGAATTTGTCGCTAAAAGCTCTTTAATGCCAAAAGTTTTATTGGTAGACACTGCTGCAACATCAGGGACACGGATGCTCTTCGAGCTTCATACATAGCAATTGGACTACGGGGGGAACCATGCGACACATAGTCACCAAGACAGGATTTCAAATAAGATCAACCGACTTGAATGTTAGTGTAAATTCTCAAAAAGTTTAGGTAGTTGAGACCTCTTCTCCAACACATACTCCATCATGTCCAAACAAGAATGTTCATTTGCTACTGACTATTTCTTCAACGAGTCAGGTGGGCATCTTGACGGCCTACAAGAGTGTGTGGAGTCGATTGGTGCACTCCTCTTTTCTGCATTACACCTTTTATCAAACTTTGGACTTGGCCGGAATATATAGCGACATGTATCATTTGCACGTTTTCTTATATTTATGTCAATCATTTCTCCCTCTGATTAAGGTTAATTAGAAATAACATTGTCGCAACATATTTGTTACGAAATTGCTCTATATCTGAAAGCCTACATAGCAGTTCCAATGCTATGCCTCGAACCAATCAGCCATCTCTTCTACATAATGATTATGACCCAAAAACCAAGTGAATAGTGAATCATTCTTATTAGATTATTCGATAAGTACGACCAATCAATTCTAACTCTAAAAATAGAAAAATCTTCATCAAAGTTAAAGAAAGATCTTTCTTTTGAGGCCCCGTGGATAAGAATAAAATTGTTTTAAAACAGTTGAAAAATAATTTTATTCATGTTAATTAGAAATAACATTGTCGCAATATAGTTGTCACGAAATCGCTCTAAATAAATATATATAGAACACGATAAAGAAACACATGAACACAAGAATTCAGTGAACACTCAAATCCAATTTGCACAAGTCAGATTTACGATGCTCCTGTTCTCTCCGCTCACTCCGCTTCGGATAAATACAAGTCATATATCAACAATAGTATAAGTTACACAGATTTCCGAACTACAAATCAGTTAATTTTTTTGTCATTTAGAACAATTAGGGTCATTCTAGGATAATACTACTAGTTAGAGATTATCAGGAGATGTACAGTTCCATAGTGAAGAAGACAACGAAGATCTGCATAAAGTCCCTTTTGTTCCTCGTGGTTTCTATTGCTATTACTTTAATTCCACAATGCCATGGTTTCTTTCTTTCTTTTTTGCGTCAGAAACCTTTGGTGCTTTGACGTCCCTTTTCGTAATAACCGCTTCCATTGAAACTTTTTATTCTGAACAGAAAACTATGTGCTCATAGGTGCTTTAAATGCTTATTAGCAGAAAACTACCAACATAAACTTGTATTGTTTACCAAGCAACCAAGCCTGACAAACATCACAATTCTGAGAAAACTGCTCCAAAATCAGACTTTCCATCAATTTTAGCAATCATTGGTACTCCTGAATATTGGGAAGTCTTCTAGTTTCACAACCTTGAGCTAATGCAGCGCGCATGATAATAATCCTTACACTGAGACAATGTCAAGGAAATATACACATGATGTTGTTCACTGATCTTATCTTGGTCGATATCAACAGGACTTCATGCTTACTGAACGCGTTTCTGCTTTCCTTTTGTTTAGTGATGGGAAGGAAACTCTAGCTAGCTAGGTAGTTTAGGGGTCATCGAATGCAAGTTCAGAACCCAAAGGTCAAGAATCTAATCCAACACATGTTGATCTAGCATTCCTCAGCTTGTAACACATGTTGCTGCCACCGAAAGCATAAAAAAAAAACCGACATTAAAACTAGTCACTGCAGGCCTCAATAGTTGCATCAATTACATAATCTTTTTTTGATAGCAGATGACCTAAATTAAGTAATTGTAATTGTTATTAAAGCTGATCTGCACTCTTTCTGCATGTGAGATTTTGTTCCGGTGCGCATGCAACAAGCAAGGTGCATTAGCAAAAGCAGGGCCATTCTCGGGCACAATACCTCATTCATCATCCGCTGGTGGTAGCTGATTGAGATCAAACGCTGTACTACTACTACTACTACTACAATGCTGGACGCTGGCTTCTGCATCACCAGGAGATGTGACTTTGCTGGTAGGAGGTTTCTTCGCTAAACCCTTGTAGTGAAGCCTCTGGTGACCTCCAAGAGCCTGACCTGTTGGGAAAGCCTTGTCGCATGTCTTGCATTTGTACGAGTTTTGCTCCTCAAGCTTCGAACTCAAAGCCACTTCGCTGTCTTTCGTTTCTTCGGCCTGCTGCCTGATGGGACTCGCTTGATGCTTTTGTGCATCTTCGTTATCAACTGCATTGACTGTCGAGATCTGAGCTTTCTTGTGGCTAGATGTATGACCACCAAGTGCTTGGGGAGTTGGGAAGCACTTGCCACAAATACGACATTTGTACTTCTTAGGACCGGAATTTTCCTTTGTACTCAACTTCTCCGTTTCCTTCTTGGTGTCCTTTTTAATCCTCAACGTCCCGTTCGCAGTATCACTGAACCTATAATGAACTTGCTCCATGTTTCTGCTACCAGATCCATCCTTTGAGCTGGTCTTGCAACCATTGCTTTCTTCATTACCTTCTGATTTATCAGCATCCAATGGACTTTCCAAGGCAGTAACAGTGGAGAGCGTAACGGGATTTCTCCTTTCATGCAATTTTAGATCTAACATCGTCTTCCCATCTGCACTCTCATTGTTGCTGGAGGAAACATCTTGAGCGTTTTGGCCATCGGAACCGTCTTTCGAGCTGTATTTGCATACCTTACTACTCTCGTCTTTCTCATTCTCCGAGGCACTTCCATGCGATTTTTGATCTAACGCCGTCTTCCCATCAGTACTCTCATTGTGGCTGGAGGAAACATCTTGAGCGTTTGATCCGTCCTCCAAGCCGTATTTGCATTCCTTACTCTCGTCTTTCTCATTCTCCAAGGCAGTACTACCATTAAACACATGATCTGTTTCTTCCGTTTTTGGCTTTTTAGATACGGAGCCATGATCTCTTTCTTCAACTCCACTGCTTGTCTCCTCGCGGCTACGCTTATTCATTAGGGCCAACAACTCTACTGGATCTAAGCTGAGAAGACTTAGGAGACGACTAACGGTGTCACGCAACTGCTCTTCCTCTAAGCTCGTAAGCTCAGACGACCTGGACCACCGGGTGGCGGCCACGGTCTTCGTCCTATGTCCCTTGCCTTTCACCGGCCAACTCGGTAAACGACCGTCTGTATCAACCGATTGTGGTGGTGGTGGTGTAGCAGCTAATTCCTTACCGTTGTTACGAAGGAGATGGATTCTCCGGTGACCACCTAAAGCATTATCTGAGCTGAATTCCATGAAGCAGTCCGGAGAGACTGGTCTTCCATCCTCTTTTCGCCGATCCTCCTCTTTCAAGCCTCGATTCTTCAGCTTTACCAACAGTTTCCCGTCGTGGGGAACTGGTGGAGGTTGCTGTTGAGACCCTTTGGTCCTTTCGGACTGATTTGGAAGATGATCACTCTCCATGGTAGAAGCCAAAAAAAGGCTAGTCAAACTGGAAAACAAAGGCTACAGGAAGAACTTTTGTGGTGAAGGGTCAGTAAGATGGAGTATTGAAGATGGATCATGAATATGAAGAATCAGTTTGATCATGGACTTTATATAGTTTTTTCCTTTACCCAAAACAGAACGGAAAAGCTCTTCCTTCGCCTAATCCTAAACAAACTATGATTGATTTAATAGTTTTTTTTTTTTGAGCCGTTTAATAATTCCTGTGCGTTAAGCCATTGGATAAGCAATATAACTAAAAATTAAAAACACAATTATTTGCAAAGTTTCATCGCTATCTAGATAAACTAATATGACTAATTAACATGTGTCTTTTGTAATCACCCTTACATGGGACATCTATAGCGCAAAGTTCTTTGGTTGCTATCTTTGCAACGTATAAAAGGAAAAACATGTGTTGCAGATATGTAACTTGGGTATAATTTTTCTCTCGTGTAACACAACTAAGCCTGGTGTTGCTCGGGTATATTAGGTACGGATAAGTATATAATAAGATAAGCGAGAAATGCAATAGAACTCAATGACATCCCTTTCGCTCAACAAACCATGACATTGAAATATACGGCATATACAGACCTAACATATAAAAGTATCAAATCAGTATCTCAAATTACTTCTGGACCCCAATGATTCCAGAAGTGGACGGACATGAACGATCATTAAATGTTATCAAGAGCAAACGTGTAAATAACAGAAAACAAATCTTAAAGGCGCATGACCTTTATCTTTGTTTTAAATCATTGAATACGACTTTGCGCTATAATTAACTCAGCATCAATCAAGAATCCCCATGGTGTTCCAAGAATTTGTGCTATACATTGGTTCCAACCCTCAACCCTCTTGACACGGTCACCACCTATTGCAATTTCCTTCCCGAATGGATTATATCTCAAGGTTTTAGAAAAAGTCGAAGAGCGGAAAATAGTTAGAGGTGCAAAGTAAGGAAATGAAGCTATTAGAAGGAGAAGAAGACCAGTTCAAAGAACTTTTGATCTCCTCATTCAGAGTTACAACACATAGCTAGACGTGGTTTTTGCCGACACTTGGAAGTTAGAGCATCGTTAGTTGTGATAACTAATGTCAATAAATCACCTCCATCCCTTGCTAACTGCAACTTGAAATTTAATAAGAGAGAAATAGTTTAATTCCTGAGAAAGGTTTTCAGTACAATCAACCAGTTGATGCTGCTACAAAAAAAAATTATAAATAAGGTGGTGGTGCAAACATTCGCTATTAACCGAACAATTGAATATATTTTAAAGCCCGAGGATTGACACCGTAAAGAGTACTATCATCGCTGTTGGAAAGAACTTGGAGATGATCCCATTTGCTGAATTTGGAGAAGGAGAAGGAGCCATCCATTCAGAATTTACGGTGATGAACAGTTTTTGACCTGCTGCAGCACAATGCTGGCCAACACCACAAATGTACCACTTCCGCCCCGGAGTTGCAAGCACAATTGCGTCATTTCCAGACGTTAGAGCTTCAGTCAATGCCGGCTTAATGCAACTCTCGAAACCCGTTCCGTTAACCTTGAAGACGCTGTGAGCGCCAACAGGATACTGAAAAACTGCGAAAATAAGCAGTTTGATAGAGTGAGAAAACAACATTTATAAGTAGAAAATTAGATTGTTACGGCTACTAAAGATGGATAAAAACCAAAGGTTCTTGTTAGAAATATACCAAGCCTGTCTCCAACCCTAAAATCCTTGCCATGTGCCCATGTCTGGTAATCGAAATTCGTAGTCCACCCTTTGTCATCTCCAACTATGAAGTCTTTAGCAGAAACCACGGCCGGAGAAATAATGGCAAGGATGACGAAGAAACCCAACATATTGGAAGCCATGAAGATTAGACTTGCTCTCTTCCTCTCTTTGTCCCTTGTTTTCAAAGAAGTGCGAGTTACAACTTGCTCGAAAGTTTGAGTTGGGAGTACATTGAGAGGCAAAGCAGTCTTGTATTTATAGTTTCCTATCTGAGGAATCAAGTCAAGGTCGGCATGGCTATGCGCGTACAGCGGGAAAGCTTGTCTCTTGTGCTAGCTCGTGGACGGCTATACTGCTGGGTTAGATTTGTCTTGACAAATGGCTTACCAAAGCAATGGACGGCCCAAGGGACCCGCGTAGATGCACTTCCAAAGCCTATTGTTTGGTGACACCTTTTTGTTATTTACTCCCCGGCCCTCGTAAATTGATCTTTTTCACACATATTAAAGATTTAGTTCATATGTTGTGTGTTTTTATTTTATTCTTTAGAGACAGGAGAGTATGAAAGTGGTCCAAGAGTGAGAATGAGGTAGTTGAGTGTTCAATGTAGTGAGAGAAGCATAATAAATATGTTAAAGAAAGTGAGTTATCAGGGAAAAAATAAATTGGTAAAAAGTTAAGTCTGGACAGAGAAATATAATAAAAAAATGTAAAAAAAAGTAAATATGTACAAATATTTACATCTTAATTTGAAAAGTGAATAATTTTTGTGAAATAACCCAAAAAAAGAAATATCATCATCTTTTGTGGGACCGAGAGAGTACTATCTAATGCGAAGTGTAATTGTTCGAGTAGAGTGCGACTGTTAAACTTCTTCAGCATACTCTTCCACATCTTGCTTTATCACTTAAAATTGTATTACTGACAAAATATAAGTTTCTAGTAAAAAAATAAATGTTATCCATGTGCATTTGAGGTATAAATAGACTTGGAAAGCTTTTGGCTGCAACTATGATCATAAGATTATATATAGTCAGTGCTATTTTTACAGATATTTCTAACGATAATTTTTAAAGCTACTTTTAGCGTCACTAATTAAAATTACTAAAATATCTCTAACAAAAATTTGTAATAGTACTTTTTAGCGTCACTAAATAAAAATTATTAAAGACATTTAACGATCATTAATTATTGCTAAGTGAAAGGTTGTAACTATGTTCCTATAATCTATCTAGCAGCCAGAATTTTTCCCTTAAAATTCTGATAAAATTTCATAAGAAGTGTAAACACGATCACTTATTTGCCATTAAAAAGGGTTATGTGGTTCATAATTACAATCATTTATATTCTAATAATAACCGTATCCCCTCTTAGCCTACAATATTTGTATACAATTATTTTTACCGTTACCATTTTCTTTTCAGCTCTCTGCTCCGGATGGCTTCCATTATAGAAGGTATACGCGGGGAGGGACCAAACAAAGTGATGGGCGACAGTAGTTTATCGAGGCTCACCACACTTGGCATGGCGGACACAATAGAGCCCTTCCATCCAAAATTCTGCTTTGAACTTTGTCGCTGAAAGTGTAAATGTTGTAGCTAATTTATACTTTGTCACTTTTAGCATAACTTTGTCACTGAAAGTGTAAATGTTGTAGCTAATTTATACTTTG
This sequence comes from Escallonia herrerae, assembly GCA_033070095.1. Classification (NCBI taxonomy): domain Eukaryota; kingdom Viridiplantae; phylum Streptophyta; class Magnoliopsida; order Escalloniales; family Escalloniaceae; genus Escallonia; species Escallonia herrerae. Next base: position 417,492 of record JAVXUP010000105.1, on the reverse strand, counting down.
TCACTAAAAGTGCAAATTTGCAACTAGTTTAAGTGACCTAGTTTCTCTTTTTGGATTTAAATAGAACTGTATTATTCTTATTCAAACTAAAAACATATTAAACCAATAAAAATCAAATAAACTTGGCTTAAAATTTACTAATTAGTGAGAGAAACAAATGCAAAAGCTATACATCAACAGAAGGCATCGAGTTCCAAGAATATCTAAACCGATTATTCACTGTTCAAGAATTCTTGTTTAAGCAGTTCATACCATCCACACATAGTGTGTTGATCTAAGATTTCAATTCTTCTTTGTTTCAGCAGTAACATCTTGTTCTATGGAGCTAAGGTCCAAAATATATCCTACCCTCTCAGGACAGTCTTCTATCTCGTGTTAGAAAGGTGACTTGGAAATGGCGCACTTACATAAAAAAAAGGAAGTTACCATTTCACTAATAGATCTCGTGTAATTGCAAATATTTACTTGTAGCATACCATATCTCAATGGATTGATGTAATTTTTCTACTTCTTGTACATTCCCATAATGATGGTGTTTTTAAAAATCTTTGAGGAAGAAATGGCGGCCTAAGGCTCAATCAGCACCCATGGAGACAAGCAAAATATCATCAACTAGGCCACCCCTCTTATTTCATTTTCTTAGTTAGAAAAGATCATTTTTTTTGTGCCAAACGTTACAACAAGATGAAATTAAGTAAAAACAACATCTCTTTAAGGAGGGCAGATAACCAAGATGGTGTGGAGCTTGATCCTAAGTTATCTTCATCGAGTCATCTCGAGCAATGTCGGTAAGAACATGAGGTGCCTTATTGATTAATAGCCCGACCGCAAAAATTAAATTTGCAGTTATCGAGACTGTTATTTAATGAAAAGCAAACATGAACTACGATTACAATCGAGGTGGAGACACATTCTATATATAGTAACGTGTTGATAATAACAACAAAGTCCTCTTCTCATACAAGGTGTTTAAATCCTGTTGCTATCCTATCCTGGCTACGCACTTCTTGACCGCTCTTGGGTCCATCTCCCATGACACGTCAACTTTTCAACAGTCAATGTTCAACACTCTCAAGCCGGCCAAACTAACACGTACGCTCAAGTGACGTGCACCCTGCTCTCTTTCTCATAAAATCTCTAAATGTTCGATGTCAGCTTCCCCCAGCTCAAAGGGGCCGGTCTCCCCGACTTCAAGGGGGTCGGCCTTCCCAACCTTAAGGGGTCGGCCTACCTTCTTCCTTCATCCCTAAAGGACTCTTCTCCTTACCCCTTGGAAGCTTCCTTTCTTCACCAGTCACGAACTTCACTTTTTACCCTTTAGGGACTCATTTCCTCACCCCTTAGGGGGCTCCCTCTCTTTGGGGGCTCACTTGCCTCACCATTTGTTCTCTCCTTCCCTTAGGAGCTTAATGATCCATGACCTCCATCACCATGCTCGAGCGCCTTCTTTCCATCGCGTGCTTCTGGCACGACGTCTGTCTCCGCAACACCCGTCACCGCACCTTAACCGTTGTCTCCACATCACGTGCCTCTGACACGACGCTCACTTCTGCAACAGATGTTTCCATGCCCATGCGTCATTCATACATCATGTGCCCCTGACACGATGCCCACTTTCATAATAAACATCCCGTCACGCCCATGCACCACTTTGCTTATACAGTCACACCCTGTGGCTCTCTGTCACACTACCATGCCGTCAGCACCGTATACATTCTGTTGCGCCCACCTGTCGTGCCGCTTATATTGTCACGCCCCCAGTTCTTTTTCACACTACCACGCCCCTTGTGTTGGTCCATCCTTTCACCACAATATGCGCACCTTACCTTGGTCGTAAAATATGCTTTGGCCCACTCTCCGGAGTGTGCAGCATGCCACGAGATAAGCGATTCCTCCAGAACACTATATCCACTAGGAAACTTCAAGTGCTTTCAGCACGAAGACTCCTCTTTTTCTAGGCAGACAACTCTTTCGAGATGTTACCTTGGCCCGTCGGGTAGGCAACTCTTCCTGGACACTACTTTGGTGTGCTCCGAGTGCTCCAATACAAGTAATCACCCTAGAGGGATAGGCAAATCTTCCAGTGACACTATCTCTGCAGGGGATCTCCAAGTGCTCCGGCATGAAGACTCATCTTCTGTCAAGTAGACGGCTCCTCCAGGATGCTACCTCAGCCTTTTGTGTACGAAACTCTTTGAAAAACTACCTTGGTGTGCCCTAAGTGCTTCGATAGAAGGACTCATCCTGTGAGGACTACCTCCGCCATGGAGCTCCAAGTCTCTGACATGAAGACTCTCATTCAGTCAGGTAGACGGTTTCTTTGGGATGCTACCTTGGTGCATCGGGTAGGCGACTCCTATAAGACACTACCTTGGCGTGCTCTGGCAGAAAGACTCACCCGTGGGATACGCTCACTCTCTAAGACATTATCTCCACCAGGGTGGCTGTGTGACTAGCCTACGTGCTCCGCCAATAGGGGCTTTTCATCGACACCCTTAGGCACTATGATCCCTGGGTCACTCTGAAAAGGGAGCATATTCGCGTCTTGTTTGCTGGGCAGTTAAGCATTGAGCCTTCCCCACTGCTGCAAGGTCCTTGACGTCTCTCACTACCTATGAGACTCTGCAAGGGCTTTGGAGTCGTGGCTTGATCAAAGGGGTTCTCTGGCCACATTGGCGCTGTATGAGCCAGTCTTGCCAGACAGATAGAGCAATGCTATGAGGAGTAGACCGTGTGAATATGCGATGCGACAGTCCATGGAGTACCACACCTATGGGCTCCTCAGTGACGTGCCACTCTTGGGGAAGCACCATGTGTCAGCTGATGATATCATCATCTCAACCCCTGTAAATAAGGACTTGAGAATTCATTTAAGGACTCTGCACATTTTTTTTACAAAACTCATAGACATAGAAAAGTACAGAGACCTTGACTTTGGACCTAAGCATCGGAGTGACTATCGTTGTGTATTTATCTCGAGCCATCGCCCTCGCAGCATTGCCACTCTTCATGCTCTGTCTAGAAAGTCCTTGGTCTCTGTCCTTACTCCATCCTTGCTTTGTCCCACATCAGCATACTTGACATTTGACTCGGACTGCATTCTTTGTGGCACCTCCACATCTACCGCAAACCCACTTCCTTGGCATCAAATCCCTACTTGTTTTTGTAAGTAATAAGGCTTCTCGTGCTACTAAAGCCTTAGCTACCACTGCGCTAGAGCAATGCAAGATCGGCAGACTGGAAGCCAACAATAAACCAACCTCCCCCTATACTGACAACATGCACCTCAGATCCCTTTCCTGAGTTAGATAACTAGCTGTCGTTAAAACTTTCCTTAAGAAAATATTTAGCATGTGGTTGCAAGGATACTGAAGGCATAGTTAGAGAACTTGCTTGCTTGAATTCCAAGAGCAACTGCAATTACTAAAGTTTTTGTGGTAAGGACAATATATACGCCACATACTTGAGGCCACAAGTGTCGCAAATTTTGGCCTTCATCCCCCATGAAGCAGGTGTGTCAACTGAGCTATTTAGGATAATACTTGAAACAAGAAATACTAAAGATAAAACTCAACAAAGTCACTAAATTAAGAAAATGGATCATTGTCTCAGTGTCCATTCCATATGCCGGACACAACTCACCATAAAAAAGAGGTTTCTACTACGCTTAGACTCTATTTGACAAAACTTTTTTTTTTTTTCAGTTTTCAAAAAAAAATTAAAAAGCAGTTAAATTTTTTTTTTACAAAAAAAGTGGGTGTTTGATAACCCAGTTTTTTTTTGTGGTGGTTTGCGGTGGAGATGGTGGAGCGTGGCAGTGGCCGGCGGTGGTCGTCGACGACGGTAGGCGACAGTTGCCAGCCGTGGTCGCCAGCGGCTGGTCGGCAATGGCTGCAGGCACTGGTCGTCGCCAGACGCCGCGGCCGACAGCAGTTGCCAGAAGAGTCATCAACCATTTGTGCCCTTAATAAGAAGATATCTAAAATACTTTTGAGGTGTTAGTAGTGAAAATTAAGACCTTATATATTAGTATAATGGATTTGCAGAGTTCAAGAAAATTTTCTACTCTTATAAAATTTAGGAAATTATACCAATAATACCTACGATTTTTTTAATAATAAATTATAGCAAGTCATGATGCATGTGTGACTTTACTGAGTAGATATTTTTAAAGCAATTTTGGGATGTTAGTAGTGAAAATTAAGACCTTATATGTTAGTATATTGAATAGGTTTTCTACTCTTATAAAGTTTAGTGAAATTATGCCAATAATACATGTGAATTTTTTATAATAATATGTAACACCCCAGAAAATCCGGAGTTCGGCCGCCCCAAACTCCCGGGTCATTAACCTACCTGATCACATCACACCTGTCAGACCTGTTCACTAACGCATATTTCAAATCATCTAATTCAGCATCAACTCAAATTTCTCAAAATACAAAATCATCAACTACTTAGCTTACATTATTACAACTTAGGTTCTTCCCAATTCAAACTCTTAAGAACAAATTAATAGTATCGACCCGCGGAGGGGTCTTACTATACAATGGTGATGGGCTCATCGGAATCTCACACAGACTCTAACCCATTACCGAACATGCTACATTTGATCTTCACCTGTAGAAAGGAGCCAAACGAAGGGTGAGCTTTTGAGAGCTCAGTAAGGTTGTACAAGGATTACAAAAGAAATTATAACACGACTCCGAAAAATCCAACCGACGATGATTTTCAAAACACTTCGAACGATCAAAACTCAATGATTACGCAAAATGATCAAAGTTCATCAGAAATAGATGCCAAACTAAATATTAACAATCTGAACAAAATCTAAAACGATCAATAAAAGATCTTTTTCAAGTCATCATTTCCAAAATACAGCAAATTTTCCAAGGGATTCAACCCAAGCACAAATCATTTCCAATAATACGATGAAGGCTTGTCAAGGGATTTTTAACCCAAGTACAAATCCTTCTAACTAAATACGATGAATATTTGTCAAGGGCTTTCAGCCCAAGCACAAATCATTCTAGCTAATAAAATCAAAAATCAATGTTGATCCTGGGCGATTGCAATGCCATTATGGCAAGCTAATACCGTATATACATGCATGATGTACTAAAATAATTACTAGTCCACTTGGGTACTAGCCTGCGTTTCATGCAGGATTCAACCAGCCTTATACCGCCTCCCCACTAAATAGGTACCCAGGTCAACACAGAAAATCAACAATATAAATGAGCGTTAACATAAGCTCATATCCCCGAAATCAATTCGGGTTCTAATAACAATCGCATATTGATGTAAGTCATTGTTCGGAATTCCAGAAGAAAATCACAAATAAATAGCTAAAACAATTGCGAAACATTATCGAATTTATGTGCAACAATTCAGAAGAACGGATACACAAAATTATCAAATTTGCTCAACCCGCAGTACAGGTGGGCATCACAAGATTTCTAATTAATCGATTCAGGTTCAACATTAGGGTTTTTTGGGCAAGAGCATGTTGATATCAATACATAACTCAGAGTTCGGCATTAGCTGTAAATATATCAAAGGAGTACTTATGAGTACAAGTAATCAAATAAGGGTTCAGACAAAAGTCCTTACCCAAGGTTCAGATAGAATCCCTTACATGGATCCACAGCTAAATAATCCTAACCGGAAGTCTTTAGCTTTAACCTAAACGGAATAATCGAATCATTAGAACACAGGCTACATTACAATATTATAACTTAATACGGACTCACACATACTCCCAAAATGAACCCCCCTCACTGGGTATGTAAAATTATCAAAACGCCCCTGGGGTGTAAAATTACCAAAATGTCCCTCTCAGACTTAATCACCCAAACGGTCTTCCCGTAAGTAGAATCACCCAGATAACCTTACTGTATGTCAATTTACACAAAAAAATACCTTTTGCTTGTAAAATTACCAAAATACCCCCTCGGGGTGACAAATTACTAAAATACTCCCGTTACACTTTAATCATCAAAATGACTTTTCCATAAGCAAAGTCACTAAAATAATATTACTGTATGTAAATTTACTTCAAAATACTTCTTATCGATAAAATTATCAAAATGCCCGTTCTGGGCGGTAAATTTCCAAAACACCCCTGGGGGTTTTCGACACCGGGAAAATCTCAAAAATATCTTAAACTGCTATTTTAAGCATCCCGATATCATTTCTGTACTAAAAAGTCTTTTACAAAATTTTCACCAGAAAATCCCGAACCGGTGTCCAGACCGAACGCTAAAAGGCCAGTTTCGTGAAAAATACCTATCGGCCTTAGAATGGCACAAAATTTTATACAATGACTCATACCAGTAAAATAGGGTACCCTAATTTAGCGCCATTTGCGGATTCCAAAAATTCCTGAAAAATTCTAGAGTGTAATTATCGTAAAAATATTGGGAGTTACAGTTTTGGACTTTGTCAAATTCTGACCCTAGATATTTATAAAATTTCGTGGAAGGCTGCCTAAATTATTTTTCTATTTTTAGCGACAATAACACTTACTATTCAAATCACACACACACACACACACACACACTATTGCACCCTGAAATACACACCTGTCTTCTACCTTGGCCAAGCACACACCCAATTCAGTAATACACGCCACTCTTCCAAATACTCCAAAAACCCTACACAAATGACTTTACACCTAAATACTTACACTAACGTACAATTAACACATCTAACCCACATAAATTTCATATGTACATACCCATAACCATGAACACACTCACACCCGTAATACACATATCCACACATGAACGTCTCACTTACACACCAATCCATGGAAACAATTATATTTATGTATCAAAAACATGAGCTACACCATTAATCTCATACCCGAGCTCTCCTTCTTCTTGCGGCAAGCACACTCACTGCTGCAACTCTCATCCAACTCACCTGCACACACTTCACTCTTACTCACAGCCCTCTCCTTTAACAAACATGCTCACACATAATTTTATCACCCACGTATGTAAAAATACACACAATTACGCCTATTAATCCTCTAACCGAATCTTGAAAATCCCAGAAAACACTTGTCCTGCACAGCCATGTTCATGGCCTCCACACTTACCCCACAGTTACTAAAAACACACATAAACCCAAAAACACACACTATATTAAGCATGATAGAGGTTTGTGGGGGGTTTTACCTGTTGAATTTGACTCAAATCTTCCTCCTTCCTCGCTGTTTTTTTCTTCCCCCTCCTCTATTTCTTGTTCTGTTATGTTTATCTTGTTCTTTTTTTATTTGTTTTTTTCCTTTTCTGTTTGTTTTTTTCCTTTTCTTTTCTTCACCCGAAATCTTTATCCACCCATTATTAAATGATTAAATTAGCTTGGTCACTCAAGCTGGTAGGTGGTGGCAAACCCTAAAAAACATGATTTTTTAAATTATTTTTATAAAATTACAAAAGACCCCCCAAACTTTACATAATTACAAAATAAACTCCAAAATTTGTGTAATTGCATTTAAGCTCCAAAATTATTCTAATAATTCTAAATTTAATTAAATGCCCCTAAAACATATACTGGCGCTCATTTCACCACCAAGAACATTAATTACCTTTATGCCGCCAGAGTTTTCTAAAATTACGAAAATGCCTTCAAAATTTCAAAAATTACATTTTTATCCCTAAAATCTCTGTAAGCTCTTTTGCACCACTAATGCTCGAACATTACTTAAATTTAATACCTGTTTATTTTTTGGAGCCCAGATGGTATTTTTAACCACCTCCCGAAGTTCGGGATATTACATAATAAGTTATAGTAATGAGTCATGATGCAAGTGTAACTTTAATAAGTAGAGGTTTTTAAAGTATTTTTGAGGTGTTAGTATTGAAAATTAAGACATTATATGTAATTTTATTGAATAGGTAGAGTCTTAGGAGGTGCATAATTAGTTTTCTACTCTTATAAAGGTTAATAAAATTATATCAATAATACATGCGAATTTTTAAATATTAAATTATAGTAAAGAGTCATGATACATGTGCGTCTCTAATAAGTAGAAGTGAGAAATGAATATGATATCAAAACACATGTGCGTCTCTAATAAGTAGAAGTAAGAAAGGAATGTGATATCAAAACAAAGAGTCATGACCCATATGTATCTGTAATTAGTAGAAGCGAAAAAGGAATGCGATAAAGTAATTAGTCATGATGCAAGTGTAACTTTAATAAGTAAAGGTTTTTAAAGTATTTTTGAGGTGTTAGTAGTGAAAATTAAGACATTATATGTAAGTATATTGAATAGGTAGAGTTTTAGGAAGTGCATAATTAGTTTTCTACTCTTATAAAGATTAATAAAATTATGTTAATAATACCTGTGAATTTTTAAATATTAAATTATAGTAAAAAGTCATGGTACACGTGCATCTCTAATAAGTAGAAGTAAGAAAGGAATTTGATATCAAAACACATGTGCGTCTCTAATAAGTAGAGTAAGAAATAAATGTGATGTCAAAACAAAGAGTCATGACCCATATGTATCTGTAATTAGTAGAAGTGAAAAAAGAATGCGATATAGTAATGAGTCATGATGCAAGTGTAACTTTAATAAGTAAAGGTTTTGAGTTTTCAAAGTATTTTTGAGGTGTTAGTAGTGAAAATTAAGACATTATATATAATTATATTGAATATATAGAGTTTTAGGATGTGCATAATTAGTTTTCTACTCTTATAAAAGGTTAATAAAATTATGTTAATAATACCTGCGAATTTTTAAATATTAAATTATAGTAAAGAGTCATGGTACACGTGCATCTCTAATAAATAGAAGTGAGAAATGAATGTAAAATCACAACACATGTGTGTCTCTAATAAGTAGAAGTAAGAAAGAAATGTGATGTCAAAACAAAGAGTCATGACCCATATGTATCTTTAATTAGTAGAAGTGAAAAAGGAATGTGATATCAAAACAAACTGGATGACGTGTCGCATAATTAAAAGGGGTAAAAAGGGAAAAGAGTGCCAGCAAAAGCTTATGTGTCACCTTGACAACGTACAAAGCTTCGTCTATTATATATTTATTAGTCTAGTAACCCGGACAAGTCCGGGTTCGTTATATTTAACGACTTATGTATTCCTACGTTTAAGTATCAATATATTTTGGTAGAGTTAAGGTTGGTTATTTAGGCGTTATGTCGATGATTTTGAACTAAATTTTATTTATATTCGCGTGAAGCGAACCATCAAATTTAGTATATGTCGCATTCATGCATTTCATGTATATATCATCATAATATAAAGAAACGCTAAGAAAAATATATAACTAAAAATGTTCAAAAATAGTAAATATCGAACTAATTCTACATTTTTTACATTTGAGAAATATCGTACGAACGATAGTTATAGATAATATTAAAAGAACAATTGTACGGTTCTTTTTAGTATTATTTATCCTATGCGATTAGGTAAAATATGTCAAATGGACAAAAATTTTGTTCAAGTCTAATTTATCGTATAGATTGTGATAGAAATAAAATACAAATAATTTAATATATTAACTAAGTATAGCATAAAAAAATCTCCAACTGATAAGATATAAAATTAATTAAATATAAAATTTTGTCTCTCATGTTTTTACATTATTTATTAGTTAGAGTTTTTTGAAAGCGCAAGTAATCTAATAATTGATGACGCGTAGAACTTATGACTTAATACTTATAATTGATTTTTTTTCGGCATTTAAAAGGAGTAAATGATTTCAGTTTGAGAGGTTGAGGTAATCTAACTAAAAATTAATTTGTGAAAGTGAATTTCAATTTTGGCATTTTGAAGTGTGTTTGAACATTAAGTCAAATAAGGTGCGATTCCTTTTTTTCTTAAAAGATTTTTTTAGGTGTTTATGATTTTCATTTCAAAGTTTGCGCTATTTAAGTAAAACTAATTCTTGGATACACATCTATTTTGATATTTTGACGTATCTTAAAAAAATAAGTCATTTTTTGTTTGAATATTGCTTTCATAAAATAAAAATTAAAAAAACCTTTACAGCCTCTGCTTCTTCCGATACAATCACCATGATTTCTCTCTCTCTCTCTCTGTTTCTTCTCTCTTTCTGGTTACTGACTTGTGAGGCTGAGGTCTCTCCTTGATGGACTTTTATATAGAGATTTCCTTTACCCAAAGCAGAATGGAAAAGGATTCCTTCACCAAATCACAATTCTATTCGCAAAGAAAAATATAAATCCTGGTAATGCTTTTCCTATATGGAATGGTACTTTAATTACCAGGATATTATCTTCTCCAATTTGGAATAGGAGAATGTTGTCGCTAAAAGCGTGACATGCGATGTCTGGAATTTGTCGCTAAAAGCTCTTTAATGCCAAAAGTTTTATTGGTAGACACTGCTGCAACATCAGGGATACGGATGCTCTTCGAGCTTCATACATAGCAATTGGACTAAAGGGGAACCATGCGACACATAGTCACCAAGCTAGGATTTCAAATAAGATCAACCGACTTGAATGTTAGTGTAAATTCTCAAAAAGTTTAGGTTGTTGAGACCTCTTCTCCAACGCATACTCCATCATGTCCAAACAAGAATGTTCATTCGCTACTGACTATTTCTTCAACGAGTCAGGTGGGCATCTTGACGGCCTACAAGAGTGTGTGGAGTCGATTGGTGCACTCCTCTTTTCTGCATTACACCTTTTATCAAACTTTGGACTTGGCCGGAATATATAGCGACATGTATCATTTGTACGTTTTCTGATATTTATGTCAATCATTTCTCCCTCTGATTAAGGTTAATTAGAAATAACATTGTCGCAACATATTTGTTACGAAATTGCTCTATATCTGAAAGCCTACATAGCAGTTCCAATGCTATGCCTCGAACCAATCGGCCATCTCTTCTACATAATGATTATGACCCAAAAACCAAGTGAATAGTGAATCATTCTTATTAGATTATTCGATAAGTACTGCCAATCAATTCTAACTCTTAAAATAGAAAAATCTTCATCAAAGTTAAAGAAAGATCTTTCTTTTGAGGCCCCGTGGATAAGAATAAAATTGTTTTAAAACAGTTGAAAAATAATTTTATTCATGTTAATTAGAAATAACATTGTCGCAATATAGTCGTCACGAAATCGCTCTAAATAAATATGTATAGAACACGATAAAGAAACACATGAACACAAGAATTCAGTGAACACTCAAATCCAATTTGCACGAGTCAGATTTACGACGCTCCTGTTCTCTCCGCTCACTCCGCTTCGGACAACTCGGCCTACACCTTCTATCTTTAGCCATAAATACAAGTCATATATCAACAATAGTATAAGTTACACAGATTTCCGAACTACAAATCAGTTAATTTTTTTGTCATTCAGAACAATTAGGGTCATTCTAGGATAATACTACTAGTTAGAGATTATCAGGAGATGTACAGTTCCATAGTGAAGAAGACAACGAAGATCTGCATAAAGTCCCTTTTGTTCTTCGTGGTTTCTATTGCTACTACTTTAATTCCACAATGCCATGGTTTCTTTCTTTCCTTCTTTCTTTTTTGCGTCAGAAACCTTTGGTGCTTTGACGTCCCTTTTCGTAATAACCGCTTCCATTGAAACTTTTTATTGTGAACAGAAAACTATGTGCTCATAGGTGCTTTAAATGCTTATTAGCAGAAAACTACCAACATAAACTTGTATTGTTTACCAAGCAACCAAGCCTGACAAACATCACAATTCTGAGAAAACTGCTCCAAAATCAGACTTTCCATCAATTTTAGCAATCATTGGTACTCCTGAATATTGGGAAGTCTTCTAGTTTCACAACCTTGAGCTAATGCAGCGCGCATGATAATAATCCTTACACGGGTAGAAAAGGGGATACAACCAATCTACAAACCTGAGACAATGTCAAAGAAATATACACATGATGTTGTTCACTGATCTTATCTTGGTCGATATCAACAGGACTTCATGCTTACTGAACGCGTTTCTGCTTTCCTTTTGTTTAGTGATGGGAAGGAAACTCTAGCTAGCTAGGTAGTTTAGGGGTCATCGAATGCAAGTTCAGAACCCAAAGGTCAAGAATCTAATCCAACACATGTTGATCTAGCATTCCTCAGCTTGTAACACATGTTGCTGCCACCGAAAGCATAAAAAAAAAACCGACATTAAAAGTAGTCACTTCAGGCCTCAATAGTTGCATCAATTACATAATCTTTTTTTGATAGCAGATGACCTAAATTAAGTAATTGTAATTGTTATTAAAGCTGATCTGCACTCTTTCTGCATGTGAGATTTTGTTCCGGTGCGCATGCAACAAAGTAAGGTGTGCATTAGAAAAAGCAGCGCCATTCTCGGGCACAAAACCTCATTCATCATCCGCTGGTGGTAGCTGATTGAGATCAAACGCTGTACTACTACTACTACTACAATGCTGGACGCTGGCTTCTGCATCACCAGGAGATGTGACTTTGCTGGTAGGAGGTTTCTTCGCTAAACCCTTGTAGTGAAGCCTCTGGTGACCTCCAAGAGCCTGACCTGTTGGGAAAGCCTTGTCGCATATCTTGCATTTGTACGAGTTTTGCTCCTCAAGCTTCGAACTCAAAGCCACTTCGCTGTCTTTCGTTTCTTCGGCCTGCTTCCTGATGGGACTCGCTTGATGCTTTTGTGCATCTTCGTTATCAACTGCATTGACTGTCGAGATCTGAGCTTTCTTGTGGCTAGATGTATGACCACCAAGTGCTTGGGGAGTTGGGAAGCACTTGTCACAAATACGACATTTGTACTTCTTAGGACCGGAATTTTCCTTTGTACTCAACTTCTCCGTTTCCTTCTTGGTGTCCTTTTTAATCCTCAACGTCCCGTTCGCAGTATCACTGAACCTATAATGAACTTGCTCCATGTTTCTGCTACCAGATCCATCCTTTGAGCTGGTCTTGCAACCATTGCTTTCTTCATTACCCTCTGATTTATCAGCATCCAATGGACTTTCCAAGGCAGTAACAGTGGAGAGCGTAACGGGATTTCTCCTTTCATGCAATTTTAGATCTAACATCGTCTTCCCATCTGCACTCTCATTGTTGCTGGAGGAAACATCTTGAGCGTTTTGGCCATCGGAACCGTCTTTCGAGCTGTATTTGCATACCTTACTACTCTCGTCTTTCTCATTCTCCGAGGCACTTCCATGCGATTTTAGATCTAACGCCGTCTTCCCATCAGTACTCTCATTGTGGCTGGAGGAAACATCTTGAGCGTTTGATCCGTCCTCCAAGCCGTATTTGCATTCCTTACTCTCGTCTTTCTCATTCTCCAAGGCAGTACTACCATTAAACACATGATCTGTTTCTTCCGTTCTTGGCTTTTTAGATACGGAGCCATGATCTCTTTCTTCAACTCCACTGCTTGTCTCCTCGCGGCTACGCTTATTCATTAGGGCCAACAACTCTACTGGATCTAAGCTGAGAAGACTTAGGAGACGACTAACGGTGTCACGCAACTGCTCTTCCTCTAAGCTCGTAAGCTCAGACGACCTGGACCACCGGGTGGCGGCCACGGTCTTCGTCCTATGTCCCTTGCCTTTCACGGGCCAACTCGGTAAACGACCGTCTGTATCAACCGATTGTGGTGGTGGTGGTGGTGTAGCAGCTAATTCCTTACCGTTGTTACGAAGGAGATGGATTCTCCGGTGACCACCTAAAGCATTATCTGAGCTGAATTCCATGAAGCAGTCCGGAGAGACTGGTCTTCCTTCCTTCTCTTTTAGCCGATCCTCCTCCTTCAAGCCTCGATTCTTCAGCTTTACCAACAGTTTCCCGTCGTGGGGAACTGGTGGAGGTTGCTGTTGAGACCCTTTGGTCCTTTCGGACTGATTTGGAAGATGATCACTCTCCATGGTAGAAGCAAAAAACGGGCTAATCAAACTGGAAAACAAAGGCTACAGGAAGAACTTTTGTGGTGAAGGGTCAGTAAGATGGAGTATTGAAGATGGATCATGACTATGAAGAATCAGTTTGATCATGGACTTTATATAGTTTTTTCCTTTACCCAAAACAGAACGGAAAAGCTCTTCCTTCGCCTAATCCTAAACAAACTATGATTGATTTAGTAGTTTTTTTTTTTTAGCCGTTTAATAATTCCTGTGCGTTAAGCCATTGGATAAGCAATATAACTAAAAATTAAAAACACAATTATTTGCAAAGTTTCATCGCTATCTATCGCTATCTAGATAAACTAATATGAATAATTAACATGTGTCTTTTGTAATCACCCTTACATGGGATATCTATAGCGCAAAGTTCTTTGGTTGCTATCTTTGCAACGTATAAAAGGAAAAACATGTGTTGCAGATATGTAACTTGAGTATAAATTTTCTCTCGTGTAACACAACTAAGCCTGGTGTTGCTCGGGTATATTAGTTACGGATAAGTATATAATAAGATAAGCGAGAAATGCAATAGAACTCAATGACATCCCTTTCGCTCAACAAACCATCACATTGAAATATACGGCTTATACAAGCCTAACATATAAAAGTATCAAATCAGTATCTCAAATTACTTTTGGACCCCAATGATTCCAGAAGTGGACGGACATGAACGATCATTAAATGTTATCAAGAGCAAACGTGTAAATAACAGAAAACAAATCTTAAAGGCGCATGACCTTTATCTTTGTTTTAAATCATTGAATACGACTTTGCGCTATAATTAACTCAGCATCAATCAAGAATCCCCATGGTGTTCCAAGAATTTGTGCTATACATTGGTTCCAACCCTCAACCCTCTTGACACGGTCACCACCTATTGCAATTTCCTTCCCGAATGGATTATATCTCAAGGTTTTAGAAAAAGTCGAAGAGCGGAAAATAGTTAGAGGTGCAAAGTAAGGAAATGAAGCTATTAGAAGGAGAAGAAGACTAGTTCAAAGAACTTTTGATCTCCTCATTCAGAGTTACAAGACATAGCTAGACGTGGTTTTTGCCGACACTTGGAAGTTAGAGCATCGTTAGTTGTGATAACTAATGTCAATAAATCACCTCCATCCCTTGCTAACTGCAACTTGAAATTTAATAAGAGAGAAATAGTTTAATTCCTGAGAAAGGTTTTCAGTACAATCAACCAGTTGATGCTGCTACAAAAAAAAATTATAAATAAGGTGGTGGTGCAAACATTCGCTATTAACCGAACAATTGAATATATTTTAAAGCCCGAGGATTGACACCGTAAAGAGTACTATCATCGCTGTTGGAAAGAACTTGGAGATGATCCCATTTGCTGAATTTGGAGAAGGAGAAGGAGCCATCCATTCAGAATTTACGGTGATGAACAGTTTTTGACCTGCTGCAGCACAATGCTGGCCAACACCACAAATGTACCACTTCCGCCCCGGAGTTGCAAGCACAATTGCGTCATTTCCAGACGTTAGAGCTTCAGTCAATGCCGGCTTAATGCAACTCTCGAAACCCGTTCCGTTAACCTTGAAGACGCTGTGAGCGCCAACAGGATACTGAAAAACTGCGAAAATAAGCAGTTTGATAGAGTGAGAAAACAACATTTATAAGTAGAAAATTAGATTGTTACGGCTACTAAAGATGGATAAAAACCAAAGGTTCTTGTTAGAAATATACCAAGCCTGTCTCCAACCCTAAAATCCTTGCCACGTGCCCATGTCTGGTAATCGAAATTCGTAGTCCACCCTTTGTCATCTCCAACTATGAAGTCTTTAGCAGAAACCACGGCCGGAGAAATAATGGCAAGGATGACGAAGAAACCCAACATATTGGAAGCCATGAAGATTAGACTTGCTCTCTTCCTCTCTTTGTCCCTTGTTTTCAAAGAAGTGCGAGTTACAACTTGCTCGAAAGTTTGAGTTGGGAGTACATTGAGAGGCAAAGCAGTCTTGTATTTATAGTTTCCTATCTGAGGAATCAAGTCAAGGTCGGCATGGCTATGCGCGTACAGCGGGAAAGCTTGTCTCTTGTGCTAGCTCGTGGACGGCTATACTGCTGGGTTAGATTTGTCTTGACAAATGGCTTACCAAAGCAATGGACGGCCCAAGGGACCCGCGTAGATGCACTTCCAAAGCCTATTGTTTGGTGACACCTTTTTGTTATTTACTCCCCGGCCCTCGTAAATTGATCTTTTTCACACATATTAAAGATTTAGTTCATATGTTGTGTGTTTTTATTCTATTCTTTAGAGACAGGAGAGTACGAAAGTGGTCCAAGAGTGAGAATGAGGTAGTTGAGTGTTCAATGTAGTGAGAGAAACATAATAAATATGTTAAAGAAAGTGAGTTATCAGGGAGAAAATAAATTGGTAAAAAGTTAAGTCTGGACAGAGAAATATAATAAAAAAATGTAAAAAAAAAGTAAATATGTACAAATATTTACATCTTAATTTGAAAAGTGAATAATTTTTGTGAAATAACCCAAAAAAAGAAATATCATCATCTTTTGTGGGACCGAGAGAGTACTATCTAATGCGAAGTGTAATTGTTCGAGTAGAGTGCGACTGTTAAACTTCTTCAGCATACTCTTCCACATCTTGCTTTATCACTTAAAATTGTATTACTGACAAAATATAAGTTTCTAGTAAAAAAATAAATGTTATCCATGTGCATTTGAGGTATAAATAGACTTGGAAAGCTTTTGGCTGCAACTATGATCATAAGATTATATATAGTCAGTGCTATTTTTACAGATATTTCTAACGATAATTTTTAAAGCTACTTTTAGCGTCACTAATTAAAATTACTAAAATATCTCTAACAAAAATTTGTAATAGTACCTTTTTAGCGTCACTAAATAAAAATTATTAAAAACATTTAACGATCATTAATTATTGCTAAGTGAAAGGTTGTAACTATGTTCCTATAATCTATCTAGCAGCCAGAATTTTTCCCTTAAAATTCTGATAAAATTTCATAAGAAGTGTAAACACGATCACTTATTTGCCATTAAAAAGGGTTATGTGGTTCATAATTACAATCATTTATATTCTAGTAATAACCGTATCCCCTCTTAGCCTACAATAATTGTATACAATTATTTTTACCATTACCATTTTCTTTTCAGCTCTCTGCTCCGGATGGCTTCCATTATAGAAGGTATACGCGGGGAGGGACCAAACAAAGTGATGGGCGACAGTAGTTTATCGAGGCTCACCACACTTGGCATGGCGGACACAATAGAGCCCTTCCATCCAAAATTCTGCTTTGAACTTTGTCGCTGAAAGTGTAAATGTTGTAGCTAATTTATACTTTGTCACTTTTAGCATAACTTTGTCACTGAAAGTGTAAATGTTGTAGCTAATTTATACTTTGTCACTAAAAGTGCAAATTTGCAACTAGTTTAAGTGACCTAGTTTCTCTTTTCGGATTTAAATAGAACTGTGTTATTCTTATTCAAACTAAAAACATATTAAACCAATAAAAATCAAATAAACTTAGCTTAAAATTTACTAATTAGTGAGAGAAACAAATGCAAAAGCTATACATCAACAGAAGGCATCGAGTTCCAAGAATATATAAACTGATTATTCACTGTTCAAGAATTCTTGTTTAAGCAGTTCATACCATATTTCAATTCTTCTTTGTTTCAGCAGTAACATCTTATTCTATGGAGCTAAGGTCCAAAATATATCCTAACCTCTGAGGACAGTCTTCTATCTCGTGTTAGAAAGGTGACTTGGAAATGGCGCACTTACATAAAAAAAAGGAAGTTACCATTTCACCAATAGATCTCGTGTAATTGCAAATATTTACTTGTAGCATACCATATCTCAATGGATTGATGTAATTTTTCTGCTTCTTGTACATTCCCATAATGATGGTGTTTTTAAAAATCTTTGAGGAAGAAATGGCGGCCTAAGGCTCAATCAGCACCCATGGAGATAAGCAAAATATCATCAACTAGGCCACCCCTCTTATTTCATTTTCTTAGTTAGAAAAGATCATTTTTTTTGTGCCAAACGTTACAACAAGATGAAATTAAGTAAAAACAACATCTCTTTAAGGAGGGCAGATAACCAAGATGGTGTGGAGCTTGATCCTAAGTCATCTTCATCGAGTCATCTCGAGCAATGTCGGTAAGAACATGAGGTACCTTATTGATTAATAGCCCGACCGCAAAAATTAAATTTGCAGTTATCGAGACTGTTATTTAATGAAAAGCAAACATGAACTACGATTACAATCGAGGTGGAGACACATTCTATATATAGTAACGTGTTGATAATAACAACAAAGTCCTCTTCTCATACAAGGTGTTTAAATCCTGTTGCTATCCTATCCTGGCTACGCACTTCTTGACCGCTCTTGGGTCCATCTCCCATGACACGTCAACTTTTCAACAGTCAATGTTCAACACTCTCAAGCCGGTCAAACCAACACGTACGCTCAAGTGACGTGCACCCCGCTTTCTTTCTCATAAAATCTCTAAATGTCCGAGGTCAGCTTCCCCCAGCTCAAAGGGGCCGGTCTCCCCGACTTCAAGGGGGTCGGCCTTCCCAACCTTAAGGGGTTGGCCTACCTTCATCCCTAAAGGACTCTTCTCCTTACCCCTTGGAAGCTTCCTTTCTTCACCCGTCACGGACTTCACTTTTTACCCTTTAGGGACTCATTTCCTCACCCCTTAGGGGGATCCCTCTCTTTGGGGGCTCACTTGCCTCACCATTTGTTCTCTCCTTCCCTTAGGAGCTTAATGATCCATGACCTCCATCACCATGCTCGAGCGCCTTCTTTCCATCGCGTGCCTCTGGCACGACGTCTGTCTTCGCAACACCCGTCACCGCACCCTAACCGTTGTCTCCACGTCACGTGCCTCTGACACGACGCTCACTTCTGCAATAGACGTTGCCATGCCCATCCACAATATGTGCACCTTACCTTGGTCGTAAAATATGCTTTGGCCCACTCTCCGGAGTGTGCAGCATGCCGCGGAGATAAGCGATTCCTCCAGAACACTATATCCACTAGGAAACTTCAAGTGCTTTCGGCACGAAGACTCCCCTTTTGCCAGACAGACAACTCTTTTGAGATGTTACCTTGGCCCGTCGGGTAGGCAACTCTTCCTGAACACTACTTTGGTGTGCTCCGAGTGCTCCAATACAAGTAATCACCCTAGAGGGATAGGCGAATCTTTCAGGGACACTATCTTCGCAAGGGATCTCCAAGTGCTCCGGCATGAAGACTCATCTTTTGTCAGGTAGACAGCTCCTCCAGGATGCTACCTCGGCCTTTTGTGTACGAAACTCTTCAAAAAACTACCTTGGTGTGCCCTAAGTGCTTCGATAGAAGGACTCATCCTGTGAGGACTACCTCCGCCATGGAGTTCCAAGTCTCTAACATGAAGACTCTCATTCAGTCAGGTAGACGGTTTCTTTGGGATGCTACCTTGGTGCATCGGGTAGGCGACTCCTATAAGACACTACCTTGGCGTGCTCTGGCAGAAAGACTCACCCGTGGGATACACTCACTCTCTAAGACATTATCTCCACCAGGGTGGCTGTGTGACTAGTCTACGTGCTCCACCAATAGGGGCTTTTCATCGACACCCCTAGGCACTATGATCCCTGGGTCACTCTGAAAAGGGAGCATATTCGCGTCTTGTTTGCTGGGCAGTTCAGCATTGAGCCTTCCCCACCGCTGCAAGGTCCTTGACGTCTCTCACTACCTATGAGACTCTGCAAGGGCTTTGGAGTCGTGGCTTGATCAAAGGGGTTCTCTGGCCATATTGGCGCTGTATGAGCCAGTCTTTCCAGACAGATAGAGCAATGCTATGAGGAGTAGACCATGTGAATATGCGATGCGACAGTCCATGGAGTACCGACACCTATGGGCTCCTCAGTGACGTGCCATTCTTGGGGAAGCACCATGTGTCAGCTGATGATATCATCATCTCAACCCCTGTAAATAAGGACTTGAGAATTCATTTAAGGACTCTGCACATTTTTTTTACAAAACTCATAGACATAGAAAAGTACAGAGACCTTGACTTTGGACCTAAGCATCGGAGTGACTATCATTGTGTATTTATCTCGATCCATCGCCCTCGCAGCATTGTCACTCTTCAGGCTCTGTCTAGAAAGTTCTTTGTCTCTGTCCTTACTCCATCCTTGCTTTGTCCCAGATCAGCATACTTGACATTTGACTCGGACTGCATTCTTTGTGGCACCTCCACGTCGACCGCGAACCCACTTCCTTGGCATCAAATCCCTACTTGTTTTTGTAAGTAATAAGGCTTCTCGTGCTACTAAAGCCTTAGCTACCACTGCGCTAGAGCAATGCAAGATCGGCAGACTGGAAGCCAACAATAAACCTACCTTCCCCCTATACTGACAACATGCACCTCAGATCCCTTTCCTAAGTTAGATAACCAGCTGTCGTTAAAACTTTCCTTAAGAAAATATTTAGCAGGTGGTTGCAAGGATACTGAAGGCATAGTTAGAGAACTTGCTTGCTTGAATTCCAAGAGCAACTGCAATTACTAAAGTTTTTGTGGTAAAGACAATCTATATGCCACATACTTGAGGCCACAAGTGTCACAAAATTTGGCCTTCATCCCCCATGAAGCAAGTATGTCAACTGAGCTATTTAGGATAATACTTGAAACAAGAAATACTAAAGATAAAACTCAACAAAGTCACTAAATTAAGAAAATGGATCATTGTCTCAGTGTCCATTCCATATGCCGGACACAACTCACCACAAAAAAGGGGTTTTGACGACGCTTAGGCTCTGTTTGACAAAACTTTTTTTTTTATTTTCAGTTTTCAAAAAAAAAATTAAAAAGCAGTTTCATTTTTTTTTTTACAAAAAAAATGGGTGTTTGATAACCCATTTTTTTTTGTGGTGGTTTGCGGTGGAGATGGTGGAGCGTGTGGTCATCAACTGCGGCAGGCGACAGTTGCCGGCCGTGGTCGCCAGCGGCTGGCCGGCAATGGCTGCAGGCACTGGTCGTCGCCGGACGCCCGCAGCCGGCAGCAGTTGCAGGAAGAGTCATCAACCATTTGTGCCCTTAATAAGAAGATATTTAAAATACTTTTGAGGTGTTAGTAGTGAAAATTAAGACCTTATATATTAGTATAATGGATTTGCAGAGTTCAAGAAGATGCAGAATTGATTTTCTACTCTTATAAAATTTAGGAAATTATACCAATAATACCTACGATTTTTTAATAATAAATTATAGTAAGTCATGATGCATGTGTGACTTTACTAAGTAGATATTTTAAAACAATTTTGGGATGTTAGTAGTGAAAATTAAGACCTTATATGTTAGTATATTGAATAGGTTTTCTACTCTTATAAAGTTTAGTGAAATTATGCCAATAATACATGTGAATTTTTTATAATAATATGTAACGCCCCAGAAACTCCGGAGCTCCGCCGCCCCGAACTCCCGGGTCATTAACCTACCTGATCACACCACACCTGTCAGACCTGTTCACTAACGCATATTTCAAATCATCTAATTCAACATAAACTCAAAATACAAAATCATCAACTACTTAGCTTACATTATTACAGCTTAGGTTCTTCGCAATTCAAACTCTTAAGAACAAATTAACAGTACCGACCTGCGGAGGGGTCTTACTATACAATGGTGATGGGCTCATCGGAATCTCACACAGACTCTAACCCATTCCCGAACATGCTACATTTGATCTTCACCTGCAGAAAGGAGCCAAACGAAGGGTGAGCTTTTGAAAGCTTAGTTAGGTTGTACAAGGATTACAAAAGAAATTATAACACGACTCTGAAAAATCCAACCGACGATGATTTTCAAAACACTTCGAACGATCAAAACTCAATGATTACGCAAAATGATTAAAGTTCATCAGAAATAGATGCCAAAATAAATATTAACAATCTGAACAAAATCTAAAACGATCAATAAAAGATCCTTTTCAAGTCATCATTTCCAAAATACAGCAAATTTTCCAAGGGATTCAACCCAAGCACAAATCATTTCCAATAATACGATAAAGGCTTGTCAAGGGATTTTTAACCCAAGTACAAATCCTTCTAACTAAATACGATGAATATTTGTAAAGGGCTTTCAACCCAAGCACAAATAATTCTAGCTAATAAAATCAAAAATCAATGTTGATCCTGGGCTATTGCAATGCCATTATGGCAAGCTAATACAATATATACATGCATGATGTACTAAAATAATTACTAGTCTACTGGGGTACTAGCCTGCGTTTCATGCAGGATTCAACCAGCCTTATACCGCCTCCCCACTAAATAGGTACCCAGGTCAACACAGAAATCAACAATATAAATGAGCGTTAACATAAGCTCATATCCCCGAAATCAATTCGGGTTCTAATAACAATCGCATATTGATGTAAATCTTTGTTCGGAATTCCAGAAGAAAATCACAAATAAATAGCTAAAACAATTGCGAAACATTATCGAATTTATGTGCAACAATTATGAAGAACGGATACAAATAATTATCAAATTTGCTCAACCCGCAGTACAAGTGAGTATCACAAGATTTCCAATTAATCGATTCAGGTTCAACATTATGATTTTTTGGGCAAGAGCATGTTGATATCAATACATAACTCAGAGTTCGGCATTAGCTGTAAATATATCAAAGGAGTACTTACGAGTACAAGTAATCAAATAAGGGTTCGGACAAAAGTCCTTATCCAAGGTTCAGATAGAATCCCTTACATGGATCCGCAGCTAAATAATCCTAACCGGAAGTCTTTAGCTTTAACCTAAACGGAATAATCCAATCATTAGAACACAGGCTACATTACAATATTATAACTTAATACGGACTCACACATACTCCCAAAATGAACCCCCCCTCACCGGGTATGTAAAATTATCGAAACGCCCCTGGGGTGTAAAATTACCAAAATGCCCCTCTCGGACTTAAATCACCCAAACGGTCTTCCCGTAAGTAGAATCACCCAGATAACCTTACTGTATGTCAATTTACACAAAAATACCTTTTGCTTGTAAAATTACCAAAATACCCCCTCGGGGTGACAAATTACTAAAATATCCCCGTTACACTTTAATCATCAAAATGACTTTTCCATAAGCAAAGTCACTAAAATAATATTACTGTATGTAAATTTACTTCAAAATACATCTTATCGATAAAATTATCAAAATGCCCGTTCTGGGCGGTAAATTTCCAAAACACCCCTGGGGGTTTTCGACACCGGAAAAATCTCAAAAATATCTTAAACTGCTATTTTAAGCATCCCGATATCATTTCTGTACTAAAAAGTCTTTTAGAAGATTTTTACCAAAAATTCCGAACCGGTGTCCAGACCGAACTCTAAAGGCCAGTTTCGTGAAAAATACTTATCGGCCTTAGAATGACACAAAATTTTATACAATGACTCATACCAGTAAAATAGAGTACCCTAATTTAGCGCCATTTGCGGATTCCAAAAATTCCTGAAAAATTCCAGAGTGTAGTTATCATAAAAATATTGGGAGTTACAGTTTTGGACTTTGTCAAATTCTGACCCTAGATATTTATAAAATTTCGTGGAAGGCTGCCTAAATTATTTTTCTATTTTTAGCGACAATAACACTTACTATTCAAATCAAACACACACACACACTATTGCACCCTGAAATACACACCTGTCTTCTACCTTGGCCAAGCACACACCCAATTCAGTAATACACTCCTTTCACTCACAGCCACTCTTCCAAATACTCCCAAAACCCTACACAAATGACTTTACACCTAAATACTTACACTAATGTACAATTAACACATCTAACCCACATAAATTTCATATGTATATACCCATAACCATGAACACACTCACACCCGTAATACACATATCCACACATGAACGTCTCACTTACACACCAATCCATGGAAACAATTATATTTATGTATCAAAAACATGAGCTACACCATTAATCTCATACCCAAGCTCTCCTTCTTCTTGTGGCAAGCACACTCGCTGCTGCAACTCTCATCCAACTCACCTGCACACACTTCACTCTCACTCACAGCCCTCTCCTTTAACCCTACATGCTCACACATAATTTTATCACCCACATGTAAAAATACACACAATTACGCCTATAAATCCTCTAACCGAATCTTGAAAATCTCAGAAAACACTTGTCCTGCACAGCCATGTTCATGGCCTCCACACTTACCCCACAGTTACTAAAAACACACATAAACCCCAAAAACACACACACTATATTAAGCATGATAGAGGTTTGTGGGGGGTTTTACCTGTTGAATTTGGCTCAAATCTTCCTCCTTCCTCGCTGTTTTTTTTTCTTCCCCCTCCTCTATTTCTTGTTCTGTTCTGTTCTGTTTATCTTGTTCTTTTTTTGTTTGTTTTTTTCCTTTTCTTTTCTTCACCCGAAATCTTTATCCACCCATTATTAAATGATTAAATTAGCTTGGTCACTCAAGCTGGTAGGTGGTGGCAAACCATAAAAAGCATGATTTTCTAAATTATTTTTATAAATTTACAAAAAGACCCCCCAAACTTTACATAATTACAAAATAAACTCCAAATTTTGTGTAATTGCATTTAAGCTCCAAAATTATTCTAATAATTCTAAATTTAATTAAAAGCCCCTAAAACATATAATGACACTCATTTCACCACCAAGAACATTAATTACCTTTATGCCCCCAGAGTTTTCCAAAATTATGAAAATGCCCTCAAAATTTCAAAAATTACATTTTTATCCCTAAAATCTCTGTAAGCTCTTTTGCACCACTAATGCTCGAACATTACTTAAATTTAATACCCGTTTATTTTTTGGAGCCCATATGGTATTTTTAACCACCTCCCGAAGTTCGGGATATTACATAATAAGTTATAGTAATGAGTCATGATGCAAGTGTAACTTTAATAAGTAGAGGTTTTTAAAGTATTTTTGAGGTGTTAGTAGTGAAAATTAAGACATTATATGTAAGTTTATTGAATAGGTAGAGTTTTAGGAGGTGCATAATTAGTTTTCTACTCTTATAAAGGTTAATAAAATTATATCAATAATACATGCAAATTTTTAAATATTAAATTATAGTAAAGAGTCATGGTACATGTGCGTCTCTAATAAGTAGAAGTGAGAAATGAATATGATATCAAAACACATGTGCGTCTCTAATAAGTAGAAGTAAGAAAGAAATGTGATATCAAAATAAAGAGTCATGACCCATATGTATCTGTAATTAGTAGAAGCGAAAAAGGAATGCGATAAAGTAATTAGTCATGATGCAAGTGTAACTTTAATAAGTAAAGGTTTTTTAAGTATTTTTGAGGTGTTAGTAGTGAAAATTAAGACATTATATGTAAGTATATTGAATAGGTAGAGTTTTAGGAAGTGCATAATTAGTTTTCTACTCTTATAAAGATTAATAAAATTATGTTAATAATACCTGTGAATTTTTAAATATTAAATTATAGTAAAGAGTCATGGTACACGTGCATCTCTAATAAGTAGAAGTGAGAAAGGAATCTAATATCAAAACACATGTGCGTCTCTAATAAGTAGAAGTAAGAAAGAAATGTGATGTCAAAACAAAGAGTCATGACCCATATGTATCTGTAATTAGTAGAAGTGAAAAAAGAATGCGATATAGTAATGAGTCATGATGCAAGTGTAACTTTAATAAATAAAGGTTTTGAGTTTTCAAAGTATTTTTGAGGTGTTAGTAGTGAAAATTAAGACATTATATGTAATTATATTGAATATATAGAGTTTTAGGAGGTGCATAATTAGTTTTCTACTCTTATAAAAGGTTAATAATACCTGCAAATTTTTAAATATTAAATTATAGTAAAGAGTCATGGTACACGTGCATCTCTAATAAGTAGAAGTGAGAAATGAATGTAAAATCACAACACATGTGTGTCTCTAATAAGTAGAAGTAAGAAAGAAATGTGATGTCAAAACAAAGAGTCATGACCCATATATATCTCTAATTAGTAGAAGTGAAAAAGGAATGTGATATCAAAACAAACTGGATGACGTGTCGCATAATTAAAAGGGGTAAAAAGGGAAAAGAGTACCAACAAAAGCTTATGTGTCACCTTGACAACGCACAAAGCTTCGTCTATTATAGATTTATTAGTCTAGTAACCCGGGTAAGTCCGGGTTGGTTATATTTAACGACTTATGTATTCCTACGTTTAAGTATCAATATATTTTGGTAGAGTTAAGGTTGGTTATTTAGGCGTTATGTCGATGATTTTGAACTAAACTTTATTTATATTCGCGTGAAGCGAACCATCAAATTCAGTATATGTCGCATTCATGCATTTCATGTATATATCATCATAATATTAAGAAACCCTAAGAAAAATATATAACTAAAAATGTTCAAAAATAGTAAATATCGAAGTAATTCTACATTTATTACATTTGTGAAATATCGTACGAACGATAGTTATAGATAATATTAAAAGAACAATCGTACGGTTCTTTTTAGTATTATTTATCCTATGCAATTGAGTAAAATATGTCAAATGGACAAATTTTTTGTTCAAGTCTAATTTATCGTATAGATTGTGATAGAAATAAAATACAAATAATTTAATATATTAACTAAGTATAGAATAAAAAAAAATCTCCAACTGATAAGATATAAAATTAATTAAATATAAAATTTTGTCTCTCATGTTCTTACATTATTTATTAGTTAGAGTTTTTTGAAAGCGCAAGCAATCTAATAATTGATGACGCGTAGAACTTATGACTTAATACTTATAATTGATTTTTTTTTGACATTTAAAAGGATTAATGATTTCAGTTTGAGAGGTTGAGGTAATCTAACTAAAAATTAATTTGTGAAAGTGAATTTCAATTTTGGCATTTTGAAGTGTGTTTGAACATTAAGTCAAATAAGGTGTGATTCTTTTTTTTAAAAAAAGATTTTTTTAGGTGTTTATGATTTTCATTTCAAAGTTTGTGCTATTTAAGTAAAACTAATTCTTGGATACACATCTATTTTGATATTTTGACGTATCTTAAAAAAATAAGTCATTTTTTGTTTGAATATTGCTTTCATAAAATAAAATTAAAAAACCTTTATTTTTTTAGTATAATCTTTAGTTTCATACATGATTGTCGTAGTTTTTTTTATATTTTTTTAAAGTGCTCTTGAGATTTTAATAGTCAAAATCAAAACTTAATATGTAAATATATGTCTATAGAATAGAGCTTCAAAAGTTTTACATTGATTTTTAGTTTTATATTTATTTACAAATATCAAGATAATTATACCGACAAAATTTTCAATAATAAATCGTAGTAAATAGTTAATAAGTAGGGGATGATTTTAGTATTTTATCTTTGGAAATTTTATTTTGTATTTTAAAAATATTTTGGAAGTGTTAAAAGTTAAAATTAAGGCCTAGTATTTGAGTATATAGATTATGTAGAGTTTTAGAGGGTGTAGAATTAGCTAGTTTTCTAGTTTTAGAAGGTACACAAAAATTGGGTAATTAGACCTACAGTTTTTTTTAATAATAAACCATAATAAAATGTTAGTAAGTTAGGGTAAGAAAGAAGGAAGATATGAAAACAAATAAGATATTGTGTTGCGTAATTAAAAAGATGACATGTTGCGTAAGTAAAGGACATGAATATTCAAGTTTGTTTATTTATAATTAATTCAGTAATCTCAAAAATTATTTATGAAATTAAATTGTTATGTCTGTATTTTAAGAATTAAATCATATTCAGTTTGATTCTTTTTTATTTTGCATTTATTGGTGTATATGATTCCCAATTTAGAAGTTTATGTCACACAATTAAAATAAATTTCTTAAGTAAATTACATATTGGTGTTTCAAAATATTTTTAAAAATAAGTCATATTTGCTTTGTATATTATTTTCGTAAATAGAAATGAAAGATCTTTATTTGTAAGTCATATACAAATATGATTCCCAATTTAAAATTTGAGG
The DNA here is from genome assembly GCA_033070095.1 of Escallonia herrerae. Lineage (NCBI taxonomy): Eukaryota > Viridiplantae > Streptophyta > Magnoliopsida > Escalloniales > Escalloniaceae > Escallonia > Escallonia herrerae. The sequence goes on along the minus strand of JAVXUP010000105.1, from coordinate 389,565 downwards.
TCCATTTTGTGTCATATCATCATGTTTATTTTCGGGTCCTTTTCCTTTTTTATCCATATTTATCAAAATTACATATGCATCATAAAAATTTTACTTTGATTTATTATTAAAAAATTCATAGTTATTGTTGCCTTCATTTAGTTTACCTTATATGAGTTAAAAAAAAAAACTAATTCTACAACTCCTAAAACTCTATCCAATCAATGTATCAACATATTAGGACTTAAGTTCAACTATTAATACTTCAAAAAAACTTCAAGATAACATAAGAAAGACTGAAAATATGAAGAAGAAAAACGTAAAATATTTCAAAAATTAAGTCATATGACTTTGAAAACTAATTTTGAAAGATCTTAATTTGTGAATTATTTATCTTTGATTTCATACATGACTTGGTGCATATGATTCCCAATTTAGAATTTGAGGTCAATTTTGCGACACAGCATCATGTTTGTTTTCGAGTATTTTTTCTTTCTTATCCATATTTATCAAAATTATACATGCACCGTGATTCTTTACTTTGATTTATTATTAGAAATTCGTAGCTGTTGTTGTCATAATTTTATTTTACCTTATATGAGTAGAAAATCAATTCTACACATTCTAAAGTTTTACCTAATCAATGTATCAACATATTGGGACTTACTTTTGAATATTGACACCTCAAAAAAAATTAATGATAACAAAAGAAACACTCAAAAATATAAATAAATGTAAAATAGTTTTAGAAATTAAGTCGTATCAATTTGTAAATTATATTCAAATGATCTTGATTTGTAAATTATATTATGTATCTTTGATTTTGTTAGGATCAAGCGCTTACCACTGTACCAAAAGCAATTGCTGTTAATAAGGGTGCAACTTTATTTCCTTATAGTCCTGGCACCACGATCAAGCACGCAAGGGAGTAGATAGACGCGGCCAACCTCAGATCTGCCAACAGATTTCATACATGATTTTTGTATTTTACATTTTTGAGATTTTTATTTTAAAAGTACTTTTTGAGGTGTTAGTTGTGAAATTCAAGACCGTATATGTTGGCAAATTGAATAGGTAGAGTTTTAAAAGGTGCATAATTGGTTTTTATTCTTATAAAGTTTAGCAAAATTATGCCAATAATACCCAATTTTTTTTAATAATAAGTTATAGTGGAGAGTCATGATACATGTGTGACTTTAGTAAGTAGAGATTTTAAATTACTTTTGATGTATTAGTAGTAAAAATTAAGACCTTATATGTTAGTATATTAAATAGGTAAAAGGTGCAAAATTAATTTTCTACTCTTATAAAGTTAAATAAAATTATACAGATATACCTATAAATTTTATTAATAGGTATATCTGTATGCGTGACTTTATTAAGTTTTTAAAGCACTTTCGGGGTGGTAGTAGTGAAAAATAATAGTAAAGAGTCATCAACCATTTGTGCCCTTAATAAGAAGATGTTTAAAGTACTTTTGAGGTGTTAGTAGTGAAAATTAAGACATTATATATTAGTATAATGAATTTGTAGAGTTCAAGAAGACGCGGAATAATTTTCTACTTTTATAAAATTTAGGAAATTATGCCAATAATACCTGTAATTTTTTTAATAATAAATTATAGTAAGTCATGATGCATGTGTGACTTTACTAAGTAAATATTTTTAAAGTAATTTTGGGATGTTAGTAGTAAAAATTAAGACCTTATATGTTAGTATAATGAAAAGGTTTTCTACTCTTATAAAGTTTAGTGAAATTATGCCAATAATACGTGTGAATTGTTTTTAATCATAAGTTATAGTAATGAGTCATGATACAAGTGTAACTTTAATAAATAGAGGTGTTTGAGGTTTTTAAAGTATTTTTGAGATGTTAGTAGTGAAAATTAAGACATTATATGTAAGTATTTTGAATAGGTAGAGTTTTAGAAGGTGCATAATGATTTTTCTACTCTTATAAAGGTTAATAAAATTATGTCAATAATACCTGCGAATTTTTAAATATTAAATTAGAGTAAAGAGTCATAATACATGCGCATCTCTAATAAGTAGAAGTGAGAAAGAACTATGATATCAAAAACACATGTGCGTCTCTAATAAGTAGAAGTAAAAAAGGAATGTGATATCAAAACAAAGAGTCATGACCCGGCCATATATATCTCTAATTAGTAGAAGTGAAAAATGAATGTGATATAGTAATGAGTCATGATGCAAGTGTAATTTTAATAAGTAAAGGTTTTTGAGGTTTTTAAAATATTTTTGAGGTGTTAGTAGTGAAAAATAAGACATTATATGTAAATATATTGAATAGGTAGAGTTTTAGGAGGTACATAATTAGTTTTCTACTCTTATAAAGTTTAATAAAATTATGTCAATAATACATGCGAATTTTTAAATATTAAATTATAGTAAAGAGTCATGGTACACGGGCGTCTCTAATAAGTAGAATTGAGAAAGGAATGTGATATCACAACACATATGCGTCGCTAATAAGTAGAAGTAAGAAAGGAATGTGATATTAAAACAAACATGATGACGTGTCGCATAAGTAAAAGACGATGACGTGTCGCATAATTAAAAGGGGTAAAAAGGAAAAAGAGCACAAAAAAAAGCTTATATCGTCTTGACAACGCACGATGCTTCGTCTATTATATATTGATGATATGATATGTTATGATATAGATAAGTAAAGTTTGAAGATCCAAGAAATTCCTCCCTTACTCTTTGTAATATGACATGAAAATCACTAGAAGACATATAATTTAATTCCAGAGAGAAGTTTTCAACACAATCAACCAGTTAACGCCTCAACAAAAGAATAATAATAATAATAATAATAATAATAATAATACATATAATGGTGGTGCAAACTATTGGAATTCTATCCCCAAACAAGTAATTAAAATGAAAGCCCAAAAATTGACACAATCAAGACCACCAGCATCGCTTTTGGAAAGAACTTGGGAAGGATTCCACTTGCTGAAATTGCAATAGGAGAAGGAGAAGGAGAAGGAGCCATCCATTCAGAGTTTACGGTGATGAACAGCTTTTGACCTGCTGCAGCACAGTGCTGGGCAACACCACAAATGTACCACTTTCGCCCTGGAGTTGCGAGCACAATTGCGTCGTTTCCAGACGTTAGAGCTTCGGTCAATGCCGGCTTAATACAGCTCTCAAAGCCTGTTCCGTTAACCTTGAAGACATTATGAGCGCCAACAGGATACTTGAAAACTGCAAAAACAAATTGCTCGAGTGAGAAAACTAATTATAATGGAAATAGATCGCTACCACTATTTATGTTGATAAATCTACAGATTGTGGTTAAAAATGTACCAAGCCTGTCTCCAACCCTAAAATCTTTGCCCTCTGCCCATGTCTGGTAATCAAAATTTGTCGTCCACCCTTTGTCATCTCCAACTATGAAGTCTTTAGCAGAAACCAAGGCTGGAGAAACAATGGCAAGGATGACGATGACACCCAACATATTAGAAGCCATGAAGATTAAATTTCCTCTCTCTTCGTCTCTTTTGTGTATTGCTTTTTCAAGAAAGCAAGAGACAATTTGCTCAAGCTTGAGTTGAGGGTACATGGAGAGGCAAAGAGGTCGTGTATTTATAGTTTTCCGCTTGGGGAATCAAGTCAAGGCCGGCATGGTCTCCTATGTGCTTACAAGAAAGCTTTTGTCCAAAGTCATGACCGGCTATGCATGTAGACTAGTAATTTGCTAGTTTACAAGTGGCTAATGTTCCCAAAACTTCTTTTTCAAGACCAAGTCCCCAACGAGTGATGGACGGCTCAAGGGGCAGCAATCAAAACTTGTCATTTACGTTTGAACAAATTTTGGCTCATATCCGAGTTGTAGGAATCTTCCTCCAACCTCGTATACAGTGACAATTTATAGTTACAAAATATTTCTAGTGACTTTTCGTCACAAATAAAAATCACTAAAAATATTTAAAGACGATTGATTGTCATTATATTGAGGTAGGAAGAAGATTCCTCCAACCGGGGCCAAAATTTTTCTTTTACGTTTAGAGTCAATTTTAAAGCATCTAAAATTTTGCTAAGTAAAACGTACCGGAGGTTTAAATAGAGGAAAATTTTGCCAAGAAACCGCAGCTCATAGCAACAACCATTTTTGCTACAAAATGTTTTCACGTTCCTTACTTACAGAAAAAGGAATCAAAAGGGCTCATTCTCTCTTTGTTTGGGATGGATTTCATTGTTGAAGATAAACGCGACAAGGGACCAAAAGAAGCGACAGGCAGCGGTAGTTTATCGAGAGTCATAACATAAGGATTGAGCCCTTTTGATTGAGAGTCATAACCCTAGTCCGCTGAAGAGTCATAACCTGTCGGTAGTTTATCGACAGCACGTGAACATTAACATGTGACAATTACGGCAAAGAAGAGTCATAACCCTAGTCCTCTCTAGACTGTGACAACCTATCATCTGTGGTTGCAATATTACCTAATTGAATACCAAAGTGCAAGTTGAAAATAAGATTCATATACATAAGGATTGCTCTGAAAATTTTCAAGATGCATCAGAAAATGTTGGTAGTCTCCACACCTTCATCTCACATAACTTATGTAGAACGTAAAAGGTGTGCATCGATCTGATGTCAATGGTGGCTCGTCTTCCTATCACGGTCTTACCCATCATCCTTTTGAAATAAAAAAATATAAATTATGATTTCAAATCGTCACATTACGTTTAAGTGAAAGGTATAAAGTTGAACAATTAACGAACTAATATATCCCTTGAACAATAGGAAGGAACTACAAACTAACACGTGTACTACAGTAAATAGCATAATCATTGTCCTTGATTTTTGCCTGTAAAGACATTATTCAACTCAAAAAAAAAAAAAATTATGATTGCACAAATCTAGCTGCGGAATCTAGTCGCGAAAAAGAAAACTCTGGGAGCAACTTTAGCTTAACAGACTGCCATTTTGGAGGCCAATTAAAATAGTAAGAGGCAACCTTTTCAGTAGTAACATGGATCTGGAATAAAATTGTTGCAATTGTAGTCGCAACAAATTTGAAAGTTATATAGACACCCAGTCGTTAAGTCCTTTTGTGGATGATGTTAATTTTGTGCTTGACGTTTCATTGCCCTTCCAGATTATATACCAAATGAATCCACCTCTTCTGGACCCTCCTCCTTTACTCCCCATATTTTTGACACATTCCTACGTAATAAACCGCATATTTGATTTTTGAATTCTGAACCACAAAAGATTGTCGCCGTCAATTATATTCTCTACGCAAAAACTTTGTGATAATATTTTCTTTGATGGTGCTTTCGTTGAATTACAACATGCTTTATTTAACTAATAATTAAGTTGTACGAGTGGTGCATGTGAACATTAACGTGTGACAAATTGAGAGTATAACAAAAAAAAGTCATTGCTCAAGTCCTTTCTAGCATATGACATTCAATTATTTGTGGTTAAGTATCCCTAATTGTGTTGGAAAATTTTCCAAATTTGATTGTTACCTTATTAAAGTTTTCATTACAAGGAATAATTTATAAAAAGAATCAATCAAATTAATTGATTGGTTGAGAGATATTAACTCTCAAACATTGGCATTTAATAAGGTTGAAAAGAATTATGAAGTGAGTTTCTACATAACTTGAGAAATGAAGAAGTTAAAGGTATTTAAATGACCATGTGACATACCATATTGTTCTAGAAACACATGGTCTGTATGGTCATGCACTTGCACATGTGCGATACACCTCACCGCGCGTGCCGGCTGGGGCGGCATAAAGGCGCTATTGGCGCTTTTAGGCGTACTTTACACTTCGCACTTTTTGCGACAAATTCAGCGTGTGAGTTACAATTTTGGACTGAAACAGTGTGACTGTTGGCGAAAATAAACAGATTTCAGATCTGTTTAAATTCGAAATGGCACATGTTTAAGGTGCATTTTAGTTCAAATGTTACATCTGTTCACCGTGTCTACATATTGTGACTGTCAAGTGATATCTGTAGAGTCACTTAACTGCCACAACTGTTTTCATCTGTTCAAGGCACCTTTTAGTGTCTATAAATAGGGCTGATGGTCAGATCATTTCTGCACTTCGAAAATTCTCTTGCTCTCTCTCTCTCTCTCTCAAATTTATGTTTGTTGTTTGCGATCTGCTGTGATTAACAGAGTTTTGCCTGTTTTATCTTGGGAGACAGATTTGCTGCTACCCTAAGCAGATTATATGGGAGTAAATACTGTCTAAAAGAAAGAGTGCAACAGATTCGACTCAGGCATTATCAGTCCAGTTTTCTCCATACGGCCTTTCTTTTCCAACAAATTGGAGTCCAAATTAAAGGCAAGTTGAAATTAAAATGTATATGCATAAGAATTGCTCTTAAAATGTTCTTAATATATCAAAAAAAGGACATTTGAACTAGCACATGTAGTACTACAAGAAACAGTGTAATTGTTTTCATTTTCTTGTACTGTTGCCAGTAGAGACGTAGTTCAACTCAAAAACAAAAATGAAAAAAATATGACCGCACCACCTTGAGCACCATTTCATATCATTTTCCATTGCCTGATAGTTTCAGCAACAACAATTACAACCATAATAATGCAATTAAAGGATTATGTGGGAATTATTATATAAGTTGGTGTTTAAGTAAAGGAAAAGTTTAAGATAGGTATATCATCTCTGTCTTTCAATAGTTTACAAAGCTCAGGGAGTCTTGCAATTCCTTCCCAAAAAACAATTTCAACACCTTCACGAATTCACTTGCCAACATCTATATCTATATCTATCTATACATATATAAAAGTACGGATGTAGTTAAATGGCTAATCTTTTTTTCTCTTAAGATACCCTTCTTAATTGTAGTTTTCCTATAAAATTAGAGGTGATTAGGGGTGTTTTTGATTTAAAATTTTTTTTTCCATTAAATATCATTTTTGAATAGAGTGTTCTTAAAAAAATGAGGGTACTTTTGACTTCTAATAAGATATCAAACATATTTCCTTAAGATACCCTTATTGGAGTCTATGCTTTTGCTAGATTTAAGGGATGTTTTGACTTTTGATTTTTTTTATTTATTACGCAATTATAAATAGCTTTGACTTATCATGGGATATCAAGTATTTTTCCTTTAATCATCCCTATTGGAATATATGATTTTGTTAATTTGTTTTGACTTTTTATTTAAAAAATAGAATACAATGAAAATCTTATAAATCATGTTTGAACTCCAACACGCTTTCTGATTACAGAAAAAATTCATATCAAAACCTAGCACCCCATTCGCGTTAAATTAAACTACCTTGAATTGGATAAGAGAAAAAAATAACTTGCAGAAAGCAAAGCTGTAAATAGCCTTTGAGAAATAATATAATATACCTAAATTAAATTGAAAAGTTTTATCAGAAACTTATTTTTTTTAATTTTGTAATTCATTTTTTTCTCCCTTAAGATGCCCTAGCTTTTTAATTAAAATCTTCATAAAAGATTAGTGGTGGAGAAGGGGTTTTTTCACTTAAAACTTTTTTCCCCCTTAATCATCCATTTTGAATTAGAATGTTATTTAAAAGTAAGGCGATTTTTTACTGCTCTTAGTATATCAAGTATTTTTTCTTCAAATACCTTTATTGGAACATAAACTTTTTGTTAGAGTTAAGGTTTTTTTTATTTTACTAAAAAAATAAAATAAAATAAAATGAAAGAAACCTTATGAAAATCCTATATAATTACCTTTGTATTCCTACATGCTCAACTGAAGGTTAAACATTTTTAGGTAAACATTTAATCGCTAAAGAGGTTGTATACTAATGTATCGTTTAGTGAAAAAAGAATTGGATTCAACTAAAGTGGGAGTGAATTTAGTCCAATCTTATAAATATGATGCTAAGACTATGTTTACCTTTAAAGAAAACTCTATGAAAATCTAACCTTAAAACTTACCGACATCAAAATTGATAAAATGAACACATTAATTTTCACTACAAGAAAAAACAGATTTAGCGACGGAAGATATTCCGTCACTAAAACATCTTTGAGCGATGGATTTCCCCGTCAATAAAAAATCATCGGTAAAAATATTTAACGACGGAATATTTCATCGGTCAAAGTATTTGCCAACGGATTATTACAGACAAACTTTCACCGACGGATAGTACCGTCGCTAAATATTTTATAGAATTTTATAATTTTTGATGATTTTTAAAAAATATAAAAGCGACGGACTTATTCTGTCGGTAAAAATTTCGTAGGCGAAAGCAGGGCTTTACTGACGGACTTTTACCGATGGCCTAGTCCCCTCTCTAAAAGTCTTATCTAAAATATCAGATCCCATTTTTCTTTTCTTTCTCCCGTCTCCTCTCTCTCTCTCTTTTAATTATCTCTCACTGGCGATATTTACTCCGGCGACCTTCACATCTACAGCAACCCACCCCCTCGACGTCGCGCCACCTTTGTTGCCACCTCTGCCAAACAGCCACCTTCGTCGCTATCATCCACGACAACCCACCCCCCGACGAAATTGAACTTGCCACCGCCATCGCCATGGATTCCTGCCACCATCAGCTACACCATTGGTATGTCCAGGAGTTTTAGAATTTACCTTATGCAACAATGTTAGGTTTATGTGAAGTTTGTCTAGCAATGTGAATTTTGTGCTTGTTTATGATTGTTTAGTCTTATTTTGTGAAGCTTTTTTCAATGAAGTTAATGTGAATCAGATTCCCGATGAACCCTTTTTCCCAAAATTGTTTACTTTTGTCTAAACTTAGGTATGCTAATATGGTTTACATGTCATAATCTTGTTCACCCTAAGAGGAAATAGTCCATTTTAGACTTGATTCCATCAATTATTGCCTATATACTTGATAGTGGGTAGAAGCTTTGCTTGTGTAAATCTTACTTTTAGGTTGTCCGAATGAATCAAAGTGACATTAGGGTTACTAAATATATTTCGGTTCTAACTAGTTTGCTTGGGCACTAACTTTTCTTGTGAACGGCTATAAAGTCACACCGGTGGATGTGATTATGACCAGCTGGCATGAGCGAGCCTTTGGTAGGTGTGTTTGCTACATAGGCAGCTATAGGGGGGTGTGGGATGTATGTTTGGGTTCCTGGTGAGGCCGTGCGAAAAGGGTTAATTTTAAGGCTAGGGTTTAGTCCTCCCATTTCCCCCTAGCTCAGTGTCCTTTATGGTTTAGTTTGTTGTATGTGGTTGGTTTAGTTTTTAGGCGAGGGTGTAATTTTAGGCTAGTATTTTGTCATCCTCCATCCCCCAACTTAGTGCTTGTGTTAGTGTGTTTGAGTTTGTTTGGTGGTGGCGGTGAGTTCCCGCTGTCTCGTGTGGTAGCGTGATTAGGTAAAGTAACCTCCTTTATTAGAACCCCTTGATTGGGTATAACAACCCTAAATTGAACTAATTGAACCCGTTAATTGAACCTTAAATTGAATGCCTCAAATCAACTGAACCCTAAATTGAACTAATTGAACCCCTAATTGAATCCTAAATTGAAGTAATTGAACCCTAATTAAACCATAAATTGAATGCCTTAATCGAATCGAACCCTAATTTAAACTAATTGAACCCTAAATTGAATGCCCTGATCCAACCAAACCATAAATTGAACTTATTCAACTCCCTAATTGAACCCTAAATTGAATGCCTCAATTCAATCGACCACTAAATTGAAGTAATTGAACCCTAATTAAACCCTAAATTGAATGCCCTAATCGAATTGAACCCTAAATTAAACTAATTGAACCCATAATTGAACCCTAAATTGAATGCCCTAATCTAATCGAACCCTAAATTGAATGCCCTAATTCAACCGAACCCTAAATTGAACTAATAGAACCCCCTAAATGAATCCTAAATTGAAGTAATTGAACCCTAATTAAACCCTAAATTGAATGCCTTAATCGAATCAAAACCTAAATTAAACCCTAAATTGAACTAATAGAACCCCCTAAATGAATCCTAAATTGAAGTAATTGAACCCTAAATTGAATGCCCTAATCCAACCGAACCCTAAATTGAACTTATTGAACCCCCTAATTGAATCCCCAATTCAACTGACCACTAAATTGAACTAATTGAACCTTAAATTGATGTAATGGAACCATAATTAAATCCTAAATTGAATGCCCTAATCGAATCGAACCCTAAATTAAACTAATTAAACCCCTAATTGAATGCCCTAATCCAATCGAATCCTAAATTGAACTAATTGAACCCCTTAATTAAACCCTAAATTGAATGCCCCAATTTAATCGAACCCTAAATTGAACTAATAGAACCTCCTAATTAAACCCTAAATTGAAGTAACTGAACCCCCTAATTGAACCCTAAATTTATTGCCTAATCGAATCGAACCCCAAATTAAAATAATTCAAGCGCATCGGATATGTGCATTTTGAACAATTTTTTCCCATTTGAACATTGATCATTTGTTTGATAATTTTAGGTTGTTAATTGTGCATTTGAGAATTGTGATTATTGATCGATGATTTTAGGTTATTAGCTGTGCATTTGAAGTAATTGAGATTATTAATTGATGATTTTAGATTGTTAATTTTGCATTGAGCATTTGAGATATTGAGATTGTTGATGGAGGATGGGACCCAATTGGATTGAATGTGTGATTTTTATTGCATTGAGCATTTAAGAATTGAGATTGTTGACGGAGGATGGGACCCAATTGGATTGAATGTGTGATTTTTATTAATTTTTTTATTGCATTGAGCATTTGAGAATTGAGATTGTTGATGAAGGATGGGACCCAATTGGATTGAGATTCCCGTTAGGTAGCACAGACACGGACACCGCGTCTGATCGATGCCGACACCAGAACAACATATTTTAGCTTTATACTTGTGGACACCTCTTCAATGGGTGTCCAACACGTTATCCGACAATTAAAAAATAAATCAATATCTTCGAACACCGCTGAGAGGTGTCAAACATGTGTCCAGAGGTGTCCAACACGTGTTCGGATATGTTGATGAGGTGTCGGTAGGTCACAGACACCCCGTTCGATCAACACCGACACCGAAAAATGTCACATTTTGGCTTTACACTTGTGGACACCTCTTCAAGAGGTATCTAACACCTCTTCAAGGGGTGACGGACACGGTGTCCGACATTTAAAAAATAAATCATTGACTTTGGAAGTGTCCGGAGGTGTCGAACACGTGTTGGTAGGTATCGGACACGTGTTCGGAGGTGTCCGACATGTTTTCGGATGTGTCGATGAGGTGTCGAGGTGTCAGTAGGCCACGGACACCACGTTCGATCGACACCAAAATGTCACATTTTGGCTTTATACTTGTGGACACCTCTTCAAGGGGTGTCTGGCACCTCTTCAAGGGGTGATGGACACAGCGTCCGACAATTAAAAAATAAATCAATGTCTTCGAACGTGTCCGGAGGTGTCAGACACCATACCAACACCCTATATGAGGTATTGGGAATTGAGATTGTTGTCTGTGCATTGAGAATTTAAGAATTGAGATTGTTGACGGATGATGGGACCCAATTGGATTGAGATATCTGTGAATTAGTTGAATGGTTGGCTGTTGAATTTAGGTTAATTAGGTTAACGCGACATTTTTAGTACTCCTTAGAATCTCATCGTGGCTCCAGCACTAGATATAATTAGCCCTAATTAGTCCCAATTAACCCTAACGGACCCAATTAACCATAATTAGCTCTAACAAGCCTAATTAGTTTTAATTAACCCTAAGAACCCAATGAAAATAAAATTAGCTGTAATTACCACAAATTGATCCTAATTAACACCAATCAGTCCAAATTAAACCCTAATTAGTCCTAATTACTCATATCTTGTAGACTCGTGATTAGATTAATTAAACCCTAAAATTTAACTAAACTCTGATTATGCGCCTAATTAGTCGTAATTAAGCCTAATTACCCAATTAAGCCTAATTAGCCCTAATTAGGACTAATCAACACTACTCCGCACAATTAAACCCTAATTAGTTCAAAATAACCCTAATTAGTCCTAATCAACCCTAATTAGCTATAATTAGTTCAAGGTAATCCTTACTAACACTAATTAGCCCTAACATAACCCAATTAAGCCTAATTAGTCATAATTAGAATAAATCAACACGACTCAGCACAATAAAACCCGGCTATTAGCTCAAAATAACCTTAATTACTCCTAATCAACCCTAATTAGCTATAATTAGCCCAAGGTAATCCTCATTAACACTAATTAGCCCAGAGATGGTTCAATTACTCGTTACTTATAAACCCCTCATTCTTTATATTCGTTGTTGTTTTGCGAAGTCCATTGGCAACTAGATGGTTCAACTCGTTGCCAACGAATTTTATTTAAAGTGGAATTGGTAATATATGCAACGATCTTTCTGCAGTTTTGATATTGAAGAAAGATTCCTGCATATATTATCAATTTCTGAACGCATGCTTGCATAAAAATCCTTAGTTCTCGTTCAAAGGTAGTCATTACATAGTAATGTTTTGTAATGAGCCTTTGGATGTCTAGTTTGGACAATTGGGAAAAGCTACGTGTTTATAAAATAGTATTTCAACTCATGTTCTGTGTTCTATATCGTGGATATTTGGTACACGTTCTCATGTGTTTCTCTGGGTGCATATAGATCTGGTGTTCTAACATTTGTCAAACCTTGCAAGGCAAGGTTAGACAAATGTTAGAACACTTAATCGATGTCGTGTACTTGGAGAAATTCGGGGAGGTGCAGCCGAATTTTCCGCAACACTTGGACTAAGCATGAGTTCTTCACTGTTTTATAAACATGTTCTTTTTTGAATGGGATAAGACCACTACCTATTAGAGAATGGAGGGAAAATATATAGACATGTTGTCACATTCATGCATTCATATTTACATCGACCCTGCCTAATGATTGGTCATAATTGAAGGTGGTATACAGTACGGTAATTCAGTGGTCATGTCGGTCGATCGAAGTTGGATGAAAAGGAAGAATGCTGATGATTTTGAGGATCGCGTTGACAAATTTCTCGACTTTGCTTACGCGCATCCTGCACATGTTGACTTTGATAAGATAAGTTGTCCGTGGGTAGATGTGAGTTGTTGCATTAGAGAAAAATAATTGAAGTAAAATGGCATTGTCGTCCAACCCGGCTAGTCAAACTGAAGTTAGGGAGGAGGCACGGTATGATTACCGAGATATGATTATGGATGCTGGGCATGCTAATGTTGACTGGGGTAACGACGGTGGTGACGATAGTCCTCAACCGCCGAACGAGGGGGCTCATCAGTTTTATGAGTTGTTGAGAGCTGCGGAAGAGATGTTGTGGGATGGAGCTCTGAAACACACGGCTGTTTGTGATTAGTAGGTTATTACAGTTGAAATCAGACCACGGGCTGAGTGAGAAAGGTTTTAACGAGTTTGTTACCTTAATCAAAGAAATGCTGCCCGAAAGTGAAAAGCTACCGCCGTCGTACTATGACGCGAAGAAGATGATGAGGAAACTTGGGTTGAGCTATGAGCGGATAGATGCGTGCAATAATGATTGTGTATTATTTTGGAAAAAGAATAAGGATTTGTCACGGTGTCCAGTATGTGATCATTCGAGGTACAAACCGGACAAAGGGAAGAAGAAAAACATTGCATGGAAGATATTACGATATTTTCTGGTCACACCACGGCTTCAGAAAATGTACTACTCCTCCAATACGACTGAACATATGAGGGCTCACTGTGAGACTCGTAGCAACGATACAGATGTGCTGACACACCCAACTGATGGAGAGGCGTGGATGGAGTTTGACCGCAGACATCCAGTCTTTGCTCAGAAAGTTCAAAATGTTAGACTTGGTCTGGCAACCGATGGGTTCAACCCTTTCAGTCAGTCTACCACGCCTTACTCTTGTTGGTCTATTATTATTATCCCGTATAACCTTCCACCAGGCATGTGCATGAAGAAGCCGTACATGTTCTTATTGTTGCTTATTTTGGGCTGAAGAGTCCCGGTAAGGACATAGATATGTATTTAAGGCCGTTGATTGATGAGTTAAAACAGTTATGGAATCATGGAGTCGAAACATATGATGCATCCCTTAAACAGAATTTTCAGATGAGGGCTGCTTTGATGTGGACTATACATGATTTCCCCGCATTGGAAATGACGTGTGGCTGGAGCACACATGGGAAGCTAGCATGCCCTGCTTGTATGGGTGTGAACCCCAGTCATATGTTAAAGCACGGCGAAAAGCCTTCGTGGTTCGGATGTCACTGTAAACTTTTGCCACCGAGCCATCAGTTTTGTAGGTAGAAGGATAAATTTGACGGGACAATCGAGCGTGAGGTTGTCACACTGGACTACCCATCTGGTGAAGAAGTGCTCTCACACCTGGAGGCACTTGATACTGACATACCACACGGCAAGGGTGTGCCAGATCAGAAGATTCCATGGTATGGGAAAGAGCACAATTGGAGAAAATTTTGTATCTTCTGGGAGTTAGCCTACTAGAGGACGCTCGTTATCCGAAAAACATGGATGTAATGCATATTGAGAAAAACGTTTTTGATAATGTGTTCAACACAGTGATGAATGTCAAGGGCAAATCGAAAGATCACCTTAAAGCGAAAATGGATCTACAACAGTTGGGTGTACGCCGTGAATTGCATCCTCGGACAGTTAGTGTGAGGAAGATACTTCCGAAAGCACCTTACTGTCTAGACAAGAAACAAGTGGAGAAGGTCTGTCAGTGGGTTAAGAATTTGAAGCTTCTAGATGGGTTTGCGTCCAACATATCTCGTTGTTGTAATGTATCGGAATGCAAGTTCCAAAGGATTCATTCATATTACCTTCCGGGGACTGTTGCCACGGGTTATTTGCGAGACTTTGACTGAATTATCTCATTTCTTTCAAAATATATGTTCTTCTACGATCCAGGTGAGTAACATGGAAGTGCTTGAGAAGAACATTGTGGTGACGATTTGCAAGCTGAAGAAAATCTTCCAACCTTCGTTCTTTGATTCAATGGAGCATCTGCCTATTCACTTGGCATATGAAGCTAAGATGGGTGGACCCGTGCAATATCGGTGGATGTATCCCTTCGAGAGGTAATCTTTAAATTGTTACAGTTGTTCGTTTACACTTAATGCAACACCTGTTATCATTGATATTCCACCTAACTCAATTCGCTAAACTTCTAGGTTCATGTTCCATTTAAAGAAAAAAGTCCGTAATAAGGCTCGGGTTGAGAGCTCAATTGCGGAGGCTTACGTAATGGAAGAACTTGTAAACTTTTGTAGTTAATATTTTGGGCCTGATGTTGATACAATGTTAAATCAACTAGGCCGAAATGACCCCGGATCAAGCACAAATTTGGAAGGGCAATTGTCAATATTCAAGCAGTCAGGTAGTCTGTTCAGCCGAACGTATACATCGATGGCTAACGGATGAAAAGTACAGTGCTGCAACAATATATGTCCTTCTATATTGCGATGAAGTTTCGGCATTTGTTGAGTAAGTTAAAGTCTTAATTCACTTACATTGCTGTACATAATTGAAAGTGTGTGACAAACGAGTCAACTATATTGGTTTGTAGTGAGTTCGATGCGGAATATTTAATCACTGATCCCGCTGGACTTGAATCTCATCAGAAATCACAATTTGTACTGCGGTTCAAAAGGCGTGTAAGATTGTTTAACAAAAATTATATTATGTGTTATATACAGTTCTGTGGCCAGTTAGTATATTGATTTATCCTTAATTTTTACCGTCATCTACAATAGGTTCAGTCAATGGATAGACTAGTGGCCTTCTACTTGAAATTACTAGCTGAAGGCCCTAACAAACAAAAATCAAATCATGGAGGCTATATCATCAACGGGTTTATGATTAACAGAAAAGATGATGACCGAACAAAACAAACCCAAAACAATGGAGTCTTGGTCAATGGTGACCGTTATGCCGAGAATTGCATGGACGTTTACAGAGAGCTAGATGTGATTGTTGAGCTAACATATCAGGGTTCTCAAAACCGCCTGGTAATGTTCAAGCGTACGTGGTTCGATGTCACATGCAGTAGAGGAATCCGTGTTAGTTCTCAAGGGATTGTAGATGTCAATGTCGAGTCAAGACTTGCATCAGACAAGCCCTTTGTGTTTGCTAGTCAAGTTGTACAAGTCTTTTATGCGGGGGATGTCGCCAATCCCAAATCTCATTGGTATACAATTATCAAGTCCAAGAAATTGCCCGCGACATATGACAGTGAGCTAGACTCCTTTCAAGCCGACCAACCACCTGTCTTGTTCCCTGTTAAGGTCAACAACGAGGAGGACGATCTTCCTCTTCCAACAACATTTCATGTAGGAGAAAAAGTCATAGATGATGATGCGGAAGACGTGGAAAGTGTTGGAGATGATGTGACTGAGTCTACTGATGAAGACGATGAATTAGAAGATGAAAAGGACGATGAGTCCCACGAAGAAGAGGACGACGAGGAAAGTGATGAAGATGATGATGATTCTCAAACTAAAAATGATTGACTTGTAATGTTGTAACATCACGGAAAAAATGCAGTAACATTTTAGAACTTGGTTCATATTGATGTGTTTTTGCACCTCCGTTCATTTATATATAGTGCCGATGATGATTTCTGCCAAATTATTATTTTTAATGTGTTAATGTCATTGTAATTTATCTATACAAAGTCAGATATGGATAGGATATGGGCTATTCGTGGCCGGGTTGGACGCCGAGCTACTTCTTTCCCGGTGGGTCCCACTTAGTCATTGCCCACTGATGACGAGGCACAGAGTGCTCGCGTATAGTAGATGGGGCCCCAGCTCTAGCCCCAGCCCCAGCCATCGCCCCAGCCCCAGCCGTCGCCCCAGCCCGACGCAGATTCATCCCACACACGCACGTTGATTCTCATTCTTCTGTAGTTCTACCTCAGGTATAGTTGATAACGGTATTTAGTACATTTTCGTTAGCCTTAGATTTAAAGTATATTTGAGCTGTATTAATGTCTGCGTTTTGTTGGATCTCGACGAGGCCGTGGCCCGACACCCGGGGTACGCATCGACCCGAGCGTAAACAGAGAGTTACACTCACCCATGAGGGCCTGTAAGTAAAACAAATCACATCATGCCTTATATTTAAAATTTTGGGGTGTTAATTTATATTTGAACTGTATTAATTTATTTATTTACTTCTTCGGCAGGATCCTGGAGAATCAGGCGAGGACGAAGATCGGCGTTCTTGTGAAGGGCCGATTCTTCGAGCCACACCTGTACTGGAAGGACTTGGATGCCGTTGCGAGGAAGTCCCTATGGGAGGAGTGGCTGGTACGGTGAAGGTTTTTTTTTGTGATAGTATTTGTTTAATTAGAGTTTGTTTTCTGTAGTTAATTTGTGTTATTGAATGCCTTATAAGAGGGGTTCACGTTTGGCTCGCCTGATCAGCAAGCACTGGAGCGGTAAGCCTTCTTTGCTTACATTAGCAAGAATTACCGCCGATGGTTCCATGACGCACTAGACCGGGCGAAAAAGATGCTGCCCGAGGGTGCCCCGATGACGGAGATGAAGACATATCCCCCACATTGGATATCTCCGACTGTATGGGGGGAGATGATAAATCGGTGGGCTGTCGATCCAGGCCGGGACACCAAGATTAAGAGCAAGGCCAAGAACATACAGAACAGAGATCCGACGCACACGGGGGGGTCGGTGCCACACGACATCGTCCGACACATGAATGCGGTCCAAAACCTGGATCTGGAGAAGGATGAGGTCATAACTCTGAAATATAATCAGACGCACCTGCGGAAGAAGGACAAGGACCCGGCGTACCGGGCCGGCGACTATGTTTCGGATATTGCCTAGCGGATCGATGTGAGTCAATTTGTTTAAGTTGTTAATTTTTTGTCTTTCTATCCTCAATGCTTGTTGCGTTAATTAATGCCCTAACATATCTTTAAATCAATGTTTTTGCAGGCCTCGTATGAACAGCTTAGGGGGTCCGAGCAGCAGTCCGGACAGCCATCAGCGTCCACCGGGTGCAAGTATTAGGGCATTGAAGCGATGGTTGGATACTCGGTTGCCCCTCCATAGACACCGGCTCCTCGGCATCCGTGGGACAACGAGGAGATCCAGCGCATTGCTACGGTAGTGTTGAGGATGATCATGGAGCAGGATCAGCAGGGTATCGCTGCTGGACATGCCGAGTCGGCCCCGGATCAGCAGGATCCAGATCCGGGACTCGGCAACCCCTGATGAGCCCCTTCTCATGCCCGGTCCCAGCTACCCCCCCTCCCCCGCTCGGCTTGTACTCTTCTCCCCTCCCCTAACCGGCTGTATTCAGTTCCCGGCTTGTACATCATGAGTTTTTTTATAATAAATATTTTTTATGATTGATTATATGTATTTCTTTGTGTATTGATTATTATGCGTTGTTGTTGAGAATTGAAAATTTTATTACAGGGTCTGGATTATAGAAAAAATAAAAAAATTTGAGTTTTGGCGACGAATTAATTCCGTTGCTAAAAGTGTTCATACTATTAGTTTTTTAGCGACGGAATATTCCGTTGCCAAACATCTTATTTAGCGACGGAATGTTCCGTCGCTAAAACATTTATTCCGTCGCTAATTTTACAAAATAGAAAATAAGTTAAAATACGTAAAATATAATTAGCGACGGATATTCTATCGCTAATTAATAAATAATTCCGTCGCAAAAAGTGCAATATTAGACGATGGATTTAAAAATTCCGTCGCCAAACTTTTAGTAACGGACTTTTATACGAGAGACTTTTAGCGACGGATTTCCCCGTCGCTAAAGGCCTTTTTTCTTGTAGTGTTACCTACTCCTTAGAGAACCGTTCTTGAATTCATGTATTATATCATGTGCTTTATTTATTTACTTTTTAAGGTGGACTTGCTATTGCATCAACTAACTTTTGTATATAATTATAAACTTAAATCTACCAACATAGTATAGAGTCAGAATATCTACAAGTTTGACTGGAATTTATTTTTTTTAAAATGCTTATGACTGAACTTATGTTTATCTTGTATTTGATAAAATATTGGACTGTCATAATTTTTATAACTCTCAAAATCTTATCCCCTAGGAATAATTTTTTTACTTTCTTTTTTTGGAAGATACATGTCATATTATCCGATGAATGATCTGGGATAAACCTTATCCTTGATGAACTTTTCTTGAGTTTGTATTTATATTTATAAATATAATGCATATGTATATAGGGTGAAAAACTTAAATTTTTAAAAATTACTTCATTCATTACTATCATCTAATATTAACCTCATATGTTCATTTTGTGATATACATTTCAAAAGGATACACACATACACACGCATTTATATATTTATTTTTTAGACGAATGGATGTGATATTATCATAAAAATATGTCTTAAAAATAAAAGTCTTATGGAAATTATTTGCTAAATTAATAGCCTTATTGTACTAATAAGATAACAAGATCATGGTAGGTTAAAATAAAGGAGAGCTTTAAAGTACACTATCAAGCGAAACATTAGAGTACACTATAGATTTTTTTCTTTTTTACTGAAATGTAGAAAAGTGAAGGTATCATTACGATTAAACATAGTTTTAGACAAATTGTAATCGAAATGTAAAACTTAAGATATAAAATTTTGAGATGGACTTGTTGTGTATTTTAATCTTCAAATAACAGATACATGAAACTTATAATAGACTAGATCATTAACAAAAGAAAATAAAATGTAAGGGCTATTTTGACCTCTAATAATCATCTCTACAAGAAATTGCGAAACACTAGACAAAACGAAACGAGATGGATAATAAATGATACTGAGAGTCCTAAGTGATGGTACTTTGAATTTTAATGGTAATGCTTGCAAAGAAAAATGACTAAAATTCTAAAAGTGGATGATAGAAAAACTTTAAGAAAATCCTTGAAAGTTAAAAGGACTTTCTCTGTATTTTAATCTTCAAGATATATGAAACTTATAATAGACTAGATCATTAACAAAAGAAAATAAACTGCAAGGGCTATTTTGACGTCAAATAATCATTCTTACAAGAAATCGCCATCACTAGACAGAACAAAACGAGATAGATAACAAATGATACTGAGAGTCCTAAGCGATGGATTTTGAATTTTAATGGTGATGCTTGCAATGAAAAACAGGCTAAAATTCTAAAAGTGGATGAGAGAAAAACTTTAAAAAGATCCTTGAAAGTTAAAACTACTAGATTTTTTGCTAAGCAATTGCATTTTTATATGTCACCCGCAAGATCCTTACTAGTTTTAAAGATGTAACATTTAAGCTCCTAACTCTTTTCGTTTCACAAACTTTGTTATATAATTTATCAATCATAAATTCTTTCCATTAAACACTTTACTTCTAACAATCTTTTTTTAATTAATTTTTAAACTTTCGTTAATATCAGTTAGTTACAATTCAAACTTTTTCTCAATTTTACTTCTTAGACTTATATACATGCAATAAAAATATATTAAAAGAAATTGGACAATACAATATATTTATTTACTTGACATTAATTGTCTCTCAAGCACTTTCTTTACTTTCATTATTTTAATTTCAAGTATGCAGTCTTTCATGAGAATTAAATATTTGTGGAAGAACTTGAAACTCACTACAATGTATGTGTATCATAGATAACAAGATATAATATGCAACATTCAAGATTTTCTTAATAATTCAGGTTTGAAAGTAAGACCATATTTTGTGCAAAGAACTTTTCATACTTCAAGTCTTGGGTTAGTAGTTAACAATTGATTTACTTATCATGGTGTACTTATAATAATCTTAATAGATTAGTTCAATGTACTTTTTCACCAAGAGTTATATTTTTTTGTTTAAATTGATCTATAACGTGCAAAGTGGATTGATGATGTTTTGAACTTTAGTAGTGATACTTGTAGAAAAAATGGCTAAAACTTTAAAAGTGAACGATAAAATTTTTTAGAAAGATCCTTGAAAGTTAAAGTTACTAGATTTGTTACCTAAATAATTGAGTCTTCGTACGTTTTCTGCTCTCTTGAGTTCATTTATTTCTGGATTTTAAAGATGCAACATTTAAACTCCTAACTCATTTTGTTTTACAAACTTTTTTATACATTTCTTAATCATAACTCCTTCCCTTTAGAAACTTTACTTTCGAAAATGCTATTTGGGTTAATTTTGGAACTTTTGTTGATATCACTTAGTTATAATTCAAACTTATTCTCAGTTTCACTTCTTAGACTTATATACATGCCAAAGAAATGCATTAGAAAAAATTGAACAACTCCAGTATATACACTTGACATTAATTATAGGGCAAATTACACATATGTCCCTGAGGTTAGGGTATAATTACAGGTAAGGATAATAGTTTGGACAAATTATACTTATGTCCGTTGACCAAACGGAATACAAAAATACGTAACGGTTTTGACGAAAAGACTGAATTGCCCCTAAATAAAATAAAATTTCCATTTTCTTCCTCTTTTTTCTCTCTTTCCTCTCTTTCCTCTCTTTCCTCTCTTTCTCCATCTCCCGTCTCTTCATTTCACGGTGGGCGTCAAAGACGGTGCAGCAGCGGCGAAGGTGCTCGGTGACGGCGACCATGTCCATGTCCATGTTCTTGATCTGACCATGGCGAAGGTGCTTGGTGACCAACCATGGCGGCGACCATGTCCATGTTCAGATCAAGGTCGTCTCTTTATTTTAGATCTACGTCGACGGAGGGAAGGAGATGCCGTCGTGGGGTGAGGGAAGGTGTTGCCGATGCAGGGCGAGGGAAGGCGCTGCCTGTGTAGGGGGAGGGAAGAGGTTGCTGCGGGGAGGGCGAGGTGCGGGGAAAGAACAAATGGAAGGGGAAGGGCGACGTCGCCGGCGATGGAGGTGACGCAGGCTGGAGATTGGTCGCAGGCAATGGGAGAGAGAACAGATCAAAATTTGCAAATTAGGCAAGAAAACCCTAATTTGTAAATTAGGGTTTCAACAAAATCCTAATTTACAAATTAGGGTTTCAACAAAATCCTAATTGTGACTTTAAATTAAGGCTTGAAATCTTAATTTAAAATTTTTAAAAATATTCAGTATATACAGTACAAGGGGTAGTGTCGTCATTTTAAAAATATATATTGATGACATCATACAAAAGTATAATTTTTGGACGGAACCTTGACGGATGGACACGGCTGATACATTTTAAAAGTGTTTGGTCACGGTATGTTACATTTTAAAACTTAATGTCATTTACTGTAATTATACCCTAACCTCAGGGACATAGGTGTAATTTGCCCTTAATTATATCTAAACATTTTTTTTCACTTTTATTACTATACAATGTCAAACTTGTAGTGTTTTGTAAGAATTAAATATTTGTGAAAGATGTTTGAAACTGATTACAGTGTAAGTGTATCTTGGATAATAAGATGTAATATGAAACAGTTAAGATTCTCTTTAGCAGAACTTGATACGACAAAAGAATAAGTATGCTACAAATTTTGGTGGTAATTGACATTAACAATTCAGGTTTGAGAGTAAGATCATGTTTTTGTAATGAACTTTCCGTACTTCAATTCTTTCATCAGCAATTAACAACTAATTTACTTATAATTATTTGATTATAATAGTCGTGTTAACTAATTTAATTATGTTTTTCACCAAAATCTATAATATTTTTATTTCAAATCACTGTATATCGTGTAAAGCACGTGGTCCTTACTAGTATCCTTAAAATTTTGATGGTTATACGCTAGCATCCATGTAATGATGGATTTTTGACTTTAATTTTCAATTATTTTTACCTGAATAAACATGTTAAAACTTTGATGGTTATATGAGATTGTCCAACTTGATCAACACAGTAGATGCCATGTCTTATAAAAATTCAAATGTATAAAACTCGTTCCTCATCACAACTTCACCAGACTTGCCCCTTGAGTGGTAGGGGTGAGCACGGTTCGGTTTGGTTCGGTTTTGGGGTCAAACCGCAAACCGCAAACCGAACCAACGGACCTCGGTTCACAAATTCTCAAACCAAACCAAACCAAGACACTTCGGTTTGAACGGTTCACTCGGTTCAAATTGAACGGTTCGGATCGGTTTGAGCATATTTTAAATATTATTTTGTTTCAAGAAAAAATGATAGTCCAATAACAAGAAGTTACATCATAATTGCATGCATGACAAATCGAAAAGCTTAACAAGTCAGTAAAGTGTAACAGTCCAACATATAAGGAGCGCACCATCTGCATTTGATATTGGTCATTCAAACCACATTCTAGTTTTGATAAATATACTCCAACATAGCAATCGCAAATTGGTGCCTGCTTTTAGAAATTGCATGCTAACAACTACCTATAAGAAATTAAGAATCCTAAATGCTTTCTCTGTTTAAACAGCCATTCAACAACATAATCCTACAACAAGAGAGGCATAAAACAGAAGATTAATATAATCATAGCCAAGCAAATTATTTTCCATCCAAACAAATTTCATTATGTTTCCCACATTTAATGCATCCTAACTATTCCATCGAAATTGACTAGTGCCCTGTAGTATTTATTTGATTGAAATGTAAGGAAATATCAGCTTAATCAAGGGCATAATGCTCAATTAAACCATCTAGGGACGGGTATATCATATACATATACCGTATATGTATATGTCTATTGCAAAGGTTGAAAATTTGAAATCAAAATTGAAAATAGGGATGGGTAAACCCTAAAAAACTAGAATCAAAATTGAAACTTACCTGCTCACTAATCAGAAGCCGAAGATAGCACTTGAAAGTTGAATCCAAGAAAATTCTGCTGGGATTTTGGAATGAAAGTGAAAACTGGGCATTGAGCCAGTGACCTTGATCTTCAATAAAAAAGTGTGGTGACCCTTAATCTTCCCACTTATTGCCGATTGAAATGGATCCATCATCCGTGGATGTGTTCTCTGAAGAGAAAGAGTAGTAGAAGAGTGGAAGAGTAGTTGCGATAGTGCGATAGAACGGAGAGAGTTACGGCTGGAGTCTCTGATGAATGAAAGAGAAGGGGCTAATTCGCTGGATAATAGGTCTCCAAAGACCAAAGTCATCTTACTCTACTTGGTTATCTAGCTAACCAGGGTCAAGGTATATATTTTTTATTTAATTCTTATATACCCTCGGTTCGGTTCGGTTCGGTTCGGTTTAATTACGGTTTGAAAATCCTGAACCGTGAATCGAACCGAACCGGCCTCGGTTTGAAAATCTCAAACCAAACCGTTCAAGCTCATCAACGGTTCGGATTCGATCGGTCCGGTTCCATTGGTTTGAACGGTTCGCATCGATTTTATCGGTTCGCTGCTCACCCCTATTGAGTGGTATCATCGAGATTTGGTGCCTTGGCCAATTTTTTGATTGATTTAGTGTGCTTGACGAGAGAGAAGTGTCTCGTTTTTTACCGGGTTGTTTTCGCTAACATTTTGACCATCGAATATTTAGTTACTTGTAAGACAAACGGGGTTTCGAACACGACCACATGTTCATAACCAAAATGGAGTAGCAGCAACATAGATAATTTCATTGACAATGAAAGACAAATAGTTCAATTCCAAAGCCAAGTTTTCATTACATTCAACTGGTTGATGCCACTATAGACAAAAATAACACTATAGACAACTGGTTGTGGAGATACTAGAGGTTTTCAAACTGGTAAGTAATAACGTGGTAGTCCGAACGTTCGGTACTCCCGAAATAAGTCATCGAAATTATGGCCCAAAAATTGACACAATCAGGAGTAGTATCATAGCGGCTGGGAAGAACTTGGCGGCGATCCCATTTGCTGAACTAGCCAAAGGTGAAGGAGAAGGAGCCATCCATTCAGAACTTACGGTGATGAACAGCTTTTGACCTCCTACAGCACAGTGCGCGCCAACACCACAAATGTACCACTTTCGCCCCGGGGTTGCAAGCACAATTGCGTCATTTCCCGACGTTAATGCTTCCGTCAATGCGGGCTTAATGCAACTCTCAAAGCCGGTTCCGTTAACCTTGAAGACATTATGTGCGCCAACAGGATACTGAAAAACTGTAAAAACAAGTTGTTCAAGTGAGAAAAACAATTCTAAAATGGAAAAAGATTGCTACTAGTCTTAGACTTGGTTAAACTAAAGATTTTGGTTAGAAATGTACTAAGCCTGTCTCCAACTCTAAAATCTTTGCCCTGTGCCCACGTCTTGTAATCAAAACCGGTAGTCCACCCCTTCTCATCCCCTACAATGAAGTCTTTAGCAGAAACCATGGCCGGAGAAATGACGGCAAAGATGATGAAGAAACCGAACATATTACAAGCCATGAAGATTACGTGCTATTGCTCTTTCTCCCTCTTTCTCTTTTGTTTCTTGTTTTGAAAGAGGAAGAGAGGCAAACTGCTCAAAAGTCTGAGTTGAGAGTACATGGAGAGGAGAAGAGGTCTTGTATTTATAGTTTCCCACGTGAGGATCAAGTCAAGGTCGGCATGGTTATGTGCTTCTGCAAGAAAGCTTTTGTCCTAAGTCAGGACCTATGTAGACTAGTAATTTGCAGTTTGGATTGCCCTGACAAATGGCTGTACGTACTGCGACCGAGTCCCGGAATGTGGAAAATGAGTAGGGGACGGCTGAAAGGGCAGCAATCTACAAGAACTTTGGCTACAACCTTTGCCCTTTCGCTGACAAAACATTGTTGTTTAGGATTGCAGTCCTGTTTTTTTTTTTTTTTTTTTGATAATACTGGAGAATAGGATTGATAATTGAAAATTACAAAATCGTCCGGTGACAGATAAAGGTCACAAGTGATTCTATGTATACAAGAGTACAAATGACAGAAATTAACAAACAACTTATAAACCCGACGAAAATTACAATAAAACTAAAGTAAAGCATGTCTTAAGCTTCAACCTGACTTTCAATAATATGCGAAAGCCAAAAGTTACATAAAATACCCAGTAAAACAAAGACAAAACAACATAAATTTAAAAACACGTCTACATAAAAATAAGCTGTAACATCTACATTAAAGGTATTATTAGAAGTGTAAACTCACGACATTTTTGCCACTAAAAGGGGTATGCAACCCAAAACTGCACGCACGTTTGTTACAAAAGGAAAAATATTTTGCTCTTTTGAGTATGGGACGGTAAAAAAAAGGGGCCATAAAATCCTTTAACGTATGTGTTCCCTATCAATTCCAATCTTAAAGTACATGAGGCGAGTGGCGGAGAAGCCATAGGATGCGACAGTTTATCTACCACCACCACACTTAGCATGATTGACGTAAGCGGGCATTTCCATCCAAAAGTTATCGAAATATGTTCCCTTCTTTGGCTAAAACTACAAAATTGTTCTTTAACTTTTGCCCCTATATAAGTGCATAATTTGCAGCAGCACCTATTCTCTTTTAAATTAATTTTAGTTGGGGTAGCATAATTATTATCCTAATAAGAGATGATTAATTCCACCCAACACTTCAAACTTAAGGGTGAACTGTAGCTTTCTCATCCTAGTTTGTAGCATCAAATAACGGTTAAACTCCCTCTTGACCAGGCGTATCTTTATTTTGGAGCGGCAAAACGGATATTTCACCAAATCCCTTCAAGCTCCATCGATTTGCACCCATTAAGTCGTCTGCAGCAACCTTACTCCAGCTTAGGAGACAACGACGACGATGGGTATAGATAGGATCAAGAGACCAATGGGTTAAATAATTTTTAGAATTCTTTTTGTTATTGAATGTGGCTTCTTGGTTGTTTGTTCTTCTCATGAATTAAAAGGTCTATATTTGCTTCTTCTTTTTTTTTAGTGACATTTGGGTTTAGGCATGCGCATGTAAATAGTATTTTGTTCTTATAACAATGTCTGTAATCCATGTGTTTGCATAAAGTCCTATATAGCACATGACCATAGTGTCCTAATTTCTTTTTGCTTCAAAAACTTTAAAAACTCTTTTAGCTATGGGTTTGGTTGGATTTATTGGGGCTTTGAATGAGATTTAATATCACACCACCAATTATGTACAAGACCTAGGCCATGAAATGATTAGAGTCATATAATAATTCCCTCCATCTTAAAATATTGATCAAATTTTCTTTTTGGGTTGTCCCAAAAATATTGCTCAATTTTCAATTTGGGATAAAAAAAAAAACATTGTGTAGCCTCCCATCTTCATCCTTTTTGAATTAACTAAACAAGTCAGCGTGGCACGTGTGATGTGTATACAAAAATAAAGTTGATTATGTCAATTTTGTTAAAAAAAATCAAGTATCACGTATTACTGTTTATTGTCACATTTGGTAAATAAAATTTAAATTATAGAAAAATAAGTTAGTCTTCGTGCGGCAAAATAAGTTAGCATAATATTATCATCACATGAAACTTAGATTTAATTTTAACTACACTTTTTAATGAATTTGAAATTGTTAAAACTAAATATATACAAAGATAAAGTTAGCAATATAATATTTTTGTAATATAAAGTTTGGGCTTTATAATTTATTTTAACTATATTTTTTTAATAAAGATTAAATTATGAAAACAAAACATGTCTTTATAGGTAGTTATTTAGCATTTAAGATTTGTAGTTTGTGTCATTTTTAAAAAATTTCTTGGAATGTCATTTATCACCATTCTAAGTAGGTAGTTATGTAACACCAAAAAAGTGTTACACCAAACCAAACCATGTTTCCATTTATATATAGTATAGATATGGATGTAGATATAGATTAATGGAACCATCTTCATTTTGTCTCTCTAAGAACAACGACAATCACTCTCTCTCTCTCTCTCTCTCTCTCTCTCTCTCTCTTCCCCCACTTCGACCCACCATTAGTGCCACATCCTTCCTCCACTTTTTGGTCCAACTTCAGTCCCCCTTTGCGCTTACTTCTTTCACTTACTCGTCCATCATGATCGCTGCCAGTTTCGAACCACCATCAATTCTTTCTATATTCATATGCCATAGATATGCCACGATCCAAACCCATTTGATGTACCTTGTTTCCAAGAACTTTGGTATTAAATCTAGGTTGCTAGGCCACCACCAAGCCAAGCGCAAATTCAAAGCACCAATAATGTTCTGATGATTAATCATTTTAAGAAATGAATCCAACTAAAGGACTGACTAGGCGTCATATAAGCATTTCACTAAGCTTTAAGGCATTTTTCAGGTGGTCAGGCGTGGCTCTGGCGCTGGCATAGATGGTATTGGACATGCACCGAAGCGTCAAATAGGTGTTCCACTAAGCTTTAAGGCGATCTTCAGGCAGTAGAGATGTCAATAGGCCAAGCTTGGGCTGACCCAGCCCCGGCCCAGTGGGCCTCAGAGGAAAACGGGCCGGCCCGGGCCAGAGGGGAGGAAAACGGGCTTGGCCGGGCCAAGCCAAATTTTTGGGATATATAAGCCCAGGCCCTAGGCCCAATATTTAGGACCAGGCCCGGGCCCTTTTTTTTTTTTTTGCTCTCTTTCCCAACTTCTTGTTATTCAAATTAAAGATTTGAATTGCGGTAATTTCTTATTATATGTAAGCAAATTGTGTTTATGCGAACAAGTAAATATCATAATATGTGTACATGTAGAACAAATCATTTAGAATACATGCATACTAAACATGTGGCTAGTAAATGGTTGAAGCATGGAATGGAATGGACCTGCATAAGTTAAAGTTTGGATTGAAATTGACAAGAGGGTATTTGCTTGCTTCCCTATAAATTTGGAACTGGAAATGGCAGGATATCGCTTATCTAACTAGAATTTACTATCTTACACATCTTGCTTTGTGCACCATCAAAGTGCAACTGAACTTTGAATTTGAATCTGTTTATATGTTATTTCTTACTAGGATTCGTTGTTATACGCATCTGAATTTTCGTCTCTAAAGTATTAGCGACAAAAATGCTACATCTTTGGCGACAGATGGAGATATTGCTAGATTCTCCCAAATTTATTTCACTTCATTCGTTGTGTTATCTCTAGGTTTACTTATTAGTACCGACTTTAAACCCATTACAATGTACCAACAACTACGTTTCTCAAACCATAGTATTTTATTAGACTTTTTTCAATAAAGTCCTGATTTTGAGACAAGTAGAAAAAATTGAAGATTAATAAAAAAAAAACTAAGACTTGATGGATAAAACAATAAAGAATTCTTAGGCGGACAAAAATTTGCATAGACCTGAGTCATTAATATCCAAAATCATATCAAAGAAAACATAGATATTAGAAAAAACATAGATATGAAAGAAAACAATAAAGAATATGGCCGTTGGGGGAAAAAGGGGAGGGAAAATAATTTTTGAAATGAAATGGGCCAGCCCATTGTAGGGCCAGAAAAGGGCCAAATTCGGACCCAGAAAAGGGCCAAAATTCGGGCAAAGAAGAACTGAAAATCGGGCCAAAACTGGGTTGAATTTGGGCTTTTTTCGAGCAGGGCCAATTTTTGGCTGAGCCAGGCCTGGCTGTTTTGGGTGAAACCTCGACCTGGTCCAAGCCCAGGCCCAAAGCCTAACTGTTTAGGGCCGTTACTATTCACCGAGAGGGCCTGGCCAGAAACGGGCTTGGTCGGGCCGCCCAACCCTTTTGACAACTCTATCAGGCAGTAAGGCATTGCTTAGGCACATGCGTACGTGGTCTTGGGCTTATGCCGAAGCGTCAAATATGAGTTATGGGCATGTCCTTAGACATGTGAAAAGACGTTTGTTTTCATATTCCCATTTCACCAAGATTGAGGTTTATATTATACCCTCAATCAAGACTTGGATTTTACACTTCATTTATTTTTCATCTTCTCATTTTAGGTTTGACTTATTCACTTGTTCCAGTTTAACTTTTCATCACCAAGATTTTCCAGCGCAACTAAACAATTGCTAGTTTGCCTCTAGTGCGCCTTATGGCGACAAAAGAGAGTGTAGAAAAGTGCAATAGGCTACCACTAGATAGTGATCATTCTATAGTTGTACAAGGTTTAGAGACCGCAAGATCAATCTCCCAAACGGTGGTTGTTATAGATGTACTAAAGTGGGACCAATGATTTTAAGAAATTACTAATTCTTTAACAACAAGGGATGAAACAATATCTGTAGACACATCATACACACTATATATCTTTATAGCCAAAAAAATTACTCACTAGCAATAACTTTTGTGGTCTTCATATATAGACATTGTTTCTTGTAGGGTATGAAAATTTGTGTTCCCTTTTGGATATTCTTTTTTGTCAATGTTAGCTGGATATCATTTTCGTATGGATAAATTATACCCTATTTGGTTGAAATGACATAAATGCCGTCACAAAAGCAACAAATTTTCAAATGTTAACTCCAATTTAATCCACCTCCCACTAGCGACGTCCCACCTTTGATCCCCAGTCTCCCATCACCGCCAACCTTGCACAGGTCAGTCACCCACACTCCCCTTACCCATCTCCACTAGCCACCACTACCACCATCCTCCACACCCACCCAATCACCCCTCCCCCATTAACCACCACCAACCTCCATATGCAAACCTACCCCCAACACTTTTCCCTCCCCTCGGACAAACACATGCAGACACACACCGCTGAAAATGTTAAGAAAACTAAATGACACCAAACATGAAGTAAAGATCAGCTTATAGGTGTTAAATGGGCCAGGCTTGGGCCAGCCCAGCCCAAGCCCAACGGGCCTCCAACAAATGGGCTGGGGCTGGGCCAGTGGAACTGCCAAACAGGTCGGGCCGGGCCAGATTGGGGGGAAATCTGGGCCCAGTCCAAGCCCTGGCCCTAGGCTTGATATCTAGGGCCGGGGCCAATTTTTTTTTTTGTTTGCATTTTCTTGTTATTCAAAGTAAAGGCTTTAATTACGGTAATTTTTGTTATTATTTAAACAAAAGTTAGAGACATTAACTGCAACGGTAATTTTTGTAGAAATGTAAAATGTTTATATAAGAGAGAGTAAGAAGATTGGTGTGAAAAATTAGAGAGAAATGGTGTGAATTTATAGATTTTTGAAACTTCACAAAAGACCAAAATACCCCTAAAAACTATCCGTTTATAGTTGTTGGGGAGGGTAAGAGTGTAAAAATCCTTAAAAGAGTTGAAAAAATTAAGTTGGACAAAAATACCCCCCAAACTAGCGTTATTTTACTGTTGGGGGGGTAAAGTGGAATTTAGGGGAAAAAAGGGGAATAAAACCGTTGGGGGGAAGGGGGAAATCTGAATTTGAAAATGGTGGAACCGGGCCAGATCCGGGCCAAACCCGGGCCAATTCCAGACTTGGGGTCGGGTCGGGCCGGGCGGGCTTTTTGGGCCTGGCCCGAGCTTTTTTATTGGATTTTCTGGCCTAGTCTAAGCCCAGGCCCAAAGCCCTAATATATAGGGCCGCCACTGTTCATCCACGGGGCCGGGCCAGCCAACGGGCCCCCGACCCTTTTGACAACTCTAGATCAGCTGGCTGTAGGGTGGACTAGTTAACTATCTTAAAACGATTCACGCCCCTTTAGATTACCACTGATGCAACAAGGTTTTAATGTGTTGTCATCAAGATACAGTAGACTAGTTGTAACTATTACTCCACTCATATTTTTGCACAAACAAATGAAGAGAAGTTTCATCCAATGCCTCGCCAAAATATCCACAATTCTAAGTGTATAGAAAATCAAAACAAAAAGACGACACAGAGAGACAGCTTGAGTTGGTGTGTAAAAAAAGCGTGAGAAAGGACTCCTTTTATAGATAGAGGTCTGAGGTTTAATAAAAAAAAATAGATGTCGTAGCTCTAATACAGAAGATTAATTCTAAAATTCAATTTAGCATAAATTGTTGTAGTGAAAAATATATATGTTGGAAGTGAAAAACTGGAATTAATGGGAATAATGGCAATAAATGTATGCACTAACATATAGCCTAACAACTATATTTCATAGTATAAAAAACATGCAATAGTCTTATACTAGTTCCTCCTTTGTATCTCCTCCACTTTTCCTTTCACCTTTGCACTTGCGAGTCCAAGACTCAAGCAAATGTTACGAAGAGGCCAATGAGTATTCACTTATATACTCATTAAATTCCTTTCAAGGGCCAATGTCGGAAAGTGCTTTTTAAAAAATTTAAGTATCTTAGAAAAAACTCATCTTTTCATTTACAAGCAATGTAGGACTAAAGCGTGTAAAGTTTTTCCTCAAATTTTAATGTTATCTCAAAACTGTTCTTGCACGAAAAGAGAATTGTTTGTTAAAATACTCTAACACACACCCAAACCCCCTCCCCCCTCCACAAACCCCCACTATGGTCACTCGTAAACACACTCCCACGACCCACACACACCTCGACACCCACGACCCCCCACCCACCCACCCCTACACACACTCTCGTCTCACACGCCCACACCCACGGCATACAATTCCCACACACACTTGTCGACCACACACCCCCACCACCAGCTGCCAAACTGCTGCAAGCACTGCCGCTGAATTACCACCAAATGATGGCTAAATTATAGTAGATTTGATGCCAAGTGTGTGTGATGCGCTCATGTGTTTGTGTTTATGTATATGTGTCTGTGTGTTGGGGGTGTGCGTCTACGGTGGAAGGGGGTCGTGATCGTGGTTTTTGTATGTGTGCATGGTGGGGGTGCAAGAGAGAGAGAGAGAGTGCGCGTGTTTGTTCGTCTGTTTGTGTTGGTATGGGTGGATGGGATAGGGCTGGATGAAAGCCTATGTTTAGGCTTGAATTTGGGGATAAGGATTATTTTTGGGTTTTCAATTACTTTAACAGTAACATTTGACGTTGAGATAACAGGAGAAGGGTTTGTCAAATAAGGACCTAACGTCAAGAGAGTCGGGGGTTATTTCACAAACATTAGGAGGGCCAGTGCATTAAATCCAAATCACGAAAGTATTGAGTGTAATTTAGGCTCTGTTTGACAACACTTTCAGTTTTGATTTTCAATTTCCAAAAAAAAAAAACTAAAGAGTAGTTTAATTTTATTTACTTTTTTTTTTTACAAAACAAGTGGGTGTTTGACAACCCAATTTTTATTTTGAGTTTTTTTTTTGTGGTGGTTTGCAATGGCGGTGGCCGGCTGTAGCTGGTGATCGTCGGCTGTCAGCGGTGGGCGATGGCTGTTGGCAGTGGGAGGGTGGTGATGGTCTCAAAAAAAAAAACCAAAACTGAAAAACCGCTGTTTGACAACACTTTCAGTTTTGGTTTTCAGTTTCTAAAAAAAAACTAAAGAGCAGTTTAATTTTTTTTTATATAAAAACAAGTGGGTGTTTGATAATCTAGTTTTTATTTTGAGTTTTTTTTTTTTGTGGTGGTTTGCAGTGGCGGCGGTAGGGCATGGCGGTGCCCGGCGGCTGCTGGTGATTGCAATCGCCGGTGGTGGCCGCCGGAGGTGGGAGGGTGGTGGTGATAGTCTAAAAAAAACCG
Organism: Escallonia herrerae; assembly: GCA_033070095.1. NCBI lineage: Eukaryota > Viridiplantae > Streptophyta > Magnoliopsida > Escalloniales > Escalloniaceae > Escallonia > Escallonia herrerae. The sequence goes on along the minus strand of JAVXUP010000105.1, from coordinate 356,173 downwards.
AAACTCATATTTGGAGTTTTCAAAAAAAGCCTTGGTTTAAAAATTGGTTTTTAAAACTGAAGAAAAAAAAACGAAAAACTAGTTACCAAACGCGTTTATATTTTCCAGTTTTCAAAACTGGAAAAAAAAAAAAAAACCTGTTAAACGGGGCCCGAAACTCATTTTTGAAAATTTTAAAAATATTTGATTTAAAAACTGATTTTTTAAATTGAAAGGAAAAAATAATTGGTTAACAAACGCGTTTATTTTTTCAGTTTCCAAAACTGAAAAAAAAAAAAAAAAACTGTCAAACGGCCTTACTCTTTCTGTATTATTTTTCTCCTAGAAGTTCAAGTCAGCAAGGATATGATTTCTCAAAAACAAACAAATCAATATTGACAGTAAGCAAACCCTTTGTTTTGATGATTGGCCAGAGAGCCTTGGATTAAACAATGCTGGAACCGCATGCCTTCACCCTTTAGCTGCTGATGCAAATATTCAGCTCAAGGCAAGAAGATATGACATTGCAATTAACTTATGGCACGTCGTCCATGGGCAAATGTCAAAGCATACTTTTCAATTCAGGGGCAAAAGTCAAAAGTATACTTTTCAATAAGACATGTTTCAATCACTTAAAATATTACTTGGTTGAAAACCTGAAGCACTATATTAAGCAGCTTGCTTCCCACAAACGTTGGGAGGGGATAGGGAGTTTTATATGTTTTATAGCTATACTTGTTATATGGATTAGCCATAAGGTGCATAGCTGCAATCGAAGTAAGCTCGGCTGGATCCCCACGGACGGAATGATAAGAATAGTGGGCCTTGGAGATGGTTCAATGGGCTTGTTAGGAATTCAAACCCCTATCTTAGCCTTGAAATATGATTTTGATTGGATTGACGAAATAGCCGGAAGTTTTGACTTGAAGAATTTTTTTGTGGCTAGCAAATAAAAGCTTCATTGTGAAGCTTCGGCTGAAGATAAGAAAAAGTGGCAACCGACTCTAGGCTACCGACTTGAAGAAGGTAATGAGTTGCAATGTTTGACCAAGAGTGCATATGGAGTGATGCATGAAGTTGCCACACACACACACACACACACACATATATATATATATATATATATATATATATATATATATATATATATATGAAAGAGGCAGAAGTAGGAGAGAATGAAAGAGAGAGATACAAGCAGTGGCTTGTGAAAAAGAAAAAATAGAAAGAGGTAGAAGCATTAGAGAGAGAGAGAAGCAGTAGCTTGTGAAAAAAATTAGAGGGAGATGTGTTGAAACACTAAGTTTGTGAGTTACATATATTTTGTTCTAAGTATATTTTTGTATTAAGAACTTTGTGTCGATATATACATATATCGTTGTTCGAATTATTTATTTGTGAACCCATTTCGCTTCTAACAAGTGGTATCAGAGCCGCAAGTTCGATTCTACGTTTCAAGAAGGTAAAGACATGGCCAGTATAATTTAGAAGTAGATCCCAAAATTAACAAAGACAAATTATGGGAACTGAAGCATCCAAATGAAGTTTCTGCTGGGGTCACAAAAATTATGAAAAATTATTGAAGACGGATATACCGAGCTCGCAGATGTAACTGCCGAAGCAGCTTTATCAAACGCCCAGAAGACGGCGTTAAAACATTCACGCAAGAAGGATAAGAAGTCTTTGTTCTTAATTTTTCAAGGAGTTAACGAATCAACCTTTCAAAAAATATCAGACGCGAAGACATCAAATGATGCGTGGGAGATTCTGCAGAAATCTCTACAATCAGTTGAAAACTACAAGAAATAAGGCCTTTGGCGACGGAAAAATCCGTCTCCAAAAACCTATAATCCGTGCTAAAACTTTTAGCGACGGAATCACCATCGCTGAAAGTCCCTCGTATAAAAACCGATCACTAAAAGTTTTACGATGGAATTTCAAAAATCCATCGTCTATTATTGGACTTTCAGCGACGGGCTTTTTTATACAATTCCATCACTAATTGTATTTTACATATTTTAATTTACATTTTTTTAAAAAAATAATTTATTCAAAAAATATTTAGCGACGGAATAGATTTTTAGCGACGGATTTTTCGTCGCTAAAAGTCAACTTTTTTTGAATAATTTTTTTTATTTTTTTAATGCCCAAACCTTTAATCAAAAAAGCAAGCCTCAACAACAAGGCACAATCCCCAAATGCACATTAGGGTTAAATAGTTGTTGATCGATCAACAATTATTTAACCCTACAATAGACACAAAACAACTATATATAACTTTAAAAAATGTTTACTATAATGGAAAATAAATTGTAAAAGACGGGAACCGGATACAATCGGTTAAGGGAGTGGAGAAGAGTACAAGCCAGGAGGGGGGTACAAGTTAGGAGGGCACGGGAGGGGGCTCATCAGAGGTTGTCGAGTCCCGGACCTGGATCCTGTTGCTCCGGAGCAGACTCGGCATGTTTAGCAGTAGTGCCCTGCTGATCCTACTCCCTGATCATCCTCAACACCACCGTAGGAATGCACTGGATCTCCTCCTAGTCTAATAGACACTGCGCAGCCGGTGCTGTGGAGGGGTAACGGGGGATAGGGACGCTCCTATCACGACACATGCAGTCATGCTAGGCAAGCCGTGTATGCGCCCTTTCGGCCAATTGACGACCTTCGGTGTATCCAGCCATCGCTTTAACCCCCCCAATACTTTTATAGGTACTAGTGGACGCTGATGGCTATCCGGACTGCTGCTCAGACCCCCTAAGTTGTTCATACGAGGCTTACAAAAACAATGATTTAAAGATATGTTAGGGCATTAACGCAACAAACATTAAATAGAAAGGCAAACATTTAATAAATTAAACAAATTGACGCGAACTTACATCGATCCGCCGGGCAATATCTGAAACATAGTCCCTCGCCCGGTGCACCTCGTCCTTGTCAGCGATGTTCGAAGATATTGATTTATTTTTTAATTAACTTTGCACCTCTTGAAGAGGTTCAAGAAATTTTCACAAGTACAAACCCCAAAATAAGACATGTCGGTGTCGATCGGACGCGGTGTCCTGTCTGTGCTACCTAACATACTGAGTCAATCCAATTAGGTCCCATCCTCCGTTAACAATTTCAATTCTCAAAATGGTCAATGCACAATATCTCATATCTCAATTCTCAAAAGCTCAATGCATAGTTAACAAAATTATATAAAGAATGAAAATTGATATAAAGTAGTCTTAACAATTAAAATTGGCGAAAGCAAAGAATGAAGAGTCTCTATCGTATCATCCCAGTAAATTATAAACAAAAACATTTGCCCAATTCCAAAAAATTGAATCATGTTGTACTTATCAAGGTTGTACTCAATTCAATTCAAAAAAATTGAATTGAGTCATGTTGTACTTATCATGGTTGATTTGAGGGGAGAGACCCAAAGAAACACACGGGATGTTTAGACAAACTCCCAATATCAACAAGAGTAATCTGAGAATAAATCAAGATTGCTTATAATAGAAAAGTTTTCAAAACCTAATCTAGAGCTAAATTAAAAAATACCCCCTAATATAAGAACTTCTAGAATTTGAACACTTATACCCTAAACAAACTAAAACACAATAATGTAGTCCAATATAACCCTAAAATCTAATTCACAACATCTAAATACTGACTTCTTAGGAAATCTTGGCTTCTGCCTATTGCAACTGCATCAATTTGACTAGATCCCTAAAACATGACACTTGACCCTAGACTTACATGTTCATTTTCCAGAGATCATATCATACACGTACATAGCCCTCTTTAAGCTTGCAACATCTCAGTAAGTCAAAGATATAGGAATATAGCAAAAAAAATTCATAAATAATGAGCAATATCTAGAAGTGCAGGCCACCTTAATATCGACTAATCAATATAAACTTGCTTTAATGGATGTAAAGCAATAAATCAAAATAAGAGAATGCAAACTATTGAGACAATGCTAAGGTGCATGAAATTATTCAAGATAATGGGTGGACCATGTTGACAAATTGATCAATTAATCTAAGGGCTATTAATGCAATGATCCAAGCAATGCAGCCACCAAATATAGTGGAACCTGATAAAGCTATATGGGAATTACACCCCAGTGAGAACTATAGTGTAAAAAGTGCATGGGATGCTATGAGAACCAAAGCCAACAGAGCTCCCCTCTAGAAGCTCATATGGTTCCAAGGGAACATTCCCAGATGCTTCTTGATCCTGTGGATGTTATGCAAAGGAGGTCTTAGAACTAGAGTCAAGCTCAAAGCTTGGAATGTAATCCAAGAGGATAATTATGTGTTGTGTAATCAAGCTAAGGAAGATGAATACCATTTGTTTGCTCAATGTCCTTATGCAAAAGAATTATGGCAGACTGCTTTGAGTAGACTACAGGTGACAATTCTAGTCAACTCATTGATTCAGCTGAGCTCTCAACTAGCCAACTCCCTCAAAGGCAAGCATTTCAAAGCCAGATTGGGGAAATTAGTTGTGTCAGCAGTGGTGTATGGTATATGGCAAGAAAGGAATAACATGATTTATGCAAGGAAGTAGACTACTCCACAAGGATTTATAGCGGGAAGGAAAGGACTAACCATGATGCTACTCATAACTTTTGTGCAGCTTGGGGTAATGAGGAAGGAATATAGATGAAGGGGACTCCAAGTTACTGATGTGTATAATAGTTGTAATTACGTACATAGATAAATAAGGCCTATTCTCATGGCCCGATGAACATGTATACTAAATTGAAGAATAGTAATTTTTTGCACCTACATGAATAAAGGACATTTTGACCAAAAAAAACTATTGAGACAAGTTTAATATGTGTACCGGAGTAGTAGATTTCGCCGGAGGTGCTGAGGTAGTGAGGGTCGCCAGAGGTGGTGCTGCATCAGGGGGAAGACGGGGCCACCGCCAGAGGTGGCGCGGTGTTGGGGGGAGGACGGGGGTGTTGCCGGATGTTGGTCACCGGTGGCTGGAAACGGGGAGAGAGAGAGAGAGAGAGAGAGAGATGGATAGAGAGAGAAACGGGGAGAGAGAAAGAAAGAGTCTGTGAATTAAGGGCAGACCTTTAGCGACGGAGTATTCCGTCACTAAAAGTCCGTTGCTAAAAGTGATTGACCATTTTTATCAACAAAACTTTTAGCAACGGTACTTTTTCGTCTTTTAAATTTTTTTTAAAAACCATGAAAAATTATAAATCCTCTAAAAATATTTAGTAATAGTAATTTCTATCGGTAAAAGTCCCTCGCCAAATTTTTTTACCGACAGATTTTTTCGTCGGCAAAAAGTTTTGCAGGGACTTTTACTGACGGTGTTTCCCGTCACTGAAATCGTAAAAGTCCGTCACTAAAAACCTTATTTCTTGTAGTGAAAAGGCAAAAAAAATGTACGTCTTCAATCACTCAGAGCTAAATTTGAGACGTTAAAAATGCAAAGTTTAGAAAATATTGATGATTATGATACTCGTCTCAAAAGGTGGCAAGTGAGATGAAAAGGAATGGAGAAACTATTGATGATGTAGGATAATGGAAAAATTCTTACGTTCTCTGACTCAAAAATATGATTATGTTGTCACTGACAGTGAAGAATCAAAAAAATTGTCTCAAATTTCTATAGATGAGCTTGTGGGTTCTATTCAAGCTCATGAGTAAAGAATAAACCAAAATGATAATAGTGGTAATTTGGAGTAAGCTTTGTAAAGCAAATTGGCTTCAGCCACGGACGAGGTAGAGGAGATCGTAGTGGCTACAAAGGTGACTATAACACTGGATGCAGTGGACGCAATGGACACAGTGGACGAGGACGTGGTAGACATCTTTTGAAAGAGGCCAAATAAATGAAGGCTATCAAACATATAGTTGTGGTCAAGGATTTAGAAGCAGAGTTAGAGGCAGATTTCAGCAACAAGGTGATAAATCCCAGATGAAATGTTATAATTGCAACAAATATGGTCATTTAAGTTATGAGTGCAGATCAACTCCTGAGATGGAGGAAAGAAATAATTGTCCAACAAATGAAGAGAAAAATGTGAAAGAGGCTATTTTTCTCACTTATAAAGGAAACAAAGAGTGTAGAAAAATTGTTTGGTATCTCGACACTGGTGCCAGCAACCCACATGTGTGGCCGAAAAGAGTCGTTCATAGAGTTGGACGAGACAATCAAAGCAGAAGTTACTTTCAGAGACTCGGCAAAGATTCCGGTGAAAGGCAAAGGTAAACTCATGATTACCTTAAAAAAGGAGACCCCAAAAAATTTATATTAGACATTTTGTACCAGCCTTAAAAAGCAATATTATCAGTCTGGGTCAGTTCTTAGAAAGGGGTATGACATACACATGAAGAACTGCTCTCTCGTTATTAAAAACAGAGATAGAGAATTAATTGGTGAAGTTGAAATGACAAAGAATCGTTTTTTCACACTTGATATCCGAACATAAATGATGAAATGCATGAAGTTTGTCACTAAAGATGATTCATGCTTATGACATTTAAGATTTGGTCATCTTGGTTTTATCGGTCTAAAGTTGTTATCAAGAACAAAGATGGTGCATGGTCTGCCAAAAATTAATAAACCAGATCAGTTATGTGAAGCTTATGTTAAAGGGAAACAACACAAACAAAGTTTTGAAGTTGAAAAACCCTGGAAAGCTAGAAGGCCACTAGATATTGTGCACTCAGATATAGTTTGTCCATTTGATATTCCATCACTTGGCAGAAACAGGTACTACTTTACTTTTATTGATGATTTTAGTAGAAAGAGTTGGGTATATATTCTTAAAGAAATTTTAAAAGCCTTTAATAAATTCATGAAATTCAAAGCAATGGCAGAAAAACAAAGTGGACAGTATATGAAGATACTCAGGTCTGACAGAGAAGGCGAATACACCTCGAAGTTATTTGAAGGTTACTGTAAAAAACATGGAATCATTCATCAATTGACAGCCTATTATACGCACAACAAAATAGGGTTGTAGAAAGAAATAATCGCACAATTCTCGATATGGCAAGAAGCATGGTGAAAGGAAAGCACTTACCAAGAACATTTTGGGCTGACGTCATTCATTGTGCAGTTTATTTGCTAAATCGATGTCTAAAAAAGAGTGTAAAGTTTAAGACGCCAAATGAAGCATAGAGTAGTAGCAAGCCAAAAGTTAAACATCTCAGAATTTTTGTGTGCCTTGCATATGCCCATATTCCTGACCAAAAAGAAAGAAGCTAGATGATAAAGGAGAAAAAGTGCATCTTTATTGGTTACAAGAAAAGGAGTAAGGCCTGTATACTATATAATCCTCTTAGCAAGAAAGTGATTATCTCACGAGATGTTAAGTATGATGAAGCAGATTACTGGAGATTACTGAAGATGGAACAAAAAGAAAGAAAGTTGAAGGACTATTTTTTAATGATGATGATATCGACGACTTCATCACACAAGATGAGCAAGGTGATGATCAGACTCCTCCACATAGTCCTGCTCCAACAACTCCTGCATCATTTGGTAGCAACAGCAGAAGCAGCAATTCAATGGGAGCACCTATGAAAATTTGAAGTCTAAATGACATCTATGATGTTGCAGAACCCGTTCAAACAACGTTTGATTATTCACTATTTCGTTTAACGACAAAGTGTGATCCAGTAACATATGAAGAGGCTACTGGAGATGTGAAGTGGAAGAAAGTCATGAATGAAGAAATTGCTGCAATAAAAAGAAATGACACATGAGAGCTAACTAATCTTCCAACAGGATACAAGGCCATTGGAGTCAAGAAGGTGTACAAGACCAAGACTAATCAAGAAAGTAAAGTGGAGAAGCACAAGGCGAGGTTAGTCGCTAAAGGATATAAACAGAAACAAGGAATCGACTATGATGAAGTATTTGCTCTAGTTGGAAGAATAATTGATACTATTAGACTTCTCATAGCGCTCACAGTGCAAAGTAAACGGAAGATTTATCATATAAACGTGAAATCGGCATTCTTGAATGGCTACTTAGAAGAAGAAGTCTACATCGAGCAACCACATGGATATATAAAAAAGGGACAAGAAGACAAAATCTACCGACTAAAGAAAGCTTTGAATGGATTAAAGCAAGCTCTAAGAGCTTGGAACACGAGAATAGATGAGTATTTCCAAAAAAAATGATTTTGTGAAGAGTCCGTATGAACATGCCTTATACACGAAAAGAAATCAAGATGGTGATATCATGATTGTGTGCTTATATGTGGACGGTATGATATTCACTGAAAATAATCTAGATATGTACAATAATTTCAATAAAGTTATGACTAAAGAATTTGAGATGACAAAAATCGGTAAAATATTTTACTTTCTTGGAGTCGAAGTAAAACAAATGGAAGACAGAATATTTATGTCGCAAAAGAAGTATGCGGTGCAAATTTTGAGCAGGTTCAGAATGAAGGATTGCAATCCAGTAGCCATACCAGCAGAAATATGCATGGAGTTGAGAACTAACTCGAATAGAAAGTTGGTAAACCCAACACTGTACAAGATTATGGTCGGAAGTTTGAGATACTTGACTTTCATGCGATCAGATATAACATATGCAGTTGGATTAGTTAGTAGATAATGAAGAGACCAAAACAAGATCATTTCAATGCAGCAAAAAGAATTTTGAGATATGTCAGAGGTACAATTAATCATGGTCTATTTTATACACATTCTCAAAATTAAAGATTGATTGGTTATTCAGATATTGATTATGGTAGAGACTTGGATGATGAAAAGAGCACCTCTAGATATGTATTTCATATTAGATCGGCAATATTTTCGTGGTCATCAAAGAAGCAATAAATAGTTGCTCTCTCAACGTGTGAAACCAAGTATATAGCCGCAGCAGCGTGCACGTGTCCAGCAATATGACTGAAGAATATTTTGAGAGAGTGATATCTCACTGAAGAAGGTCCGACTACGATATACGTCGACAACAAATCTGCTGTAGCACTTGCGAAAAATCCAGTATCACATGGTCAAAGCAAGCATATAGACACGAAGTATCATTTTATTCGGGAGCAAGTTAAAATAAAATCTGAGAGCTAGATCATTGCAGAACGGAAGAACAAATAGCAGATATTTTTATGAAGCCATTAAAGACTGACGTATTCCACAAACTCAAAGAGAAGCTTGGCATGCAGATTCGGGTTTGAGGGGGAGCAGAATCTCAAACCCTTATCTTAGCCTTGAAATGTGATTTTGATTGGATTGAAGAAGTAGCCAGAAGTTTTGACTTGAAGAATTCTTCATTCATGAGCTGTTGTTTTTTTTTTTTTTGGCTAGCAAATAAAAGTTTCATTGTGAAGCTTTGGATGAAGATAGGAAAAGGCGGCGGCCGATGTAACGTCCCGAATTTTTTGGAGCGTTCATATCAAATAAGCAAAGTAAAAAAACCTCAAAATATCAAAAATCTCCCAAGTGGTCTCAAAGCATCTATTAATCAATCCCAAAGATACATCAATAAATGTCATAGCGGCCTAAAGCATTTATAAAATCCAAATTACTCCCACAAGGAGTTTTAAAATAAAATTTAACTTGTGTTAATTATTACATCTAAAAATACTAATACTGACTCTGAGATAAAAATTGCTTGCTCTCAGTCACATAGCTAGCTCTGTAATTCGATCTCATATACTGATCACCTGAAAGCAAAATAATAAGGAGGTAAGCCAAATGCCCAGTAGGTCGCTCAACAGACCAACCAAATGGATACAAAATATCTAAGAAAACGAAATTGCGAACATACAGAATTCTTCACGGAATAGATACACAAAAGATTTTTGAAATACAAAAATATATTTTTGGACATAGACGGACACCAGAGAGTCATTCAGAATACGGTCACACATGCCATCACTGACACGTGAAACCAGGTTCAGAAATAAGATCGTGATCTCTAACTCATCCCACTGAGCTAGCCCACGTTCCAATTCGCATAGGTAAGTCAGAAACGTAAAAGTCATATACACTTTGACATGGCTCACAAAATAAGTTACACATTGAAAGGCTTAATTGCACTGTAAACCATGTATTTTTCAAAGAATTGCAACCAAAACCCCAAATTTACAACTCGACATCTAAGACCCCAAGGTTTGCCGGGATTAACAATTTTGTTATTTTTTAAGGGTAGTTTTTTCTTTTCATTTTCTTTTGGCCATACTTTTTTCTTCCACCTCCACCACCACTTACATCCCCACTTTCACCTGCCCAACCTGCTCTTCCATCGCTGCCCAACCCAGCACTAGTCATAAGCACAATCAGGGTGCCTGTCTCATTGAAATCTGGAGTACAAACTCCAAAATAACCAAGCTATTTAAACTGCGTGTTTGTGATGTGCTTTTGAAGCAATCTCAAAACAGAACTCTGAGCATGATGTCCAACCTAATCTCTTCTTTTCCTAACGATATATTGTTATTAGAGGGTATTCACATAAACCTGGAGAGTAGAGCATCCAGACATCAATTAATTCAGGGTAGCTTTCGTGGGGAGGAATCATTTCTGGGTTTAGAGAGGCGAGGACAGTGAATAAGGTTGCGATGTATTGTGGCAAAGGATCAGATAGTGCCAAATGGCCTTCCCAACCTCGTCGCAAGACCGGAAGAGAAGGGTTGCAGTCAGAATTGCTGGCGGCAGGGGCCACAACTATGGTGAGTTAAGGTGGAGGCAATGATGATTAGGGCAGGTCAAGGTCAAGGAGAGGGAGAAAGGAAAAGGAAGAAAAGAAGGAAAAAATTACCATCCAACCCTTCTTTTACTTTGATCTCATCCGTCGAAATTGGTTTAACAATTTTATTGCTAAATTGTTTTTAAAAAATAATCTAAATGACAGAAATGCCCTTAGAAAGTAACAAAATTGTTAATCCCCATTAGTAAATTCTAGAGATTGCAATAGATGCAAACGTTGGGGTCTTAGATGTCGAGTTGTAAACTTTGGGGTTTTGATTGCAATTCTTTGGAAAACACAGGATTTACAGTGCAATTAAGCCGATTTCCAAAGGATTAGGTGAGACATCAAAAGTTGTTCAGACGATGCTAACTTATAGTCAGATACACTTAGCGGTGTAAGACTCACGCTAAGTGTCACTTCATAAGTTTCTTTGGTTCATAAGTCAGAAGTGTAGACAGAGATTTACACGCAATTCAAGTGGAGTATCATGCAGTGATTAAAAGTACCAAATTTTTTTAACACAAGTTGAAAGGGATAAAAAGGACGAGTTCAATGAAGTTTTATCACTAAAAACAGTATTCGTTTAAGCAAGCCCGTAACTGATGAAGTGACACTTAGCGTGAGTCATACACCGCTAAGTGTATCTGACTATAAGTTAGCATCGTCTAGACGACTTTTGATGTCTCACCTAATTCTTTGAATATATGTGTAACTTATTTTATGAGCCATGTCACAATGTATGTGACTTTTATGTTTCTGATTTATCCACGTGAATTCAAACGTGGGCTAGCTCATTGGGATGAGCTAAAGATCGCAATCTTATTTTCTGAACCTGGTTTCACGTGTCAGTGATGGCATGTATGACCGTATTCTGAATGACTCTCTAGTGTCTGTCTCTATACAAAAATATATTTTCGTATTTCAAAAATCTTTTTATGTATCTATTCCGTTAAGAATTCTGTATGTCCGCAATTTCGTTTTCTCATATATTTTGTATTCATTTGGTTGGTCCGTTGAGCGACCTTACTGGGCATTTGACTCACTTCTTTATTATTTTTTTCTTTCAGGTGATCAGTAGATGAGATTGGATTACAGGGTTAGCTGTGTGACTGAGAGCTAGCGATTTTTATCTCAGAGTCAATATTAGTATTTTTAGATGTAATAATTAAGACAAGTTGAATTTGTTTAGATTTTATTTTGGAATTCCGTGTTGGAGTAATTTGGATTTTATAAATAATTTAGGCCACTATGACATTTATTGATGTATCTTTGGGTTGATTAATAGATACTCAAAATGACCACTTGGGAGATTTTTGATATTTTGAGGTTTTCTGACTTTACTTATTTGATATTAACGCTCTGAAAATTCGGGACGTTACAACCGACTCTAGGCTACCGACTTGGAGAAGATAATGAGTTGCAATGTTTGACCAAGAGTGCATATCGAGTGATGCATGAAGTTGCCAACTATATATATATATATATATATATATATATATATATATATATATATATATATATATATATATATATAAGAGTCTTGTTTGTTCTTAATAAATATATTAAAAAAGGTAGAAGCATGAGAGAATGAAAGAGAGAGATACAAGCAGCAGCTTGTAACAAGAAAAAGTGTCATTAGTGACAACTTTTTTAATGACAAGATAAAAGTTGTCACTACTTACACTACAAGAAAAGAGGTATTTTTCAACGGAATTTTAGCGACGGACTGGATTCCGTCTCTAAATGAGCATTTACCGAAGGAAATAATTGCCGGCAAAATTCCATCGTTAAATATTATTAGCGACGGAATAATCCGTCGAAAAAAGTTTTTTCGCGACAGGCTTTTTCTGGTTGTGTTTTAGCGACGGAATTTCCGTAGCTAAAAGCTTTTTAGTTTTTTATTTTATTTTTGGAGGGTTTAATAAAAAATTGTAAGCGACGGAATGACCCCGTCGCTAATAATTCTGTCGGTAAAAGTACGATTTTCACCTACGGACTTTTAGCGACAGGATAATTCCATCGCTAAAAGCCATCGTTTAAAACAACCAAATTTGTTTTTTCTCTCTCCCCGTTTCTCTCTTCGAAAATCTGGAAAAATAAAATATGCCGGTGACTTTCACCTCCACGGTTCACCGCCGTTCTCACCTCCACGGTGCCCTACCTCCGGCTACACCACATCCCGCCCCCAACGTTGGTAGACTAATATATACCTCCATTGTCGCCCTCCACTGCCGCATCGCCGCCCTCCACTGTCGCCGACAACCACTACTCGTCAGCAACACTTAAAAGGTAAGTCACCTACTGTCCACTTTCTTTGGTTTGGCATGATACATATGTCAAGATTTAGCACCCACTGTTGTAATTTTTGGGATTAGATCATGCTACTTTGTTTAATTATATGGTGTTTTGACTGGTTATCTTAAAAACTATGGTTGAATATTAAAAAAATAATTGAGGTGTTGATTTGATACTACCCTGCCGAGAGAGAGGGGGGGCTGCGGGTTGGTGTGTTTTGGGCTGTGCATGAGGAGGTGGTTATGGAGTCGCGGTGACGGCAGCCGTGACTGTAAGTGCAATTTCTGAGTACAGTGTATGCATATAGTGTGTTGTGTACTTATATATACATAGGTGGTGCAGTGTAAATGTTGAGTGTGTGCAGTGGGTAAAAGGAGTGGGCAGGCTGTGAGGATACATGGGGTGGAGGGAGAGAGGCTGCAACAGGCAGCCTGTGTGCTCAGGTGTGTGTGCTCGTTTGTGTGGGTTGTGTGCATAGGTGCGTGTATGTGCTATGTGTGCGAGCGCGCGCGATTTTCTATGCTGCGTGTGTGAGTGAAGCTACTACGCAGCTATGTGTGTATGTGTGTGAGAGTTGTGTGCATAGTGTGTGTTTGTGTGCCCATATGTGTGTGTGTGTGTAGCTGCCAAGAGGCAGTTGTGTGCGTGTGTGTTTTTGGGTGTGTATACAAGTGTGTGTGTGTGTGTGTGTGTGTGTGTGTGTGAGGGTGTTAGAGGAGTGTGTGAAGCTGCCGAAGCGTATCGAAGTGACTGAATAGGACATTTCGTGGTATTTGGCATGAGAGGTCTTTTTAGGAGAACACCTTCTGGGCGAGAGTTACTTCTCCTCAATTATAACTTGGTTCCAAAATGCTAAGTGTATTGCGAATCTTCGATAATCAGCATATTTATAATGGTTGGTTCCCTCTTGGCTTAGTTGGGGATGATTGCGAGTCTTCCATTGTCTATATTTTGGGTTTAGTCTGCTCAACACAAGAAGTCTGACTTAGCAAACAATACGAATATAAACTTAATTGCACTTTAATGGCAATGACTCAATGTAGGTTTGTACTCAAATGGCCTAGTCTTGAAACCTAGATGTCCTAACTTTTAGAGTTCAGCAACAGGGGGAATAAAACCAACCAATGATCATCTTAGAAATATAGTGGATACAAACCATTGGTGCTTTGCCACCATACCATAGTGGAACTAATTAAGATGAACTATACAGACTTGGAAATAAAAAATCTCAATCTCTTGTGATTTTCTATCAACTTAACCAATTCAGAATCAATCTTGTGCCAATAGAATTTTTGCCCACTACACAGGCCACATGATGTCAACAAGAAATGATTTTTAACATTGTAATACATTCAATTGATAAACCATAACTCCAAAATTAAATTTGAACTGTTAACAACCAATTGTTTAGAGTGTATTATGAGATTAGATTTTGGCAAAAAAAACACAACAATTTGAAATATCTAGTTGTGAAAATTCTAGAAAAGCAAGTCAAGATAAAGTAAGATACACCCTTCACACAAAGCATAATATATTTAACATCAGTAAAGCAATTCGCATTGTGATAGAACACCTACTCAATTCAAAAGTATTGACTAGCACAATTACTCAAGCACTTATGCACAATAAAGAAAAACTGTACTTTGACAACTGCAATGCTCATTCCAAATTTCCAACAATAGCTTCAGTGAAATAAATATTTACCAAAAGCTAAAATAATTCAAGCGTATCGGATATGCGTATTTTAAACAATTTTTTCCCATTTGAACATTGATTATTTGTTTGATAATTTTAGGTTGTTAATTGTGCATTTGAGAATTGTGATTATTGATTGATGATTTCAGGTTGTTAATTATGATTTTAGGTTGTTAGTTATGCATTGAGCATTTGAGATTATTGATTGATGATTTTAGGTTGTTGACTGATGATTTTAGATTGTTGACTGTGCATTGAGCATTTGAGATATTGAGATTGTTGAGGGAAGATGGGACCCAGTTGGATTGAATGTGTGATTTTTATTAATTTTTATTCCATTTGAGAATTGAGAATTGAGATTGTTGACGGAGGATGGGACCCAATTGGATTGAGATATCTGTTAGGTAGCACGGACACGGACTCTGCGTCCAATCGACGCCGACACCGAAATGCAATATTTTGGTGACATGATTGTGGACACCCTTAGTTCGGTGTCCAGCACCTCTTCAATGGGTACACGGTGTTCGGCAATTAAAAAATAAATCAATGTCTTCGGACACCACTGAGAGGTATCGGACACATGTCTGGAGGTGTCCGACACGTGTCCGGATGTGTCGATGAGGTGTCAAGGTGTCGGTAGGTCACGAACACCGCGTCTGATCAACACCGACACCGAAATGTCATATTTTGGCTTTCTACTTGTGGACACTTTTTCAAGAATGTCCGGCTGTAACGCCCCCAAAAATCCGGAGCTCCGCCGCCCCGAACACCCGGGTCGTTAACCTACCGGATCACATCAAACCTGTCAAATCCTATACACAACCACATACTTTAAAGCATCTAATCCGATACCGACTCGAATTCTCCAAAATACAAGATTTCAACAACACCTGCTTGAACTCAAACCATTAAAACCTAGGTTCTTTTCAAGCTTGAATCCCTAAAGGATGAATCAAGAGTACAAACCCACGCAAGGGTCTTACTATACATTGGTGATGGGCTCACCGGAACCTCACGCAGACTCTAACCCATTCCCGAATCTGCTACAGCTTATCATCACCTGCAGAAGGGAACCAAACGGAGGGTGAGCTTTTGATAGCTCAGTAAGGTCACACAAGGACTACCAACAGGATTATAAAACGATTACAAGAATCCAACTGACAAAAATTTCCAGAATACTTTCAACGGTCAGAAAACTCAATAATTCTCAAAATGATCAAAATTCATAGAAACAGATACCAAAATAAACAATAATACCCATGATGGGTTCCAGAACGATTAATAAAAGATCATCTTCAAAACACAACAGAGTTTTCTCAAGATCTTTCAAAAGTATACAGATTATCTGAGACAGTTCTTTCCAAAATACACTGAAGATTTCCCCAAAGAATTTCAACAGAAGCACAAATCATTTCAGATAATACTTTTCCGACATTTTCGTACTAGTCACGGCAGTATACAGAGCAGAGAAAATCAAAAATCAATGCTGATCCTGGGCGATTGCAATGCCATTCCGGCACGCTAACAGAATGTACACATGCATGATGTACCAGAATAATTACTAGTCCATTTAGGTACTAGCCTGCATTCTATGCAGGATTCAGACCAGCCTTATAACGCCCGCCTCAGAACAGATAACCCAGGTTAACACAGAAAAATTTACAATATCAATGAGCATTAACATAAGCTCAATCACGGAGATCAATTCAGATTCCAATAACAATAATCATACTGACACAAGTCAGCATTCAGAATTTTCAGAAGAAATCAGAATTTCAGAGGAAATCAGAATTTTCAAAAGAAAATCACAGATAAACAACAAAATGATTACGAATAATTATCGAGTTTTAAGCACAACAATCCGAAAGAACGAATACAGATAATTGTCAAATTTGCTCAACAAACAATAACAGGCGAGCATCAAAAGATTTCCAAACAATCGATTCAGGTTCAATATTGGGGTTTTCAGGGTAATAACATGCTGATAGCCATACAAAATTCAGAGTTTGGCATTAGCCGTAAGTAAGTACTTACGAGTACGAGCAATCAAAATAAGGGTTCGGACAAAGTCCTTACCCAGGGTTCAGATAGAATCCCTTACCTGGATTCGCAGCTAAATTATCATAACCGGAAGTCTTTAGCTTTAACCTAAACGACATAATCGAACCTTTAGAAACAGCCTACAGAACAAGATCATAATTTAATACGAACTCACACATGCTCCCAAAATGAACCTCCCCTCACCGGTATGTAAAATTACCGAAATGCCCCTAGGGTGTAAATTTACCAAAATCTTCCTCTCGGCCTTAAATCACCAAAATGGCCTTCTCGTGAGTAAAATCATTACAAAAATCTTACCATATGCGAATTTATCCAAAAATACATTTCTTAGGTCAAATTACCAAAATACTCCTTTGGGTGGTAAATTACTAAAATACCCCCCGTTACACTTTAAGTCTCAAAATGACTTTTCCATAAGCGAAGTCACTGAAATAGTCTTACCATATGTAAATTTACTTCAAAATATCTCTTATAGGTAAAATTACCAAAATACCCCTTCGGGGTGGTAAATTACCAAAACACCCCTGGGGGTTTCTGGCACCAGAAAAATCTCAAAAATATCTTAAACCACTATTTTAAGCATCCCGATGTTATTTCTGGCCTAAAAAGTATTTTATAAAATTTTCGTCCGAAAATCCCGAACAGGTGTCCGGACTGAGCGCTAAAAGGTCCGTTTCACGAAAAATACCTATCAGACTCAGAATGGTACGAAATTTTAGATACTGAATCATATCTATAAAATAGGGCTTTCATAAAATTTTCAGGTTAAAATAACTTGGTTTGATATGCTAAATAAATCAATAAAGTTCTTCAAGCAATACCCTAATTTAGGGCACTTTGCAAACTCCAAAAATTCCCAAAATTTTCCAGAGGGTAGATCTCGTAAAAACATTGGGGGTTACTGTTTTAAATTTTGTCTAATTTTGGCTCTAAATATTTATGAAAATTTGTTGAAAAACTGCCTAATTAATTTTGGTCTTTAGCGACAATTACCGTTATTGTTCAAATCAAGGCACCTACTATTTCATCTTCAAACACACACAGCTCGTCTTCAACCTTCAGCCGCAGCATCCAGCCCCTCCAACCTCACACATACACCCACAAATTTATCATTAATCCACTATAAACAACACCTACATAAGGTTAAATTCAACAAAACAATCCTAACACCATTTTAATCACACAATTACATCCAAATCCTACCTAAACTCACACACCCGTACGCTAAGAACACATCCACACACACAGTTCAGTGACAATACTTACCGAACCCACACAAACTCACACCCTAACCCCTCGGAAGTTCACTAAACTCACCTCCCCTTTTACTTATATTCACATCAACATGATCAAAGTTCAAATTATGCATACGACCCACTGTCATAGCCATGAACACACACACGAGCACACCTATTATACACACAGTGAGTACATACACCCAAACGAGAAGAGATTACCTCTTGGAATCTCGTGCTTGAGCCCTTTCCAATTCACTGCTCGAATTCCCCTTAAATCCTCCTCGGCCGAAGCCCCTGCTTCTCTCTGTTTTTTTTTTCTTTCTCTTCTCTGTTTCTGGGTTCCTGTTCTTCTTCCTTTCCCGAAGGGGAAAGGTTTCCCCTTTTGGGATTTTTCATTTTTTTTTTATTTAAGATAAAATCAAACTCAAACTCACATAATGAATAAAAAACAATTCCAGCAGGTGATTCATCCTAGGAGGTGGCACTCTCACAATTTTCCTCAAAATTCCAAATTAACCCCCAAGATTTTCCAAAATTAAGAAAATGCCCCCCCAAAATTTCAAAAATTATATTTTTGCCCCAAAATTATTTTAAGCGTCCACAAGCTTCTAATACCCGAGTATGGCTCAAAATTAGCGTCCGTTTATTTTTCGGGTCACGGATGACAATTTTAATCGGCTCCCAAAGTTCGGGATATTACACCGGCACCTCTTCAAGGGGTGATGGACACGGTATCCGACATTTAAAAAATAAATCAATGTCTTCGGACATGTCTGGAGGTTTCGGACACGTGTCGGTAGGGGTCAAACACGTGTTTATAAAGGTGTCGGACACATGACGGTAGGCGTCGGACACGTGTCTAATGAGCCTAATTAGATTTAAATTTATCCTAAGAACCCAATAAAATCAAATTAGCTATAATTACCCCCAAATTAGCCCTAATTAACACTAATCAGCCAAAATTAAACACGAATTAGCCCTAATTACTCATATCTTAGCAACCCGTGATTAGATTAAATAAACCCTAAACCCCTAAAACCTAACTAAACGCTAATTAGTGACAAATGAACTCAATTATGCGCATATTGATTATACTTAGCCTAATTAGTCATAATTAAGCCTAACATAATCTAATTAAGCCTAATTAGCCCTAATTAGGACTAATCAACACTACCCGGCACAATTAAACCCTAATTAGCTCTAAATAACCCTAATTACTCCTAATCAACCTTAATTAGCTACAATTATTCAAAACAACTACTCATTAACAATAATTAGCCCTACATGACCCAATTAAGCCTAATTAGCCCTAATTAGGACTAATCAACACTATTCGGCACAATTAAATCCTAATTAGTCCTAATCAACACTAATTAGCTATAATTAGCCCAAGGTACTCCTCATTAACATTAATTAGCCCTAATAAATCCTAATTAGGTTAATTAAACACAGAACGCTAAATCCTAACCTGACAATTGTAATTAACCTAATAACCCAGTTAGCCCTTGGTCATCCCATAATTACTTCATCTTGCCCAGAGATGGTTCAGTTACTCGTTGTTTATAAATCCCGCATTCCTTATATTCGTTATTGTTTTGCGAAGTCCATTGGCAACGAGATAGTTCAACTCGTTGCCAACGAGTTCTATTTAAAGTGAAATTGGTAACATATGCAATGATCTTTCTGCAATTTTTATATTTCGAAAAGATTCTTACATATGTATCAATTTCTGAACGCATGCATGCATAAAAATCCCTAGTTCCCGTTCAAAAGTACTCATTACAAAGTAATGCTTTGTAATGAGCCTTTGGATGTCCAGTTTGGATAATTTGGAAAAGCTAATTGTTTATAAAACAGTGTTTTGACTCATGCTTTGTGTTCTATGTCGTGAATATTTGGTACACGTTCTCGTTTCTCTAGGTGCATACAGATCTGGTGTTCTAACATCCGTCAAACCTTGCAAGGCAAGGTTAGATGAATGTTAGAACACCTAATCGATGTCGTGTACTTGGAGAAATGCAAGGAGGTGCTGCCGAATTTTCTGCAGACATAGGACTAAGCATGAGTTGTTCACTATTTTATAAACATGTGCTTTTCTGAATGGGATAGGACCACTACCTGTTAGAGAATGGAGGGGCAATATATAGACATGTTGTCACATGTATGCATTCATATTTACATCGACCCTGCCTAATGATTGGTCATAATTGAAGGTGGTATACAGTACGATAATTCAGTCGTCATGTCAGTCGATCAAAGTTGGATGAAAAGGAAGAATGCTGATGATTTTGAGGATCGCGTTGACGAATTCCTCGACTTCGCTTACGCGCATCCTGCACATGTTGACTATGGAAAATAAGGTGTTCGTGCAGTAGATGTGAGTTGTTGCATTGGAGAAAAAGAATTGAAGTAAAATGGCATCTTTGTCAGTACGGTTTTATGGGTGGATACACAAGGTGGACGCAGCACGGAAAACGATAGTATTGTCGTCAAACCAGCTAGTCAAATTGAAGTTAGGGAAGAGGCACGGTATGATTACCAAGATATGATTATGGATGTTGGGCATGCTAATGTTGATTGGAGTAACGGCGGTGGTGACGACATTCCCTAATTGCCGAACGAGGGGGCTCATCAGTTTTATGAGTTGTTGAGAGCTGCGGAAGAGCCGCTGTGGGATGGAGCTCCAAAATACACATGGTTGTCTGTGGTTAGTAGGTTATTACAGTTAAAATCAGACCATGGGCTGAGTGAGAAAGGTTTTAACGAGTTTGTTCTTTCATCAAAGAAATTCTACCCGAAAGTGAAAAGCTACCGCCGTCGTACTATGACGCGAAGAAGATGATTTGAGCTATGAGCCGATAGATGCGTGTAATAACGATTGTGTATTGTTTTGGAAAGAAAATAAGGAGTTGTCACGGTGTCCAGTATGTGATCATTCGAGGTACAAACTAGACAAAGGGAAGAAGAAAACATTGCATGGAAGATATTACGATATTTTCTGGTCACACCACGGCTTCAGAGAATGTGCTACTCCTCCAATATGGCTGAACATATGAGGGCTCATCGTGAGACTCGTAGCAACGATGTCAATGTGCTGACACACCCAGCTGATGGAGAGGCGTGGAAGGAGTTTGACCGCAGGCATCCAGTCTTTGCTCAGAAGGTTCAGAATGTTAGACTTGGTCTGGCAACCGATGGGTTCAACCCTTTCGGTCAGTCTACCATACCTTACTCATGTTGGCCTGTTATTATTGTCCCGTACAACCTTCCACCAGGCATGTGCATGAAGAAGCCGTACATGTTCTTGTCGTTGCTTATTCTGTGGCCGAAGAGTCCCGGCAAGGACATAGATGTGTATTTAAGGCCGTTGATTGATGAGTTAAAACAGTTATGGAATCATGGAATCGATATGATGCATCCCTTAAACAGAATTTTCAGATGAGGGCTGCTTTGATGTGGACTATACATGATTTCCCCGTATTGGGAATGACGTGTGGCTGGAGCACACATGGGAAGCTAGCATGCCTTGCTTGTATGGGCGTGAACCCCGATCATACGTTAAAGCACGGCGGAAAGCCTTCGTGGTTCGGATGTCACCATAAGCTTTTGCCACCGGGCCATCAGTTTCGTAGGCAGAAGGATAAATTTGACGGGACAATCGAGCGTGAGGTTGTCACACTGGACTACCCATCTGGTGAAGAAGTGCTCTCACACCTGGAGGCACTTGATACTGACATACGTCACGATAAGGCTGTGCCAAATCAAAAGATTCCAGGGTACTGAAGGACGCTCGTTATAAGAAACAACATGGATGTGATGCATATTGAGAAGAACGTTTTTGATAATGTGTTCAACACAGTGATGAATGTCAAGGGCAAATCGAAAGATCACCTTAAAGCGAGAAGGGATCTACAACAGTTGGGTGTACGCCTGAATTGCATCCTCAGACAGTCAGCGAGAGAATGATACTTTCGAAAGCACCTTACTGTCTAGACAAGAAACAAGTGGAAAGGTCTGTCAGTGGGTTAAGAATTTGAAGCTTCCGGATGGGTTTGCGTCCAACATATCTCGTTGTTGCAATGTATCAGAATGCAAGTTTCAAGGGATGAAGAGTCACGACTGCCACGTATTCATGGAGATATTCATTCCTATTGCCTTCCGGGGACTGTTGCCATGGGTTGTTTGCGAGACTTTGACTGAATTATCTCATTTCTTTCGAGATATATGTTCTTCTACGATCTGGGTGAGTAACATGGAGGTGCTTGAGAAGAACATTGTGGTGACGATTTGCAAGCTGGAGAAAATCTTCCCACCTTCGTTCTTTGATTCAATGGAGCATCTGCCTGTTCACTTGGCATATGAAGCTAAGATGGGTGGACCCGTGCAATATCGGTGGATGTATCCCTTCAAAGGTAATCTTTAAATTGTTACAGTTGTTCGTTTACACTTAATGCGACACCTGTTATCATTGATATTCCACCTAACTCTTTTCGCTAAACTTCTAGGTTCATGTTCCATTTAAAGAAAAAAGTGCGTAATAAGGCTGGTGTTTGGGGCTCAATTACGGAGGCTTACGTAATGAAAGAGCTTGTAAACTTTTGTAGTCAATATTTTGGGCCTGATGTTGATACAAGGTTAAATCAACTAGGCCGAAATGACCCCAGATCAGCACAAATTTGGAAGGGCAATTGTCAATATTCAAGCAGTCAGTTAGTTCGTTCGGCCGAACGTATACTCGATGGCTAACGGATGAAGAGTACAGTACTGCAACAATATATGCCCTTCTAAATTGCTATGAAGTTTTGGCATTCGTTGAGTAAGTTAAAGTCTTAATTCACTTACATTGTTGTACATAATTGAAAGTGTGTGATAAGCGAGTCAACTATATTGGTTTGCAGTGAGTTCGATGCGGAATCTTTAATCACTGATCCAACTGGACTTGAATCTCATCGAAAATCACAATTTGTACAGTGGTTCAAAAGGCGTGTAAGTCTTTAACGAAATTATATTATGTGTTATATACAGTTCTGTGGCCAATTAGTATACTGATTTATCCTTAATTTTTACCGTCATCTACAATAGGTTCAGTCAATGGATAGACCAGTGGCCTCCTGCTTGAAATTACTAGCTCAAGGCCCTAACAAACAAGCATCCTGTCATGGAGGCTATATCATCAACGGGTTTAGGTTTAACGTAAAAGATGATGACCGAACAAAACAAACCCAAAACAGTGGAGTCTTGGTCAACGGCGACTGTTATGTCGAGAATTGCATGGATTTTTACGGAGAGCTAGATGAGATTGTTGAGCTAACATATCTGGGTTCCCAAAACTACCTGGTAATGTTCAAGTGTACGTGGTTCGATGTCACATGCAGTAGAGGAATCCGTGTTAGCTCTCAAGGGATTGTAGATGTCAATGTCAAGTCAAGACTTGCATCAGACGAGCCCTTTGTGTTTGCTAGTCAAGCTGCACAAGTCTTTTACGCAGAAATCTCATTAGTATACAGTTATCAAGTCCAAGAAATTGTCCGTGACATATGACAGTGAGCTAGACACCTTTCAAGCCGACCAACCACCTGTCTTGTTACCTGTTGAGGTCAACAACGAGGAGGACGATCTTCCTCTTCCAACAACACTTCATGTAGGAGAAGAAGTCGTAGATGATGACATGGAAGACGTGAAAAGTGTTGGAGATGATGTGACTGAGTCTACTGATGAAGAGGATGAATTAGAAGATGAAGAGGACGACGAGTCCCACGAAGAAGAGGACGACGAGTCTAGTGATGAAGATGATGATGACTCCCAAACTGAAAATGATTGACTTGTAATGTTGTAACATGTTCTCTAAAATGTAGTAACATTTTAGAACTTTGTTCATATTGATGTGTTTTTGCAGTTCCGTTCATATTATATAGTGCCGATGATGATTTCTGTCAAATTATTGTTTTTAATGTGTTAATGTCTTTACAATTTATCTATACGAAGTCAGATATGGATAGGATACGGGCTATTCGTGGCCGGGTGGACGCCGAGCTGCTTCTTTCCCGGTGGGTCCCACCTCGTCGTCATCACCCACTGATGACGAGGCACAGAGTGATCGCGTACAGCAGGAGGGGCCCAGCTCCAGCTCTGGCCCCAGCCGTCACCCCAGCCCTAGCCCCAGCCGTCGCCCCAGCCTGACGAAGATTCATCCCACACGCGCGTTGATTCTCCTTCTTCCGTGGGTTCTACCTCAGGTATAGTTGATAACGGTGTTTAGTCAATTTTTGCTACCTTATTTAAATTATATTTGAACTGTATTAATGTCTGTGTTTTGTAGGATCTCGACGAGGCCGTGGCCTGACACGCGGGGTACGCATCGACCCCCAGCGTAAACAGAGAGTTACGCTCACCCAGGGGGCCAGTAAGTAAAAAAATCACATCATGCCTTATATTTAAATTTTGGGGTGTTAATTTATATTTGAACTGTATTAATTTATTTATTTACTTCTTTGGCAGGATCCTGGAGAATCAAGAGAGGACGAAGATCGGCGTTCTTGTGAAGGGCCGATTCTTTGAGCCACGCCTGTACTGGAAGGACTGGGATGCCGCTGCGAGGGAGTCCCTATGGGAGGAGTGGCTGGTACGTTGAAGTATTTTTTTCTACGATAGTATTTGTTTAATTAGAGTTTGTTATTTAATTTAATTTGTGTTATTGAATGCCTTACAGGAGGGGTTCACGTTTGACTCGCCTGATCAGCAGCAGGCGCTGGGGCGGCAGGCCTTCTTTGCTTACATCGGCAAGAATTACCGCCGATGGCTCCACGACGCACGGGACCGGGCGAAGAAGATGTTGCCCGAGGGTGCCCCGATGACGAAGATGAGGACATATCCCCCACATTGGATATCTCCGACCGTATGGGAACAGATGATAGATCTGTGGGTTACAGATCCAGGCTGGGACGCCAAGAGTAAGAGCGGGGCCGAGAACAGACAGAACAGAGATCCGACGCACACGGGGGGGTTGGTGGCACACGACATCGTCCGACACATGAATGCGGTCCAGAACCCGGATCTGGAGGAGGATGAGGTCATAGCTCTGACGTATAATCAGACGCACGTGCGGAAGAAGGATAAGGACAAGGCACATCGGACTGGTGACTATGTTTCGGATATTGCCCGGCGTATCGATGTAAGTCAATTTGTTTAAGTTAATTTTTTGTCTTTGTATTCAATGTTTGTTGCGTTAATTAATGCCCTAACATATCTTTAACTCACTGTTTTTGTAGGCCTCGTATGAAAAGCTTAGGGGCTCCAAGCAGGCGTCTGGACAGCCATCAGTGTCCACTAGTACATGTGCGAGTACTGGGGCATTGAAGCGATGGCTAGATGTACCGGAGGTTGTCAATCGGCCTAGCACGACTGCACAAGTCATGATAGGATCGTCCCCACCCCCCGTTGCCCCTCCACAGACACCGGATCCTCTGTGTTCGTTGGACGAGGAGGAGATCCAACGCATTGCTACTGTGGTGTTGAGGATGATCAGGGAGCAGGATTAGCAGGGTACCACTGCTGGACATGCCGAGCCGTTCCCGGATCAGCAGGATCCAGATCTGGGACTCGGCAACCCCTGATGAGCCCCTTCTCGTGCCCGATCCCAGCTTGTCTCCCCTCCCCCCGCCGGCTTGCACTCTTCTTCCCTCCCCTAACCGGCTATATATGATTCTCGGCTTGTACATCATGAGTTTTTTTATAATAAATATTTTTTATGATTGATTATATATATTTCTTTGTGTATTGATTATTGTGCGTTGTTTTTGAGAATTGAATTTTTTTATTATAGGTCCGGGTAATAGACAAATAAAAAAATATTAAAAAAATTGACTTTTGGCCACGGATTAATTCCGTCGCTAAAAGTGTTCTTACTATAAGCTTTTTACTCCTTTGCTAAAAATGTTATTTAGCGACGGAATGTTCCGTCGCTTAAACATTTATTCCGTCGCTAATTTTACAAAATAGAAAATAAATTATAATATGTAAAATATAATTAGCGACGGATATTCCGTCGCGAATTAATAAATAAATCCGTCACAAAAGTACAATATTAGACAACGGATTTGAAAATTCCGTCGCCAAACTTTTAGTAACGGACTTTTATACGAGGGACTTTTAGGGACGGTAAATCCGTCGCTAAAAGTTTTAGCGACGATTTTGGGTTTTTAGCGACAAATTTTTCCGTCACTAAAATCCTTATTTCTTGTAGTGTTATCACCAACTGTGACAAGTATAAAGGTCGTCACAATTAGTCTGTCATAGTGTAATATCTAGTGATAAGAATGAAGTTGTCACTCGATTTCGTCATTAATTACTAGGGAGGATCATCCGTGTGTAGGTGGGAAATTTTTTGACAAAGCAACAGTAACAACCTTAAAAAATTTGTCACTGTTTTAATCGTGGATAGTGACAAAATCAAAATGCTGTCACTTTTGAAAAAGGAGAATGGATTCTTGACAAAGAAGTTGTCACAAAAATTTTAAGCGGGCTGTCAAATAATTTTTATCATTTATCTCTCAACGCTCCTAAATACACAGAAATATCAAGAGAGTCCACATGATCCCCAATTCCCCTCTCTCTATCTCACGCTTTCTTCCCCATCCACATTGAAAATACATGGCAAAAGCGAACTTTTCAAGACATGTTTCAATCAAACTTTATTATGACCGTCCCTCGTTGGTTGCCCGTGGATTCCATTATCAAGAAGTGTATCCCCTCATTCCTATTAGGAATTTGTTGGGGTTGGGCGCTAAAACATTACTTGGTTGAAGACCTGAAGCACTATATCAAGCAGTTGTGCTTCCAACAACAAAGTCATTGTTGGGAGGGATGAAGAGTTTCATATGCTTTCTAGCCATAGAATTTGGGATAAGCAGACACATTCCTCTCAGTGTACAGCTTGTCTAGTGCACTAATCTCATACTCGTGATAGTAAGCAACTCCATCAATTTTTTATGGGACTGCTTGATGATTACGAAGATCGGTGCTCCTCTCTCCTAAACAAGAACCTTGCTCTTACTCTTGCTGCTGCTCTTGCTGAGATAAAGTCTGAGGAGTTCCGAAAGAATATTGATGTTATCCTTGTTCTTCCTTCCTCTAATCAGAATGTTTTTGCCATTTCGACTGCTTTTGTCAATTCTTCTCGCCCTTCCTTTAAGAAGAAGTGGTGTGACTTTCATAAGTAGGGATTTCATTCGGCTGATGATTGCAAGGGGAATCCGAAAAACATCTATTCTGGGTTACACTCTACCTAGATCACCGTCTCAACCAGCTACTGCTGTTATCGACATTGTTGTCTCTATTATCCCTTCTTATTCTACCTCTACTATGGAACTTACTGCAGATAAACTAGTAGTTGTTTCTAATTATCGTCTTTCCCAGACGGGTAACTCTAGTGGTATTTTTGCTTCATCATTTCCTAGTTCTTCTGCATGTTCTGTGGCCTCGAGTACTAAACCTTAGTTATTAGATTCTACTTGTTGCAATCAAATGACATCTAATTCCTATTTATTCTCTCACAAAATTTTTAGTTTATCAATACCTCCTATACATACTGCTGATGCTACTGCCTTACACACCACACATATAGGAGGCATTTCCACACCTTCTCTTTCTTTATCTCATACTTTTCTTATCCCTTCATTGGCTCATAATTTTATTATCTCTTTGGATCAACTGCACCACTCACCTTAACTCTTCTAGTTGCATTGCACAGGACGCCCAGACTGGGAAGGTAGTTGGGACAGGTGGTAAAGTGGATCGTTTTTTTGTGTTGGATCATCTCCGTCTGCCATCCACCTATGTTGTTGCTGCTTCTACCTCTTCCAAAGCTCTTTAACTTTGGCACTCTCGCTTAGGTCTTGTCTCATTATCTAGACTTCGTCCTCTTGTTTCCAGTGGACAATAATAGTGATTTGAGAGCTAGTCAAATATTTGATTTAGTTCATTCTAATGTATGGGTCACTCTCCACTTCTTACTAAGGGTGGATCTCGTTATTATGTAATCTTTATTGATGATTACTCTCAATTTACTTGGATCTATCTTTTGAAAAACCGCTCCAAACTTTTGATTCTTTATTCTACTTTTGTTAAAATGATTCACACTCAATTCTCCCGCACTATAAAAAATTTTCGTTCAGATAACTCCGTAGAATACACCTTTACCCCTTTCCTAGACCTGGCAAATGGGTATACCCACCGGATACGGGTAAAACCCGATCGGGTCCGGGTAAAAACGGGTCGAATATGTTTTTTCTCGAGTAGACTTTTCTTGGATCCATACCCTACCCATGCAGGTAGGGTATTACCCGGGGGTAAAATATTATTTTTTACAATTTTTAAAACAAATATTCATTGAATGTTTTTTCTCCTTTCTTTCTTCTTTTATTGCAAAAATAGAAACAAACAGAACTTGAACATTCTCAATTACAATAATCATTTTCCAAAGATCTATTACAGTAACACAACCACCATAAAATCAAGATTAAGCTTCTTGAATAAAACAAAAAAAAAACATTTCAAGATTAATAGATCTGGCCGACGGTCAACACAACATTTCCAAATACAATAATCAATCTCCAAAGACCTATTACAATAACACAACCACCATAAAAAAAAAAAAAAAGATCAGGCTTCTTGAATAAACAATAAAACCAAACAAAATCAAGATCGGTAGATTTGGTCAACGGTCAACACAACAACCCTAAAATTAATATCAAGCTTCTTGAATCAACAAAATAAAATAAAAAAATTCAAGATCAGTAGATCTAGTCGGCGACGGCCAATAGTAAATCTGGGGCCGACGGTCAACAATAGATCTGGTGGCAAACAGAGATAAGATGGCCGATGGAGGACGGAGCGATGATCGGCGATGAAGAGACAAACGACAACGGTCAATCACTTACTCAATCGATGGCTGTGGTGACAGATTGACAACGGGTGGAGTTACGGTAGATCCATGAGAATAAGGGGAAAAACCGGGTGACGGGTGGATGTAGATCTCTAGTGAGAGGGGCGGCGGGGAAGAACGGGGTGACGACAGTAGCACAAACGTGTGAGAAGTGAGAAGGAGGGTTTGAGAAGTAACAAGAATAATGAAAGTGAAGGGTTATGGCAAATGGTTGTTTATATATTCTTTGAAAAAATAGGTAAACCGGGTAACCCGTCACCCGACCTAGACTGACCCAAAAATTACAGTTCGGGTACATGTCTATTTTTAACGGGTAGCACATATATGTACCCGTACCCAGGGTTTTTGACCGAGTACAGATCGACCTGCGGTTACGGGAAAAAAATTACCAGGTCTACCCTTTCCTATCCTTACTTGCTTAAGAGGGTACAATTGCTTAAACTTCTTGTCCTGCCACATCTGAACAAAATAGTAGAGCTCAACGCAAACACAGACACAATATGGAGACAGCAAATACATTGTTGCGCTCTGCTTCTCTTCTTGAGTTCTTCTGGGGTGAAGTTATACTAACTACAGTCGATACTATAAATCGCACACCTTCTGTTGTCTTAGGTAGTATGTCTCCCTATGAGTGCTTTCACAGTGTCAGCCTCAATTATAGTCTTCTCAAAGTCTTTGGTTGTGTTTGTTTTGTTCAACTTCATTCCCATGACCGAAACAAATTAGAATGTATGGCTCGCATGTGTTGCTTTTTAGGTTATGGCATTAAGGAACAGAAAGGGTATCGCTGCTATGATCCTATATCTCAGTGGATATGCATTTCTCGTCATGTTACCTTCTAGGAAGATACATTCTTCACACATGTGTCTTCTCTTGATATTCCCAGTGACACATCCTCACTTGAGATTCCAGCATGCTCTATAAACCCAGTCCCTGATACTACAACATCTTTGCATAAACCTGTGCCTGCTGATGCTATTGATCCACTTGCTCCTGGTCCCGACTCTCCCTCTACGTTGGTGTCTGACACTGCTTCACCATCTCTTCCTTATGCCCCTCAAGAGATTATGATTACTCTGTTACTCTATCTACTCTTTATGAACCTACTACCATTACAGAAGCTTCTAAGGACCCTCTGTGGCAGAAGGCTATGATTGATGAATTAGATGTAATCACTAAGACTTGTACTTGGGATATAGTTTATTTGTCTCTAGGTAAATCTGTTGTAGGTTGCAAGTGGGTATAAAAGATCAAGACACATGCAAATAACAGCATTGAATCTTATAAAGCTTGACTTGTAGCGAAAGGATATACGCAGGAATATGGCAT
This sequence comes from Escallonia herrerae, assembly GCA_033070095.1. Taxonomy (NCBI): domain Eukaryota; kingdom Viridiplantae; phylum Streptophyta; class Magnoliopsida; order Escalloniales; family Escalloniaceae; genus Escallonia; species Escallonia herrerae. The sequence continues at coordinate 325,948 of JAVXUP010000105.1, read as the reverse complement.
TGATTCTGAAGAGACCTTTGCTCATGTCACTTGTCTTACATTCGTCCAAGCTCTCATTGCAGTTGCCTCTGCTCGCCATTGGTCTCTGTTTCAAATGGACGTAAAAAATGTTTTCCTTAACGGGGAGCTCACTGAGAAAGTATACATGAAACCTCCGTCTGGTTAATTACCTAATTGTCCACATTAGATGTGTCATATCTGAAAAGCTCTTTATGGTCTCAAGAAAACTCCCAAGTCCTGGTTCACTAAGTTCAGTTTTGTCTTCACACAGCTTGGATTCACTTCCAGTGCATATGATTTTGCTCTATTTTGTTGATAGTCTAACTTAGGTTTGATCTTATAACTGTTATATATTGATGACATGATCATTGTGGGCGATGATTTTCTGGCATTCACACCCTTAAATCTTTCTCAGTCAACAGTTTGAGGTGAAGGGGATCTTGGTGATCTTCAATAATTTCTTGGTCTTGAGGTCACCTCTCATCACACTGGATACTTTCTTTCTCATATCAAGTATGCTTTTGATTTGGTCTCCAAGTCTGGAGTCTCTTCCAGTGATACTGTTATCATGGTTTTAAATCGCAAAATCGTGATACATAACGGTCACGGTCGCTGTGCAACGGTATCGGGCAATCGGACATTACGTAACTAGAATCGGTTATCGCAACTGCAAATTTTCCAAGCATTAGCAAATGCTTAAAACTCAATGATATGAAGGTTGTGAGCTTAAGATCTTTCATTTTAATGGTTTAAAGTCTGTTTTAAACACATTGTTGGGTTAAAATATCTTTTAGTTCTGTCCAAGTGAGAATAATTTAATATTTGGACAAAACAGAAAAGTTGTATACAATTTGGCCATAAAACTATTAACTAAATTTAAAAAAGAGCCTGACTCACATTATTTATAACTTATAAAATTCAACATATTAATGTCACTGACTTCTAGTTGCTGCATCAACAAGTCTGCTACCACCAAAATGAATGTCGTCAGGTTCTTCAGCTCTTTGCCATCTCTATATTCACTAGATCTCTCTCCAAATAAGTAGGCAGTAGCATTAACCCCATATTTATTACTATTACTAGCACTAGACCCTGCTTCTTGTTGTTGTTGTTGTGCAAAATAGCCTTGGGATCCACTAAACTCTGATTGTCATTGTTGTTGTATAAAATAACCTTGGGATCCACTAGATTCTTGAGTCCAACATAATTATGATCTTAAGGCACTGGCAAAACAAGATAACCATGTGGATAAATCTCTAAAGATGGCTAGTGAGGATAAAATTGTGGTGGTGGGCAATGAGCGACCATTGGTAATAGTACGATGGTGGTGGAAGATATGGCTGAGGATAAAAATGATATGTGGATTGTGGCCCTTATGGGTATCTTCCAAGTCCAAGATTGCTAAAACGGTCCTCCAGGTTTCTTGAAGCATTATTAGGAGCATGTGGACGTGGACGTGTTACTTGTCCACGTCTCCTTGATGCTCCCCAATTTTCCAATTGTAATAACTGTTCACGATTACCGATCACTTCATTATCACAAGCTTCATTCCATCAAACCTCTCCACCAGAAGGTGACCCAGAAGCAAGCTCAACGAAGTCGTCATTTTGTTCTTCAGTGTGATCACCACCACTATCACTACCACTGGGTGGACTTAATGGAGCACCATTATCACTATGGTTACCAGAGTCAGTATCTAATTCCATATTTGTGTTTACATAGTCCTCATCATTAAGATCCAACCACTCAGAATTGTCTTGGCCATCCAATAGAGGGCGTTCTCTCTCTTCCAACCATTCATTTAATGGATCATCTTTATTAAATATGTAATCCAAGCATATGGGGTTAAAAGCATCTTCTATTTCTTTTTGGTTTTTTCTTGTAGCCTGTCGGATCTTCAGCCTCATATTGTAATAAACATTGTGATGCCCCGAACCTAGATTACCAAGTTATTATTACTTTAGCGACAATTTCTAAAAGTGATGTTCTTTTGAGTTTTAGCGGCGATACTTTTAATTTAACATCAGTATTTTAATTGTGTTAATGGTATTTTTTTAGAAATCTTTAGTGACATTTTTTTATTTTAGATAGTTAATCTCGATACCTTATTGACACACTTTCGCAACGAATTAGTGTAGCTGGTTAGGTAATAAACAGTTAAGTTCTCTTATTATTACAAAATCTTCCATAAATAATTATGATGGACATTTTTGCAACCATGAAAGTGCCGAATGGAATTTAAAGAACTCGTATATAGTTAAAGGGATTTGTTGTAATTCTACAACCTAGGGTTGTTATATATATAAGCATATACTTCATGGGTCAGCCGACCCTAAGCTGCCACACGTTTGGAAATGGCAAAGCAGAGAGAGGGAAGTAAAGGAAGATTTTTAGGCAAAGGTGAGCAACGGAAGGTTTTTCGGCGGAACTATCGGTAAGATCTTCACCTTCTCTATGAATCAATCTATGTTAGAGTGGTTATGGGGTTTCTGCAGGGTGTTGAGCGTGAGTATATATATTATGTGTGTATGTATAAGTAGGCTAGGTGTTTTTAGATTGAGTTAGTTGGTTACAATGGGAGTGAGATTCTTGCGGCAGAAGAGCACACTGTTGTGAGGCAGCGGGCTCAAGAGCAAGGCTGACGTGGGCAGCATATACGTGTGGAGTGAGTGTACCCATGAATGAAAGGAGCAAGCGAAGGTGCGGTGGAGTGAGGCTATTAAGGACAGCTTGCAGCTGCTCTGTGTGTGTGTGTGTGTGTGTGTGTGTGTGTGTGTAATGGGTGAGTTCATGGGACGAAGTGGTGAAATATATTCCCACTGCTGTAAAACAGTAGGTGGGAGCTGTGTTGAGAACATGGTGGTGTGTAGTTGTTCGTGGGAGTTTTGTGTCTTGGCAGCAAGGAGGAGAGGCTAGTACAGGTATAAAGGTGTATGAAAATTGGCAATAACAAGCCACTGCCGTAAGGCAGTGGCTTTGTTGTGACTTGGGTTTGGAAGATTAGGGTTTGGGAAAAGGAAAAATAAAGCCAAGTCAGTAGCTTTGGAAGGTGATGTATTAATGTGAGAAGTGACAAGAGGAAACAAGCTACTGCCGCAAGGCAGTAGCTGTTAATGATGATGAGGAGTATAATGGGTCTATGTGAGTTTTGAGGGTTGGAGTTATAATGGGTTTATGTGAGTTTTGAGGGTTGGAGCATAATGATTTTGTGTGAGTTTTGAGGGTTAGAGTTATAATGGGTTTAAATGAAGAGTTACAGGGAGTGTGAAACTTAGACATGGGTTTCATATATATATATATGGGGGAAGCGAATATGTTGCTAGCCTTAGCAACTTGCCTAAGGCTAGCGACTAAAACTATATTTGTTATGTTTTGCACAGTTTACTAATTCTATCCTTTATTTGTTTTCTCTCTCCCGGTAATTCTCTCTCTCTCCCTCTCTCTCTCACGTTATGAGATCTGCCCAGACCGCCCCGTTACCAGCCACTGTAGCCGGCCAACCTCTACACCAGCAAACCACCCCCACCATCACAAACAACCACCGCAATATAGACCTATCACTGCCAATTTGTCTTCCCCAGCGGCATCAAGTTACGCCACTTCTATGTGTTCCTCCGCGTCATCCTCCGTCATCGTTGTCAGCTCTGTCTAATGCCGACCTCCAATACCGGCGACCACCACTACAATCAAGATTGTATCAACCCCTACCAAAATCAACATCTGATAAAATTCAAATCCTAGGTTGGTCGAGAATAAAATGAAATTGGATGCCAGCGCGCTTTTGCAATTGCAGCACCACTGCATCTGCGATGATTTTCAAGACCTTTGGAAGATTGGTGTTAGAATGCACTTGAAACCCAATTTACAAAAAAGAAACGTGAGAAAACTCAACTTTTCATCCTATGTCTAATTAACTGAGAATTTTGTGGTGTAAAATTGAACACCAACCTTTATGAAGAAGGCTCCATCGTTGACGAAGAAGGGTTCAGATCTGGGATAAATCTGGTGATGCGAGGTTCTGTTGTCGCCGGCAACTGCGCGACAATGGCTGATTCTGTGATTTGGCCATAGAGAGAGGGCCAATTGAGTGGTTCTGTATGGTGGCGATTGGGCGGCAGTGGCTGATTTTGCGGGAGGAGAGAAGCTTGCAGTGGTGACTCGTTTGTCATTGTGGGGTTGGTGGGTCATCGGTATGGACGGTAGAAGAAAGTGAGAACACGGTGGCTGGCCATGGGCAGGGTGTGGAGGTTGATGGCCGGCGATGGCAGTGTGTGGTCTGATGAGAGAAAGAGATAGAGATTCGGTAAATCAACAGGGAGAGAGAAAATACAGAAAGAAAAACACTAAGTTGTTGAACATAAAACTACGTAATTTTATTGTCTAGCCTTAGGCAGGTTACCTAAGGCTAGCAATATATTTGTTATTCCCTATATATATATACACACACACACACACACACACACATGAGAGCTTTGAGTGTGAAATCTGTGTATGGATATAGATGTGTGTGTGTGTGTGTGTTAGAAGTGTATGCTTGTAAGATGAAAGGGAAGCTAGAAGGCAAGGTAATGGGTGTAGTGTCTGAAGTGATATCATGTAAGAAGACTGTTGGGTAGGCGTGAAGAAGGAGAAGACTGCTTAGAGAGTGGGAAAGTCTATGTTTTAAAGTTGGACTCAAAAGTGTCGCTAAAAAGGTATCCTATTCCAACAGTTTCTTTTTGAATTTTTAAAACATATTTAGAAATTTATTTGGCAAAACTCAAAAGAGTAACTTATATTAATTTTGCAAGATCTACACACAGTAAAATTTTTAGATTTTTCGGAGCTCGGGAAGTGTGCTAACTAATTTTATTTGTGAAAGAGATTTTAGTGTATTATAGAATAGTAAATTAAGTTATTAAATTCTAAAACTCCTACAATAATCTTATGTAGCTAAGATAAGGTAGTTTCTAAAGTTTTTAAAGTCATTTGCTATTTTTAGCGTTATTGGTCGAGTAGCGCTTGATCAGAAATCGCATAACGTGTTACTATTACAACAGTTTACTAAAATATTTTTAAAGGATATTTCTGAATAGATTTAGGTAAAGTACAAAACTAAAAGCTTTGATGTGAAATTTTCTGGAATTTTTCTGGGCATGGGAAGTGTCTCAAATAATGTTATTTTAAAAGCAGGTTTTTGGATTATCGAGCATAGTAAACATAATTATTTTTAGCCTAGAATTTTACAGTGACCTAAAAATACCGAGAGGCTTAAGTGGCTAAAATTTCATATCATTCCGGTGCCGTTTGATATGTGTGTGTGTGTGTGTGTGGATCATGAGCATTATCGCTCAATTTAATGAGCAGTTTAGGATTCCGAGCAGAAAATTCCTGAAACGGCCGTTCTTGTCCGAAAAACCCACCAATGGTCTAAAAAGACTCTTTTAGGTTATATATAGGTGGATAATTGTACATTAGGCATCGGGAGCGAATAGGTAATTTTACAAAAGTCAAGGGGCGGTTGGGTAAATTTTACTCACTTAAGAGAAACATAATACTTAGGCGTCCTCGAGCGACAATGAATGACATCCGTGTGGTTTGTTATTTAGGTTTCGGTAGAAAAGGGATATGGTGTTGACCGATGACGCTTTTCGGGTTAAAGCACGTATAGGGATATAAAGAGGAAAAGAATGGCATTGAAGGTTCTTGAGCAGGATGGAGCAGCATGATCGTCGCTTCATAGATTTTGATATGAGGAATGTGTAGCGTCAGGTAAGTGACCCTTTGATTCAACTAGTATTTTTATATATAATGTATATGTTTTCTACGGTTAAAGGTGGTATTTATCAAAATGCTTTAATTACGTTTAACTGTTCTGGCTTAATTTATGAAAAAGCTTTTAATAGTTTATTTTTCGTTAAAGAAAAATTAGACCAGCATGTAAATGATGTTTTGCTTAGAAATTGAAATGGAACACGGATTTGAAATGTTTGGTATTTGACGTTATTGTGAATATTGAACATCTTGATAATTATTGAAAGGGTGTGAGGATCGTTGACAATCAATTGATGAGTGATTTCGTTTACGATGAACCAAAAGGTGGTTTGGTTTATTCAATTGTTGTGCCCCTTATCTATGGGGGAAAGTTGGATTTTGGGCCCTGGTCAACGGGGCTTGTACGTTGATGCACAGTACTATTGCTCGTGGTTCGCCCTTGCGTCCATAGAATTTTATCCCGGATGGAGGAGGGATTTCGGGCCCTAGTCAGTGGGGCATGTACGCTGACCGCAGCATATCGTCTGAACTGATGTTGAGATTGAATTGGTTGTCGTGAGTTTGTGCTAATGATTTATATTTCAGTTTTGGTTTCATGTACTCTATTTCATTTTACCCGATGATTACGAACTTTACGATTTTAGATTTCTTAATGTGGCTATAATATAAAGTGAGTTATTTTCTGGCATGCTATGATCCACCTAGTTGATTCATTGGTTACTTACTGAGCACGTGGAAGTTCATCCCTTACAATCATTTCAGGTTTGAAAGTAAGGCGATGGTGATGAGCATAGGAAGGGACAATTTGGTGCGAAGCTCCGAAGACTGCATGAATAAGTCACTAAATATTTAGATTGTTGGTTTAGTTTTATTTGTTGATAAATCAGAGTTATGAAGAGTTATAGCATGAGTGTTGTATTCAATTAAAAATATGAAAATGTAATTTAAGTTTGTAGAAGTTTTAATTTTCGCTGCAGTTCAGATGGATTTTAGTGAGTAAGGCCTGGCAGAGCCCTTGGTTGTAGTCTAGTGGGTCTGCGGCCGGACGCGTGCCTAGCTCGCGGGCCTAGTTGTGGGTTCAGGTCGTGACAAACATAGACAAGTGGATTTAACTTTTGGGACTTCAATCTGTTTTTTGTCTTTGTGTGTATGAGGCTGAAGGTACTCCAGTTACGCTCGCAATTAGAAGATGATGTTGTTTGGCTCAGCACCCTTATAGTTATTCGTTTAAGTTCAGGCGCAAAACTGCCATAATGTATCCACCATTCAGCTGCATAGTAATAGCAACCGTATAATTAAGATTTAAAACTTCAACCAATAACAATTTTTTTATTGTAGAATATAAATGTTATAGTTTGTCTAATTACCCGGATTTGTTTGTTTAATTGCTTTTTGGGCCAATACTGTTCCAAAAGAGTCATGTCTGTCACAAAATAACAAAATCTGCACAACGGGTAAAACTTTAAGCACGTTGTACACCTAGTTTAAAGTACAATACAAATTATAATATGTAAGTACATATTTAATTATACTCACTTGGTTGATAGTTCTGATTTGATTGTCAACAAGAGGCTCTCTAGATCACCTTTTTAACTGTTTCCACCATATTGAAATTGCGGATTCACGAAGTAGCCTAACAAGTGAAAAAATAACTAATTACCAAAAAATTATATTTGATTTAAACAATGAATTATAGTTACATATTGGTTTAGTAACTTACCGGCCATGTTCAAATCTTGGTGTAATTGAAAATTCAACCTCTTTTCAATCATTCTGATATATTCTATTAGATGTCGACAATTCTTCTGAATGGAGAGCTTGGCCCTCTCCATTGCTTCTTAAAGAAAACCCATGGTAGGTTTCTTATCTCCATCTGCTAACCGCAGAACCTTACAAGTGGCTCTTGCACCTTCAAAATATCAGCAGCTTTAGTCCAAAAGCTCCGGTAAAAAATGATCTTCTTTACCAACTTGCCCTTGCTCAATTTTGAATATTTACATGCATTCCACTCATTAGACCTAAACATATCTTCCAAAGGCCCCCTAAATCGGTAAATGGTTTCCAAAGTAATAAAATTTGTCACAAAACATGTGATTGCAGATGTAGAAGCTCTCTGTCATTGGTGTAGGTTTTCATGTAATCAATCACCCAGTTAAAGTTATAAAGGGACTTGGAGATCTCCATTGCTTTTCCTAGCACCTTTCCAACAGTTTTCTTCTTGCCAATATCTTCCAGAATGAGGTCAATGCAATGAGCAGCACATGTAGTCCAATATAAATTTGGCCGCTTCTTCATAAGCTTTTTGCCACCAGCTTTTATAGTAGCTTCATTGTCTGTTACAACTTAAACAATATACTGGTCCCCAATCTCATCAACGACCTTGTCCATGATTCCAAAGTAATAATCTCCAGTCCTGCTCGGAACATTTGTAATATCAACAGACTTATGAAAGATTGTACCTCGAGTGCTATAAACTAGAAAACTCATTAAATGTCTTCTAGTACCACTCGACCATCCATCACACATGAGTGTTACACCCCTCTCTTGCCAAATAGACCGATGAGATTCAATCCACTTCTTTAAAGCTTCGAATTCCATAGGCAAATAAACTTCACTGACCTCATGAGGAGCGGGAAGCTTCACTCCTTTTCCTACCTCTCTTGCAACATCTAACATCGGCTCAAACCAAGGACTTATTACAGAGTTAATTGAATGTCGGCTAATTATAACAAATTGGCTAACTGTTATGCCCAACTTCTTTCTCAGACCTCTCATAACTGATGTGCTAATCTTAGTCTGCTTAGAGCCTTTATATCGATGAAGATCAACATCCACATTTTGCAATCTTGACTCTGGTGTAGTTAGATCAGCCCACCTATTCTCCCTAGCAGACTCACACACGCTAAAAGATTGTTTAGGTACACGAGGTCGAGACCCACTACCCCTTCTTACATCATATCTCTTCCCTGTACTTGATCTAAACCTTTGTCGTTCCTCAAACTCTCTTTGTTCTCTCATGGACTCCCTCCGTGCCATTGTCATCTCTGATCTGAATCATCACCAGAAACAACGCGACAGTCATCTTCATCACTATCAATATCACACTGACTTTCTCTAATATGTTGCACCACTTCTTCTTTCCTTTTCTTGTTATCTATTTGCGATTTTTTATAACCTTGAAGAAGGTTCATCATTTGTACTCTAACTTCACCGCTAAGTTAGCAGGACAACTTGAAACTTGTCATTTTAGATGAGCAAGATACTGCTTCAATCGAGTAATACCACCACTTATCACATTTTCACAAAACTTGCAAGCCAATTTATGCCTATTATTTGGCACCGCATCGGCAAACTTCTAGCCAACATCATTACTAAGAGTCTCATTCTCTCCCGCACTTTGACGGGGCATTTTGAGTCTTAAATAAATAAAATTTTAATACCTTGCAATTTTAAAACTATAATGAAATACTAAAATATAAAATACATTGTATTTAAATTAAATTTGCACAAAAATAAAGCATAAACTGTAAACCGTCAAAGTTTATTTAATCTACAATTCATGGTAATAGTTTATTAAGTATTATCAATTAAAATAAGTGTTTGAATTTAAAACCTCAAGTTAGAAGCATATATATAATTCCAAAAGCAAGTAAGAGAAAAACAATAAATAGAAGTACTAAAATCTAAATATCTAAATAATCTAATACAAAAATGTGCAACTGCCACTTGATAAGTCATAATAAACAAATAAGAGTGTTTCATTTTGACTACTTTAATTGAAGGACTTGAACTTTGAATACTCTCCCTCTCTCTGAAAAGTAGAAAACTCACCTGCACAATGCACAGTGCACAGTGCATAGTGCACTCTCTTAGTCCCACGCACGACTCACAGTCCCATCGTCCCACTGCTCACAAATCCCAGTCCCACACCCACCGCGACACTCTTCCCAACTAGTCAGCCATGACCCAGCCCTCGGGTGAGTCGAGCCAGTCAACGACCGGTGGGAGACGACTCACAAAAGCAACCAAACGCCGATGTAGCTGCGCTCAGCCAGCCGGGTTCGTCGCTTCGTCCTTCCCAGTTGTTGCTAGTTGCTACTTCTTCAGTAGTTCAGTTCTTCGTCTTTCTTTGTTTGATTCTCTCTGATTTGTATGTATGTTTGTAATTTCTGTTAATTGGGTGTTGCAGTGGAGAGGAATTTTTAGAGAGGAAAAGTGAAGAAAATAGATTCCTTTCACGAGCCTACAGTAATTCAATTTGTTGTTTTGCACAATAATTGATTGTAGTTCAAGTTCTTTACAATAATTGATTGGTGCTTGAAGAGTTGAAGACTTGAAGATCAGACTTCAGAGGATTCAGGAGATGCAGAGTCGAGAGATTCTCCAAGAATTCTTGGAAGGAGACAAAAGTATCAGATTTCCTCTTTTGCGTAACGATAGGTAACGGTATTTATCGGTGTTACGGCCCGTTACGGTTCCGTAATGGTGATACCCCTGTGAAATTTACTAGCACCGATATATCGGTGTATAAAGGTATTGGACCCCTGAAATACCGTTACGAATCGGCCGTTACGGTACATATCGGCCATTTTTTAAAACCTTGACTGTTATGTCCCCTATGGAGGAAAATTTGGGAGCATAGTACATTGACTAGTGAACCTCTTTCAGATCCTACTTATTATGGACAATTAATTGGGAGCCCGATTTATCTCACTGTTACTTGACCAGACATTGCTTATGCGGTTCATCGGGTTAGTTAGTTCACGAACACTCCCTCCACTGTTTACTTGGCTGACGTTTTTTGAATTTTGCGATATGCGCAGGGTACTCTTTGTCATGGCTTCAACTATCCGCCTACATCCTCTCTACACCTCACTGCCTTTTCTGATGCAAATCGGGGATGCAATCTTGTCGATCATCATTCCATTACAGGTTTCTATTTCTTTCTAGGTAATTCTATCATCTTCTGGCACAGCAAGAAGCAGTCCATTGTCTCTCACTCCAGCACTGAGTCTGAATATCGTGCTCTTGCTGACACTACTGCTGAGTTAGTTTGGTTGCGATGGCTACTTTGAGACATGTGTGTCCTTTTTGACTCTGTTACTCCTATTCATTGTGACAGTCAGAGCAATATCCAGATCACTTGCAATGATATTTTTCATGAAACGACAAAACACATCGAGTTTGATTGCCATGTCACTTGTACCCATCTCACTCGTGGTATCGTTGATCTCATTCCCGTATCTTTCTCCGATCAAATTGTAGATGTCTTCACGAAGTCTTTCTCTGCAAAGAACTTCTTGCATTTCATTTAAACTCAACTTGGTATCTGGTCGACCACCTTGAGTTTAAGGGGGATATTAATGTCAACTTTGTAAATTAAAAAATGTCCTTAATCTACTCTACGTAAATTAAGGAATCTCCTTAATTTACTCACTATCTATCAATTTGTCATATCAATCTTATTGTATCTTGCCAATACTTAATTTGTATCTTGTCAATCCTTAATTTATACTTTATAGTAATTGCTAGGTCAACTGTAACGCCTATAAATATAGGCCTCCGATGTACTCTTTAAACACACAGAAATATATGGACATTTTCTGTTTTAACCACAAAAATAGTTTCTTCTTTTCTGTTAAGATCCCTAGAGATGATAAAGCACAAAAGATAGGGGCTCTAAACAAGACTAGGTAATCATCATAAATTAATAACAATAAAGCTAAAAACAAGATAGAAAAATGATCAAGCCAACATATGCCATATGATTAAGCTAATCGCCAATGCATGTTATGACTTTCAGCGCTATATTTTTTTTAAAGAAAAAAAAATGCTCTTTGGACTTCCTAACAGGGAACAAAAATAAAAAGGCACAGAGCAATGAAGTTGCAATTTTTCTTTAGGTTATTTATACGCAAAGTACATGAAGTTTGGAATTATTAGACTCAACTAGACGAGGTTTGGGAAACCGCACTCCACTCATTGAGGTTGATTACTTCCAACACTCAGTGATAAGGTCATATTGTTCAATATTTAACTATTCAAATTACCCTCAACAATGGTGTGAAAATAAGAATACCAAAACTATAAAAAAAATTCTTATCTAAATTACCAAAAAGAAAGAAGGTATGCATAAAGCAAATAAAAGGCTTATTATGTAAAATCCCTTGTGAGTTGTATGTCCGCTATGCTACAAGCACCCAATAATTCATCAGTTTGGATTAAGCCCTTTCTATTTTTTTTGGCACTTTAAAAAGCCCTTCAGTTATGAAGGTGTCTACCGGTGATGGTGGGGTGGGTTTGGTCAATGGTGTTGACGATGATGATTGGATGGCTATAGAGGGATGGATTTGGTTAAAGGTGGTCAGCAACATCAGTCACACCAATTATGCTTGCATAGTCCAAAATCGTCTCCACCGTCGCAAGCACTACCACACCGCCTTTGGCCATCGCTATGGCAGTTTATAAGTCTGATGCAAAAAGATCGACAAATCCATCTGATGCCCCAGTTTGTGCACCAAGGCTAGGCTTTACTCTAATGTCAATGTGGTCAAGCCCAAGGATTACTACGAATACGAGTCCCTCACCATCCAGTTGTATTTTGTGATGGTACTGTAGAGAGTATGATGATTACGAGGTAGTGAAGAAGGTTGAGAGGGTGGCGGGGGAATTGGTTTGTTGTGGTGGCTTAGTTAACTCAACCCAGTCAGTTATAACTAATAAAGTTCTTTTTGTTTTTTGTTTCGAGGTTACTCAAGTATTTTTTAGTAAATAGACGAAAGAATCATCTAAATTTTTAATAATTCACAAAGGGCTTCATCGAAACTTATGAAATGTTAGAGGCTTGAGGCATAATAAACTCAAAGGTCAAGGTTGGTTTTGTATAATAAGCCCACAACAAAATACAGTAAGGTTAAACGCCGACGTTGGGTACTAAACCAAAATTTACATTTTCAGTAACGTCACCCGTACAAAGAGCCCCCATCAATATTGTACCCATCGCACATTGTTTGCACAGAGGAAAAGCCAGGGCTTTACAGCACCACCGATGGAAGCCGACGACGAGTACACCGGGCAGATGATCGACGAGATCTACGCCAATGGCGGCGATCCTCCCAGCCGTCCGGTGATCAGCGGCGAGCAGCTGGACGTGGAGGCTTACGCGGCGCTGTACAGCGGGCGGACTAAGATCGTGCGGCTGCTGTTCATCGCCGAGCGGTGTGGCGGCGGCGCGATGGAGCTGGAGGCGCTGCGTATGGCCTACGACGAGATCAAGAAGGGCGAGAACACGCAGCTGTTCAGGGAGGTGGTGCAGAGGATCGACGGCTGCCTGGGCCCCGAGTACGGGCCGGACCCGGCCTGGGCCGAGGCCGTGGACCGCCGCGCCGAGCAGAGGAAGGATAAGCTCGAGAATGAACTCAATGCTTACAGGGTAATGCTCTGTTTTGACTAATTATTTACCTTCTGTTAAATAAATATTTTCAGCGTTAGGGCAGGTACAGCTGTGAATTTAGTAGGTACAAGTATAACTGAAAAAGCTTATTGGAATCCTTTATTTATCTATTTTGTTGTGTTGTGTGTGTGTTTTATTTTGTATATGTCCACATATATGTATACTATTTTTGGGGACTTTGATGTTGAATGTTATGTTTAACTATTTTCTACCTCCTGTTAAAGTAGTGTCTGTACTATATTAGAGTCGGTAAAACTCAAGAGCTTATCCGTATGGTTTCTACTTCTATTTCTGTTATATTGTGTATCTGTGTGTTTTCTTTGCATATGTTCGCACATGTGAATTGATATTGTTAGGACTTTTGGATATGTTAATTAATATGGTTTCCTATTGTTGGCGGTTCTTTTTTATAATGAATTGATATACATGTGGGGTTCTTTTATGAGTTTATTTACTCTTTTAAGTTAGATATTATTGTGTATCATTTGGTGGGTTCGACTTCTATTTAGCTAATTCATGATATGGTTGAAAGAGTGTGGGAATTAGGAAATGCAGTTATGAAACCTTGTAACACCGAGTGGGAGTGATTAGAGGTGTCAAATGGGCCGGGCTTGGGCCGACCCAGCCCAAGCCCATCGGGCCTCCAGCAAATCGGGCCGGGGCCGGGCCAAGGGGCTGCCAAACGGGCCGGGCCGGGCCTGATTCTGGGGATATCTGGGCCCGGTCCAAGCCCAGGCCCTAGGCCCAACATTTAGGGCCGGGCCTGGGCCCAATTTTTTTTTTGGCATTTTCTTGTTATTCAAGGTAAGGGTTTTAATTATGGTAATTTGTTGTTATTGTTTAAGCAAATTGTACGCTAGGGAAAGATTAGTAGATTGCACATAAATTGAATTAATATCCAAAGAACATATTCCAAAAGGGAAAGATTAGTAGATTACACCATCAAAGTCAAACTAATGTTCAAAATACATTGTACATCACCGAACATAATAATAACGTTCTAATAAGAAGTCATATTGAAAATGCATGTAGCCAAAGTTTGAAACTTCAAAGCATGTTCAGAGCATCTTCAGAGCATCCTGGTCCAAACCTTCATAGAGCACTCAACAAATCCAGTCACTGTTCACTACAAAAAGTCATGAAGAAAACAACAAATTAAAATCGATGGATACAAGTTGCCTAAAATCAGCCATTTGCTCTAGTTAGTCCACTTGATCAAATTGTTGTATTGACTGCCAAATTTTGCTGACAATTGTCAACCTTTTAGATATTACAAATAGTCCTATATTTGGCCAATTCTTTAGATTTTTGGCCTTGTGTAATGCTCCGTAATCTTCTTCTTTTTTAGACTTTGGGCTGAAAATTAAGCAGACAAGTAAGCTGTTAAACGATGATGGTAGTAGACCTCTTTGGGTTGGTTTCCTTGCTTCAATGAAGCCAGTTTCAGTTGAATCAACCAAGTGTTTTTACATTTTGTTCTAGCTATTTCATCTTCAACACCTAAACGAGAGCAAATAACGAATAAGCAAGTATCGAACCTTTGCGATTATGATTGCTGATATTGTGAGATCAGTTTAAGCTGAATTTTTCACGTTTATTGGATTGCTTTTGATGAACACTGATGTGTAAAATAAAAATAAAAAACCCACATAAGAACAGAATTTGCGTAAAAAAATAAAAAGAGAAGGAGAATTGCAAACCAGTTTTAAATGAATAGGGCCAGAACCAGGCCAAATCCGGGCCAAACCCGGGCCAACCCGGGCTTTTTCAGGGCTATGGATCGGGCCAGGCCTGACCCGGGCTTTTTCCTGGGAAATGCAGGCCTGGCCCAAGCCCTAAAAGGCCGGGCCAGCACTGTTCATGAATGGGGCCAGGCCGGGCCAGCCCGCGGACCGCCCGGCCCATTTGACAACTCTAAGTGATTGTCTTATAAGATCTAATTGTGATGCCAACCAGTTATCTATGCCCTATATCCTTCGTGGGTTAGGGCTTTACAAAAGAATATTGTCATTCTGTTGTTACGATTTTCTGGCCTCATCTTGGAGCCTATTTGCTATGTAATGTACACATTTCGTGGTGCCCCTGGTATCATGAAAGGTTATTGATTGGTTTCATTGACCTTTCATCGAGTATAAGACCTTGGTATCTAACTGTTGTTTGCCATTTTTTAAATTTTATGAACCAGATAAGCACTGAACTATATCAAAAGAAATGCTGGTAGGAAGGGAATAGCATGGTCATAAAAGATGAAAAGATGGAAGAGTAATAAAAATGATTAATTTTGTTGAGCTACTTGAAGAACATAATATTTGAAGGCAATGTAAGGATCTTACGCTCAACTATTGGCGGTGGCATGACTACTGTCAACCTTGTAAGATAAAGTACAGAGGTAGTTGCTTCCACTGATATGCTAGTCATATTGCCCAGTTTGATAAATGTAATTTATGGTTCCTGTGTTGTAATTTGTTACATGGAACAGTAGCAGGACAAAATCTTTAATTTTCTACTTGGCTCAGAAACTTCAGACGTTAGAATCTCTTTTTGGGCGTCCTTTTGAGGATTGCTCGTGGCTGAATCATCAGTAGGACTCCGTATCCTTCATGGGGTATTGTTTATACTGCCCTCCTTGCATCTTGGCGGACTCCCCCTCCCCCCTCCCCTCTCTTCCTCCCCTCCTTCCCCTCTTTTCCACCTCCTCTTCCTTTATGCCACTTTCTTAACGACCAACACTAACTTTGGCCGTTTGGGTAAGAGTACTAGATACAGCTCTTTCCACATTATGCATTTTCCATAATAAGGATTGCCTATTTTCATATTTAACTCTGTATTTTGGGTTGTATAATAGTCTGAAAGGTTGTGCTAACACCAAAAAATTTTAAGTTTTTCTTGCCCAATACAAACCAAGAGTTAAACAACAGTCCAAGAATTACATGGATTTAAACACGAACTAAGTGAAATTCAGCACTTACATATTTCATATTTGTCATATTTCCTAGCGAATTAATTAAATGCCCAGCCATTAAACTCCTGCAAACTTACTCACTGATGGCATTTTTGGGCGTGCTGTCGACAAGGTATTTGTGGCCTACCGCCTGCCTCAGAAGGCAAAAGTGCATCTGTGGCACGTCAGACATAAGCAAAATATCATATAATGAATGGCTTTTTTGAACATTCTTTTAGAATTCAGATTCTTGCTGGATAGAATTATCTGGTGACCTCCCTTTGAGGTGCAATCACATCTCACGTAAAAACATTATGAGACCTGTCAATGGTTAGAGGAGGTGTTCAGAGGTGCTAGGATTCAAGTTTTGACATGGTCCAATGCCCTCCATCCTGGCTGGGAGATCCATTAAACTTAATCAGCCAGAATTTTGGTAATTAGATTGGAAGTTATTTACTTGTCAAATAGAAAATGGTGTGAAAGTAATTGGATATGTTGTGCGAGTGATTTATGCAGTGGAGCTGTTTTTTTGGTCACAAAATGCTTAGGTTTTTTGGGTTAACGGTTGTATGATTTCAGAAAATGCATACTTTGGTCTTGCACCATGATAAAGCTGCAAATGCTTTTTATTTTGTGTTGCCAAAATAATAATATCTTGTCGTCTTCTCTGACCCGTGTTTATTTTCGTCCAGACAAATTTGATCAAAGAAAGCATAAGAATGGGATACAATGATTTTGGAGATTTTTACTATGCGCATGGTTTACTTGGGGATGCATTTAAGAATTACGTACGTACACGTGATTATTGCACAACAGGGAAGCACATTACTCATATGTGTTTGAATGCGATTTTGGTCAGCATTGAGATGGGTCAGTTCACACATGTTTCAAGTTATGTTAGCAAAGCCGAGCAGAATTCACAAAATTCAGATTCTTTGGACACTATCACGGCTGCAAAACTACGTTGTGCTGCTGGAATTGCTTATCTGGAAGCAAAGAAGTACAAGCTTGCTGCTCGGAAGGTTTGTTTTCTGATCTGTGTTACTTTTCTAACTTGAGTTATGCAGAAATAGAAAGAAAAACCATTTTGCCTGCCATCTGGTTGCAGGCCTGCTATCATTATCTTAATATTTAACGCTTACAATGGTTAGACAGATATTTAGCTCTGTCAAAGTCCAATCCATGTTAGATGGCTTGTGTTACATGCTCAATATTTTTGGATGCATTTTTCCTCACTGCCCGACATCTACTTAAGTTTCATAGCTCAGTTTTATTAGAATGCCTACTTGGTCCTAGGAGCTGAACAGGAGCTGAACATGTTTGCAAGAATAACCTAGCATGGTGCTAAATCTCTACTATTTGTCCAAATCTCCACAGTTCAGGGGCAAAGTTCAAGCATGGGGTGGAAAATGTTGTTATGGCGTGGCATTAGACAATGTGGTTTAGACCAAATCAATAATGGCACTTTTGTTGTTTCATTAAAGCATTGATGGTACTTATGTCATTTTATCCAAAAATAATTCAGACTACGTTGTTTTCGAGCAAAATATTAGATTTTCCTGCATGTAAACCACATGTAGGGTGTTCTTCTTTGTGACTAGCAGTTTAGACACTCACATTGTTGGTACGAAATTAAGCATGAGGAAAATTGATATTAAGTTTTTTTTCTTAAGTTTGTAATTTTTGCCTCTAATTTATGTGGAGTCATCTACATTATTGCAGTTTCTGGAAACAAATCCTGAATTGGGAAACAACTACTCAGAAGTTATTGCAGCTCAAGATGTTGCGACATATGGTGGATTGTGTGCACTTGCAAGTTTTGACCGTACAGAACTGAAGGCATATTGCTCGTTTTTCTTCTGATTGGTTTCTCAGTTGTTTCTGGAATTTTCTCCTGAAATTTTATCTGAATTTAAACCTAATAAAATACTTTTCTTTGGGCAGAACAAGGTTATAGACAACATTAACTTCAGAAATTTCTTGGAGTTAGTTCCTGAAGTAAGGGAACTTATACATGATTTCTATTCCAGGTAATCTAATTTCGTTTTTCATCGATTGGTTCGCTATCTTGAGCATACATGATGCTAATCTTAAGTTGAAACAATAGAAATTGCTGATTGTTTTAGAAGGGCTTTATCTTTCCTGAATTCATTGTTGTGAAAAGTAACTTATGCCAAAAGAGTAGCCACTCTTATTACCTTTGTTGGAGGATCTATATTTGTTTCTGGTTCCCTGGCATTTGATTGAGAAAGTCATAACAAAACATTCAATTTGATCACCCTCTTGCAGCGATTATGGTACTCTCAGACTCTTTGAGTCAACTAAACTTTGTCAATAAATTCTTAATATCCAAAACTGAACCAAAAGTAATCTTTTTACACACTATTTATGGGGAGTGACCTTTTCCTAACTAATAATAATAAGAACAATGAAGCACCAAAATGCCCAAGCAAGGATAGATAACGAGAAGCAATAAAACACAACTGAAATGATAAATAAATTAATGACAACGCTTGGAAGCCCATAGCTTTGAGGTCCGGTCCCTATCATCTAGTCTCCTGTTTCTTGTTTATGTCAATTGGAAGTTGGAACTGAAACAATCTTTCTGATTTGATGGATTAAAAGTCATTGTTGTTTTGATTGTTCTCATTTCTCTTAGCTTTGATGTTAGATTTCTGGTTATGTTTGAGGCCTCTTTCTTCATCCTTAATATGTCAAGGGTAAAAGCTGTTCAACCCTTAGAATGCCATGTTGTTCCCTACAAGTTTGGGAGGCTTAGATGATGATGTCGAAGGTAAAAGTTATATAAGACACCATGATGGGGCTAAATGGTTCGGTCAATGTCTTGTCTTTGCTTGTTATACATGTCACAAGAAGCTCTTTTCCTTCCCTATGTGGCATGGTATATAATTTTCCTTCTGGGTGATCTATTCGATATTTGTGAAGTTCCTCTTCTCGCTTCATATGGAGGTCAATTAGGTCTTATTTCATTTTGAGGAGTGCCATCCTTTCCATGATTCCGATTCCATTGATTGCATTTTCTTATATGTTTTATGAACTTTGGGGTTGTGATAATTATGTTGGTAACAAGAAGACCAAAGTGTTCGGATCATCTGGTCTATCTTTTCCTTTGCCTTCCTCTATTATTTTTGTCCTTAGATGTTGAGGGGTTGCATTTTTTTGTTCTGGGATAGTGTCTCGTTTTGGGATTTTTCTTGATAGTTTTTTGCAAAACCTTTTTTTCAGATGAAGTATAAGGCTTGCATATTGGAGAGAAGAGGCACTAGATTGTGTAGTACACGATATTTTGCTAGCTTTTTTTTTTCTTCCCTTTTTTCAAAAAAATGATTAAAAAGTTGATTCATTGTTATTTCATAGTGCACTTCTAGTGGTTTGGAATGCACCATACATTCTAGTTTTACTATTGAACAAGCAAAATTTAATACCAAACGAGCAATTTTACTACTAAAACGACCTATGTTGTGTCGAATTTGTGTGTCATTTGCTAGTAAATTTTGCTCATGTGGTAGCAATTTTCGCTAGAATTAGTAGTTGATCCCACTAGCATTTTCTTGAATCAGACTAACATGTTTCACCTTATATACAGCCATTATGCTTCATGTTTGGACTATCTTGGAAGTCTCAAAGCAAACCTTTTGCTCGACATCCATTTGCATGATCATGTGGAGACTCTTTATGAGCAAATTCGTAGCAAGGCCCTGATCCAGTACACTCACCCTTTTCTATCAGTTGATCTGCACATGATGGCAAATGCTTTCAAAACAACTGTTGCGGGCTTGGAGAAAGAATTAGAAGCTCTGATAACAGATAATCAAGTACAGGTATTGCAGCCTGCTAACCCCTCCTATCTCCTTGCTCAATTTGTTTGGTTGAAATTCAAATCGGCAATGGAAGGACGCAGAAACCTTGCTGTTATGGTTTTATTACTCGTTCTGCTGATATTTTGTACACAATAAGGCTATCATGATGGTAATTCGTGGGGGTCGGAGATTATGCAACAGTTTTAGTAACCAATCCTCCCACGTTGCAGGCTCGCATTGACTCCCACAACAAAATTCTTTATGCACGACATGCGGATCAGAGAAATGCCACTTTCCAGCGAGTGCTGCAGACGGGGAATGAATTTGATCGGGATGTCAGGGCCATGCTGCTAAGGGCAAATCTTATTAAGCACGATTACAACCAAAAGTCCTTAAGGAAGGTTTAAGAACCTGTGATTGATGACAAGTAAGGATAGCTTTGATTGGGTTGGCAAGGACATACCAGGTTGTGAATTTCGAGCACTGAAGCTTGTTAAACATAGCACTCCACTGGGGGTGAACATTGGTGGTTTTGGCTTGGGGTGGTTCTACGTACGTGATCACTAAAATGTTACCATTGTTTTATGTACTCGGATTGACGTGGCCGCTGATATTTAGTCTTGCTCAGGTCTCGTAGTCCTATGCCTGTATCTCCTTGGTTGCTGTTTATTTCAAGTCATTTTTTTCTATAAATATATACGTTTGAAAAGTAGTCAAAGTACATGCTATTATAAGGGTAACGATGTAGACAATATTTACACAGATGTCAATCTCATCTGGTATCACATCACATCACAATATGAAGTTAACAGTAAATAGTACTAAGGAAAAGTAAAATCAATATGGTGGCCGACGTGTGCGCCTAAAAAAGAGGTTGGACTTGGGCTGAAAAGAGTGGGGGAATGGAACCGGACATTCTTAGTGAAATACATATGGGATCTGGCAAAGAAGTCTCTTTGAGTGAAGTGGTGCCACATTTATATAATCAAGAACACGCATCTCTAGACTATTAAAATCCCTGTAACTCTTTCTTGGACATGGTACAAGATTGTCAAGTTCAGAGCAATAGTATA
The DNA here is from genome assembly GCA_033070095.1 of Escallonia herrerae. NCBI lineage: Eukaryota > Viridiplantae > Streptophyta > Magnoliopsida > Escalloniales > Escalloniaceae > Escallonia > Escallonia herrerae. Next base: position 304,906 of record JAVXUP010000105.1, on the reverse strand, counting down.
GCAGTTTGTGAGACATGATATTGGTAATGGGCAAAAGACATAGCTATGGTATGACAATTGGCTGCCTAAAGGCAATTTAATTACCCAATATGGTAATAGAATCAGTTATGACTCTGAGTGCAGATTCTAAGATTGCAGATATAATAGAAGCTAATCAATGGCACCTCCCACCGGCTAGATCCCAAGCAATCAGGTTACGGCAAACAGACATGAGCTATATTGCTCAGCCTCAGGAAGATAGAGAAGATAAAATTCTTTGGATTTTGAACAAGAACGGGAAATATACCGTGAATTCAGCCCGCAAGCTATAAGAACAAAAAATGAATAAGTGTCCTGGTGTAAATTGGTATGGTTCAGTTGTAATCTATCAAAGTGTGCTATGTAAGGATGGGTTTAGAATTAAAAAAACAAGCTAAAGAGGTAATATCTTATTGTGGATGATACACTCTTTATGTAATAAGAGCAAGGAGGACATAAATCATTTATTCTGGAGCTGTGAGTATTCACAGGGAATTTGCAAGAAGGTGTTTGAGAAACTTCTGGTATCCAGGCAAGGGGAATCATGGCAGCAACTGCTGCTATATGCTACTACACATTTTAGAGGTAAAAGTTTTCAATCTAAACTTAGAAAACGGGGACTTGCAATGACTGTACACATGCTCTTGAAAGAAAGAAATGCTTGAATCTTCAAGCAGCGATCGCAACCTATAGAAAGTACATTTTAGCTGATCAAACAAATGGATACAACAGAATGTGAGCAGCTGAAAGAGAGTTCCATGTCACAGCAATAATAGGATACTATGTGCTAATTGGGACCTAGATCTGAGAATATTACTTGTCTGATATGCTTTTTGTAAATGATTCCCCAGCTAGGAATGTTCAGCTGTGTAGGATAACACTACATATTTGTACAAATATGCTTCGATTTTAATACAATAGACTTTCACCATATATATATATATATATATATATGGGAGCTGATCCGTTGAGAGCGCTAGCAAAATAGGAGATCTTGCTAGCGCGATCTGGCTGTCCATCCCTTCGGGATGGACGGCCCAGATCCTTTATTTTTGCGGCGCTGTCAGTCGTCTGCTACACTATGTAGCGGACGGACCTTTTTACCATTTTGCCCCTGCTCCCCCGTCCGCTACACTGTGTAGCGGACGACTTTCTTGGCCCCACATTGACAGTCAAAAAGTCATCCGCTACACTGTCTAGCGGACGACTGTTTCCGTCAAATCAGTTATCACATCAGTCCTGTCGATGCACGACTGTTACTTTGTCCTTATCCCATCGTCCGCTAGACAGTGTAGCGGACCGTTTTTACCTTTCATTACTTCGAAACCCTTATTCATTCCTTCTAAACTGCTATTCATTCCTTCTTCTCACAATTCTTCTAGCGGCGTTGGCAAGTAGATCGGCGCAATTTCTTCTCAAGAAATCCTTTAATCGACGAATCAATCACGTAAGTTCACAAACCAATCCTTTATTTGTTCATAATCTAGAGTTGTTATCGCGGCTTATGCATGATTTTGAATGTGTGCGCGGTGCATTGTGCTAGCGTTTGTCAATGTATCTATATATATACATATATATATAGATTATATATGTGTATTGCGTATTATTTGTTCATGTGATTTCACTTGTAAAATTCCATTCCGTGTCTGTTTGTATCTATGTACATTGCATATACACAGCATGTGAACTTATGTGAGTATTATCTGATCACATGCTAGCGTTGACTGTGCTAGCGTTGTATGTTTGAGAATGTTTACGCTTCCAACCTTGCCGTTTTGCATAATTTCAGTTGCGAAAAATGGATTTCAACCCTGGACCAGAAGATCCGTCCGTATTATACGACCAAGCAAACCATATCAGTACGCTCATATGGGATGGTGGAGTAAGATACTTATTTTATCAACTTTGTTATTCTTGGGAACGTTGTATATCGTTTAATTTGCTTAAATTGTATTTATTAATTCGTAGGAAAGAGCACTTCTCAACACGGTAGAAGTATCCGATAATTTTAAAGCATGGAAATTGAACAGAACCCAGAAAAGATTACTGCGTGGGATTGGGTTTGGGATTTTCACGCATGGGCAGATCTTTCAACAACTTGACCGGCACTTAATAGGTGCCCTTGTTGAAAGGTGGAGAAGTGAAACGAATACGTTTCACTTCCCTCTCGGAGAGCTGACAATTACCCTAGAAGATGTAGGGTTCATCTTAGGGTTACCGGTGACGGGGCGGCCGGTAATAGCTCCTCCGTCGGAAGCAACGAATAAGAGGACCGCTAGGGACTTCTTTACTTCGATACCCCAGGATCAATTTAGCACTGGTGGTATCAAGTTGAAATGGTTGGTAGATACCTACAAGGTTCTGCCGGATAACTACACGGATCAGATGCTTGTGCTGTACACACAAGCTTTCCTCTTGTGGGTGATGGGGGCAATTCTGTTCCCAACAACGTCGAAGAATACCGTCAGCGTCAAATATTTACCGTTGTTGGGTAACCTACTGGAGGTTGGGGATTATGCCTGGGGAGCCGCAACTCTTGCGTACCTCTACCGAGCATTGCACAAGGCAACGAGGCCCGACTCCAAAGCGATATGTGCATGTCTCTCGCTATTGCAGGTATATCATACAATTCTTGATTACGTGCTTGTTTCTTTTTTTTTGGGTTGAATTGACAATAAAATTTGACGATACTTTATTTAATTTGTCTTTGCTCTCAGGTGTGGTCTTATGAACACCTTGCTACCGGCGCACCCAGGCGTAGGGACGGAACCGATAATGTGTGGCCTCGGTTGTGCGCCTGGGAGTACAGCCGGAAGGACAGCCACTACCAGAGGAGAGACGATCCCCATCACAACATTACGTACTATCGGGGGGAGCTCGACTCGTTATCTCCTGGCCAGATGCGATGGGCACCGTACAAACATTTGGCGCGACGGGTGGGAGAGTCGTTCGTCTTCACGCTCTCCGGGTTGCAACGCACACCCCTGATCCACTTCGAGGTCGCAGAGTGGCAGCTGCCAGATCGCGCTATGCGCCATTTTGAGTGCCTGCAGGGGTTGCCAGCCGGTGCGCCGGATATGAGGCTTAACAGGAACCCACCGGGTGTCCCTCGGTTTGGCAAGGCAAATGCGCACGACTTGTGCGCACGAGAACTTGAGGTTTGGGATTCCTGGCAGGACACGCTGGCGGCCATTGTGTCGGAGCCTGACCCCGTGATCAGTATCGAACAGTACAATGGGTGGTACTACCGCATCACCCGGAGGAGAGTAGCTCCAGTAAGGTTTGAACGCGGGGAGAAGTACCACCCTAGGGGTCAGATCGATGAGCACATGGCATACAATCTGGTAAGTTGGCCAATAAGTGCTTTAATTGAACTTGATGATTCTAACTGTGTATGAAGTTACTTATTTATTATCTCTCTGGATGTAGGTTAATGCCTCGTTCGCCTTCTTCCAGAAGTTGCGCGAGCGGAAGGATTTGGTGGATGCAATGGGCGAGGAGCTTCGCCAACAGGCTGATGCGTTGGCGTATGGCTGCAGGAATTTTTTACACCAAGCATCGGGCCAGCCTTCCGGCGTCAGCCCGGGAATGGGTTATCCGGGGTGGCAGCCCCCATATGTGAGCGAGGGATACACCGATCCCTCGGGACAGACTTCGGGAGTGAGCCAGGGATATGGTGGTCCCTCTGTACCGGGAATGGGTGGTGATTGGGGACCGCCAAGCACCATGGGCCAGGCTCAAGCGCCGTGGGAAGACTACAGTGCGCCCTCCTTCTCTTTGCTATTGGACTCGGAACCCCAACCCTTCTCTCAGAGTCAAGTCACGCAAGACTGGGGTTTCGGACACATCAGTCTGTCGGAGACACTGCCCATTGTCCCGTGGGCAGGACCATCTATTGCCGAAGGAGGGCAATATCCCCCGGTCGACCCCCCGAAGGAGTGCAATATCCCCCCGTCGACCCCCGAGGGCAATATCGCAAAGGGCATCCAGTGAAGCCCCTAAAGCCGCATAAATGCCAAATAATCAGAGAGCGTTATTTTAGCGGCTTCCCCCGGGACAAAGCGTTGTATAGTGTGAATCATCCGGAGGGCATGGATTACACTTGCGAGTGGGGAGAAATGGCCTCCCTGGCTCCGGGGAGTTGGTTAGACAACGGTGTCATCTCCACATACGTGGAGATTCTGAAGGAAAGGGGTCGGGAGCGGCTGAACGGGTACCCGGCCGTTTTTTTGGTGGATGCCTTTTTTCATAGCCTCCTAGTGTCTGAATGGCATGAGTGGGTCGAGCAAAGGCGGAAGAAAAAGTTGAGCCAGTGGAGACCGTCCGCTAACCTACGAGCGTATCTTACTAGGGATAGTCCAGTGAGCGCAAGTGTTGCCGACGTGTTTCTAATCCCATTTTTAGGGGAAAGCCACTGGTACTTGGTTTGCTATGAACCGAAAAGAAAGTCGTATCGGTGATCGACAGTCTCCACGACGATACCGCCCACATGCCTGTGCTGCAGATGTACAAAGCCCAGTTGGACTCAATGGTAATATTACGATTGTTGTTTAACAGTTATTGTAACTTGGCATAAATGTTAACTCGTGTCTTACGCCGTTTTGTGTTTCTCGCAGAATATATTTTGTGCAATGGTCAATGGTATCCGTGGTAACCCTGTACCGGCGCGGCCAAAGCTCGATTTGCGACTGAAGAAGAGGAGGCCCAAGCAACGTAACACTTCGGACTGCGGCGTCTTCCTTTGCATGTACATGGATTACATTTGTCGGTCCGAGAGCCTCAAGGCGGCCGTGTGGAGCCAAGCAGAAGTAGACACCTTTAGATATAGAATAGCTTGGCAAATTATGAAAGGCCGGCCTAGAGCGGTTAGGTTTATTGTAAATCCGGCTAATGCCGAGAATCCCCCCCAACATGATTCCCCCAGTTGACATTGTACCATTACAATGTCAAATTTTTTTAATAAACCATGATTATTTAGAAAGCTCTCATTGATTTGTGTTGAAGATTATTGATTGATTGATTTGTCTGATTTCCGTTGAAGATGATTTTGATTGATTTGAGTTGGTTTTTTGGCTCTCATTGAGAATGATTGAAAGGTGGAAAACAAAATGTGTAGCGGACAGTAGGGAAGTGCAAAAAATTTTCCAAGTGTCGGGTTAAGAGTTAATGCTGGGCCGTCCGCTACACAATGTGGCGGACAGTGGGGGAAGTGAAAATTTTCTAAGTGTTGGGGTTAAGAGTTTCTGCTGGTCCGTCCGCTACACAATGTGGCGGACAGTGGGGGAAGTGGAAATTTTTCAAGTGTTGGGGTTAAGAGTTTCTGCTGGTCCGTCCGCTACACAATGTGGCGGACAGTGGGGGAAGTGAAAATTTTCTAAGTGTTGGGGTTAAGAGTTTCTGCTGGTCCGTCCGCTACACAATGTGGCGGACAGTAAGGGAAGTTGAAATTTTCCAAGTGTTGGGGTTAAGAGTTTCTGCTGGTCCGTCCGCTACACAATGTGGCGGACAGTGGGGGAAGTGAAAATTTTCCAAGTGTTGGGGTTAAGAGTTTCTGCTGGTCCGTCCGCTACACAATGTGGCGGACAGTGGGGGAATGAAAATTTTCTAAGTGTTGGGGTTAAGAGTTTCTGCTGGTCCGTCCGCTACACAATGTGGCGGACAGTAAGGGAAGTTGAAATTTTCCAAGTGTTGGGTTAAGAGTTACTGCTGCGCCGTCCGCTACACAATGTAGCGAACACAAGGGGCACAGAAAAGATTTTCTTAGCGTTGGAGTTTAGAGCGGACAGTGGGGTAACTCCAGGTGCAAAAATTTTGGAAGTTGTGCGTTGTCCGCTATACAATGTAGCGGACAATTCGGCAAAAAAAAATTTTGGTTGTTGGTATTTTTTAGCTGTTGGTTATAGACTTTGTTCGAGTTGGTAGTTTCTGGCAATGGAATAAGTGCTTTAGCAGATGATTAAACAATCTCAACATTCTCAAGCGCATGATATTCCATCAAAAATTTGACACCCTCAAATCATCAATTAACCATCACAATTCTCAAATGCACAATTAAGAACCTAAAATTATCAGACACAAATTTATTAACACAAATTTAGGGTTCAACATTGGGGGAAAACTTTTTCACAGGTGCTTTGATCAAACACGGATACTTGAAACCTAAATAGCCCCTTGTGTTCAAAGATTACAAACTCCCCTTCATTGAGGTCGTGCTGCTCGCAGAAATTACTCCAACCCTCTGCGAAATAAAGTTGCTCTTGGCCGCGCTTCTTCTTGATTTTAACAAGCCATGACCCCTTGCTGCTGGTTAAAGTTGCTTCGAGCCAAGTGGCTTCGTGCCAAAGTGTGGTAAGCAATCTGCAGAAGGCTACCGGTATGGCCTATCACATTCATTATAAGACAGATAAGTTTTTAAGCAAAGATAAAATTAACACACACGAAAACACAGAGTAAGAGGGATGCCTACAAGTTCGGTATGAAACCCAGGCACCATGACCTTGAAGAAGTGCCTGTTCACCGAAGCAGAAGCCATGCGGACGGTCGCCGTAGAGGGGGTCGCGGGTGGGTGAGACGTTGGAGGCAGAGAGAGAGAGAGAAACGAGTGGAAAAAGAGAGGCCGTTCTATTTGGTAATTAATAGGAGTATGACGTCCGCTACATTGTGTAGCGGACAGAAGGCATACCAACAGTTTGATGTCCGCTATATTGTGCCGCGAACACTTTACAATCCCAATAATGTTCGTCTCTGGTGCGCCGTCCGCTACATAGTGTAGCGGACGGGACAAGCCAAATTTTTTTTTAAAGTTAATCTGTGAATGGGTCCATCAGAAATAACCTTCCAGTCTTCGGTAATAAGAAGCTAATCTCATCAAATATTACGTATTATTACAAATGTCAAACAATCTTGATGGCTTATACAAAAAAACTAAAGGTCCACTGCAGCTGCTTCTTCCTCGTCTTCTTCCTCGTCTTGCAAAACCCCTGGACTTATCCCCAGTGCCTTGTAATGGTTCCGCTTGTCATGGTCGGTCATTTTGTTGCACAATGCACACCTTCTCAGCTTTTTAGGTTGAGTTGCCTGTTCAATAGAGCTCTTCATCCGCGTAGATCTCTTGCGTCCTTTCATTGTCCAAAGGCCGGATATCATTGTCGTCTTCCTCCCCCGGCTCGTCATCTTCTGATCCCGTTGTAGGCTCAGTGTCAACCGCATTGCTGACTGAAGCTGCTTCCAACTGGTCGACGATGGGCTCTTGCTGCTGAGCTACCTCGAGGAGATGTTTATATCCGGCCATTGTAGCAGCACCTTTTACGGACAAACGGGTGAACATTGTCACCAGATGATTATACCGCAACGTCTCTGATTCTTCAAAGTCAGTATACGGGTGCTCCGGAAAGGCAATGGTACCGTGCAACCTGTTTGCACCTTTCGTCCACCGTGGCAGGACATATTTATCGGGGATTGTCCTGATATTCTTCTGGGTGAAAAACCGCAGAACGTGTCTACACAGGATGCCGTGGAACTCAAACTTCTTGCAAACACATGTCACCGAATCCGTCAATGTGTCATGGCTCACCGTATAAATTCTGCGCAGCTTCTCAGGGACGAGGTCATTCACGAGCGAATAAACCTTGTACTCACGCGTAGACATTTCTGCCACCTTGTTTATACTGTATCGTCCCGATTTTCGCAGCTCTACTTGGTATAGCAAGAAGATCTCCTTCGTATAGACTTTGGCACCGTTCAGCTCCAGCGGGGTCTCGAGCAACCTTCTCCTTTGTTTGTACGTTGTTGCAAAGTCTGCAGCCCTTTCTTTTACGAACAACGAAGCTACCGCTTTTTGTGCGGATGCAACGAAAGTCTTCAAATTGGTAGCTGTACCCACATAACTATCGAACGTGGCATTCATAGATTCACTCCTGCCCGTCGTTTTCATGCCCGCTGAAAAATACCTCCTCGTGTAAACGCCAATCCATTGCTCTTTGCGCTCGTACAAGTGCTGGAGCCACTCGTTGTCTTGCAATGAGTAATCCCGAACAAGCTTTTCCCACCTCTCCTCGAATTCCTCAATCGTTAACGACTTGGTAACGCACTTGTCAAAATCCTGTTTAAAGTCTGGATACTTTGCGTACACGTGATGCAGACGTTCCAGGTATTTGTTGCTTATGTGCCAAGTGCACAAGTTGTGCCGGGTGTCTGGGAAGACGGTCGCAATAGCCTTCTTCATTGCCAAATCTTGATCGGTGATGATCACTTTGGGTGCTTTGAAGTTCATTGCTTCCAGCCACGTCCTAAACAACCATACAAAAGAACCCTCGCTCTCGTCCCTTAACAAGGCGAACCCGAACAGGATGGAGTGATAATGATGATTGACGCCGGTGAAAGGAGCGAACGGCATCGAGTACTTGTTGGTACGGTATGTGGTGTCGAAAGTCACGACATCCCCAAAATGCTTATAAGCTAGCCTCGAACGACCGTCGACCCAAAAAATTGTACTAACTCGATGCTCGTCGTCAAGTTTATAATCGAAGGTAAACTGCGGGTCCTCCATCTGCATCCGTTTCAATAGGCTCATTGTCGATTGCGCATCATTGAGGTCATACGCGGCTCGTCTATGGGTTCGGACCGCGTTACGAACGTCTGTCGTGTTAAAGTTTAAATTTTGAATTCCCCCAGCCTGTTCAGCAAGAACATTAACAATCTCAGTAGGTCCAATTCGCGCATTGCTCATTGTGTGAATTAGGCTCCTCGCGACCTTACCCATCTTCTTGTGTTGATGCATCTGACTCACCTTAGAAGGAGTTACTAACGGGTGATTGTGTGCCAGTTCCAGGCTGGTAATAAGCCAATGATCATGATTGGGTTTGTAGCTTACGAACATCTTGACCTGGCAATTTGTGCGCTCAAAGCAGTCCCGTCTTCTACGCGAATATCCTATTTCGTCATCACTGTCATCATTGCCTACGCGTGTCTCATTTTGCTGTGGATTTCTGCCCCTATGACACTCGTATAAGCGAGAGCATATCTTTTTTGTTACGTTGCTTGTTCTTGTAGTCTTTATTCTAATGCCAAAACCAACCCTCAATGAATACGCTCGAAAACATTCTTCAGCTTCTTCCAATGTTTGAAACGTTCGTCCTAGATACGGATCACTAGCATCTACGGGGACGTTGGAGCTCGACACGAAATCAGACATTGTGAAACAAGACCTGTGTAGAAATAGACTACGCTTAACAATCAAATGGCATTTCTAACTGAAAATATTACCTAAAAATTACCTTGGCGAATAGACCAATTTAGGATGACAAACATACCGTATGCATAACCCCTGAAAGTGTCTCCAAATTAACAATTATTAATTTATTGAACATAACAAATTAAAATTACTAAGATAAATAGACGAATTCATCATGCCAAAAAATCGAATTAAACTATAATGAATTTATTTAGAGTTAACAAATTACACCTTTTTTATGAACATCATGTCTAGAACATCACAAATTGAAGAATACAGTGACAAATTTCTAGAACATAAAAAAAAATCTATACTTTTTTGTCCAAACAAAATAAAATTATATTTTACCAGTCAATCCATAAAGAAAACTTCACCATTCGCAAACTTACCTTGCTTGAGTGAAGCTTGAAGCAAGTTTTACTCGAAGCTTGAAGGGAGCTGAAAATGGAAGCGAGTCCGAAGGAGAAGAAAATTGTAGCCGAAGGAGCTTGAGGAAGTTTTTGGGTATAGAAGTACTGTCCGCGATACTGTCTAGATCTCCTATTTCCGACAACATTGACGTGTGTAGAAATGAAGGTACAGACCCGTCTGGAAATGTGTCAGTTGTGTCAGGGCAGTCAGTCGTCCGCTAGACAGTGTAGCGGACGACTTTTTGGCTGTCCACGTGGGGCCAAGAAAGCCGTCCGCTACACAGTGTAGCGGACGGGGGAGCAGGGGCAAAATGGTAAAAAGGTCCGTCCGCTACATAGTGTAGCGGACGACTGACAGTGCCGCAAAAATAAAGGATCTGGGCCGTCCATCCCTTCGGGATGGACGGCCAGATCGCGCTAGCAAGATCTCCTATTTTGCTAGCGCTCTCAACGAATCAGCTCCCTATAGGAGCTGATCCGTTGAGAGTGCTAGCAAAATAGGAGATCTTGTTAACGCGATCTGGCCGTCCACGCACGATCTGTGGACGGTCCAGATCTTTTTTTTACGTTTTTTTAGCCCGTCCGCTATATTATGTAGCGGACTATTTTTTGACAAAAATACCCTCAAACTTAAAAACAGTCCATCCGCTACATTATGTAGCAGACTATTTTCTGACATTTTTTTCTCTTTCTCTCTCCTCTCTCTCATTATTACTCTGACTTTTTTTTTCTCTCTCTCCCCTTTTTCTCATTAATGGCTTGACTTTTTTTTCCTCTCTCTCTCTCTCTCCTTTCTCTTCTTTCTGAGTTGTGTCTTTCTCTCACCATTTTTTTCTTCTCCCCTCCTTTCCTTTTCTTTCAGAATTGAAGTTGACAATGGGTACACTATGTGAGCGATTCATGGATGATAAGAATTCTACTGTTGCAAATCCCTCTGGTAAGCAGAGCGATCTGGGGCACATTGATGACACTGAAACTCGAATTGCCCAAATGCAAGATCAATACATAGAGATGTTGTTTCTCCTCAAAAAGCTTATCTTGATTCTTGATTTCGAGCTTTACATATTCACAAAGGCTTGTCGTCCCTATGCACTGGAGATGGCAAATTTACTTGACCCTGAAGGCGTGTACTTCGATCCGACTAGAGTGTTTTCACGAGAACATTGTGACTAGGAAAATAGAAAGCACCTTGATTGGGTGCCAGGGAGATAAAGTGGCATTCTGATTCTTGATGATACAAAAAAGGGTTTGGGGCAGATTCAAGGAGATAAAGTAGCCATATTCTGGTTATTGGTTTTACTTTTGAGGCAAGAGAGAGAAAGAGAAAGAGAAAAGTACAACTTGGTTTTTGTATATATGAGAGAGAGAAGTCACGAAGTAAATTAGAGAAAAGGAGAGAGAAAGAGAAAAAAATGATGAGAGAGAGGAGAGAGAAATGAGAGAATGTCAGAACATTAAATGAGGAAAAGGACAGAGAAAGAGAAAAAAGTCAGAAAATTAGTCCGCTACATAATGCAGCGGCAAGAGAAAGGAAAGAGAGAATCTGTCAGAAATTTAATGAAAGAAGAGAGAAAGAGAAAAAAAAAAGCCAGAAGACACTGTCTACTCGTCCGCTACATAATAGAGCGAATGGAGTTGAAGGGTATTTTTGTTAAAAGATCATCCGTTATATTATGTAGCGGACGTACCTTAAAAAACGTAAAAAAAAAAAAAGATCTGGGTCGTCCACAGATCATGCGTGGACAGCCAGATCGCGCTTGCAACTTCTCATATTTTGTTAGCGCTCTCAACGGACCAGCTCCCTATATATATATATATATATATATATATATATATATATATATATATATATATATATATATATATATATATATATATATATATATATATATATGCAAACAAAATAACATGCAAAAATAGTTTTGGCTAGTTTTATTATTTTATTTTTCTCCTTCTTTTTTGGGATTAGATTAGAATTAGATAAGGAGAAACAGAAACAGAGATTGAGTTGCAAAAAATCAAACCTATCGAAGCAGGCCATATGTTGACACCTGTCATCCGCCCTTGCCAACACCACAACACGTGTTGGACACTGGTCCACCCAATGACACGCATCCCAAAGCCATAATGTTGACACGCCATCATGCACCACCTGCACTGGCAGCAAATCTGAAAGCCTCCATCGCCATCATCGTACCATCACCCATCATCGAACTTCAAAAGAGATGCTAGAAGTCTCAACATCAGCATTTCACCGCACCAAATTGCCTTTCAACAATAACACTGGATTTGTCAATCTTAAGCTGCTCAGTAAACCCGCCAACTAAAAACCATAAGAGCCATCATCCTCCATACACAATCCATCCACTCAACCAACCAAAATCCAATAAGCATCCCTATAGCTGCAGCATCACCAAAGTGAACTCCATCAGACTTTATGGATCAAGGGGGAGGTGGAACAACCCGGGGGGTGGCGGGCAGAGAGAGAACAACTCTAGCAATAAATATCTAGATTCACCAAGAACCTTCTCTAGCCCGCGACACCATAAGCCCACCACCCCGAAAAAGGACCAACCTACCGTCTCAACCACTCACAACCTAACCATTGAGCTCCAATCAATCTCGAGCAGCCTTACCCTTCAAAACCGCACACCCCCATTCTAGCTCTATCTCAAAAGTCAATTGACAATTGCCACCACGAAACCCATCCCAAACAGCAAGGCAAGCCACCGAAATTAAGCTCCAATAGCCCAATTGAAGCAACTGAATCACAACATAAACAAAAAAACTCGCACCAAAAGGCTACCCACTAATCCACCCACCACTCACCCGGGGAAGCCGCTGATGGTGGTGACGAAGGAGGAATATGTAGATCTATTTTTTGGAGAGAATACCACAAGAAAAAGAAGGATTTTGAAACGGACTTCCAGCGACAGAAAGAATTCCATGCCGACAGACTTTTACCTAAAATTTTTGCTGTCGTTATTTTTTTAAAGAATTTTATAATTTTTGATGGTTTTTAAAAATATTTTAAGCGAGGGAATTGTACTGTCGTTAAAGATTACTTTTACCAACAGGCTTTTAGCGACGATATCATTCTGTCACTAAAAGTTCAATTAAAACAGATCAAATCTGCTTTTTCTTTCTCCCGTTTCTCTCTCTGTCTCGTATCTCCCACCCACCGGCGACTCCCTCTACTGCGACCCACGTCTCCGGCGACACCACCGTTCTCCCCCTACGCCGCGCCACCTCCTTATACCTTAGCATCCTCGCTAAGGCTCAATCACACATAGCCCAAAATCTTCCTCTCTAGCCAATGTGGGATATACCGGGCTCACCATTCGTTGCCCCAACCATCCTCTTGATGTGGGATATACCCGGGCTTACCTTCGTTTCCCCAACCATCGGCAACCCGACTGGATAACCCAGCCCGAGTTTTCGAGAGTCGGCTCTGATACCAAATCTGTCACGCCCCGACCTAGAGGCGGACCTACACATACTATTTTCAAATATTCCAGCTTACCAGAAATAAAATATCCAGAAATTTACCAAGAACATAACCTTAAAATGATAATCAAAGCTCTAAATGTATCCCAAATGAAAAGCATTTGTATTTATCCTCAAAGTCTAATAAATGCAGCGGAAATCTAATAACAATAGTCATTTCCAAAATATTGGGGTTACCAAAAACTACTTAATCAAACTATTACAAGTTCTTATTTTCAAGTCACTAAAAAGAGTTTACAAATAAAGAACAACTCTGACTCGTGCTTATAGATAACTCATTTACTGATGTCTCAACTTAATTACCTGAAATGGGAGGAGAAATGGGGGTGAACACAAAGCCCAGTAAAGATCACACACACACACCCACAGAATACAACGCAGGTATCCAATAATATGTAACTGAGTCAAAACGAAACATATGAAAACAAGGTGCAAAGACGATAGTTAATCTTGGCACGACAAATCTCATTACGGGATATTAACCCATCAAAGATCGAATCAAAGTCAAAAGGTCATAATCAAATAAGTGAACTAATAATCAAAACAATACAATCACGTAACACGTGACTGTAAAGCACGTTAACCTAAGCACGCGGAGGTTCTAAGTTCAAAGTTGCATACCGGTAGCAATTGCCATATCATGTCATGGCATCACGTTAACCTAAGCACGTGAATGTTCTAAACATTAGTTCAATTCAAAGGAAGTCCAATGGACATCAAAGAACATCAAAAGTATCGAACCCACAAAGTATCAAAACTTCAAATTTCAATAAGAGTGACTAAGCAATTTCAGAAAATACTTGATATTAGACTCAAATTGAAGAGTACAAAATAACGAATTAAACGTAATTTGGGTAACTTTAATCTGAGTTCGTATGGATTTGGAACGGTAAGAATGGCGTCGAGATGGCAACAGGTGAAAAAAACAAAGGTGGCCACCAATATCATTGTCCACGTGGCAATGTAACCCAAATGGGTTTACACGTCCAAGAGAAGCTGCCATGGTTTCTTGCTGTGACAGGTGGATGTATATATGACAAATTGACAATAACAAAGAAAGGAAAAGGGTAATGATTACCCATTCAATACATGTGCAAGTGTTTCATTGGCTTTACGGTTCAAGATTCACAGAAATAAATGGAATACTGTGAAGAGAGGCAGTAACAAAACGAAAGACAACTCATACGGTTTAACGATCTTCCCGATGAAGGGGCCCAAAAATTTTATCGTAAGAAGCAGCCATCTGACACAAAATAAAATTAAAGTACTTGGAGGATTTTCCAGCAACGACTTACACAATATTAAATCGAAGGGATTTTACACATATGTCGTCAAACAGCAAACCCAAACCCAAGAATCATCCAAGACTATTATATATTGACAAGATGCTTAATCATAAGCGAAGAGGTACGATGAATGTAACCCTTACCTCAAATCTATGTAATAGTCTTTACCAAATTGTGATTGCTTCCGAAAACCTCTAAACCTAGATATTATAATTAACCCACTTACGTTAAAATCTTAACAACCACAATTCTAATATCATCAAATTCATCCTTATAATCAAAAGTGAGTTCAAGAATCTTACCAATTGTGCATAGAAGATTGCAATCCTCCAAAACCCTAGTTTTCTCCTTCTTCTATTTCTCTGTAACCAAAACTGAATATATCGTAAACATACTTGGCTAGCCCTTAAAAGTCCCTAAGATTGGTAAATAATTAAAACACCCCTAAATATTCATTAATTATTTCAAAATACCCTAAAAATAATTAAATTTGCAAAGATGCCCTAAACATAATAATAATTTAATTACTAGTTATTTTGGGGTCTTACATCCTCCCATACTCATAAAATTTTCGTCCTCAAAATTTACGTACCGCACAAGAATGGATACTTCTTTCTCATAGACTCCTCGAGTTCCCATGTGGCCTCCTCCACAGCATGGTTCCTCCAAAGCACTTTTACCAAAGGTATAGTCTTAGTTCGCAAAATCTGATCTCGCTTGCCCAAAATCTCGACGGGATGTTCCTCCACTGATAGGTCCTCACGAATAAGTGAAGGCTCGTACTCCACAACATGAGATGGGTCGTGCATGTACTTCCTCAAAACAGACACATGAAAAACATTATGCACACGAGACATATCTGGCGGCAAGGCAACACGATAGGCAACAGGGCCCACTCTATCCAAAACCTCGTAAGGTCCAACATATCTAGGACTCAACTTTCCCTTTCTTCCAAACCTCATCAAGCCCTTCCATGGTGAAACTCGCAAAAAGACATGATCCCCAACCTCGAACTCTAAATCACGATGACGATTGTCGGCGTAGCTTTTCTGGCGACTCTGCGCTGCATGCATACGATCTCTAATTAATTGTATCTTGTCTGAAGTATCTTGAACAACCTCGGGTCCCAATAAGCTTCGCTCACCAACCTCATACCAACATGTATGTGATCGACATCTACGCCCATATAATGCCTCGAACAGAGCCATTTCAATACTTGCCTGATAACTATTATTATAGGAAAATTCAATCAAAGGCAAATGCTCATCCCAATTACCTTGAAGATCTAACGAACAAGCACGTAAAATATCCTCCAAGGTCTGAATAGTACGCTCAGACTGACCATCTATCTGTGGATGAAAAGTCGTACTGAAATCCAGACGAGTGCCTAAAGCCTTGTGCAGACTAGTCCAGAAACGAGATGTGAAATGTGGGTCTCTGTCAGATACAATAGATACTGGCACCCCATGTAGCCTAATTATCTCCTGAATATATAGCTTAGCCAACCTCTCAGTGGTATAGTTGGCACAAGTAGCAAGGAAGTGTGCGGATTTGGTCAAACGATCAACAATAACCCAAACTGCATCATGCTTACATGAGGTCAGTCCATGGTCACATGCTCCCACTTCCACTGAGGAATCTCTAGTGACTGTAACTTGCCTGCAGGTCGTTGATGCTCAGCCTTAACCCGCTGGCAAACCATACACCTCGATACCAAATCTGCAATCTCCCTCTTCATACCCCTCCACCAAAAGTTCTCACGAAGATCTCTATACATCTTAGTACTACCAGGATGTACAGCAAAACCTGAATCGTGAGCTGACTTCAATAATTCTGCCCTCAATTCTGTAACTGGGACACATAACCTTGATCCCATCCTTAAGGTACCATCATCCTCAAGATGAAATTCAGGTAACTTGCCAACCTTCACATCCTCTACAATACCAACCAGGTCTGGGTCACTCATCTGAGAAGACTTGATTCTCCCAATAATAGAAGGTACAACCTGCAAATATGCCAACTGTCCATCTGAACCACCAATTCGAATCTCTAACTCCAAACTCTCTAACTCTGCTAACAACTGCAACTGATGAGTAATCAAAGCTGCTAAGTTACCCGAACTCTTTTTACTTAATGCGTCAGCCACTACATTAGCCTTACCCGGGTGATAATGGATCTTGAAATCATAATCGTTCAGTAACCCGAGCCAACGGCGCTGCCTCATATTCAACTCCTTCTGTGTGAACATATATTTAAGGCTCTTGTGATCCGTATAGATCTCACATGTCTCACCATAAAGGTAATGCCTCCAAATCTTAAGTGCAAACATAACTGCGACCAGCTCTAAGTCATAAGTAGGGTAGTTCCTTTCATAATTTTTCAACTGGCGTGAAGCATATGCAATAACCTTTCCGTGTTGCATAAGAACACAACCTAACCCTTTCAAAGAGGCATCACTATAAATAACGAATCCACCTGAACCAGAAGGTAGTGCGAGAACTGGTGTTGAAACCAATCAATTCTTCAACTCCTGAAAACTTTTCTCACAAGCCTCTGACCAAATAAACTTAACTCCTTTCTGAGTCAATTGAGTCAAAGGGCTAGCAATGCTTGAAAATCCCTCAACAAAATGACGATAATACCCAGCTAGTCCCAGAAAGCTACGAACCTCCGTCACAGAAGTTGGCTTACTCCAATTCACCACGGCCTCAATTTTTTATGGATCTACAGAAATTCCATCTTTTGTCACTACGTGACCCAGAAAAGATATTTGCTCTAGCCAAAATCCACACTTCTTGAATTTTGCATAGAGCTTTTGATCTCTTAGTATCTGCAAAACTTGTTTCAAATGTTGCTCATGTTCTTCCTGACTTCTTGAATAAATAAGGATATCATCAATAAAAACGATCACGAACTGATCAAGGAATCGTTTGAACACCATGTTCATCAAATCCATAAACGCGACAGGGGCATTAGTTAAACCAAATGGCATGACAAGAAACTCATAATGCCCATACCTCGTTCTAAAAGCAGTTTTAGGAATATCCTCTTTCTTAATCTTTAATTGGTGGCAACCAGATCTGAGGTCAATCTTCGAAAAGAATTGGGCTCCCTGCAACTGATCAAACAAGTCATCTATCCTTGGTAAAGGATACTTGTTCCTCACAGTGATGCGATTTAACTCCCTGTAATCAATACACATTCTCATAGACCCATCCTTTTTCTTAACAAATAACACAGGTGCACCCTAAGGAGAAACACTTGGACGAATAAAACCCATATCTAACAAATCTTGAAGTTGAGCCTTAAGCTCTTTCAGCTCCGCTGGAGCCATACTATACGGGGCCTTAGAAATAGGAGCTGCCCCTGGGATAAGATCGACAGAGAATTCTATCTCTCTATCTGGAGGAAGCCCTGGGAGATCTTCTGGGAAAACATCTGCAAAATCCTTCACAACCGAAATACTATTTAAATCCCCACTAGTTGAACGTGTATCATAACGACCCGGTCCACGGCCCCACCACAGGGCAATGCTTCCCTCAAAAGGGCTAGCCAAGTAAGTACTTATGAGTTCATAGGCAATGTCTTATAAGGCCAATCGCAAACTCTCCCACAACCGATGTGGGATATTACAATGACCCTCACGGTACTGCCCACTACTCACCATTTTCTTTCATCAACGTCCTTAACAAATTGCACTTAATTGTCGGTAGAAACATCATTCTATCGCATGCATGTCCATTTTGTTTAGTTTAATTGTTTGCTTCACAGAGGTTCTTAACGTTTCAACAGTTACAAACATTTTGTTTAATTGTCCTTAACCGCTGAAATTGTACTTAATTGTCCTTAACAAATTGCACTTAACTGTTTAGAAACATCATTCTACGAATTTAGTGGTTTAGTTTAATTGTTTGCTTCACAGAGGTTCTTTGATTGCTCAAGAAGGACACAATAAAGTTAGAATAAGTTTGGGTAAATACATTGTGTACGTGTTTAAATGTGTATCAGAAATGCTACAGAGTAAACGCATCATATTTCTTCAAAAGTTTTGGCATTCAAAAAATCACATTTTTGCTGTTGCTCCTTCCTTGTGGTTGCATATATTTAACCATCGTGACTGATATTAGATTATTTCAGGAGCTTAGTGTCCACAACCAAGAAGGCCCATATTTACGAGATGAGTTCAAATCGACTAAAAGCTTAAGTTAATAAGATTTGCTATATCCATATTTATATGCCCAACTTATTTTGATAAAGTGCTTAGACCTTAACTTATCCATTTTAAGGAACGTACTTGTAAGTAATTGCCTTTTTTCCCATTTTGATGGCCAATTGCAGTGAAGATCCTAGTGAGTGGCCAGTTTTTATGCAATGCTTTATAGTAAGACAGAGGAGTTAGATTTAACAAGAATATTGGCTACGTAATCATACCCATCTTAACCAAGTTGTATGAGGAGATACAACCCTAACTTTGGGCAAACTTGCACTAGCTAGCTATCCTCAGAGTACTGAAGTTTGCACCAACGGGCTTGATGCCCCGCAAACATTACTGTTGGACCAAGGAATGGCCCTAGCCTAGGTAACTTCATCTTATACAGCGAGACGGTCTCAATAAAAGTATCGGAGAAAGGGCAACATTCCCCATAACAAACAGAACTGATTGAATAAGTATACTCAGAAGAAAATAAAGAGGAGATTGAGAGGGTTAAAAGGCAATACCTTTGTGCCCCTTGAAATAGATTAAAGAACAACTGCAAGTTGAAAACTCGAGTTCTTAATAACAACTGGAAAAAAGTAATTAACTCTGAAACAGCGGATAGAAGGGGGGAAACTGGTGGTGGGGGTGGCTTACTAGGGAATGTGACAGGAGGGACACTTGTATTTGGATTGTGCTTCGTCGCATACTTATGGCACCCCTTTGCTGGATATCTATAGATTGTGGAATTGTTGCATTGTACCCAGTTGGATTGATTGAAATATCTGTGATTGCCTGAAATTGTTAGACTTCTTTATATCAATTTTTATTCTTTTATATAATTTTGTTAACTGTGCATTGATCATTTGAGAATTGAGAATTGATAGTGTTGACTGTGCATTGAGAATTAAGATTGTTGACGGAGGATGTGACCCAATTAGATTGAGATATCTGTTAGGTAGCACGGACACAAACACCGCGTCCGATCGACACCGACACCGATTGGCTTTATACTTATGAACACTTCTTCAAGAGTTGTTCGACACTTCTTTGAGAGGTGTCCAACACGGTGTCTGGTAATTAAAAATAAAATCAATATCTATGGACACCACTGAGAGGTGTCAGACACGTGTTCGGAGGTGTCGGTGAGGTGTGGGACACCATACCGACACCCTATATGAGGTGTCGATGCTTTCTAGGATATCTGTGATTTAGTTCTAATTGTTAGATTTCTTTATATCAATTTTGATTCTTCATATAATTCTGTTAATTGTGTATTGAGCATATGAGAATTGAGATTGTTGACTGTGCATTGAGCATGTGAGAATTGAGATTGTTGACAGAGGATGGGACCCGATTGCATTGAGATATCTATTAGGTAGCACGTACACGAACACCGCGTTTCCTATCGACACCTACACCGAAATATCATATTTTGGCTTTATACTTGTGGACACTTCTTCAAGAGGTGTTCGATACCTCTTCAAGAGGTGTCTGACACGGTGTCCGGCAATTGAAAATAAATCAATATATTCAGACACCACTGAGAGGTGTCGAACATATGTCCGGAAGTGTCGGTGAGGTGTCAGTAGGTATTGGACACCACACCGACACCCTATATGAGGTGTCGATGCTTTCTAATGATTAGGTAGCACGAACACGAGTACCTAATCCGGTCGACACCAACACCGAAATGTCATATTTTGGCTTTATACTTGTGGACACCTCTTCAAGAGGTGTCCGACACGGTGTCCAAAAATTAAAAATAAATCAATATCTTTGGACACCGTTGAGAGGTGTCGGACATGTGTACAGAGGTTTCGGTGAGGTGTTGAGGTGTCAGTGGCACACGAGGGGGGTCGGTGGCACACGACGTCATCTGACACAAGAATGCGGTTGAGCACCCAGACCTAGATGAGGATGAGGTTTGTAGCTCTGACGTATAGTCAGACGCACGTGAGAAAGAAGGAAAAGGATGAGGCACACTATGTTTTAGATATTACCAAGCAGATCAGTGTAAGTTCAAGTCAATTTGTTTAATTTGTTAAATTTTTGTCTTTATATTCGATGTTTGTTGCGTTAATGCCCTAACGTATCTTTAAATCATTTTTTTTGCAAGCTTCATATGAACAGCTTAGGGGGTCCGATCAGCAGTCCGGACAGCCATCAGCATCCACAAGTACAGGTACGAGTACTGGGGCATTGGAGCGATGGCTGGATACACCAGAAGTCGTCAATCGTGCCGTGATAAGAGCGTTCCCACCCCCTGCTGCCCCTCCACAGACACCGGCACCGACTGCGCAATGTTCGTTGGACGAGGAAGAGATCTGCCCCATTGCTACGGAGGTGTTCAAGATGATCTAGGCGCAGGGTCAGCAGGGCACTACTGCTGGACATGCCAAGCCTGCTCCGGATCAGTAGGATCCAGTTCAAGGACTTGGAAACCCCTGGTGAGCCCCCTCTCTTGCCCTCCTAGCTTGTCCCCCCCCCCCGCTCTTATGCCCTCCCGGCTTGTACTCTTCTCCCATCCCCTAATCGATTGTATTCGGTTCCTGACTTTTACATTTTATTTTTCATTATAGTAAAAAAAATTTTAAGTTATATAGTTGTTTTGTGTCTGTTGTAGGGTTAAATAACTGTTGATCAATCAATAATTATTTAACCCTATGTGCATATGGTTCGGATTGTGCCTTGTTGAGACTGATTTGATTACAAGTTTGGGCATTAAAAAAAATTAATTTTTAGTGACATATTTATTCCGTCACTAAAGAGTTTCCCTAAATCTGCACTTTTAACAACGGAATATTCTGTCATTAAAAAAGATATTTAGCGACGGAAGATCTGTCGCTAAATATTTATCGAATAAATTATTTTTTAAAAAAATTAAATTAAATTAAATTACGGAAAATACAACGGATTTTTGAATTCCGTCGCTAATGTATAAAACATTTTGTCGCTGAAAGTCCAATATTAGACGACGAATTTTTAAATTCCGTCGCAAAATTTTTAATGACGAGCTTTTATACGAGCGACTTTTAGGAATGGGTATTCCGTTGCTAACGGGTGCCGGTGCTCTACGGACTATCGAATCGCATATTCACCTGATCTACCCCGTACAGCGTCGCTCTGTCTGTCTGGAAAGACTGGCTCCCAAAGCGTCGGTGTGGCCATAGAATCCCCTTGATCTAGCCATCAATCCAAGCCCTTGCAGAGTCCCACAGGCCTGGCAGCGATAGGGAAGACCCAACACCCAACTGCCAGGCAGACTAGGTGCGATGCCTTCCAAAGACTTGCTCCCGTCTCGGAGTGACCCGGGGGTAATAGTCCATAGGGGTGCCAACGCAAGCCCCCAGTGCCAGAGCACATAGGCCAGTCACGGAGACACCCTAGAGGAGATAATGTCTTGAATGAGTGCCTATCCCGCGGGTGAGTCCTTGTGCCAGAGCACTCGGAGAGCGTCAAGGTAGTATCCTGTAGGAGCCGTCTACCCGACGGGCCGAGGTAGCATCCTAGAGAAGCAGTCTACCTGGCGGAAGGGGAGTTGAAAAGCTCCCTGGCAAAGATAGTGTCCTGGAGGAGTCACCTATTCTGCAGACCGAGGTAGTATCCCGGAGGAGCCATCTACCTGGTCGGCCGAGGTAGCATCCCGGAGGAGCCGTCTACCTAGTGGAAGGGGAGTTGAAAAGCTCCCTGGCAGAGAAAATGTTCTAGAGGAGTTGCCTATTCCCGCAGGTGAGTCCTTGTGTCGGAGCACTCAGAGCGAGTCAAGGTAGAATCTCGGAGGAGCCGTCTAGTCGACTGGCCGAGGTAGCATCCTGAAGAATCTGTCTACTTGGCAGAAGGGGAGTTGAAAAGCTCCCTGGCGAAGATAGTGTCCTGGAAGAGTCGCATATCCCCACGGGTGAGTCCTTGTGCCAGAGTACCCAGAGTGGATCAACGTAGCATCCTGGAGGAGCCGTCTACTCTACTGGCCGAGGTAGCATCCATGAGGAGCCTTCTACTTAGCGGAAGGGGAGTTGAAGAGCTCTCTGGCGGAGAGTGTGTCCCGGAGGAGTCACCTACCCCCGTAGTAAGTCCTTGTGCTGGAGCACTCGGAGGGCTTCAAGGTAGCATCCCGGAGGAGCCGTCTACCTGGTGGAAGGGGAGTTGAAGAGCTCCCTGGCAGAGATAGTGTCTCGGAGTAGTCGCCGATCCCCGTAGGATGCTGCACAATCGGGAGAGTAGGTCAAAGCATGTTCCTTGCACCCCGGGCGTCACACTCATTCACCACACCATGCGCCTCTACCAAAATGATGGCAAGGAAAGTGGGTTCTTAGTCGAGGTGGAGGTGCCACAAGGAATGCAGTACGAGTCAGATGTCGAGTATGTTGATGTGAGACACGGGAAGGGCAGAGACAAAGGGATTACTAGACAGAGCCTGAGGGTGGCAGTGCAGTGAGGGCGATGGCGCTTGGTGAATCACAATGATAGTCACAGTCCGATGCTTAGGTCCAGAGTTAATGTCCGGTGTGTTTCTCTTTCAAGGATTCTAGAGTGAGAAGTTTGAGAATGTCTGACTATCAGAAGATGTCCAAAAAACCTCTCAAATGAATTCTCAAGACTTCTATTTAAAGAGCTTGAGATGATGATGTCACAACCAACACATGGCACTTCCCGGGAGTGACACATCACCTGGGGGTCCACAGGTGCCAGTGCTCCACGGACTGTCGAATCGCATATTCACCCGACCTACCCCACACAGTATCGCTCTGTGTGTCTAGAAAGACTGGCTCCAACAGCATTAGTGTGGCTAGAAAATCCCCTTGATCTAGCCACCAATCCAAGCCCTTATAAAGTTCCACAGGCTGGGCAGCGATGGGGAAGACCCGACGCCCAACTGCCAGGCGAACTAGGCCCAAGGCCCTCCAAGGACCTGCTCCCGTCTCGGGGTGACCCGGGGGTCATAGTCCATATGGGTGCCAACGCAAGCCCCCAGTGCCAAAGCACGTAGGCCAGTCACGAAGATACCCTGGTGGAGATAGTGTCCCAGAGGAGTCGTCTATCCCGCGGGTGAGTCCTTGTGCCGAAGAACTCGGAGCGCGTCAAAGGTATATCTCGGAGGAGCCATCTACCCGACGGGCCGAGGTAGCATCCTGGAGGAACCGTCTACCTAGCGGAAGGGGAGTTGAAAAGCTCTCTGGCGGAGATAGTGCCCTAGAGGAATCGCCTATTCTGCAGTCCGAGTTAGCACCCCAGAAGAGCCATCTACATGGTCGGCCAAGGTAGCATCTCGGAGGAGCCGTCTACCTCGCGGAAGGGGAGTTAAAAATCTCCGTAGCGGAGATAGTGTCCTGGAGGAGTCACGCTATCCCCGCGGGTGAGTCCTTGTGCCGGAGCACTCAGAACGCTTAAAAGTAGCATCCCGAAAGAGCCGTCTACCCAACTGGCCGAGGTAGCATCCCGGAGGAGCCGTTTACCTGGCGAAAAGGGAGTTAAAGAGCTCCCTGGAGAATATAGTGTCCTGGAGGAGTCACATATCCCCGCGGGTGTCCTTGTTCCGGAGCACTCAGAGCACGTCAAGGTAGCATCCCAGAGGAGTTGTCTACCCAATTGGCTGAGGTAGCATCCCGGAGGAGCCGTCTACTTGGCGGAAGGGGAGTTGAAGAGCTCCCTGGCAGAGATATTGTCCCGGAGGAGTCGCCTACCCTCGTGAGTGAGTCCTTGTGCCCAAGCACTCAGAGCGAGTCAAGGTAGCATCCTGAATGAGTCATCTACCCGACTGGCCAAGGTAGCAATCTGGAGGAGCCGTCTACCTGGCGGAAGGGGAGTTGAAGAGCTCCCTGGTAGAGACATTGTCCCGGAGGAGTCGCCTATCCCCACAGGATGCTGCACAATCCTGAGAGTGGGTCGAAGCATGTTCCTTGCACCCCAGGCATCACACTCATTCACCACACCATGCGCCCCTGCCAAAAATGATGCCAGGGAAAGTGGGTTCGCAGTCGACGTGGAGGTGCCACAAGGAATGTAGTCCGAGTTAGATGCCGAGTATGTTGATGTGAGACACGGGAAGGGCAGAGACAAAGGGCTTCCTAGATAGAGCTTGAGGGTGGCAGTACAGTGAGGGCGATGGTGCAGGGTGAATACACGACGTCAGTCACAGTCTGATGCTTAGGTCCAGAGTCAAGGTCCGATGTGTTTCTCTCTAGGATTCTAGAGTTGAGAGAGAAAGTGAGAAGTTTGAGAATGTCCAACTGTCAGAAGATGTCCAAAAAACCTCTCAAATGAATTCTCAAGACTTTTGTTTATAGAGGTTAAGATGATGATGTCACAATCGACACATGGCGCTCCTCCGAGAGTGACACGTCACCAGGGGGTCCACGGGTGCCGGTGCTCCACAGACTGTCAAATCGCATATTCACACGGCCTGCCCTGCACAACGTCACTCTGTGTGTCTAGAAAGATTGGCTCCCACAGCGTCAGTATGGCCAAAAAATCTCCTTGATCTAGCCACCAATCCAAGCCCTTGTAGAGTCCTACAGGCCTGGCAACGGTGGGGAAGACCCTACGCCCAACTGCCTGGTAGACTAGTCTCGAGGCCCTCCAAGGACCTACTCTCGTCTTGGAGTGACCCGGGGGTCATAGTCCATAGGGGTGCCAACGCAAGCCTCTAGTGCCGAAGCACGTAGGCCAATCACGAAGACACTCTGAAGGAGATAGTGTCCCGGAGGAGTCGCCTATCCTGCGGGTGAGTCCATGTGCCGGAGCACTCAGAGCGTGTCAAGGTAGCATTCCAGAGGAGCCGTCTACCTGGCCGACTGAGGTAGCATCTCGGAGGAGCCGTCTACCTGGCGGAAGGGGAGTTGAAAAGCTCCTTGGTAGAGATAGTGTCCTGGAGGAGTCGCCTATCCCCGCGGGTGAGTCCTTGTGTCGGAGCACTCGGAGCACGTCAAGGTAGCATCCCGAAGGAGCAGTCTACCGACTGGCCGAGGTAGAATCCTGGAGGAGCCATTTACCTAGCAAAAGGGGAGTTGAAGGGCTCCCTGGCAGAGATAGTATCCTAGAGGAGTTGCTTATCTTCACGGGTGAGTCCTTGTGCCGAAGCACTTGGAACACGTCAAGGTAGCATCCCAGAGGAGTCGTCTACCCGACTGGTCGAGGTAGCATCCTAGAGGAGCCGTCTACCTGGCGGAAGGGGAGTTGAAGAGCTCCCTGGTAGAGATAGTGTCCCGGAGGAGTCGCCTATCCCCGCGGGTGAGTCCTTATGCCCGAGCACTCAGAGCGCATCAAGGTAGCATCCCGGAGGAGCCGTCTACTGACTGGCCGAGGTAGCATCCTGGAGGAGCCGTCTACCTGGCAGAAGGGGAGTTGAAGAGCTCCCTGGCGAAGATAGTGTCCCGGAGGAGTTGCCTATCCTCGCAGGATGCTGTACACTCCGGAGAGTGGGTCGAAGCATGTTCCACGCCCATGGCGGGGGCGCATGGTGTGGTGAATGAGTGTGATGCCCGGGGGGCATGTAACATGATTGTGGTGCATGGGCGCGATGAAGTGCATATGGTGCCGAGGGCATGACTTTGTGACAGAGAGCCTGGGGGCACGACTGTATCAGTGGCGTGGCGCATGGCTCGGCGGAGTGTTGGAGTGCGGCGCCCGGATGACGGTGATGGGGGTCGCAGAGTGACGTCGGGCGACGGGGGTAGCGGAGTGACGTCCGGGCAAGGGGGGTTGCGGAGTAACGTCCGGGCGACTGGGGTCACGAAGTAAAGTCCGGGCGACATGGATCGCAGAGTGATGTCCGACGCGACGGGGGTCGCAGTGTGACGTCCTGGTGATGGGGGTCACGGAGTGACGTCCGGCGCGACGATGGTCCCAGAGTGACGTCCAGTCCCTTGAAGAGTAGTGCAGATGCTAAGGAGATAGGCCAAAGGCCAACCTTGGGGAAAGGCCAAGGCCAACCTTGGGGAAAGGCCCTTGAGGGGAGGCCGAGGCTGACCCCTAAGGGGAGGCCGAGGCCCACTTTCTTGGGCAAGCATCAAGGTGCGCCGACGGGCGACGGGCGATGTGCGACTGTTGGTGCGTGATGAGCAGTCACGCAAGGATGAGTTTCTTGGTGACAAAGTCACATAGAAAAAGTGAGAAGTGCACATGACTTGAGCGTGCACGTTTGACCGGTTGGAAGCATTGAATATTTGTACCGGTGTGTCATGCAAAATGGAACCCTCAGCGGGCCTTTGAGTGCGACCAAAATAGGTTGGAAACAACTTTTATTTCAAGTCACTAAAAACTGAAAGAAGGCATGTTTATATCGAGTTCAACATCGTCAGCTTTAAGATAGTCCTTAGAGCGGTGAAACTTAAGATATTTAAACTTGGAACTCTTAAACGGGTGACCCATACTCCTTCATCAGTGCAGCGGTCCACCACAAAGCTGTATAGGTCCCACTAGAAAATTCAAGGCACGAAGTGATTCAGGATTTTGATGTGGATTCACCTCAACCATCTCACCTTCCAACGTACCATCTCCGACCCATAGACAATTCTGCAAGAAATAAAAGTTATAAACATTATGAGAGCATCGTTTAACAAAATTTTAATTGATCAAATTCCAAAACCACTAAAAGTTACGAATAAAGGAGCTGGAAAATTCTCCTTGCCCTTACACATGCATTCCAACCTTCACGGATGCATTTGTTTAAACCTAAGCTCAATACAATTAGTTTTGGTTGTATGGTACAATAAACAAAAACTAAAACTGAGTATTGCAATTTCATGCTTCATTTGGACTAGATCTGATGCGACTCTGTTGCAATACCATTTGTAGCATTAAAACCTATTCTGCTATATACCAGGACTACTTATAGCTATCTCACGGCTCAGGAAATAGAATAAAAAAAGTAAGAAAGTAAGCGAAAAGAGAGAAAATGAGTTGGTGAAGAGCTAAATATAGAAAGAAAAATAGAACTAAAAAGGGTAAATATGTATAGAACCTATAAAACATTTCTTAATTTAGAAAGTGAATAATTTTTATAAGATGACTTGAAAAAAGAAAAAAAAATTGGCTACTATCTTGGTTAGTGATATTTTTCTTTTATCCCTTATATAGCGACAATCAATCATCTCTAATCTTACTAGTAATTTTTATTTATTGACGCTAAAAATATACCGTTAATAATTATCGCTGAAAGTGTTAGAAGAAAAGTCATTAAAAATATTTAGCGATTATTAATTATCACTATATATAGGGTTGAAAAAAATTCCTACAACACGATATAGGCAAAGCAAATTATTCAAAAAAAGAAAATGATTAATTTTCGTGGGAGGGAGGAGGTTTACTCCAGTGGTATGTTAATAATAAGGAGAAATTACACATAAAACCTTATAGTTTGACACTTTGTGCGCATTTCACCTTACTATTTCAATTTTGACGCAATGCACCTCACTGTTTATTAATTTGTGTTCAATTCACCAATTGACTGGCTGAAGTCCAATTTCTTAGATGCCAGTTAAAATTCGAAGGGTCAGATGGTCAATTTAATCCTTCAATCAACCTTGGCAATAACATCACCACCTTATGATTATTTTGTCCAATCAAAATGCTCCACTTGTACAAACCATCTCACCACTGCCACAAAAAAATTTCTTTGCCGTTAAAATCTGGACCAGAAAGAAGGGAGCCAAGGAGGTGGCTCACACATATGGCAAAAGCAGCGATAGTGGTGGTTTTGGATTGGCAGAGAAGACCACCATTGTGGGTCCTCAATCCAATTGCCACGCTGTCGCCATCAATAGAACACCACCGTCGTCATTGTAGTTGCATCATAGAGAAGAGACCCATAGCCATCGCGACTTCACGCCGACCATTCTCATTGACCTTTACAGTCATGGTCATTGGCGATTGCACGCCGAAGCACCTTTGATTTGGGTTTTTTTTTTGTTGAATTAATTTTGTTAGGGTTAGTCCGTGGTGATTGGTAGGATGGTGGCTTTGGGGGGGGGGGGGGGTTGGAGATGGTTGTTGTTTGGTGGCATGGTGGATTCGGTAGATGGACTAAGTGGGAATGGTGGTTTTGATATGGGTTTTGGAGATAGCGGATGGGCGGTGGAGTGGTGGATTCAGTAAATGGATTGTGGGATGGTGATTTTTGATTTGGGTTTGGAAGATGGTGGTTGTTTGGTCGAGCGATGGATTCTGTTAACGGTCGTGGGAGTGGAGATAATATCGGAGATGGAGATCCCACCGGGGTGGACATATGGATCGATAGAGAGGGAGATGTAGTCGCCGAGGCCATCGACGACACAACCGAGGAAGTTGAATCCGAGGTCAATGTTAGCGACGGTGGGTGGGAGTGAAAGACCTGACGGAGGTGAAGACTGTTGGGTTTCAATGGCTAGGGTTTTGCTGCCAAGGTGGAAAAATGATTTGAATTGACCATCTTACCCCTAAAATTTGACGGGCGTCCAAGAAATTGGACTTCAGCCCGTCAATTGGTAAATTAAACACAAATTAATGACAGTAAGGTGAATTGCGCCAAAATTAAAATAGTAAGGTGAAATGCGCACAAACCCTCAAACGGATTTTATGTGTAATTTCTCCTAATAATAACGCGTGAGAAAAGGTAGTAACAATGAGTAAGGGCGCGAATCCCTTGATTAGGTACAACACTAGTTAGTAATCAATTACTCCATTCCGCGCTCTCCCTGCCACCACCACTCCACCAGGTAGAAACCCCAAATCTCAGATCTTCACAAATTCCATCCTTTCTCACTCTCTCACTCCACTCCAAACCCTAAGCCTATCGCACCCACATTTCATACCTCCATGAATCTGATCTGATCTTGAATCACCGCTTCGTCGATCGAAAATATGGGCCACCTGAACCTGCCGTCGTCGAAGCGCAACGCGCGGCAGTGGCGGCTGCTCGACCTGGTCTCCGCCGCCTTCTTCGGCGGCGTGCTTCTCTTCTTCGTCCTGGTCTTCACGCCCCTCGGTGACTCCCTCGCCGCCTCCGGGCGCCAGGCCCTGCTCCGCTCCTCCGCCTCCGATCCGCGGCAGCGCCACAGCCTCGTCGAGCTGGTTGAGTCAGGCCGGCACCCTGCCATCGAGCGGTGCCCCGCCGATGCTGTCGACCACATGCCCTGCGAGGACCCCAGGCGCAACAGCCAGCTCAGCCGGGAGATGAACTTCTACCGGGAGCGGCACTGCCCCCCGCCCGACCAGACCCCGCTCTGCCTCATCCCTGCCCCTGACGGGTACCGCGTGCCCGTGCAGTGGCCCGAGAGCCTGCACAAGGTCTCTTCTTCACTTATTCGTGCTCTTTCTTCCTTAATTGTTCTTGAGACTGCGTTTCCAAACTTGAATCTTGGCTACTCTAGTGAATTGCGATTGATATGTTGAAATAGGTTCTTTGGGCAAGTCGATTTGCCTTGAAGTAGGTACATTGTCGACGATGTTAGATTGATGTTATGTTATGGATTAAATATGTTTTATCTAAGACTGGCCTGGGAGCTTGCACAAGACAAGGTCTTTCGTCTCCAATTTCTTTTCACTCTTCTTTAGTTGTCTTGACTCTGTCTTTCAACTTGAATCTTTCTAACGTATAATGATTAGGCACATTGTTAAGGATGTTAGATTAGGGATTAGAATGTGTACGTAAGAAGTTTTAGTGCCTGTTTGTTTGAGGGAAAGTTCCTTACAGTATTAACTTTCTGGAAGACATATTGCGGAGAGCAAGAGCTCCAGAAAATATTTTCAGAAATCACCATATCTAAAGTTTGACAAATTGAAAGTAGGATAAACGTGAATTTAGTAAACACTACAAGTCAAATGATGGGGTGAGTTGAGGCTCTGTCTTTACCTTGGCGGCTTAAACTACCGTGCTGAACCTTTGGAGTTGACCAACCATCCGAATTGCAGTTCCAGGAAAAGCTTTTGATCTCTGCTGGAGCTTCTGTGGTTGCAAGCTTCAACCTTTCATGGAAATAGCAGAGGGTTTGTCCCAGTATGGATATTTTTTAGAGAAGAAAGATGAATGGTACAAATCCTAGACAGAGATGGATGATTATAGATACTAGAGGGAGAGAGAGAAGTGGAATTGTTCCGGTGGAAATGGGACGGTTTCACTGGTGGAGATAGCTAGATTGTAAAACGGAAATCGACTTGCCGAATTATTATTCATAAGTTGCTTTCCACAAATTTGGCTTGATTTCTGTTTAGGAGATTTCTTTATCCATGAACTCTTTTGATGTAGCAAACCAAACCCCTAAAAATGCGAAAAGCATCTTTGAAAATATGTTTTCCTCCAAACAAACAAGGCCTTACTTCAAATCTAACACAAGTTTGTAGCTACAGTAGAGAGACTCGTGCACAAATTGCACTAGCGAAACGAGAGGGGTTCTAGGAACGGAATTCTAGTACAGAGAGACAGAGAGAGAGAGATTTGAGCGGGCGGGGTAGGGTAATAAAGCTGATGGCTTTTAAATAGAAGGGTTTCCCCGAGAAAATCTCATCTAAGATTAGGTATACTCTTTCGGGCAGTTAGAGGTGGTTGGGAGTACAACCCATTACCTAAGACAGTGAACCATGTTGATCTTGTTTAGTAACATGTGTGTTGTATATTTTGGGTGTACTACCTTCTTTATGCCTCGTGCTAGGGTATACCCTGAATGGTAAGTTCATGAGAAGACCTTGTAGACACTCCTTCGAGGAAAATGCTACAGCAAGGACTCTCTCAGTTGAGGGGTGCTGACGGTAACCTTCCCAAAATCATCCTTCTCAATTGGGGAAAGATACCATAGCAAACCAAAATTTCACAAGCATGTGAACATTACTGGTGGCAATCAACTTCAACCTACTTTCATGCATGATAGGATGCTCTACATGCAATCCACAGAAGTAATAGCTTGATGTACGATCCCTTGAATTGACAAGTATGCAGCATAACCTTTGATCAGATTCTGCTTTAGGGGATTGTTAATCGGTGGGGTTATTAAGCTTTAAGTTGAGCAGATCTCAGAAATATTCAGAAGGCCAAATCCCTAATGACTGGAAAATATGGTAAAGACTAGAGACCATACTATCATATATCTAATAATGTATCTAATAATGAACTTGTTTTCATGCCTGGGAGATCCACTATGTAGCTATATGCTTCACTATGTTTTTCATGGAAAAAGGATCTTCCCAAAAAAGCATGCCATAACATACCAAGGAATGTCATATAGTGGGTTCTAGAAAAGAATGAGTGCCTACTAAGTATGTTGATGAGATTAGGGATACGTATGAGTGCGAGTGTGAGAGCATTTAACGGAATGACTAGTGAGTTTCCGATTACAATTGGACTTTGCTAAGGGTCAGCTTTAAGAATCTTCAAGAATATTCAGGATGAGTTCCCATACTGTATGTTATTTGGGGATGATAAATATCAATTGATGAGACTAGTAAGACTAAACATTGTCGTAGGGTCATTGAGAAGTACTCTAGGATCCAAATGTGATTGGAGGTCTGGGGAAGAGGTAAATAGGATGTGGTTTATAATTACCTAAATCATGTACGAGGGATAGGTTGACCATGATGTTGCCGATATGAGGAGCAGGTCGGCTAAAGTGGAGGTATGCTTCTAGTGTGTTCTGTGACCGTAATATTTCTCTCAAGTTGAAGGAAAATTCTTATAGGAGGTAGTGAAGCCAACAATGGTATGGTTCATAATGTTGGGCAACTAAGGAACACCAAATTTGAATGCTTAAGTGGATGTGCGCCAAACAAAGAGGAAACAAGGATATCCGCAGCAGAATGGGAGTGGCGCAATTGAGGAAAATGTGAGGGAAAATTGCTTGAGATGGTTTGGCCATATTTAATGTAGGCCTTTAAATGTTCATGTAAGAAGAAGTGATTTTTAGGCCTGGTTTGGCCATAAGATGAGGTAAGAGTAGACTGAGGATAACTTGGGATAAGTAGGGAAGAATGGAAGAAAAGGATTCATGTAGCCAACTCCAACTAGTTTGGGACAATGCCTTAGACCGAATGGTGCTAAGTATCACCTCAAGATAAAGTTTTCGTCCAATCATCAATTAAAATTGTTTACATATCCTCTACATCGAGTGGACATCAGGAATTAGTTGAACTTTCCAGGGCATGATGATTAGTTCAACAAAAAATGAATCCCCCCCCCCCCCCCCTCCCTTCTTCCCCCTCTCTAAATCCTTGTTCCCTGCAGAGCCCGCACAAGTGATTATGGGTCCTGAACACTTTTCTCGTTAGCCGATTTAGTTCATGTTCAGAGACGGAGGAAGACCATTTGAGATACTTCAAATGAAGTGCCTTATGCTAGTAATCTATAAAGGTCACTCATTTTGATTTTGTCTTTAATGTGCAGATATGGCACGACAATATGCCATACAATAAAATAGCTGACAGGAAAGGTCATCAGGGATGGATGAAAAAAGAAGGTCCATACTTCGTCTTTCCTGGCGGGGGCACAATGTTCCCAGATGGAGCAGTACAATATATTGAGAAACTTAAACAGTATATTCCAATTGCTGGTGGAATTTTGAGGACAGCTCTTGATATGGGATGTGGGGTAGGAACTGTGGTCCTG
Organism: Escallonia herrerae; assembly: GCA_033070095.1. Lineage (NCBI taxonomy): Eukaryota > Viridiplantae > Streptophyta > Magnoliopsida > Escalloniales > Escalloniaceae > Escallonia > Escallonia herrerae. The sequence continues at coordinate 271,689 of JAVXUP010000105.1, read as the reverse complement.
TTCCTTCTCTGATTCTTCCTGATATTGACCTTTTTGAGACTGATATTCAACCCCCTTGCAGGTTGCCAGTTTTGGGGGTTACCTATTAGCTGAAGACATTTTAACCCTCTCTTTTGCTCCAAGAGATTCACACAAATCGCAAATACAATTTGCTTTAGAAAGAGGAGTACCAGCTTTTGTTGCCATGCTTGGCACTCGCAGACTTGCATTTCCTGCTTTCTCATTTGATCTGGTGCACTGCTCTCGATGTTTGATCCCTTTTACAGCATATAGTGAGTTTTCTGTAACATCTGGTTCCTTATCCTACATCCTTATCACCTCCCACATCTTTTCTAACTACTTAGTATTTTGATTTTTTTCAGATGCAACATATTTTATTGAAGTTGATCGGTTACTACGTCCAGGGGGGTACTTAGTCATCTCTGGTCCCCCGGTGCAGTGGCCTAAACAAGATAAGGAATGGGCAGATCTCCAGGCTGTTGCTAGAGCGTTGTGTTATGAGCTAATTGTTGTGGATGGGAACACTGTCATCTGGAAAAAAACTAATGGGGATTCATGCCTTCCAAACCAGAACGAATTTGGGATTGATTTGTGTGAAGAGTCTGATGACCCAAATTCTGCATGGTAATTTTGATTGAAATAGAAATCTCTCTCTCTCTCTCACACACACACACAGAGCCCAGACCCCCCCCCCCCCCCGCCAAACCAAAAAACACCCACAAAAGCACACACCCCAACACGCAAATTTCTTCTTTGCAACTTTTGCTCCATAAGCCTAGATTGTGGAAGGATATTCATCTACCCTCCTGCCCCTTTAGGATTATTCTGGACCTGTCTTTTAAGGTCCTGAATGATCTTGGGTCTAGTATATAATCTCTACTGTGCAGTATTCGGTTCAACAGAATAATTTTGCTGTTTCTTAAAAGCATCGCTATTACGTAGGCTCAGTTGTATTGCAGGTACTTTAAGTTGAAGAAATGTGTCAGCCGGACATCCTCTATCAAGGGAGACTATGCTGTTGGGACTATCCCAAAGTGGCCACAGCGGTTGACAACAGCTCCGTCAAGGGCCACACTGATGAAAAATGGAGTTGACGTGTTTGATGCTGACACTCGGAGGTGGGCAAGGAGGGTTGCCTACTATAAAAAATCACTGAACTTGAAGCTGGGCACTCCAGCTGTGCGAAATGTCATGGACATGAATGCATTTTTCGGAGGCTTTGCTGCTTCACTTTTATCTGATCCTGCGTGGGTGATGAATGTCGTTCCTGTTCGCAAGCCTTCAACACTTGGTGTTATTTATGACAGAGGCCTTATTGGCGTTTACCATGATTGGTGAGTTATTGTGGCAATACTTGTTTCTTCTTCTAAATGGGAAGGCAAACAGGGGTGCGGATTATATATCTCTAGGCTCTAGGAAAAAAGGTCTTACACCATCATTAGCTGGGTATTTTACCTGTTGTTTAGTGTATCTATCATCAATTTTAGCTTACTGCACATACTTCATACAAAAGTATGAAAGCTATATCTAGTACACTGCTATGTGCCTAATTAGTTGATAGGTTGATTGCCTTTGTAAGGTACAAAAGGACTTTGCCTAGGTTAAGTTATTTCCTGCTTTTCTATTTGTTTGATGCTGGACTTTATATGTTCTTTGTTTTTCAAGCTGATTTTTTAGCTTACAAATCATTTACTGTAAAGATTGCCTGTGTACAACTTAATGGGCCCAAAATGCGCGAGACCTTCTAGAGACAGAAGTTAAATGCTGGACTTGTAACCTTTATCCATTTTCACTTTTTTGTCTGCTTGGTTGATACAACGGGCTTTAATATTCACACATACCTCTAAATGATGGCAACTAATGTCTTGAGGGACATTATGGTGATTTCCTCACTTGTGTCATTGATTTTGTAGGTGTGAACCATTCTCAACTTATCCTCGTACATATGATCTCATTCATGTTTCTGCCATTGAGACGCTCATTAAAGATCCAGGTTCTGGCAAGAGCAGGTAGGCGTTTCTTGTCAAAATTTGAGTATTTTACTCTGTAAGGGAAATTTATCTTCGTTTGTAGTAGTGCTGTGAGCTTGAGGGTTGCCGAATATGATATGATATTCACTTTCCTGCATGAACTAATTATTATCCTTAAAAATAGCAAAAACAGGCTTTATTATTGTATCAGTTCATTCCATTATTATTCTAGCTTCCTCAGGTAATGGTCAGGGTTATATATCTCTTGTTTTATTGCAGGTGTAATCTTGTGGATTTGATGGTGGAAATAGATCGAATGTTGCGTCCTGACGGAACAATTGTGATTCGAGATTCCCCTGAAGTAATTGAGAAAGTAGATCGTATAACTCGTGCTGTAAGGTGGACAGCTACAATACATGAGAAGGAACCTGAATCTAATGTGAGAGAAAAAATTCTTGTAGCAACGAAAATTTTTTGGAAGCTACCTTCAGCATCCCACTGATACAGACCCTTTTGTAATTTAGGTACACATCTGTTTCATTCCTGTCAATCCTTCTTTAAGTTATTGTCAATTTTATGCATCAAAGGATGCAGCTTTATATCTTTCCTCATTGGATTTAGTTTACATGAAACAGTAGTTCTGTAAGAATCACGAAATGTACAAAGTTGGAAAGACTTGTGCAGTTCTATGTTACAATACTCGTTACTGGTAGCAATGGTAGTCTCTGTTGATTTGTTTGATTATAGTTTATGTTGTTATTAAACTTAAAATAATGAATGAAATTGCAAGGAAAGAAATATTGGAAGTTAATTTGTTGAACCACTGTATTTAGATTTTTAGCGTGGGTAGTGGGAAATTAAGCAATATATTGCCAAATTTCCTTTAGTTGTGTCTTGTCCTGAAAATTTAATGTTAAAAGTTAAGTCATACTTGATTTCCAGGAATTTCCTGTAACGAAGACCCCAAAATATTGAATTTAGTGCATCGATTTCAAATCTACGGCAATAATCATCACCTTCAGTCTACAGAAAAACGCATTGCATCACCGTTGTTCACAACCTCTGCTACCTTTACTGGTAGCACCATTGCCTATCCTGGGAAACTTTCTTGATGTACATTTTGCCCCCTCAGACCCACTCCTGTAGTATGATACACCAAATTGTCCTGCTTTACAAAGCCCAATACCAGGAACTCTACTCTGGTATATACCCCAATGCACGTTTTTAGCCTTGTCGCACAGTCCGCAGACAGTGAAAGAAGTCTTTGCCCCTTTGACTCCTGACCGGCGCCGTGTGCTAACGGAGGAATGGGTAGTGCACTCTCTCTTAGGTGGTTAAGGATTTGTTTTGTCCTATGTCTCGGTGCGGTGCCTTCTTGGTTCCAGCCACCTTCCCCTTGATCTCCTTGGCCCCGCAGAACCTCACGCTTGAAGAGTGGAGGTTGACCTCGTGTCCTGCCAGTGTGAGATCTTGCCTCGACCCCTTGGAGATCAGTCACGACAGGCAATGTGTGAGGGTGAAATTGCTTACACTCTTGGGGCTTTTGCCCCTTGACAGGTGGGATCCTTAGTAATTCTGCTAAATCCTGCATTTCTTGTTTCTCTTTCACCTTATTGACTTTAGTCAATGATTCACCGAGTTGGACCTGTTGACCGAGTTGATCGGGTCAGCTTTCTACCTTTGACGTGTGACTCAGTCCTTGAGTCTGCGTCAGCCTCCGCAGACCACCCTCTACTCTCTTATTCGGTTTATTCAAAATAGGCAAGATGACCCATCTTCATATGCATTTACCCAAAATATCCTAGGCGGCCATGAGCACCATCCAAGCTCCAGTTGCCATCAGCCATGACAAGTTACAAGCGGTATGGTCCAAGAAGCCAGGAATATCGAAGCGCAAGCATTATTCCCGACTTAGGATTATTGGAACGGAAGAAAACAGAACGTGCTCATTGTCATATAAGCAACTGTAATGCACCATCCCTAAATAGAATGATTTAAAAGGTATAACAGCTTCATCTGAGACATTGCGCGAAAGAACCGAAGACGTGGTGCAAAGAAATAGTCTAGGCATATGTGTGAAGGCGAACAATTTGCATACGTATGGATGTATCAACAGGACTAGAGCATACGATTCGAGATTTACTTGAGGCTTGTCATTCGACCTGCCCTAGTAGTTTGACCAAAAAGGTAAAAGATTGCTTAGGATGATAGAAGGAATGATGAAACTTCATAGTACAGTTGGGTAATATGGGCACATTGAGGACAATAAACATAGCTTGTCATCCATTTCCTGATACAAGGTTTGATCTTAATCAGGCATCAGTGTGTATCTTGTTTTTTCTGATGCTCACACATTCCCATCCTTTATGTTGTTTTTCTCATGCAACTCTACAGAGATGGAAGGGTGGCGTCGTAAGGGATTGTTGATCATGACATTCCCCTATCCAACTTGTGGAGTCGGTATGGACGCACGTTCCACCTGAAACTAACAGAAGTAAGGAGTACGGACCTTGAGGACTGTCCCTCTACGTTTCACTTGAACTCTCTAGTTTAATTACTGAACTTGCATACCAATAGAGTGAGTCTTTTTGGTACTACAGAAACCTGTGGTACTGATTAACGTAAGTTAATAAGAGTTTTTAACTAAACGCAAAGAAAAAAAAAGCATACCGTTAGGAAAAGTAAGAAATTTTTTTAACTGCAATCAGGATTATAAGAAAATAGTTACTACCTCTCATATAACTATAACTTTTATTCATTAATGTTAAGAAAGTACTGCTAAGAATTGTCGTTGAAATTACTAGCAAAAATGTTCAAATTATATTTTGCTACCATTACTTGTCACCATAAGAGAAGTTGTAGTTGTCTTTCTTCAACCAGGGTAGCAACATAAATTTTGTCGGAAAATAATATAGGTTTGAGAGATAAGGAGAAGATATCCAGGTAACTTATAGTGAGTTTGTGTAATATGTAGGAAGAACAGGTTAACCACTATACTATTAGGTAAATTTAACTTTAGTCACTGGATTTCAATTTGTGTTACTGGATTTCAATTTGTGTTAAAGTGACCATTAAATTTTTTAATTGATCTCAATTGACTTATTCTGTTAATTTTGATGCATTAAGTGCCCATGTGCAAGTCACATGGGGTTAAATTAGGGGCAAAATTGTCAAAACATAAAAAATTAAGGGGCCGTTTGACGGAGTTTTTTTTTCTCTTTTTTTTTCAGTTTTAAAAATTGGGAAAAAATGAAGTGTTTGGTAACTCTTTTTTTTTCAATTTAAAAACCCACTTTTTAAATTATAGAGTAAAAAAAAAAGAGGAGAAAGCTCTTTTTTTTTTCACTTAAAATTTTTTTTTGAGACCTCCACCACAACGCACCCACCGCTGCCCGGCAGCCACCGACAACCACCTCCGACCGTCGGCAGCCACCACCGCTGGCCGGAGGCCACCTCCGGCCACCACCGCCGCCAGACAGCAACCACCGACAGCCACCTCCGGCCGGCGGTAACCACCACCGGGCGGCCACCTTCGGCAGCCACCACCACAGCCACCTTTGACCGCCGGCAGCCACCACCGGGCAGCAGTGGGCGGTGGCCACCACCGTTGCCCGGAGGCCACTCCGGCCACTACCGCCGGCAGCAACCTCCGGCAGCCATCGCCCATCGCAGCCAGACAGCAACTACCGACAGCCACCTCCGGCCGCCGGCAACCACCACCGGGGGGCCACCTCCGGCCACCACCGCCGCCGGCAACCACCTCCGGCCACCACTGCCGGCAGCGACTGCCGCGACAACCGCTGGCCACCACCACCGTCGACCACCGCTACGCCCCACCACTGCCACCGCAAACCACCACAAAAAAAAGTCAAAATAAAAAAGGTTACCAAACACCCAAAAAAAAAAACTCAAAAAAAAAAGAGTTATCAAACACCCACTTCTTTTTGTAAAAAAAAAAAAATTAAGCTGCTCTTTAAAAACTGACCACTGAAAAAAAAAGCTGTGTCAAACAGACCCTAAGTTTATCGACTTTTTTTTCATCTTCTTCTTCCTTCCATGCCCACTACCTAACCATTGCCAGTAGCCATCACCGTCCAACTACCACCACCACTAGCCTTAACCCAAAAGCAGTAATCGCCGGCGTCGTCAATCACCTACCCTTTCCCCTTCCCTCCTTGATCATTTTAATCCTGCAACCACTTTCGGTCGATCTCCCTCCCCTGTCCATCAATCCCTTGTTCCTCTAACTCCATGCTTGCACCAGCGAACACCATCTCGCCACCCAATCGCCGTTGAAACCCAACCGCCATCAATCCCATCACCACCATCACACCTTCATCACTGCCCCTATTAAAAACCATGTCAAATCTCTATGGTTGTGCGTGCACGATTTATCACTAGTGAAGGTGATAATTAAATCATAAGATCTTAGGTGGGGCGAAGGCTTAATTCTGACGGGATAATGGTGATGGCTGGCTATTGATTGTGTGTGGGATTGTCTGTACAGTGATCCATGGTCGGCGATCGATTTACCGCTGGTGTATGTGCATGATTTTGTGGCCCGGAGGGGTGGGGAGGAGGTGTCGTGGTTGTAATTGGCAGTTGATGGTAGAGGTATGGTTGTGCTTGGTGGGAGTGTTGGGTTGATGGTGTGGCTGGGGTTGGTGGTGGCGTCATGTGGTAATTGGTGGTGGTGTTGGGCTTAATAGGGAAATCTGGGGATAGAGAAAGAAGAAGAAACTAAAATGACAGATTTACCCCCGGATGAAGTCACTTAACGGACTTGGGGCTGACGGAGCCTAATAAAGTGGTTTGATAGGACAAATTGACGAGTTCAGTGATTACTTTGACACAAATCGAAATTCAGTAACCAAAGTTGAATTTATTTAATAGTACAATGGTCAACCGAGTAAATTCTTTTTAGTATTAAGATAAGATCATTCCTAATTGATCATGTCTCACTTCGACCAACCAGTTGACTGAGAAAACTATGTGCACAACTTAAAGTGTCCAAAGAGCTTTAAGCTGGGTGGCATAACCTTGAAAATTGAGACGAATTTGACGTGCAATGGTTGATTGATCCGGAGTTGGGACCATTGAAGTAAAATATTCTAAAGGATTTGTGTACAATAATTGAACTAGTAAATACATAAAAGCTAGTAGACTTATCCTCTTTATCTATCTACAACCTTGAGTTCGTCCCTCTCCGCCTAAGGGGCAAGAAAGCTTTCGCACCGTCAAAGCGTCCTTCACCAGCATAGTTACTAAGTGGTAAGATTAGCAGGCAAATGCTAAAACTTGTTGAGGGGCAAAAAGTAATTCTGATTGGTATTTTGAATTACATGTCGATCGCAAACGAATACTAGGACTGCTTAGATTTATCATGAAATGACCGTCAAAACCTTGTTGGTGAATATACTACGGAGTACTTACTGGTGAAGCGTGACTCTTCTCATACCCCGTTCAAGTTTTTTGTGATTTTGTACTTGGTAACGGTAAAATGGTACGGGTAATCACTTGGAAGTGACCGTAAGACGTCAAATTATTATTTTCACTTATTCACGATAATCACTTGCTCATTTTCGTTATTTATCCAAGAAAATGACACCGTATTCTTTGTCTAACAGAAGTTCTTGATTCGCAATCTTTGCTAATTTTTGTAACTAATATCATCTCCACTTGTAATTATTAAATTTTTTGAAGAAACTGAAATCCACAATCCATAGCTAAAAGTTTCATATTGTTTCACAAAGGCAAAAGAGCATTATTTTGTCATTTTCTTTTATAATGTGGGAGGCACGGTGTTAGTGATGAAAAATTGCTGAAAAAGCAGACGTGTACTGTATGATACCAATTATCACAGGAAATAATTTAGGCAAGTGGACATGTGATTATGTTGTCTATCAGTCTAGTAACAACAACATGAGAACAAAAAACTGGACTGTGTTAACATAGATTGCCTCATAAATGATGAGATAGTAGGTACTTTAGTGTTAAATGTTTGTATTTAAGAAGGGATTTAGGCGTGGATATAGACAATAAGAGTAATTTCCTCTTTGATTACGTATCTTACTAATGTACATAATCACATGTAGGTAACATGTGTGGTACTTCATCTTTTACTTCTTAAATCAGGAGTGGATTCTAGATGTCACGTTAAAGGAGGCTAAATATTGCGTGCGAAACTTTAATCGCTACTGTAATAAAATTCATCTAATATGATCATATTTGATGCGGTTAGTAACATTTAATAAATTTGAAAGGATTCTAGTCTTTAACTTTACAAGAAATGCAGAAAGAATGGTATGTCTATGTGCATTAGTACTAGTAAGGCACATAAGGGTTGATAAAATTGTATATGTTAATTGAATCTACTCTCGCTTCTTAATTTCAAACATGTACAAAAATAATCACATTAACTGCTATTTACTTGTAACATCTGTATATAAAAAGTGTAGGTTTACATGAGATCGAGCAGGAATTAATAAATGCAATCCAAATTCAGACTCTCCTAAACTTAAGTAGATTTTAGTGGCACTTGCTAATAACATCTTAACTCCAAAAGAGAGAAGTGGAATGGGAGAGTTCAATTTTGGAGCGAATCAGTTTTTCAGAATACATGGTAGGATTTTTCAACTTTTATTACTTTAAAGCTTTAATAAAACGATGTGTAGGCAATATAAGCAATGGCAAATATAGGAGACTCCGGTTTTCAATACTAAAAGATGTACAAAATGCTACTCCGTATTAGTAATATGAAAAGTATACCTTTTTATTGATCGCACCATAGGTGATGCCCAGTTAGATGCTGTGGGAGGATGTGTGTATGGTAAAGAAAGTACTCGGAACTAGTTATATCATTTTTATCGCAGTGACGGAAACTTTATTCTAAATATGTCGCCTCACGAGATTCAAATGCGCGATCTCACACAGAAAGAGAGGGATGTTTCTAACTAGTCTATGACCTTGGCCATGATACTTGTTACATTAAGGTTATATTGTCTTAAAAAGGCTGTGCTTCAGGAAATATATTGACCCATTCTGCCGCGGAACTCAATCAAATTGTCATTTTTGTTCATCTGGGGGTGCAAAATTGTCCCTTGGGGGATGCAAAATAAGATCATATCATGTGGAATGCCATTTTTGTTCCTCAAAAATGTGTCCATTGCCTCTGTTGGGCAATCAATTTTCTGCACTGCACTTATGATATTCTTACCTGATATTACCATGGCAAGTGAGTGAAAGCGAACCTAATTGAGTCATGTGAAATGCCACCCTCATTCCCAACATGACATCAAAGCCTCCAATAATTTGAAGTGGCCTTTATAGAAATAAAATCTGACAAGACTTTGGTCTCTTGCTTACATATGAGAAGAGTTGAGTTGAAGTGCATCCCCTAATAATGTAGTGTGTCAACTATTTGTTCAGTTCCATGATGTATCACTGGCAATGATCATTGTTGTCTTATAGTCTCATGTAGTTATAAGCTTAAGAATTATTTCCTTTTTTTCAGTTGTACTTATTTCTTTTGATAGGTAATGAGTAATTAAAAAAAATGTCAAAGGGGGCAAACCCATGTCCACAAGCAATATATCAAATGTGCCACCTATATACAATGTTTAGCGACTTTAATTACCGATTGTAGTTGTATTTATTGTGAGGAAAAACTGATCTCAGTTCAACTTAATGTTTACTTTGAGGTAACGATTTTACTTGATTGAGTAGTAGACCATATGTTTTAACATACCTTTTCATATAAATGTGAGACTAAGAGATAAAAACTTGTGTTTAGGGCACACTAGTTAGGTTGTAAATGCAATGCGCATTAGGATGCGATTTACTTTAAAGTATTTCTCAAATAATATTAAAACATTAGAGCTTCAAAGTATTATCAATAGATCATCCGAATTTTTGTCCATTCCAAGTAACAACAACTAAAAAAAAGGTATGATAAACATTTATTAGGATTATATGACTTTATAACTTGAACTATCCTCGCGTTCTTAAAGTGGTCCTTGAACTCCTATTTTAGCTACAACAGCCCTTGTACTTGTCCTGTCTTTAAATTAGTCCCACTGTTACCCTTTCCGTTAAAATTACAGGGATATTTTTGTTATTAAAAATTTTTCTCTTCATCCCCGTCGTCATCCTTTCCCCCTTCTTCACCATATTTCCCCCTCCATCGGAGAGTAGATCTTCGAATCGGCGACCTTTGATTCCCCACTATCAACTACCTCGTCACCTTCAGAGCATCACCACCATCAACGTCTTACAACCGCCGCTATCAAACATCAACACCATCAACATCTTACAACCGTCGCTATCAAACATCAACTAACCCACTGCCCAACCACCCCAAGGCAACCCACAACATAAAAACCAATAATCATCGCTACAATTCAACACCACAAATTTGCAAATCAACATGATAAAAACCAATGACAACGTTAAAGGCTTTCAACTATGGTGTGCAACAGAGACATGGAGGTGGTGGTTGGGTTTTTAAAGCATGAGCAACAAATCTGCAAGTTGTGGGGTAAGGTGGTGATGGTGGTGGCTTGAAGGTTGTGGGTAATGGGGGTGAGGCGATTGGATGCAGTGGGAGGTTGTGGTGGTTCAATGGTGGTGGTGGCGATGATAAGAGAGTTTGAAATATGGTGGCGATAGCGGTAGCGGTATGGTGGAGGCAGAGACATCAAGGTGGTAGTCGGGGTTTGAAGTATGGGTAACAGTTGCACGTAGTGAAGTAATGTAACATCCCGGAATTTCCGGAACGTTAACACTCGCTCGATCAGATGCACTCAGACAATTACGACCTCAAACTCAAGCAATTTAGACCCATCAGTCCGTCAGAGCAACTAAACCGTTGAGTAAAATAATACTCTTAGCGTACAATTATACTTGAAACATCAAATCTAAGCTAACAATTCTAAATAACAATAATGGCCCACGCAGGGGTTCTAAAGGCTAATACTGAAACTTAAGTTCTCTTTCGCTCGGCTCAGATCTAGTCCACACCCAATGCGATCTATTGTTGGTTATCACCTGCGGAAAGGAAGTCAAAGGGGAGTGAGCTTTTGAGAGCTCAGTAAGGTCGCTCAAAGATAGAAACTACGAAACAATTTCAGATGAAATTCATAAATTTTCAAAAAGAATCATAATTAGTTTCATTAGATATCAGTACGATTTCCAGACACGATACAAACAATCACGAATGCAATAACATGAGCAATTGCAAAGCCACACAGGCAATGCAGGGTAATCACTTAGCAAAGCCACAAAGGCGATGCTCATTAACACTTTCCACCGACTAGTCCATCAAGGCACTAGCCCACACCAATACACCGGCTAGTCCATCAAGGTACTAGCCCACACCAATATCCTCCACTATACACCAACTCCCGCCAAACACACCAATGCAAACTCTCATGTCAATATGCAGAATGAGAACAAAGGATAATACAATTCTTAAATCGATGCACAACGAGAAATAAACACAGTGCATCGAATATGATTTCAAAAAAACGCTTAAGGCTCAAGAATAGGTTTTTAAGGCAAACAATACGACTTAATCAAAATAACATAATCCAAAAGAATAGCGATAACAATTCAAAGAAATATTCGAGGACAAATAGAGAAAACTGGGTTTCAGAAGAAATCCCTTACCTCGATTCAAGCGCTGGAGCTAAAACGTTTTCGAACAAATCCTCGAAGTTAACCTAGGTTGGCAAAGTCATTTATCAGAACACTTATTCATGCCACTACATTAAAATCTTAATATAATTATCCATAGCGTACCCATTTCTCTACCCGGATACGATGAAACTCGGAGCGGTTTCTCACACGGCCAACCTACCCCGAAGTTCGTCACACGTCCCGAGACTCAGAAATATCCCAAAAATGTTCTAATCGTTCTTTTAACATTATTTATAGGTTAATATAGCATATGGGATAAAAATATAATTTTTGAATATTTTTGAATAAAAAATAAATTCCTTAAATACACTAAAACCAATAAATTGCCAAAATTTCTTCTAGCTGGAAATAAAGGCTCATAATTTTTGTAATAGCTTTAGAAGACTTATAAAAATTTCTGAAACTGAAATTAGAAATTAAAAAGTGTTAAAATATTTTTAAAAGCTTCATTTTGTTAAATTCAATGCGATAGAGAAAATGATAGCAAATGAACTCTAAAAATCACCAAATTTACACTGAGTCTTCATTACACTATAAAAGTGTTACTGTAATTTTTCCTAGAATATTTTTAAGGTTTAAGGGCTTCAAAAGAATTTTACCATTCTAAGCTTACAGAAAATATTAAAAATACATATGATCTCAGAAAATTATGAAAGTTTACCAGTAATTCTAGCATAGTCTCAGGTACTATAATATAAAATTTCACATTCTAATATTCACTATACACTATGCAAAGTTCGTGCTAAGCCTAACGTTAAACTACACACACACACAGCACAGCACATCACAGCACAGCACTCTCACAGCACTTCTCCACTCCCACTGTTTTCTTTTTTTTTGTTCAACTTACGGCTGGTTTCAGCCCCTCAACATGGTTTCCATTTCATTTCTCAAGCCTCATGCATTACCTCTTCTCATGGCTGAAACCCAGCCTCTCTTCCCTCTCCTGAAACTCCAATATTCACCTACTTACACACTACACCACAAGTATTACACTTACACAAAACTCACACAGCTACTGCCTCACGGCAGTAGCTTCTCTTCTTTGTTCCAACCACACTGCACTCACGGATACCCACACATATATATACCCATATATGCAGTTCATCACACTCCACTACACTGCACCTACCTATATATACATCCACAACACACATTACACTCACACAGGAGCACATAACTCACACAACCACACTGCTGCCTTCTCGGCAGCCTCACCACACACACATAAACACACAACGCACGCACACACATACACATAAACACCCCTAGTTACGCACTTTCACGGCGCGCCCAAAACATACACAAACACAACGCACACACAGCTCCCTTCGGCAGCCTCACCACATAAGTATTTACCATAAATCATGGCAGCCCATGGCTGCCGCAGTCACCACACTCGCACACCTTCGCACACGGCTGTACAACAGCCCGCACAAACACCCAACCTGCCAAGACACATACCGTTCACGGCAGCTCACCAAAACCCACATGCACGCTGCCCAGCGGCAGTCCCTCTCTCTCACACTCCTATACCGCAGCCCATATGCTGCCCCACGATAGTTTTCTCCTTTCTTGTCCCTTGAACGCTCACACACAGATCCCTAGTCACAGCACCATGGCTGTGACCACCCTTATTTCACTCACGGCAGCCATCCTTTCTGGCAACAACACCATCTCACAGCCACTCAAGCAGCACAATATACCCATCAGTCATATATATAAATATATAGCAAGTAAATCAAGGAAAACCTTACCGGAATGTCTCGCCGGAAACTCCCTCCGATCTCGTCCCTTCTTCTCTCGTTGAATCTCTCTTTCTCTCTGTGTCACGTACCAGATGGATGAGAGTAGTGCGGCTGCCCTTGTATAATAATACATATATATAATAACCCTAGATTGGAAAGTAACCAAAAGTCCCCCTATATTTTCAATTAGTCACTCAACTATTAACGAAACCTTTTATTTTTGTGAAATGGTCCAAGATAAACATTCACGCTAATTATATACTACAAAGATTGATTAATGGGTTGTTACGCTATCTCGTTTCACAAATCGTCACTAATAATATTACGATGCTGAGATATTTATTTATCAGTAGAATACACGTTAATACTAAGCATAGAATATCGTCGCTAAAAATTAATAAAAAATATCGGCGCTAAGTAAAAAATATATTCTCCGCTAAAAAGTTTTAAATAAATCCGAAAAAGTATCGGGGTGTTACAAGTAAGGTGGCTTAAGGATAATGAAGGCCGGGGGAAGTGGACAAGGCAATCGGTGGTAGTGGGATGTTAAGCTGGTTTGTGTTGGGAAAATATTGTTTTGTGTATACTTGTGCAGAATATTTTTTTTAAGGAAAATGCAAAAATGAACAAGCAGAATGGTATACTAATTAAACACAGAATTAGAAAAGGCAAAACTCGCTGCAGAAGCAGAAATACAGAAACAACAAGAGATGAAAGTCGAGGCGTGAATTTGATCCACTGTCCTTAAGACTTTATTTGTCTTGCAATGTTAACGGTCTTGGCGAAAGTCTCCCAGGATACAACGACAACAAACGTCTGGAAATAGGAACATTCCAAATTTTCAGACTCAGCAAAACCAAAAGAATGTGCAGAATTCTTTCTTTCGGAGACACAGGAAAAAGGGACAGAATCATAATTTTTGGGAGAGAATTAAAAAAAAATTTATTACTGACTCGTTTTTATACAGTGAAATTATTCACTTAAGGGTGGAACTGTTCACAGTTGTCGGAAAGGTTGCAAATTTTCAAAAAAGAAAATAAATAAATAAATAAATTTATTTAAAATATTTTTATCCTAAAAAGAATAAAGCCTGATGGACTTAACCCCGGCCACGAACCGAGACAGGCAGGCGGCGCGCATGTGTTATGGAACTTGGGTCAACCTAGGTCCTCCCTCTTTTCAAAAGTTGGGTACCCCCTAGGGACTTAACCCTTAACTCAAGACTAAGCCTTATAAGAAGGCAGTCAATATTAACTTTATTCTTTAATGTGGGATACTCCTTTTTCCTTCAAGTTAAACCACCAATTTCAACTTCAATTTTCACATTCACTCCTCGTTTGTTTTTAACTTGTGAATATACTATGATCATCTACTCTAATAGATGAACATAAATCAATTTGTTCCAAACCAAATTATGGTGTGGAACCCATTTAAAAATTGAGTCAAAGATGCCTTCTCAATAATGAGTTTAAAACCCAATTGACAACACTTTGATGGTTGTGGCGCCAATCATAGGGGGTTTGAAATATGGTGGCAGCACCGTACTTGGTGGAAAACTGTTGCCAGTAGTGATGGGCGAAGAGAACCAAAACAAAAAATTTTGGTTAACAAAATGTGAGAAAGAAGAAAGATAATTTTAGTGACAAAATTACTCCAAACATGTCAATAAAATTCACGAAGGGATGAAAACGATAAAAATGCTAGTTCAAGGACTCAAACAATGAAAATAAGAATTTATGGACGATTTCGAAAACACGAGGATAGCTCAAGGAACTAATGTTAGATTATCCCATAATAATTTTAGTTAACATGAATTAAAAGCCATTATGATATATTTCATGTAATTGAGCTAAATAATTGAATTTCTCGCTATCCTAATCCTTCTCGATGTATATCCTCTTCGTAAAGATGCTTTAATCATGGTCTCAGCTTTCTTCTCTTTAACATTATCTTCTTATAAAAACTTCTGAGAGTTTACTTATCATCTATTAGTATAGGCTCTTTGGTTGAAACTGCTAAAGTTTATTTCTCAGCATCTGATTTTATTGCCTCAAATAATTGGTGTCTTGCATTCGTTAATTTTGGAGAATTTCCCTAGTTTTATTATGAAGTTGTACTTTTTATTTTTGCATCCAACCATCTTCCTGTATTATGTAGATGTTTCCTTTCGCATTAAGTTATAATATCAGGTTGAAGTGTGTAATGTATATGAATATCTTAAAAAAACGTTATGAGTTTGCACCTTAATCCTATAGGACCTTTCGTATTCTTTGACACTGCAACCGGTCATCGCAATGGCTACTTCATCAAATAAGATAACCATAGGCTTATACACCGGTCATCAATCACCTTTAACCTAAAGTTATACTTGAATATAATAGCAAAGATGTTACTTTGATGATTGGTAGTGTATTTTATCACTATTTGTGTTAACTATGCTAACTCAGGACTGTGTTTTACATGGCCATTTGTGCATTTAGTGTTGTCTTCATATATTGCAGATGATCTTTGGCAAAGCACACATGCATCATAGCAGGGTTGTCCTCTATTTTCAACTTCACCGGTGAATTCTTCAAAGTAGTATAAGGGATCTTGTAAACAAAATTAAGAGAAATATGAGTTATTCGTATACTAATGTATTGTCATGTAGAATTATGAACATTCATTACTCGTGTATGAATTTTGACTTACTTGCTTCAGAGATGCCGTTTGTACATAATGTCTCTCAACACCGCTGCTTTTGCTGAAGTTAGTTATTTTGATATTTGTTGCATTCTTCATCCTAACATCAAAAACCATTAGCAGATAAGATTATCTAAGGAAAGAATTTAGTTGATAAGAATCGAAAGACAGACATAATTGTTATACCATTTCTTGATCTTTTTGCATCTTTGCACTTAGGTTTTATTTGCAATACCGAAAGTGACGATGTTGAATATGGCTTCTCTCCGGTAACAAAATGATTTGTAATTGAATATAATATGTTTAAATAAGAGTCAATATAATTCACATATACCCTGAAATATAGACTTATTTAAGTTGGATAACGCAACAACTGGGTTTTTGTCCTTAAAGAGTTTTCCTTTTGTTAAGAGCCATGTCTCCCACAAGCCTATGGTCATTAATTCTAGTCTATGTGATTATAGTAAGTAAGTTATTGAGATGGAAACGACTCTAAAGATACTTCCATTAATAGTTAATTACTCTCTGAGGAGGAGAATAACTTCTCTTTTATTATATTGTGCTACTAAGATGTCTTTCATATTACAATCGATTAATTTGTTTTTAATAGAGAAAATTATAACTAAGTTATATAGAAAATGATACATGACAAGGATTAGCAAAAAAAGGCTACAATAAACAATATCTATTGAGAAGAAAAAGCCATTAATCAAGTAAGTGATGTAATGTATGTATATATGCTAGACACGCACATTTAGAAGTTGGTTGTAGATGAATTAAATAGAAACACCATAATATACTTTTTTTTTATAATAGCAGGGTCTAAACTGATGAAAGCATAATGTTATCGTTGGATAACTTAGACATACATCTTGTTTTTATGATAACTACACATTAATTATGTTCTAATGAGTGCTTTGAATGGACTATTAGTAGATATATTCATACACACTCATGAAGACACATTTGAAAAGTTGGATATATAGATTAAAGCCAAACAAGCTTAAAGCTATAGTGATCATGCTATGGAAGCTTCAGCAAGTCCAATGTTAAAGAATAACAAACAATGCATAGATTAAGTTATTATGAATCATTATTGATTTTTACTATTATGTAATTAGTCTTGGTTTAGTGCTTGGATTGATGATTGTGGCCTAAAACGACCTTAAGACACGTTGTGCGTTGCATGTGAATTCATAACTTTTCATACAAGTATGTTTCTTGAAAATGAGTGAACTTTGGTGCTTACTCAGATTTTTTCAAAAAATTTTTTTGGAGCTAATCTTTTAATATTTTAATAAGCCTTTTCATTAGCACTCCAACGTAAAAAACGACACCTCAATCGAATTTCTCTAGATAAAATTATGCCCAAAATAATAAACTGGGTTCCGTGAGCCAGCCGATAGACAGTAGGGCAATACAATTGACTACATTCCAATTATATTAATTGCATTAGCGAAAATTCAGTTCCAACAGGTACTTTTGAGCAGTAAAGCCCAATGACTAGTTCAGAGGAACGAAGTCGATGCAATCGACTACATTGAGAATACAGTTGACTGCAATAGTCGTTTTTTGCACATTTAATGCCTATAACAATGATATTTTATATCTTCCCTATATAATGACTTGGGGTTTCATCATACACCTTCAAAATCACATTTTAAATCTCCATTCATAGAAAATCATAAAAAATCATAGATTAAACTTTTCTCACTTCATCTTCATAACTTTTATTATATCATTAAAGAGAACATCTTTGTGAGTAAGTCTTTGATTGAGAGTGAGCATTCTTCAAATCATCAATTCTCTCATCTATATATTATATTAAAGCCTAATTTATACTCATTTTCTTTCAAGGCTTGGGTTTGTAAAGTTTTGTAAGGGTTTTGATCTTGACCTGGAAGAAGATTGTTACTAGTGGATTATAATACTCTTGTAAGGGACTTCCTTGAAAAGGTGAATGTAGGCTTGAAGAGTTCAAGCTAAACCATTTAAATTTCATTGTCAAGTATCTTTGACTCAATTCCTTTACTTGTTATTATGTAATTTCTTGAGATTATGTAATTATCATCTTCATTGAAATATTGCTTAGTTTAATTGAGATTCATGAGTGTTTAGTTTAAATTTTCATTAAATTTTAAAATCTCTATTCACCCCCCTCTGCATTGTTTTATTGGTTTCACATAGTAAAATTATATATCATATTTGACAAATATAATTGTAACCAGGAGAAAAATAAGACCCTGAAATGGTTTTCAATTGTTACCAGGAATGTCCAAGCACCTGACTTCAAAAAATCTACATCAAACCATTCTTCTTTTTAAAAACTCTATGGCAGTTATTGAATATTTAAGAGCACAAACATAAATTTTTTAAAATGGAGAATTGAGCTCACTGAAGAAAAAAATATATAAAATTAAACGCCTCCGAGTTATCTCCAAACTAGTTGGCGTGCACGACAACCTAAAAAGTGTTGATGGCAAGGCCCTAAAAAGACAACAATTTGCTTGCAATATCACAAGATAACTTTATCTCATCTGTACAAAAAACTACTAATTTGTCTACCACAGTGCTTTACAAAATAAGAAAGCAAAATATACGTACTTATATTTTGTGATTTAAGCTTCTCAGGTACTATTAGACACTTGGTGTAAGGATATTCGACATCAATAAATTAGAGTATTTATCAATTAGATTTCAGGTAATCCTACCACTCGCATGGAATCTAAAAACACAATAATTATACAAAAAACATGTTATCATGTATACATAATGATATTCAGCATTACAGGAACATACAAAGATAATAACCACATGCATTTGTCATATTAATGTAATATCACATCTCAAATATGGGATAGTACGAGATTGTATAAGACCTTGTCTATAATCTTTGTTCCGAACCTATCTTGATCACATCCAAGGGCCCATTGGGGGTCCTGTTTTGTGCCACGTCAATACAGTCAAATGTCAATTTAATGCTTTCAACCGATCGAAATGCCCACGCTCAAGTCACGTGTATTTTCTCTTTACTAAATGACCTCGGTGCGCCTCAACTTATGCGAACTCTTTAGACGTCGATCGGTCACCCCTTGGCCCTGGAAGTCGGCGTGCCTTCCTCATTGGGGTCGGCCGCCTTCCTCCTATAGGGGTCGGTGAGCCATTCCCCCTGGGGTTTGGCCGCCTTCCCCCTTAGAGGGTCGGTGTGCTTTCTCCCCTTTGGGGGGAGGGGGGGTTGATCACCTCTTTCACCAACGTATGCTTGCTCTCCCTTGGCCTCGTAACCTTCATCGCCCATCATCCGACTCTGTGACCCCCCATCGCCCACACCCTGTCTCTGTAACGCCCATCGCCCGCGTGCCGACTTGCAATGCTTGCGCCCTTACGCTGACTTCACGACCCCCATTGCCCATGAGCTGACTCTACAACACCCGTCACCCGCACCCTCATGCTAATTCTGCGACCCCCATTGCCCGTGCCCGTGTGTTGACTTCCTGATGCCCATCTCCACACACACTCTGCCGCGCCCAGGTGTTATGCCACTAATACAGTTGTGCCCCCTGGCTCTTTGCCACACTACCACGCCCCCAGCACCATTCATACTTCGTGCCCATACGCAGCGCTGCTTATACAATTGTGCCCCTGGCATCCTATCAGGCTACCATGCCCCTTGCATTGGTCCATCCTTTCACCACACCATACGCATCCTTTCCTTGGTCGTGGAACATGCTTAGACCCCCTCTCCGGAGTGTACATCATCCCGCGGGGATAGACGACTCTTCTGGAACACTATCTTCACCAAGGAGCTCTAAGTGCTCCGGCATGAAAACTTTCCTTCAGCCACGTAGATGGCTCCTTTAGAATACTATCTTGGCCTGTCGGGTAGGTGACTCCTCCGGGACACTATCTCTGTTAAGGAGCTTCAACTCCCCTTTCGCTAGGTAGACGACTCCTCAGGGATGCTACCTCAGCCCGTCGGGAAGGTGACTCCTTGGGGACACTACCTTGGCGCTCTCCAAGTGCTCCTGTACAAGGACTAGCTCGTGGGGATAGGTGACTCTTTCGAAACATTATCTCTGTCAGGGAGCTTCAACTCCCATTTCACTAGGTAGACGGCTCCTCTGGGATGCTACCTCGGCCTGTCCGGTAAGCAACTCCTCCGGGACACTACCTTGGCACACTTCGAGTGCTCAGGCACGAGGACTCACCTACGGGATAGGTGACTCCTCCGGAACACTATCTTTATCTAGGTGTTCACATGACTGGCCTACATGCTCCGGTACTGGGGACTTTCATCGGCACCCCTAGGGACTACGACCCTCGGGCCACACTGAGACGAGAGTAGGTCCCTGAAGGGCATTGTGCCTAGTCTGCCTGGCAGTTGGGTGTTGGGTCTTCCCTATTGCTGCCAGGTCCACGGTATCTCTCGACGCCTTGTGGGACTCTACAAGGGCCTTGGACTAGTTGCTAGATCAAATGGGTTCTCTTACCACACCGTCGCGGTGGGAGCCAGTCTTTCTAGACAAACATAATGATGTTGTGAAGAGCAAGCCGGGTGAAATGCAATCCAACAGTTAGTGGAGCACCGGCACCTATGGACCCCTCGGTGACGTGTCCCTCCTAGGAAGGCCACGTGTCGCTTAATGATAATATCATCTCAATCTCTAAAAATTGGGGTCTTGAGAATTCATTTGGAGGTTGGACATTTTTAGAACTCGCTTTCTCACTCTAGAATTCTAAAGATAGAAACACACAGGACCTTGACTTTGGACCTAAGTATCGGACTATGACTGTGGTCGTGTATTCATCCAGGGCCATCGCCCTCGCAGCACTGCCACCTTCAGGCTCTGTCTGAGAAGCCCTTGGTCTCTTTCCTTACTCCATCCTTGTTGTGTTCTTCATCAGCATTCTTGGCATCTGACTCGGACTGCATTCCTTGTGGCACCTCTACGTCGACTGCAAATTCACTTCCTTGACATCAATCTTAAAAGTACTTATCGTCCAGCCTTTTTGAGGGAGGTGACGTCTTGTGGTAGGGCGTGCATCAAGTCGTCACATTTGATATCAGAGCATATGAATATGATCTAGATGGAAAATTGTGGGAGGGTAGTTTTACTGGTGTTTAGAAGTTGAAGTGGCATAGCAAGAGCACAATAGTTTTGTTACAATTGACATAATAAGTTTTGTCAATGAAATCATAAATTTCAAGGACAAAATTTTGTAAGGAGGAGAGGATGTAAGAACCCAAATAATCTATGATTAACTATGCTACTTTTTAGGTAATTTTTGTCTTTTTACTAATTTTTGGGGTACTTTTGAATCAGTGATATATCTTTAGGGGACTTTTAGGTTATTTACGAAGTTTAGAGAAATAAGGACAAGTCAATTTGTATTTTATTAATAAAGAGAGTTTGTTCTTACAGAGAAATAAAAGAAAGAGAAACATAGGGTTAGAGAAAAATTATGGGTTCTATGTGATTAAGCCTTAACGAGGATCCTGAGGCATAAAAAGGGGAGATTGTGATACCCATATTGAATTTGATATAGTATGAAATTGTCTTTATAAGACTTTGTTTATAATCTTATAAGTACCTATTGGTAGACCCCTTTGAGGGAGGTAGGATCTTGCAATGGAACGGTGAACCGGGTCCTTACAATTACATTGACTTTCTTAACCTTTCAAATTATCTTCCTCCTATCCTTCATTTCTTATTATCTTCTCCCTATGCTTCACATGTTCGGTTAAGATGGCAAGCAAAAATATCAAAATGTTTTTTCATACTGACAATGTGTTTTCGTGTACACGTCTTTAAGTTTGGTGCTCATGCTACAACCAGAAGGCGATAGATTGCACGAACAAGGTATTATCATTACGGCTATTCCGATCAAGTGTTTTAGGTGGCTTACTACTTCTTCTGTACATACTTGTTTCATTAATTTCACTTTAGTTAACGGTATTGTCTAAAGTTTGAAATCAGAATTTTCCTCTATTAGTAATAAAGGGAAAAGTAAAATAAAAAAAAATCTTGTGCCATTTTTATGTCAATATCTCCTCCAACCAAATGCATACAATTAGCCAATAAAAAGGTATTTGAACACGTGTGCGTGCGCACGCACGCACACACAAAAGGCACTCCATTGATGGGTGACTCACTTGTAACTCCTCAATCCATTTTTCCACGAGTGGCTGCTTGTGGATTTTTCTTTTTAGGTTTTGAATGCTTCATGATTGAAACCATTTAGGTTGACACTAAACCATGAGCCACTTAAAGCACCATAAATATAATTGTATGTTATGAAACGAACATGGAAAGGGAAGAAAGTGCTCTCATAGCTTCTAGCTTTCAGAAAGGCTCAATGAAAATTGACAGACATTCACTAAGAGTCTGTTTGACACAGCTTTTTTTTTCAGTGGTCAATTTTGAAAGAGCAGTTTTTAAAAAGTAGCTTAATTTTTTTTTTTTACAAAAATAAGTGGGTGTTTGATAACTCTTTTTTTTTTTGAGTTTTTTTTTTTTTTGGTGTTTGGTAACCCTTTTTATTTTGATTTTTTTTTTGTGGTGGTTTGCGGAGGCAGTGGTGTGGCGTAGCGGTGGTCGACGGTGGTGGTGGCCGGCGGTTGTCGCGGCAGTCGCTGCCGGCAGTGGTGGCCGGAGGTGGCTGCCGGCGGCGGTGGTGGCTGCCGGCGGCGGTGGTGGCTGCCGGAGGTGGCCACCCGGTGGTGGTTGCCGGCGGCCGGAGGTGGCTGTCGGTGGTTGCTGTCTGGCGGCGGTGGGCGGTGGCTACCGGAGGTGGCTGCCGGCGGTGGTGGTCGGAGTGGCCTCCGGCCAGCGGTGGTGGCCACCGCCCACCGCTGCCCGGTGGTGGCTGCCGGCGGTCGAAGGTGGCTGTGCTGGTGGCTGCCGGAGGTGGCCGCCCGGTGGTGGTTGCCTCCGGCCGGAGGTGGCTGTAGGTGGTTGCTGTCTGGCGGCGTGGTGGCCGGAGGTGGCCTCTGGCCAGCGGTGGTGGCTGTCGACGGTCGGAGGTGGTTGTCGGTGGCTGCCGGGCAGCGATGGGTGGTGGCTGCTGGCGGTGGGTGCGTTGTGGTGGAGGTCTCAAAAAAAAAATTTAAGTGAAAAAAAAGAGATTTTTCCTCTTTTGTTTTTACACTACAATTTAAAAAGTGGGTTTTTAAATTGAAAAAAAAAGAGTTACCAAACACTCCATTTTTTCCCAATTTTTAAAACTGAAAAAAAAAGAGCAAAAAAAAACTCCGTCAAACGGCCCCTAAATAACATGAGTTTTCAATGTTAGAGTTGCTAGCTTGTTCTTCTATGTGCGACACTGATTCTTCTCAATTCTTGCTAGTTTCCTAGATAGTATGTCATATTTGAATCATTGAACACATGACATCTTCTCCACAGATAATAATACTAAGTCAGAGAGAGCACTAGATGGAAAAAAAAAAAAACTTATCTGGTTATTAATATTGCATTGGAGAGGCATACACAAGCTTGAAGGTGTAAAAACGCACTTGAAAGAAGAATTTTTCTGTTCATCTAAAAAATGAGATAATTTTTCAGAAACCAATCTGTCAATTTTCTTTTGAGGGAAGTCTAGGCTACAAGTTGGAGGCCGATACCAAAAGCTCAAGGTAGGTTTTAAAATTTCAGAATGGTTAACGGAAAAAAAATAATAAGATGTAGACATAGCTATTTTTTAGTGGAACAAAGTAAAACATGATGTCCAACAGTTGTTCATTGTTGCAGCCATGGGCGGAGGCGGCGGAGTTGTCAAGGGTGGTGAACCCATCAGTTTTCAGCAACCTTTTGTACGTAGTGCTAAAATAATATATTGTGAGATTAAAACGAAGTTATAACTGTGTTTGACCCCCTTAGCGAAAAGACAGAATTTTGTATTAGCACCACAAGGGGGTCAAAGTTATACAACTATTTTCATACCCACGTATGTTTGTCACTCGTTGTTTTGTCGATTAAAGATATCACACCATAAAAAAATGATCAATTGACAATAAAGCAAACTGTGTAAACTAATGAAAATAGACATCTTCGTGACGGTTCAAGGGAGAATAATCGGGGCATTAATAAAAAAGAAGTAATATCAATTTGCGTCGTAGCTCGCTGCATCTATAAAATAGATATTCATAAGGAAAAGGAAATCTGATTTTAAAAATTCGTGCATGGACTTAAAGTGATTCTCCTTCTTATTTTGAGCTAGTTCCATTGGCAAACTCTTTTGACCTTCTTGAGAAAATATTGAAATTCATTTTGTCTTGAATGAACTTTAACTTATTCTTGTAATCTTCGTGTAATTACAGATCCCAATGCGGGTACACACGAGAGAGGGAGAGAGAGAGAGTCTGGTCTTTCAGAATGGTGAAAGAACCACGGATCTGATCCAAAGACTGTCTTTTGCTCTTCCCCACTCTGTTTCTTACAGTTCTATGCAAAAAGGGTTAAATTAGATTCACATTATTTTCACAGTCCCCGTACAGATGAATTCTAGTGTGTGTGTGTGTGTGAGTGAGAGAGAGAGAGAGAGAGAGAGAGAGAGAGAGAGAGTCAACCGACCTTTTCCCTGTGGCTTTTGGTTGTATGCATATGTAAGGCTTCGAAGAGTCCACATATCGCGTATTATCTTCACCTTTTTCGCTCCCCCTCTGTACAAAAAAAGCTTTTTCAAAGACTTTTTTTTCTCATTTTCTGCCTTTCGCTCATTAACACAGCCTTTTGCTGTAGTCAAGCATGCAGATGAAGAAATTGGACACACCTCCCAAACTCTAGGGTTTCCTATTAGCCATTCTTTCAGCCTCTGAAATCTAGAGAGAGGGAAAGAAACAGAGAGATTTAGGAAGAGAGAGATAGAGAAAGAGGTGCTAAGCAGTACCAGAAAAGGAAAAAAAAGGGGTGTCTTGCTTGCCTTCTTTCTCTTTCTTTCTCTCCAGAGAGGAAGCTGGAGACATTTGGATTCGTCCTTGTGTCTCCTCTACCTCTCTCTTTTTTCCATTTTTTTTAATTAGTATGTAAAAATCCCCATGTGGGTAATGTATAACATTGTGTCTATAAGCTCTTTTGGGTGTATAAGTTGTTGATTTTAGTGTATCCCTGGGGGGTTCTTGTTTCTGAGTTTTGTCATCTGAATCCAAAGCGCCTGAAGGATTTGGCTGGAGGGTTTTGGGTGTTTGGTATTAAGAACAAGTACAAATAGGCCTTTTTTCATGAGTTTTGGGGGGTTTCTTGACAACACCTCCAGCAGTGGTGTCGGTGCAAGAATCGTCGCCGATATTCCTTACAACAGCAGCAGCAGCAGCATGCCTAGTGGTGCAATCGCCCCGCCACGCCTTGTCTCTCACCAACAGTCCCTCTCCAAGCCCATGTTCAACTCCCCGGGCCTTTCCCTCGCTCTTGTATACGCTCCATTTCTCCCTCTGTATAGATCTCTTTTCATCGTTGTTCCTTTCGCTGATCTATTTTTCTGGTGCTTTTTGTGCAGCAAACGAGTATTGATGGTCAAGGTGAGATGACGCGGATGCCTGAAAATTACGAGACCATTAACAGCAATAATGCTGGTAGGAGGAGCAGAGATGAAGAGCATGAAAGCAGATCTGGTAGTGACAACATGGAGGGCGGTTCCGGTGACGATCAAGATGGCGATGACAAGCCGCCCAAGAAGAAAAGATACCACCGTCACACCCCTCAACAAATCCAAGAACTCGAATCGTACGTTTTTTTGTTTCAATATTTTTCCCAGAAACTTGTGTGTTTGTTTTTGTTGAGTTCACCAAGGTGTGTTGCGTTATTAGTCTCTTCAAGGAGTGCCCACATCCCGATGAGAAACAAAGGCTGGAGCTCAGTAGAAGGCTTTGCTTGGAGACCCGGCAAGTTAAGTTTTGGTTTCAAAATCGTCGTACCCAAATGAAGGTATAATAACATGTATGATTTGCACACTTTTGGGTGGTCGGATCATGTGTCCAAGTGCCATAACAATTGAGTCATTTGATCTTGCTTTGCAACAGACTCAACTCGAACGCCATGAAAATTCGATACTCAGACAAGAAAATGACAAGCTTCGGGCTGAAAACATGTCGATTCGAGAGGCGATGAGGAACCCGATTTGCACCAACTGCGGTGGTCCAGCACTGATTGGGGGCATATCTTTAGAAGAGCAGCATCTTCGGATTGAGAATGCGCGGCTAAAGGATGAACTTGATCGAGTCTGTGGGCTTGCGGGCAAGTTTTTAGGCCGCCCCATCTCGTCCATGGGCAATTCGGCAATGCCCAGCTCGAGCTTGGAGCTTGGTGTTGGAGGCAATGGGTTTGGAGGTTTGGGTGTTGTGCCAACAACATTGCCATTGGGGCCACCAGAATTCGCTGTCGGGATTTCTTCCAGTGCTTTATCGGTTGTACCTCAGGCTAGAGCGACTAGCGGTGTGTCTGGGATCGAGAGATCGCTGGAGAGATCTATGTATTTGGAGCTCGCGTTGGCTGCTATGGATGAATTGGTTAAGATGGCACAGACTGATGATCCTCTCTGGCTCAGGAATTTGGAAGGGGGAAAGGAAGTAGTTAACCTTGAGGAGTACTTGAGGACCTTTAGTCCTTGCATTGGCTTGAAACCCAATGGTTTTGTCACCGAGGCTTCAAGGGAGACTGGTATGGTAATTATCAATAGTTTGGCTCTTGTTGAGACATTAATGGATTCGGTGAGTGATGGTTTTGTTCTCTTTTCCCCCCAAAAATGTCTCGTTTAAGCTCTTCTTCGAGTTCTTTTAAGTCATCTAGTCATGTGATTGACAAATTTAGTGACTAGTTTGTATTTGATTTGCAATGTGTGTTAGTGTTATTCGATTTTTGATGTTTGGATTTTCATGGACTGATATGGTTGAATTGTTCTAAATAGAATAAATGGGCGGAGATGTTTCCTTGTGTAATTGCGAGAACTGCTACTACAGATGTAATATCGAGTGGCATGGGAGGAACCAGGAATGGTGCGCTTCAGCTGGTAATGTTCTACTGCTGACTACGGTTTTGGTCCTATCCTGATGCCAGAATCATTTTACGTACATGGAAGCTATTATTTTATGAAGAGTCTAAGCTGCTACGTTTAATTCTAACAGATGCACGCTGAGCTCCAAGTTCTTTCACCATTGGTGCCCGTTCGTGAGGTCAATTTCCTCCGTTTCTGCAAGCAGCACGCGGAGGGGGTGTGGGCTGTGGTGGATGTGTCCATTGATTCCATTCGGGACACTTCCGGTGCACCGACATTTTTTAACTGCAGGAGGCTTCCTTCTGGTTGTGTAGTGCAGGATATGCCTAATGGGTATTCCAAGGTAATATTTACCTATCAACATATACCATGTACCTCAGTACAAACACAGCTTCACGTTTGTTTCCTTTACATTTATTGAGTTTCCCAAAGTGGGTGTGGCTGCCCTTTAGTCTTTAATGAGTTTGTTGAAGTAACTGCAACCTTGGAACTTAGTTGACAACATTTAATTGAAGCTTAAACTAACTTATGGAGGAAAACAAAAATGATAAAACAACAAAGTTGAACGGAGCAATTCAGTCAATCTAGAGAACCATTTGAGCTCATGCATCTAAGAATTTTGTTTGTCTAGTGAGTTTACTCACACAATCACTACACTTGCGGTGATGTTCCCGATCCAATATATCTAGATTTTCCTCTGTCGACTGTGAACCTTCCTCAACATTATTTTACTCGGGGTAAGATGCTTCTTGTGGTGCACAATTATATTATAAGCTTCAACCTTCAGCAACCACTGTTATTATATTAGAACCGTGCACTGGAAAATCGAGGTAATCCACACGTTAAGATGAATAGAAGCCTCTATTGACTCTTTATTTCTGAACTTTGGAACACATTAATTTCATAATGATTTAGCAGAAAATGCATCGAAATCCTGACTTGATTAAACTATGTATATGATGTTTCTATTCCAATCTTTGATGCTGTCTCGATCACCACCATGGGTTATATTTAATCCATGGATTTGTGCATGACCTGCTTCCAGCCATATGATGTGTTTGTTTTTCTACTATTGTAGACCTTGTAGTCAAACCCCAAGACTGGCTATCTTGTTGTCACGTGAGGTAGCTTTAGCTATTCCTATGCTCCTGTACACATTTCTATGTCACCCTCTACAGTCTTGCCTCGTTCCTTCAAATCCTGCAAAACTTCATGCACCATTATTTTTAAAACCTTTTACATTACTGTTCTATGTTATATTATGTCTGTCATTGAACCCAAAACTCAGCCATTTCCAAGACCTTGTCTGATACTATATTCTAAACTTGATTTGTTTGACATTTTATATTGTATTTAGACCTTTGGGAAACTTATTAGACTCCCGTTTTTTTCTGTTTCTGGAGAAAGTTTGACTGTAAGATTTTTCCTCCTTTTGCAATGTTGGCATGCATTCACATGTTTTTCTTTTAAAGAAGAAATAGAAATTCTAAATTTAAATAGTTGTGGTCAGCGTTTCAATGAATTAAAGGCTAAACAAGGAAGGAAAATCCTTTTAATTTCAAGAGACATTTGTTTATCAGACCAATGTATGGACAAGTTATGCTGAAAATGCTTACTTCCGGTGGTTCCAGTTGTGTTTTCAGAAATACGCAAATGCTACATGTTTTGACTTTTGTTGAAAGCTGTAATAGGCTGGTAATGGGTACTGTACAATGTTATGGACCCCTGTTGCGAGTGCATGCTACCAAGAACTAATATGAATATGAACATTAACTGTGCAGGTGACCTGGGTGGAACATGCAGAATACGATGAAAGTGCAGTTCACCGGCTCTACCGGCCCCTAATCAGTTCCGGCATGGGCTTCGGTGCCCAAAGATGGGTAGCCACCCTCGAAAGACAATGCGAATGCCTAGCCATCCTAATGTCATCCGCCCTGCCAAGCAGGGACCATACCGGTACATGTCATCCCAATTTTTACGTGTTCAACGCGAAACCCTTATGAGGAATTTCATCGAGACACTTTTTGAAGCACTTATACATCGAGAATTTTACGTGCAGCAATAACCGCAAGCGGGCGACGGAGCATGTTGAAGCTGGCGCAGCGCATGACCGACAACTTCTGCGCGGGGGTGTGCGCTTCCACGGTTCACAAGTGGAACAAGCTCTGCGCTGGCAATGTGGACGAGGACGTCCGGGTGATGACGCGGAAGAGCGTGGACGATCCGGGGGAGCCGCCGGGCATTGTTTTAAGCGCTGCAACCTCCGTCTGGCTGCCCGTGTCCCCTCAGAGGCTGTTTGATTTCTTGCGTGACGAGCGTCTCAGAAGCGAATGGGACATCCTATCTAACGGTGGCCCCATGCAGGAAATGGCACATATTGCCAAGGGCCAAGATCATGGCAATTGCGTCTCCCTCCTCCGTGCCAGTGTAAGTCTCTCTCTCTCTCTCTCTCTCTCGAGTGGGGGCATTTTTGCATCATTTATCGCTAATGATGGATGACATTTAGTCGCCAGCAGCGAGGGTGAGGGTCGCTCGCTGATCGTTAAATTGTCGATTATCGAGCTAAAACTACGAAAACATCAGTACTGGCTGTCCTAATAAAATTTAGGAAAAAGGGTGGTCAAGAATGGTGAGTGACCCTTGTGTCCCTGTTTGGGTTGATGATTTCTTTTTGTGTTGTCCAGTGGATTTTAAGGACAATATTGGCATTTGGAAGTATCCGTAAAGACGGGCCCATTTTCAGATCCACCTCCGTCGAAATTTAACCCTTATTCTGGCTGAAAAATGATTCCTAAAAAGTCAAAACCCGGGACACCTGTCCGTGTCAGTTCTGACGTCAGCTTTTTTTGATGAAAAATCTTATAGCAGTTGGGTTGACCCCCTTTTTTCCTCTGTAAATAAATAAAAGGACATTGACGTATTGAATTATGGGAGTGGCATCTTACGTTAATATGATCAACTTTGAGCCCTGTTTCCCCTCGTGCAGCAGGCAATGAACGCCAACCAGAGCAGCATGCTGATCCTCCAGGAGACGTGCATAGACGCTGCGGGGTCGCTTGTAGTGTACGCGCCCGTCGACATCCCGGCGATGCACGTGGTGATGAACGGTGGCGATTCCGCGTACGTGGCGCTCCTCCCCTCGGGGTTCGCCATAGTGCCCGACGGCCCGGGCTCTCATGGGCCGCACAACCTCGGCAGCCCACCCAACAGCAGCGGAGGCCCGGCCCAGAGGGTGAGCGGGTCCCTCTTGACCGTGGCCTTCCAGATACTCGTGAACAGCCTCCCCACGGCGAAGCTCACCGTGGAGTCCGTGGAGACGGTCAACAATCTCATATCCTGCACGGTGCAGAAGATCAAAGCCGCTCTTCAGTGTGAAAGTTGACGGTGTGGGTCACGTGACAGTCACGTGGTGATGAATAACAGTCTTGTGGAATTTTTAATTCTTTTCGTTTGACGTAGTGGCGATGTACGCTTGTATGGTGTGCGGGCTCTAAAACTCACAAACTTGGGGTGAGTCAAGAACGAACCGCGCTTGGAAAACCCTTGCCAGGTGGTGAGTTCGTGTGTGTGCCCGGTCGACTCAAACCAGAGTGGCCTCGGCTGTGTTCTCAATGCAATGCAAGGGTGGTGGTTCGGGTATTGACTCAAGTTAACCCGTGAGTTGGCTCAAGTACGTAGCTGAAGAAGCATAGCAGTTGCGAAAGTTATTGAAATGTTAAGAGAGCGAAAACGAACCGTGGATTGAATTTTTTTTTTTTTTTGTATTTTGGCTTAACCTCTTTCGACAGCCGAGCTGTATAAGTTACTTATTCCAAAGTGTGGAGTTTTTATTTTGTGGGTTTTGGAGATTTTCTAGTACAAATTTACTCAAGTCAGTGAAGCCACTGTCACTTTGATTAACGTATGTAATGTGAGGTTTCATTAATACTACAGTTAGATTGCTACCTAAATGACTTCGATATATAGTTCCTGTCTTAACAACACTGATCCATCCTTCACCCAACTCTTAGGGGAACTCTTAGGGACTGTACGTTTACGTTTTCAGTTTTCATTTTTATAATGACGATGAAAAAGATGCTTATTTTCGTGTATGTTTACGTTTTTTCGGTTTCGTTTTGGATAAAATTTTTAAATAGTATCAAAAAAGCTGAAAACACCCAACGGGTGTTTTCACCTTTTTCCTTGAACTGTATTCTCCTTATCAGAATACCACCTCTTCTCCCTCATATCTACCACCATGTTTCAACAAACACTCACCAAACTAGATCACTCATTTCACTGGGTCTTCCTAGAAATGGAAATAATGGGGTCCATTAATGAATTAATTCAAAAAAAAGTTGGTGAAAACGAAAATAAAAATGATAAACGTACAGAAAAAATTGAAAAAGTAGATACGGAAAAAAGTAAAAGTACACAATACGATTTTAGAACTGAATACTAAATTCTGGAAACTAAAAACAGAATATAGAATACAGAAAAAAATCTTGTAAGCGTACATGCCCCGTCTTTTGCTTTAGTTATTGAGAATTGCTGACTCTTGGCGCCATTTTTCCTCCGAATTTTTGCCCTTCAGCAAAAATTTGTTCAATGTGAACAAAAAAAAGTCATTCAATGTGAACAATGCCTTTGCCCGTAGCACACACCCTCACTTACCCTTTTGAGGTATTGCACTCTAATCATAAAATTACCTCCACAGTTGCTAACCCTCTTTTACGCTTCTTCTCTTGACACGAGAACGCAAGACTTGGATAAAAACTTGCCCGTAGCGCACACACCCTCACTTACCCTTTTGAGGTATTGCACTCTAACCATAAAATTACCTCCACAGTTGCTAACACTCTTTTACGCTTCTTCTCTTGACACAAGAACGCAAGACTTGGATAAAAACTTTCGTAGAGTGAGAAACGTAAAAATGATCCCCACCCTGTCAGACAATTAGGACCGTCGGCTATATTATGAATTACTTATGCCTTCTGTAGCTTCTTTTCTCACATGAAAACTTTTTTTTAATTCAATCGTCCTTAGTAAGTGATGGAAAGCAAATGTGCTAACCGAACCATATTTAACCGTCCTGAATGGTTAATCTGGGTAGTTGGTAGTCGTAACCAAACGGAACGCGCCACCAGCCGTAGCAGACCTACCGCGTGTAGGGAGGTACACGTGACGAAGGGTGGGATGGTGATTGGTGATGCTGATGAATGGGGAGTTGGGGGTGTGATGGGGCCGGCCTGTGACCATGGGCATTAAATGAGAATGCAGAAACTGTTGGGTGAAATGCAAAAAGGGGCGTGCAAGCATTTAAAGCAGAGGGCTTTGGTTGTGTTTGGCTCGGCTCTGGCCTGGCCCGGCCCGGCCCGGCCCCTTCACTGATATTTCGTGTGTGCTCGCGTCTTTTCCCCAATCAATGTCCCACGCGTTTCCGGAGCGTTTGTAATCACAGATTGGATCCGAGGGCAACGGTGGATGACATGAACTCTGATAGAAGTCTAATAAAAGAAGAGAATGTTGGATGGTTTGTGACCGATCAATTGGATTATTCAGAATACACGAGAAACATGCTTCCGAGATGGTCAAGGAAATTAATTTCTAAAACCAACCTCACATGAAACTTGAGATTCTGCAATGATTAGGAATGAGTCCAATTTGAAAACTGAATATAAACCGAACTGAACACCATCATTTAAAAATTAATAATAATAATAATAACTGGAACTCAATGGTTCAGTTTTAATTTGATGGACTCATTTGAGTTGGTAACCATTTTTGGACTTGATTGAACCGATTACTAGGACTTTGTAATACAAATGATCACAAGTTTTTTGGAGTCTCTTTGTTGAAATTAGGGTATAGTATACTTGTATATTTTGGTGACTAAATTAACTCGATAAACAAATAGATAGCAACTAGGATTGAAGTAAAATTTAAATATTTTTAATTGTACAGATATAGGGACAGCTGGCTTTCGCTTAGAAGGTTTTTAAGAAAACCAAACCGAACCAGCAGAATCGAAGATTTGGTTTGGAAAATAAAAATCAAACTGATATTTTAGGACAAAAAATAAAGTCTAAACCTTAGCAGGGCCTACTACTTTAGCTACGTACACCTTAGGCAAAGTAGCTGTAAGTCTCACGGGAAGACCATGCTGGAAGATAAAAGGGCATTGGCAGGATTTGGCTCTTCTCGGCAGGTGATTCCGATTCCGATTACGGAATAGAGGCCTTAGAAAAGAAGGCCATAAATAAGGAGCACACCTTTCAGGGTAAGCCAAGGAGAGATCCCGGAAAAGCGAATGCCATGTTCACTGCAAAAGTGATAAAATTCCTCTGGATATTCTATTGGAAATTGGAAACGTTGAACCCCACTTATCGTTACAAACAAATCAGTCTCATATAGTATAGTTGATTTTTTTTTTTATATTGGCAATCAGTCAGATTGCTTGGTTTGGTCTAACCGGTTGTATCAATTTGAACGGTTTAAATGCTCACTTCTAGAGATGACAGTGAAAACTGTGAACCTCGGTTTGGTCACAAGAAGACCGGATTACGACATGATGTGGAAAACAAAGTCTAGGATGTAAGGTATTGAGACCATCTCCAAATGCCATGTTAAAGCATGATATCCGGTTCAAAAGTATGTTCTTGTGCATGCATGATAAGACCACGAGATATTATAAACAATTTTACCATTTACTGCATGCATGAATCAGGAGGCTGGTATCGGTTTGAACACTACTCTTCATTGTGCACCTCAGGCCTAAATGGTCTTTATGTATTAAGATTCTACTCGAAAATAGAGTAAAAATCATACTACATGTTAAAATTCTATTGCCAAAGCTCATACAACGAATTCTGCAAAAGCTAGAACTGTAATTAGCCGTTGTACTGCGAGCCTTGAAAGTGCATTTTTTGCTATCAATATTCATATATATATGAATATACATATAATTAGATGTAATTATGTTGTTCTAACATAATTTTAACACAAACCTTAATTACCTTACCTTATCTTGTTTGATTTAAACTCAACACACAAGGGTTCAACAGCTTATGTATCAAATCAAACGAATCAAGATCAAAACCTTCGTAGTTCCAAGCCACAGGGGAGAGGAGTCAAGCCATGATCTTTGATTTCATAATTGAAAACACGCCTAATAACTCAATTCGGGAAGATAAAGATATGACCTTCTATCGAACGGAAGGCGATGATTCTATCGGGAAGAGATCTAATCTTAAACTAATTGACATAAACAAAAACATGTATCTTTAGATCCTAATTAATTTTTACTAATTGACATAAACAAAAACATGTATATTTAGATCCTAATTAATTTTTCAGAACTGGTGGAGTATTTTGCTTATCAAGCATCGCATTACTGATAATGAGGTATCATTATCACAGCTAATGATACCTCATTGCATTACCAGTTACAGTGGACCCTGCGCGTTTTGCACCTGACTGAACCCTGGAGCCATGCTCGTATTGACTTGTTTAAGTTGGGGCTAGAATCGAATAGGGCTCACGTCTGCGAGAACCTTAAAATGTTACCTGGAGCTTGTGTTTACTGAAGCTATATTATATACAAAACTCTGGGCCTATCTCGTCTTGTTAAACAAAAAGTATCTAAACTCAAGCTCATCCCTGACTTCGAGTTTGAATGCAGAATGTTGTTTCTGCTAGAGATGTCAATGAGTCGGGCTTGAGCCGGTCCAGTGGGCCTCAGAGAAAAACTGGCCGGGCCGTCCGGACCAAATTTCTGGGATATATAAGCCCAGTCCAAGCTCAGACCATAAGCCCAATATTTAGGGCCGGGCTTGGGCCGGGCCCGGGCCCAATTTTTTTTAGCTCTCTTTCCCAACTTCTTGTTATTCAAAAATTTTTTTTTTGTCAAATGTCCTTTGTATTTCATTAAAACCAATTACAACTCTGTTTACTCAATCTGTACACTGAACTTGCTAGAGTATTAAGACCTCATATATACAACTAACTCTCCAATCTATACAACTAACTCTCCAAGATACTAGCTGCTTCTATGTCCCATGCTTTGCATATTTCTTTATTTCTTGTTGTTGCAGGTACTTTTGGCCAACTCATAATTCTGTATTGTATCCATTGCTGTATTACAACCTTACATCCTGCAGCACTTGCTTGTTTGCCTTCAAAAATCCTTGCATTTCTCTCTTGCCAAATGCCATATACAGTGGCAGCCACCCATAGTCTTCCCAGTTTGCTTTGGAAGCTTTTTCCTTTAAGATATTGAGCTATGAGAGCACTGAATTGATTCCAGGATTGCATTCTCACTTGTATCTGCAGTCTGCCCAATCCAAATGGGCATTGAAGGAAGAGATGGTCTTCTGTTTCCACATCATCACCACATAGGACACACTGATCCTCCTGTATTACACCCCAAGACCTCAGTTTAGCTTTAGTTCTCAACCCTCCCTTGTTATTCAAATTAAATATTTAAATTGTGGTAATTTCTTATTATATGTAAGCAAATTGTGTTTATGTGAACAAGTAAATGTCGTAATATGTGTACATGTAATAAAAATCATTTAGAATACATGCATACTAAACATGTGGCTAGTAAATGGTTGAAGCATGGAATGGAATGGACATGCATAAGTTAAAGTTTGGATTGAAATTGACAAGAGGGTATTTGCTTGCTTCCCTATAAATTTGAAACTGAAAATGGCAGGATATCGCTTATCTAACTAGAATTTACTATCTTACACATCTTGCTCTGTGCACCATCAAAGTGCACCTGAACTTTGAATTTGAAATCTGTTTAAATGTTATTTCTTACTAGGATTCGCAGTTATACGCATCTGAATTTTCGTCACTAAAGTATTAGCGACAAAAATGCTACATCTTTGGCAACAGACGGAGATATTGCTAAATTCTCCCAAATTTATTTCACTTCATTCGTTGTGTTATCTCTAGGTTTACTTATTAGTACCGACTTTTAAACCCATTGTAATGTACCAACAACTACGTTTCTCAAAACATAGTATTTTATTAGACTTTTTTCAATAAAGTCCTGATTTTGAGACAAGTAGAAAAAATTGAAGATTAATAAAAAAAGCTAAGACTTTATGGATAAAACAATAAAGAATTCTTAGGCAGACAAAAATTTGCGTAGACCTGAGTCATTAATATCCAAAATCATATCAAAGAAAACATAGATATTAAGGAAAACAATAAAGAATATGGCCGTTGGTGGGGGGGGGGGGGAAGGGGAGGGAAAATAATTTTTGAAATGAAATGGGCCAGCCCATTGTAGGGCCAGAAAAGGGCCAAATTCAGGCCCAGAAAAGGGCCAAAATCCGGGCCAAAGAAGGGCCTAAAATCGGGCTGAATTTGGGCTTTTTTCGAGCCGGGCCAATTTCGGCCCGGCCCGGGCTGTTTTGGGTGAAACCTCGGTCTGGTCCAAGCTCAGGCTCAAAGCCCAACTGTTTAGGGCCGTTACTGTTCACCGACCTGGCCGGGCTAGCCCGCGGGCCGTCCGACCCTTTTAACAACTCTAGTTTCTGCTCGAGGTCGATCATCTATTTTCCTTTCACCATAAGTCATTGATCATATTTTTTTTGAATTGTTTCAAAAAAAAATCGATCACTTTTCAAAGTAAAAAGAATTTATAAATATTTTTTCATGTTTGTCGTTTTGACACTTTTTTATTGTTATTTTTCTCTCTACATTTAATCATTCACCAACCCAGTTTTCTCAATCCTGACCCACTTCTTTCCTCCCTCCCCCTCTCTTTCTGGTTAGAATGAAAAATTCATAAAATATAACTTAATCTTAATAAGCATACAAGTAAAAAACGATCAACTACTTAAGGACATGGATAGAGTTATAGCAACACCCGGAAATATCTTTTATAACTAGTACCATAATTGTATTTCTCATTCATTAGGTTGTGCTTTAAGCTTTACATCTTCCTAGACGGACCCCTAATAGGGCCAGGGCGACCACGGAGACCCCTTAAATTTTCTGAATTTTTTTTGACTTTATTGTATAATAGGTAGCAAAATTGATATAATTATGACCACTCTTTTCATAATGAAATTAGAGTTGGATTCTTGTGCCACCAGCCATATCGAAGCCAGTTTTTGTCTTTCCCTTACTCCATATTCATTCTTTCAAAATTTTAAATTAGAAACAAATAAAAATAAATTAAGGTTAGTTTGCTTACTTTAATTTTAATTGTTTAAATACTGCAAATCTTTCTATAGTTACTCTTATAGTATTCAATTTATTCATTATTGTCACCATATATTGTAATAACATTACTAATAGCTAGATATGTACATGCATTAGTTAAGTTTTTTCACGAAAGATTAGCAGTTTGTTGTTAGTTAAATTTACTAAGTTAAATAAATTATTGTGAACAATAATGTTATATAGTTAGTACTCAAAGTGAGTGACAATTTTGTATTATACTATTTAACTTGTGCTACACATTTCTTATTTTCTCACTGTTTCTTTAGCTGTGAACATTGAGAAAGATGTGGTACGTCTATTACAAAATTAGTCATTGATTAACTTTCATCACTATAAAGAACATCGAGTTCTGTTGAAAAACCAATTAATTGATTCATATAAAAAAAGCTATTTTCTAATATTTATGGTTTTTCTTTTTTCTTTGGAATTCTGATGAACAAGTTTTGTATTTCTGATTTTTCATGTTATATAAGAATTTGACTTAGCGGATTCTTCTATATTGGCAGTCAACAGTTCTAGGTAAATCCACGAACTCAATAGGATTATTCATTTCTCGCTATTGGTTGATCCTCAAGACCTATTCCCTCCTTTTTTTTTTTATTTTTTATCTTTTTAGTCTCTAGGAGTATATTTTCTGGATCCCCTTGACACAATCGATCTATTGGATGAGCCCTATATCGGAATGAAGATTGTGTATTAACTATACGAAGGAATAGGAACAAGACTTCAACGAGGCAAGTACTTGTCTAGGACTATAGAGGCTGGACATTTGTACCCTTGCTTTGAATAATCCTCTTAATTGTGAGAACCACATACAACGTGTGTGGTCCTTCGCAGGTAAGTAGTCTGGACGTGGGAAGGACCATAACATCCGGAGTTGAATTCGCATCAGGCCTTAAAATCCAAGAAATGTAGTTATATCTCATCCTTCGGTCAATATCGGCCCGCCAAAGTTGTGTAAGTGTGTACGTGTGGAAAAAGGGGACACTCTGATTCCGATGGTGATGCCGACGGCGACAAGGAAATGGAGGAGATATAAGTATGAGTTTATTTTGAAAGATGTCATTTTCTTTATCTTATACGCTTTGTCAATCCCTTATGGTGGATAAAAATGTATTTTGGTGGCAAGTAACGCTGTAGTAAAAACAAAGGAGTGGATCAGATTATAAGAAGTGTTTATCGTACTTTTCGTTGTTACTTGTTTAAAATGCGGGTGACTGTATCTAACTAATGGTCCTATCTAACAAAACCTTAGTTTGGTAAAAGGAAGGGGCCCCCAATAACCACCGGATGTGTAGACGAGTACATAGAACGTCAAACACGGAAACTCTAGGGCACATCATTGTATTTTACACGAAAAAAGAAAACATTATAAACATCATTGTATGAGAAGAGCTATATATTTTACATGGAGTGTGACAAGTGAAGCCGAAGAGTTAGATCTCGTTACATGATACTCGTATCTTTTTTCTTGCTCATGTATATTATTATTTTAAAAGACAAAAAACATTAGTATAAGTTTAGCTCCAATCAGATTCAACTTCCAAACCCAACCTAGATCTTTTCTCGGGAAAGGCCGACCAAATGAAAAGACAAGAGAAAAATCTGTAGACACGTATCTACGACCAAATGTGAAGCATGAGAAGGTAGGCAACCAAGTCAAGACAGGGAGATGCTACCCGAAAGAAGGTAGTTGGGCTTGAAAGGCATTTTCTTTTTAATTTCTACGTCCAAACACTCTTCTTCTCAAGTCTCACGTACTGAGAGAGCTTAGTCTGTGTTGTACCCTTAATCCCCTCACATGCAAGTGGGTGCCACTCCAACTTCTCGGCTTTCAAGCACAATCAAAGTTGTTCCCAACAGCTGTTGGCCTCAGTTTATGGTAATTAGGATTAATATACCCACGTACTATACAAGGAGAGGATATTGCACCGGCGACGGATTGGAAGTTCCTCACGTGACAGTCGGGAGAAAAGTATCGAACGTGTCTAAGAGACCGGAATCAACCAGTGAAGTAATCCTGGACAGCTGAATATTTTTCTCCATAAACTTCGTGCCGGTCTACCACGGTCAAAAGTGGTTGTTTTGGGTGACTGGAAGATTTGATATTTAACTATCATGTTACTATCATTGGTCGTGATATTGAGATTGCGTGAAAATTACACTAGTCTTTCTCATAAACCTCGCAATCCCCAATATTCAACGTGATCACTAATAAGCTATCGCATCACAAAACCGAACAAATTAACAGGAACCTTTTATCTTTATGGCTCAGCGAGTATGGTGATATCACAGCCACCTTGATCGCACGGCACCAAGTTCACCTTTCGTGACTCATCAAAGTCAAGTTAACTAATGCTTAGCTTTAAGTAGGGGCGGACCCACGTGGTGACAAGGGGGGCTGAAGCACCGCCTGACTTCTGGAAAATTTTTTTTTGCCAATCCCCGATACCCTGTTTGGCCGTTCCCCGAGAGACCCACAATCAAATCTCTCTGTCTCTCTCTCTCTCTCACGGTCTCACCGGTGGACAGTGAACCGACCGGCGACCAGTTCTAAACGGCTGAACCACGCACCTTGACCTTCAGATAGTAGCTTCGACGAGGGACGACGGAGTGACGTCGTGACAGACGACCAGATCTGAGATCTTGACCGCCGAGTCGCCCACAACCTCTTGAAGAACCAGCCAGCAGTCACCCTTGAAGAACCAGATCTGAGATCTTGACCGTCGAGGCGCCTACGACCTCCGGCGCCGACGCCGATGCCGGTTGCTGCCTGTTGGGGCCTGAGATCAACAACTGCTGTTAGGTATTTTAGAATCCACTCCGGGGGATACTAATCACTTTGTACTTGCTTAGACTTCACCTATGGGTATGGTGGGGATATTATTTTGAAGCCAAGGCAGAGTGGTCATAATTGTAGGTAGGTGTATAGTGTAGAAAAGGATGTGAGCCATGTAAACAAGAAAAATGGCTTGAAAGATAACCAAATACAGGCGAGAGTAGACCAAACATAGGTTTGTGTGGGCTTTTAATACTGTCAAGGACCAATTCTCAGATGTAGCACCCTGAGTTTCTGAGTAGAATTTGCCCCTCCTTTGATTGAATAAAGGCATATGATTTGAAAACCAGTAGCTTTATGAGGGCAAGCTTTGGAAGTTCATTCTGAATTCATCATGTGCTTCACTCCCTTTGCTTGTCTTTCCACCCCTAGTGTGTTGCCGTGTTTTTCCACCCCTCGTGTGTTGCCGTGTTGGGAAGAGCTAGGTTAGGTTAGTCCACCCTTAATAACTTAAAGAACATAGAACCAATAACCTAGCATGCCCAATTGTTCAATGTACTCAGATGCCTAGTCAAGAACTGCCACCACATATTTTAGGTTGTTTGTGGTTATGTCTGGAATTTATGTGGGTTTTCAATATTCCTCTTGGAACTTTATGATCAAATATTGTATTAGTTTAAGCAATCAATCTGATAGTAGTTCTTAGTTGCTAAATCGAAACTATTAAAGCATATCTTTTTAGGGAAAATTGTTACCTACTTTATGGGATTCTGTTAGATTGTATAGCTCTTAAAAACTAACGCCTGCATAGTGTGTGAATTTCTTGATCCAGACGTTCTTTTAGAGGGATTAGATTTATGACTTCGTAAAAAACCAATAAACTTTTCCCTTTTCTCAGTGAGAGATGATTTTATCACTCCATCTTAATTAAATAAATTTATTATTAAATTATTACTGTTGTCTGTTGCCGACTAAAATTAATTACTGTTGTCGACAAAGAATATTGCTAAATGTTTTTATTAAATTAATAAAAAATTATTATTAAATTAATAAAAATATTTGCACCCCTTGAAAAAAATTCCTAGTTCCGCCCCTGGCTTTAAGGGATGTGGAAGGAATTAATTGGTACCTTCAGTTACACAATCATATTGCATAACGTTTGAACGAGAAGAAACCAAACTAATTACAATCACAAGAAAATAGTAATGCTAATCGTCTCAAAAAAAATAATTCTCAAAGTTTAGACTCTGAAATATGTGACCAACGGTGACCTCGGGCAAGCGTCAGGCTCCAATGAGTAGGAGGGCACGACGGTCGTGACCCTTCTTCATTGGTGGAGCAATACATCTTATTAATTTCATCGAGGAACGAGATCTCATTCTAATAACTAGCTATGTGAAGGTATTCTGGCACGAAAGTTTCTTAAGAGAGCAGCAAACATGCTCCTTCGATAGGAGTAGGAGACAAACAAATTTTGACAACCAATTTGACTTGAGTTGTAACAGCACCCAATGACATTTTCTATAGCAAGTACAACATAAAGTAAAGAATAGCAACTCCACTTTAAGGACAAACCACCCAGTCCATACTTCGCCTAATTATGTGAGCTGAGTTGTTGGCTCCTACCATTAAAACTATCTATTCATTCACAACCAAAAAGCTTCAAGATTTTTTGAAGGGACTTATGGCTTGTCTTTATATATCATGGGCCCCCATCCCCATGCACGTCGACGCAACCCCATAGTTCTGAGTCGTTGATCTCAATTACAATCTATAATAGTATCAAAGTGAGGGATTGATGTGATAAAAGTAAGTACTATAAAAAATAAAAAATTACTTATTTACGGTATATCAAATGACATTAGGTGGTCAGACTCTAAAAGGATCCAATATTACGACATAATCTGTAAAAATAACACACGTACCTCCTCCTTGATGGATGTCAATCAAAAAATTACTTTTGAATACCATGCCTTGTGTGTGTGTGTGAATATTATATATACATGGAGGCTTGTCATATGAGAGAATCTAGAATGGTAGCAAAGTAAAATTTTGTCCTTACTTCGCGAAAAGTAAGGTTACTGCAAATTAAACTGCTCTTTAATTTATTTTTTTTAAAATTAAAAATCAAAAAAACATTTGTCAAACGGAGCCTAAAGCTTGCTATTCTTCGTTGAAATCTATGGCGAATTTATTGCCTTGGATTCCGACCAGAGAATGACAGGGATAGAATAAGTCCTCAACTTTCATGTGTACGTATGATAGAGAGCGCGAGATAGAAAGAGAGCAACAAATTGAACATTTCGTATATTACTAAAAACGGCTTCATTAAAAGCGTCACCGCTTAAGCATGCATGAGTAATGAGATCCGTTTCAATAATTAAAAAAACGCTTCGTGAATCTGTTAATGCAGGTTTCGACTCTGACCATATATGATACTATTTCTTCGTTATTGATACTTAGGAGAATACGTAGAGTTAGAGTCTAAGAATATAATGACGTTTTCTTCATTATTGATACGT
This sequence comes from Escallonia herrerae, assembly GCA_033070095.1. Taxonomy (NCBI): domain Eukaryota; kingdom Viridiplantae; phylum Streptophyta; class Magnoliopsida; order Escalloniales; family Escalloniaceae; genus Escallonia; species Escallonia herrerae. The sequence goes on along the minus strand of JAVXUP010000105.1, from coordinate 229,085 downwards.
TTATAAATATGTATTTTACTTGTGTTGTTATAGCTTCCACATGAACTATGAACGGAATTTAATTGTGAGTAGTTAACAGACTATAAATGACCATAATAACCTTATTGATTACTTACTAGTATTGGACAATTTTTCACTTTACTTAGCATCAAAAAGAAAAGAAAAAAAAAGTGTGGTGTGTGTGTGAAACTGAAGGGGAGGTTATTTGTTGTGTAATTGTTAACATATTGCCAGACCTCCTTACACTCGTTCATAAAAAATTTAATTTATCTCTAGCTGTTGCATTCTGGACCTCCAATTAATGATTTGGAAAAGCGCAACATTGCAAGATCCAGGACCCCTCTAAGGAGGACTCAAGTTGGCTAGACCACCAAAATTTCCCCATTCATGCAGTTTTGTACTCCTGTTTGACTAGAAAAGTCCATATTGGCGTATTGCAGAATGCGAGTGCGTGCGCGCGCGTGTTTCATAAAGCACGGGAGTATTTTTTTGGTTTTTAACTTCATTTAGAACTTTATTAAGTAAATACAGAACGCTAAAGCATGGTTATCAGAACCGGAACGGTCATTGAAACAATAAAGGCGCCAGTCACAATTTATTAGTACAAACGATGGTTCGAGTAAGTATATCAAGTTAATTAAGATAAATGAAAAACGTTAATTGACTAGAAATACATGATAATATACAAATTTCAAGTTTAACGATAACTATTCTAGTAGATTCTTTGGATCTTCAATTTTTTTTTAAACCCCAAAGTTATTAAAAAAATGATTAACATGAGGAAGCTAGTGCAAAATGAAAGAATTAATATTATTATGTGTTTTGTTATTTGTTAACAAAGTTGTGTGGTTCATCAAGTGGCATGAAGGTGCTAAAAAAGAACTTCAAGCTAAATAGCTTAGGTTCAGTTTTTAGCACTAACGACTGTATTACATCGATTGTTTTTGACAAATGTAAATGTGTCCATAAGTATGAACTCGGTCCAGTTAAAATCAGATGGTTTATGCTGCGTTATCCGGTTGAAGTGCAGAAATTATTTAAATCAAGAATTAGACAGATCTACTCACCTTGTTTGCGATTGAACCTGTTCGATCGGCCGGTCCGGTTTGACTATGACAACTATGCATCGAGGTATTTAGGTGTAAATTTTTGAACTAGATGCATAACTAAATGCTTAACTCTTGTAGTAGGCATTTATATGCCCCTCCAGAATAAATGAGTGGTTTTCTTTTTACCATTTAATCACAACTTAGAGAGCGTACGTTTTGGTTTCAAATCGTCTAGATTTCTTTCGAAGACTTTAAAAGATGATGTTCTCATTTTCTGTATTTCGAGCCTACTGAGAAAAATATTATCGGGACAGAATCATCACAAAAATAAAAATAAAAATGAGGCACCTTCCTTTCGAGGATAGCTAATAATTTCATCTGAAAATCCAGAAAACCCAGAACAAGAAAAAGAACTTCATCTGAAAACTCCAAAATCCAAAATTTATAGTTTGCTAAAACAGGCCAGGCTACACCAATATGAAGGTCCAGCCCAAGCAAAAGCACTTGATCCAAAATATACTGCTGGGCTTGGGCTGGGCTGAGTCGACCTATGTCTTTGCATTTTTTTTATTATTTTTGTTTTAAACTTTTTTGTGTTACAATAGAATTTAGTCTCATGATAAACTTTTAATTCGTGCTTGAGACCAGCTACGAAATTAACTAATTTTATTTATTTATTATTGTTTAATGAAGGTACACACCCACAAAAATGAAAGTGAGAGAAAAGCAAACATTAAAACCAGCATCATGCGCACATGTTTGTGTTTAACTACTATCAATTGGGCCAATTTTCTTAAGAAAAAAAAAAACTATATAGCGTCCACTGAGATGTATACTATCATTACCACGAGAAATAATCTGCCACAATATTTACATTAAGCTTTATTTATGCCACCAAGTTTTACCTTTGTAAAATGCTTCGAACATTCCACTTTGAGAGGTTTATCAAGCTTTCAATTGCTAGCGAATGCGATTTTGATGGTCTTAAGGTAGACATTTTTTTGCAAAATGTTTGAAAAAATACAAAACAATTATGATTAATGAAATATTAACAAAAAACAATAGCATTTCCTTATGGCAATAATTAAAACTAAAACGTGACAAGAAACTTAATAACATCACTTGCTAACATTTTTCTATGTATTTTTATTATATAACCTAAAATCCAATTGACTAAAGTGTAAAACTAAACGGACCAATGAAAACTTCTTATCTAAAAACTATCAACTGAAAGATTGAGAGACTTAGTAACATATAAGAATGGAGAAGAAGGTACGTTGAGTGAGAGATAGGGGTGAATTTTGATTGGGGTGTGAAAAATGTCTAACTCAATTAGTAAATTTCTCTCTAGCTAGGATTCAATGCTCGACCGTAGGCTTGGAGCTCCTAAGGTCGACAGATTTCTATTTGTGGATTTCTTCTCAAGCGATCAAAATACTACAGCAACTAATTTTGTTGTTATTAAAAATGATAAATACGTAAAAGTACATAAATGACTATTAGCTTATGGTCACACACACACACACACACACACACACACACACACATATATATATATATATATATATATATATATATATATATATATATATATATATTCAAACAATATAGCTATTAGGGGCTAAAATCGGTCAAAGCAATGCCTTATGACCATTAGGAGAAAGTCAAAATTTTCGAATTTGAATAATCTTTATGGTTGGGTGGACTTGGGCTCGATAAGGACTAGGCTGGGCCGAGTAGTACTTCAAAATGTGCCAAGTCGAGCTTTTTGGAGAAAAGAGGAGGTCCGGGCAAAGCCCTACCCTTTAAGCTCTTGTAGTTCGAGCCTGCACTATTCATAGTACGAATCATTCATCGTATGAATCAGGCTGGACGGAGCTAGGTCTTGGACAATCGACTCGTTTAACATCTCTAATCATAATCGATACTGTTACTGATTTTCTCCGCAACATTTTCAAATTTAACGAGGCTTTTCAATGCAATTTATTTTTCTTAAGCCAGCATTTGGCCCCATAAATATATATATATATATATATATATATATATATATATATATATATATATATTACAATCAATGTGAATCATCTATGTGTGGCTTGTCAGAGAGATAACAAGCCGTGTGGGTGAGGGCTCTTTCATCCATCAATACATTCATTTGATGCTAACAGGTGCACAGCACGTATACTCAACCGCCTTAAGAAAGATATACATATTGCATTCAATGCCAAGATCGTAATTAGCAATTGGTTCATTATGTTTGCATATATATATATATATATATATATATATATATATATATATATATAAATATATATTTGGGAAGTTCAGTTTTTCTTATTTGGTTATTATGTTTAAACAATTTGTAAAAGCACCAAATTTAAACACTATTCATCAATTTCTTGCAAGTATACTATTGGAATCTTATTTCATTCTTTTAGTGCGAAAAATGTAATTTATACAACACGGGGGAGCTCAAATTTTACCAAACGATATTTACTAAAATATCATTACTTTCATTGTTTTAAAAGTGGTATGCGAACAAATAATACATGGCAACCATTGTGGTAACCTAGAAACCAGAATTAACCCACAAGTTAATGGGTAAATGGCGGGTAAATGGGTTTAAACTAACCCACAACAGGAATGACCGAATCGACCCACAATTACATGGGCTTATACGGGTCAACCACCCATTCATGTCCAACCCATAAAAATGGATGCCATTATAATTGACTATCTACTTAGAGTGTTTGAGAATGATTCTGAAGAAACAAAACTCGTTTAAAATAAATACAGATGGTGTTTGGAAAGGGAAGACAAAAGAAAAAAAAAAGTGTTCAGCATATCTTCGCGAGACCGAAAAAGTGTTTGAAATCATAATGCACACACCACACTTTTCAAGACCAACAAAATGACAATGATGATGCCTTTTTTTCCCCCCCTCTCTTTTGGCTCTTGGTAAAAGTTTTGTAATTAGTTGTTCTTTTATCTAGATTATTTATATTTATAGGGCATACGATGATAACTCCAAAATGTGAAGAAATAGCCGTTTAAATAGTTTGCTTAATTTGAAATTGCTGTTAACATAACATATTGAAAATCTTGTATATTCTTTAATGCCCTTCTTCGTCATTTTTCATATTAAAACTATTTTCGACACTTTTTACATGCACATTCCTTTACAACTTTTACCAAATAGAAATTGATTCTACTAAAAACTAATTAATTAGAGCCCGTTTTAAATTAATTATGAAATGGTCAAACATGATAAAATTCGGGTTAAATCAGAGTAACAAGTGCTTGACTAAGATACAAAATTGATTAAATTAACTAGTGATTAACTCATAATTTAAGAAAATGACAATCATGGATTGCCACTATTCATAATCAAGTTTAACTAAGTAGGATATCGGAATATACTTATTTATCATACAAACATTTAGCACCTTTAAATAAAAAATTAAATTTCTGGTCATCTTGCCGCATTGAAGCTAGTTTTAGTATTTTCTTATTCAAATACTATTCATAGTTTCAAGCTAATTTTGCTAAAAACAATTTATTTAGATATAATTCAAAATTTACTATTGAAAATCGATCACAAACGGACTCTCAATTTTTTTTTTTACAATAATAACTATCTTTGTTCTAATCTGACTATTGTCTCTAAAGTCAACTACGAACGAGCTCTTAATTTATTCACGTGATTTGCACTTAGAGTCGTTGATCACTGTACTATTAGACATATTCAACTTTAGTCACTGAACATCGATTTGTGTTAAAGTGATCATTAAACTTTAAATTCATTTCAATTCGGCCACTCCGTCAAATTTCCTTGCTGCCGTCCGTTATGTCTCATTTAGTCGGAGGTATTTATGTCTTTTTACCTTTCCCCCCTTTCTTTCTCTTCCACCCCCTCCCTTCCTATTTCTTTCTTCTTTCCCTCTCCGTCTCAGACACAGTTGGCACACACAAACTACCCGAATCCACCCTACACACACACACTGACGGACATAACATTGAGGCAAAGAGATTACGGGTAAATCAGGGAGGAAGCTAATCAAGTGCAGCACGTATTTGAAAACAAAAATCTTCAGAGTCTGATTGATATTAATTTTGAGCTGCAACAGTGAAAAAATGATTCTAGCTTCAAATTAACGGCTTTCTCGATCGAAAATCAGTACTAGGTTTCAGAATGCGGAAAAGTGAAAATCATCTGACAGTGTGAGAATTGGGAGGGAATGAAGTTCTAGATAGAGTGAGGGGAACTCTATAGAGCGGTGAGGAGAGAGAGACATCCATTTCGGGAGGAGAAATGGATCAACAGGAATGAGACTAGCAAACAATTGGAAACTTAATTAAAAAGGAAGGGGCGCTAAAGCTCCTTTGGAGCCGAGTTTCATGTCAACCAAAGGAAAAGAAATGTCCAGGCGCTCTGCGAGAATTGGGAGGTTTATGCTGGAATTCTGCTTTCATAACTTTTCACCAAAATAGTGGCACAAATAACCCTTTTAGTTTGCCTCACTTGTTATAAAATTGTTGCAAATGACTCCCTGCGTGGGTGAGTGTGTGTAGGTGAACATTGAATGCCGATTGTACCCTTAAATAAAAGGACTTAAATTGGCTGAAGTTAGCGTAGTGGTCGAATTGAAATAAATTTTAAAATTTAATATCACTTAAACATAAATCAATATTCAATGATCAAAATAAAATTTATTTAATAACACAATGGTCAACTCTTGCACATAAACCGTGAAAGACAACCAAAACATTGCCTTCAAATATCAACAGTCTACTTAAGTCATGGGCCTCGCACTGGCCCAGGACTTGAACCAGCCTGAATAAATGGCCCAATTAAAACTCACCATCCGGATAAGAATTTGGGCTGCTGACCCGCCTGACCCGGCCCATTCAACTCCACACCTCGTTTGCTGAATATCCCAATGGCAGCTACGCCCCAAAATTTACCGAACCCCGTATTCAAACACCACAATCTCAACCGTCCAACCTCTATGCTAAGCAATCCACGGCCAATAATCGCAGTTTGACCAGGAGCTGGGGCAAGCTTTGAACGATGGACTTTTGACCCAGATTGAAAAAACCGAAAAAGCGAAGTCTAGAGAGAGAAAGCGGTTTCTAGAGAGAGAGAGAGGTGTCGTTTTTGGACAAAATTCCTCCATCTCCCCACTGTTGAACGCCGAGGAGAGAGAAAGAGGGTGAAAAAAACAGAAGAAGGAGCCGCTCTCTCTCTTCTCCTTTCCCCCTTCCCCTCCTCTCTCCACCTTCTTCAGCAAAATTTTTCTTCTTCTCGTAAACAGATAGAAAAGGGTTTGAAATTTAGGGTTTTCAGTCCTGGTGTCCCAAGATGAATGTCATGCGTCGCCTCAAGAGCATTGCTTCCGGCCGTTCCTCCGTCTCCGATCCCGTGAGTCCCTCTCTACGCGTGTTTGACCGCAATATCTTAATTTTCTTATTTTATTTGCTATTTTTGGTGATTTTCTTTTTCTTTTTTTGTTTATGAGTTTTTAGCTGCAGCTTGTGATGTCTGTACGTTATTTATTGAATGGACCGTTATTCTTTAATTTTACGTTTGATGGCTTTTTTTTTTGTTGCTAATCTGTGTGCGCAATGAGCAGAAATCAAATTATTGACCATAATTTGGTGATAAATTTGCAAAAAAATTCCTATTTATTATGTACATGTGTTAGTGCAATATGTAAGTTTGCCGATCATTGGCAAGGGCAGATCCCAGGTGTGAAATGATCACTAACATAGAGAAATTTTTATTGCTCCGAGGCCTATTAAGCACCGTGGTTGATAGGCGTAAAGTGCTTTTTAAGTGGAACGTAACTTTCAGAATTATTTCCGTTGTTATAGTAGAGATTTATTGTGCTTCCACGCTTTCATCAGCTCAATTTGATTCATATCTTAATTGTTAAGGTTAAAAGAAAAAGAAAGGTTTGCGTGTAGTATTTATTTTTATCTAGTGAAGCCTAATAAGCATCGAGGTGGGTAGGCGTGAAGCGTTTTTAAGTGCAATGTAGTGTTCTCAGTGGTTTGCTGATACCTAATTGTTTGGCAGATATCATAGTACTGAAGGTTATACGGGAAAAGAAAAGGGATTTTATTCCTTAACTTGGAATGTTATGTTTTTACCATGAGAGAATGCTTAATAAACTATGCTTGCAAATGTTATGTGTAAGCTGTGTTTTAGCTAATTAATTAAGCATTTTAAAGTTTGCCAGGATATAAATATAACTTTGAGGTATGCATACTTGTTCATAACTTAAAGTAAGAACTGAATTTTGTTCATACGAGATGGCCAATATTGGTGGCTGCTCTCTAGCAGTTTCGTTTTAACATTCATGTGGAAGATCTTTGGAATAGGATTTATACAATTTTCCTTGCAGTTCTTCTATAGTTGCTTCCGTCTGCTTACCTAGACTTTGCTAATAGGCTTACTTACCTCTACCGTCAGGCTTTGGACTTTGTTGGTGGAAACCTATATCTTGTTTACCTACTTAACTTCATTGATACCTTATGATCTATGCAGTAAAATTTATGAGCAAGATAGTCCTACTGCATTCTTCTCTACTATATTCATTGACATGTGATTGTTATGATCCCCTTGTAGGGTGGAGATTCTAGCATAAAGAGGGTAAAGGTTGAGCAAGAAGTAGATTGGAGGGTTACAGGTGAATCACAAGCGGAGGATAAATGCAGCACTTCCTTAGAGCAGCACATGGCTTCGCATCAATGGAAACTGCTTCGACATCAATGGAAACTGCTCCGAGCACATCCAAATTATCTTCTGTTTCCAAGCCTGAGAAAACTGGCTACGATGAGCTTCCCAAAGAAATGCATGAAATGAAAATCAGGGAAGAAAAATTCGACGATGATAAGGTAAAAGTTAAATAGTTTGTTTAGTTTTCTTCAAATCTTTTCTAATTCACTCTTAAGTGTAGTTCGTCGATTGGAACCGTCGCATGGGACTTAAGAGTATTACTGCTCATTGGCTTCTATTATGCAGGATACTGAAGCCACTGTGGTTAGCGGTAATGGAACAGAAGCAGGCCAGATAATTACAACTACCGTGAGTGGTCGAAATGGGCAAGGGAAACAGGTGATATATTTTGTAGAATTACTAGATTGCCAATGTTAACTCTTAGTCTTGTTCTTCCGCCCCCCTGAGGAAATATATAAAAGTAAGTCGTTTTTGGCTCTGTATAACTCTGATGCCAATACTGTATATTAGAGTGACATGTTATTTGGTTTGTAAATGGAAGAGAGAAAAAGAATAAGTTTGGGGGTTGAGGGGAAGATTGTGTTGAAATGGTACTCATAAGAGAGTTCAATGCCATAATTGACTGAAATGAGAAGGCAAGATACATAATCACCTTTTGAGCCTAAAAGTGGAACCTTTTTTTATTGTTGACAAAGCAAAAAAACTGGTTGCCAAATGTGCCTTTTTCGATTCAAACAAAGTTAGAGTATGGAGGTAGAAACAGGAGCATTGCTGAATCTCTATGTAAGATTCTTTTAGTTGTCGTGTGTGCATATTATTTTGTTACTCATGGCAGCGAATATGATGTGTGGAATTGGGGGACCAGCTCTTACAACTTTGTTGTTGTATTTATATATTCTTATGTAGTTTTTGAATGGTTAAAAGTATTTTTCAACTGATGGTGTTTTTGCCTATAATTGGTGCAGACCATGTCTTACATGGCAGAGCGTGTAGTTGGCACTGGTTCATTTGGTGTCGTCTTCCAGGTACTTGGAATGGTCTAGCCTACTGTCTATTAAAAGTCAATAGTCTTGTTCAAACTTCCTTGCTGTCACCCAATCATTCTAACAAGGTCCCTTCCTTTTTCTGTTCATATTCTTTGTTTCTGTGTATATTCTAGGCCAAATGCTTGGAAACTGGTGAATCTGTTGCAATAAAGAAGGTTCTGCAGGATAAGAGATACAAGAACAGGGAACTCCATATTATGCGATTACTTGAGCATCCAAATGTTGTTCAACTGAAGCATTGCTTCTTTTCAACTACTGAAAAGGACGAATTGTATCTTAACCTTGTCCTAGAGTATGTACCTGAAACTGTCTACCGTTTCTCAAGGCACTATACCCGGATAAACCAACATGTGCCTGTCATTTATGTGCAACTATATACGTACCAGGTAAATTTTCTAAAGTGTCCATTAATCTATTTTTTCCATCGTTTGTTAGGCCCACTGGACATAGTTTGTACCTGAATCATATACTTTACCATCTTGCAGATTTGCCGTGCTCTCAACTACATACATAGTGTTATTGGTGTCTGTCACCGCGATATCAAACCTCAGAATTTATTGGTAAGATTTGCATTTGCGTTTTTAAGTTCACTTTGGAATTAACAAGCACCCCAAGTTTTCTTAATATTGCTAGTGCGCGTCAGTGCACGCCGCAGTTATTGCTGGAGAGTCTGCGGCGAATGCCATTTGTTAACTACCACCATTATTGTAATTTTATGCTTTGATCACTGTTAAGATTTTGGACAAATAGCTTATGAAGTTCAGGAGAGAAGATAGGTCTGTCACAAGATAGTTTTGACAAAGTGGTCAATACTTCATATTTGGAACTAGCAGTGATGTTGTCTGATATGAAATGTCAACATTGGGCATACTATTTCCATGTGTTTACATTATTGTGAAGAGACGCTATAGATGTAGAAGTACATTTGCTGGAACTACATGACCGCACATGCTGGGTAGGATGCTAGGATGGATGTTCTCGGTCTCAACATATTACTAGTGTAGAGTTTTGTAGGGTTGTTATATCAGGGCTTTGGTTTATTTAGCTTGAGATATGATCTAAGAAAGTTGCTTTTTTGGTGGTGACTTTGAGATGCTATACATTACTCTTAGTGTTCTTATGAACGAGACAGTTTTTTTGAAAATCTACTAATGTACTTGCTGTCACTTCCAGTTTCGCCCCTTTGGCTTCTTTCTTTGGTGGTGACATTGAGTAGCAATTATATTTTGCTCTTATTTCTAAATCTTTCTTTTTATCAGTGCAATTGGGGGTAAATGTGAGAAATCATGGAACTTTATGCATTGTTTAAGAAAGTACCCCTTTTGCCGATGTCCGCTAAAAGCAAGGAAGTTTTACAAAGTTTGTTAATCCATGCTCTGCTGCAGGTGAATTCCCAGACACATCAGCTAAAGCTATGTGATTTTGGAAGTGCAAAGATGTTGGTAAGTTTGCATTTTTGGTAATTGCAGTGCTATTAATGCGTGGCAAAATTTGAAGAATCAACTGTCTTATTGCAGATGCCTGGCGAACCCAACATATCATATATATGCTCACGATATTATAGGGCCCCAGAACTGATATTTGGGGCTACGGAATACACAACGGCAATTGACATGTGGTCTGTTGGTTGTGTTTTGGCAGAACTTCTACTTGGTCGGGTAGGTGCATATGTTGGTTTACATTTAACAATTAATATAGCTGAACGTTGATTACTAGGATTGGAAGTAGTTTCTAGTAAATTCCACGAAATCCTTTTATCTCACCATAATGCAAGCGTAAACATGTGCAAATTATATCGTTGATCTAGAGTACATCAGTTTATGCTACAGCATATGTTCATCTATATGTTTAGTCTTGATCTGTTCAGGTGTGCGTTTTGCCATTTCTAGAAGTAGGAATTTGCGTGATGTTATTCTGTTTGAGAATTAAATGCTGTTTATGGAGTTTTTTGAATATTAACTTGCATGACAATCTTTTGTTCCCATACCGTAAGAATTTTTCTGTTGGAATCTACGCATCTGTTACTTGTAGTTCTGTTCTTGTTGACCATGTTCGAAGCTGGTTCTGACTTGTTGTTCTGGTTTTACTCATGCAGCCTCTGTTTCCTGGGGAAAGCGGTGTTGATCAGCTGGTTGAAATCATCAAGGTTAACTATCCTTTTGACTCTTTCTTCCTCTAGTTATCCTGAAGAAGTATTATGTTTGTGCTTCTTATTTTTTTTCCTTTTGTTTTTCGCTTCTATGCTATTTAGATTTTGGGAACACCAACGAGGGAAGAAATTAAGTGTATGAATCCCAACTACACGGAGTTCAAGTTTCCTCAGATCAAAGCTCATCCTTGGCACAAGGTTCGTTGATAAAATCTGAACTTTAAAATTTTCGAAAATGGGGAACACGAAGAAATCTGATAGTGATTTTTTTAATCTAGTTATTTAACAAGCGGATGCCTACAGAAGCAGTGGATCTTGTATCAAGATTGCTCCAGTATTCACCTAGTCTGCGGTTTACCCCTGTATGTTATTTAGAGTTTCCTTATTCAGTAGAAATTTAGATTGTTTCTTTTACCAAATTTATTCCTCTTGATCTTTTTTTCCCTAATTGTCTACATCGAGCAAAAGCTTGGCTTTAATTACAAGTAGTGCATCTACTGATTATCACTTTGAAGTGTTCTCCTGCTTAAGCTATGATTTGGGAATGTAGGTTCAACTTTGTTGCATGAGCATCCAGTGATCTCTTGAGAGAGTAGTAGGATTACTATTACCACATACTAGAGGGTGGTATGCACGTCTTAATCTATAAAAATGCCGGTGTCTGGGCATTGTGGGGGTCTGGGGGGGGGGGGGGGACAAAATGAGTAGATAAAGTTTGCTGTGAACTTGTCTTGTTGTGTTCTGAATAAATGGGGTAAACAAAATTGTGGCTTTGTATGGGTGTTTTTGGAGTTTTTTAGTAGAAGCTTTATATGTCCTCGTGGAAGTTTGAATAGCTTCCCTGATATGATTTATTTCATCCTTACTTGAATTGGATGTTGCTTTAATTTAGAACTTTATTTTGCTTGGTAATGGCATTTTTGTGCTGTCTTAGTATATTAGTGTCACATGCCATAAATGCGTCTTTTTTAACTATATGAGTTACCATTTGCTCTAAAAGCTTTAGCTTTCAACAATTGAGCCTAACCAGCTGTATTATCTATCAACATTTCCCTCGTGTGCAAGCCTCCGATTGCACATAGATTGACAAACTTCTTTGGTGCATGCAGAAAGATTTTATTCTAAAACACTGGCCTTGATACAATGTTAACTCTTTAAAACATGAGCTGTTGGAGAATGTGCCGAGTAGTTTATATAGCAATCTGCTCCACTTGCAAGCTCCAAATAGCACGTGGAACAAACCAAAGGTGCAAACCAAATGCAAGTCAGAGCAGCTTAAGCTATCAAAGTACGGGGCAACAAATATCTATCATGCTTGAATCTCTTATTATCGCGACCGCTCGCGGTGGGGTGGGGTGGGGGGGGGGGGGGGCTGTCTCGAGGTGGGGGTTATTATGAGTCACAGATTGTTTTGTTTGTACTTCTGCTGCTTATTTTTGGTCGTTACCTTTTGTTGGTCCTGATCATGTGTTCATTTGAGAATCAAATTCGGTCACCATTACATATCAACACATGGTTCCGTAATATGAAATTGTAATGAACAAAGCCCTCGTTCAAAGTAGATTCCTAATTTGCACGATGACTTTCAGTTGGAGGCATGTGCGCACCCGTTCTTTGATGATCTGAGGGACCCAAACGCAAGCTTGCCAAATGGCCGACCGCTTCCTCCTCTGTTCAACTTCACGCCTCAAGGTCTGTAGCTTTTTCAGTCATGTCTTGTCATGAGCTTGTAGATGTCCTCTGTTTCTTGATCATGCCATACTTGTTACAGAGCTGGCCGGTGCATCTCCCGAACTACGTCAACGCCTCATTCCCGAGCATGTAAAGAAATGAAACCACGAAGCGTGGTTGTGATGAGTCGGTGTTGTATATGGTTGTTGGGTGCTTAGTTGCCAAACATCGTGGTGTTTGACCTTGCCCCCAGAGCAAGACGTGCCATCGTTACACGGAATTTTGCTGAAGTAACGAGCGACTAATAGATTGGGTGCAAGTTGCCTCTTCTATATTTTTGACCAAGGATGTGCAGGTTGAATCACAAGGTGCCTAAAGCTAGTCAATGAAGGTCCAACTTTATATATGTCATTTTGCTGTCCATTTTGTTTTGTTTTGTTTTTATTTTTTGAAGGGGGTTGTGCTTACATCCAGTCTTGGGCATTCCAACGTGCAATGGATGCTTAGAAAGTGAAATGTTATATAAATTAGGACATCGTTTCATGTATACTTTTCTGGTCTAATCAGAATTGAATTATTGTCAAATTTGTTGCCTGATCTCCTTCGGTCTAAGGTTTCAATTCGAACTTGTACTTTCTATTGAAGTTTGCTAAATTGAATGTAGCGGTTCATCTATACGAATTGTTTTCTACCGAGGAATCAATTTTTTGCGAGTTATTAACTTCCTCAATATCTTGCAAAAAGAAGGATTAAGTGCGGATCAAGCCTATTTCTTCAGGCGGAAATGCCTTGAGTTTAAATTTTGATGTGCAACAACCATACTTCTAATGCCGTGTACAAGTCTAATATGTTTTCATGATCTAACAAAATTAATCTTCCTCCTTTTACTTTATTATAAATCATATAAAACGTATATGTATTTATGTCTGTATACACATATAATTATCTCTCATATTGTATCTTTTCTTATGTTGCAAAATTTTTTATACTGTTCTAGGTGAGTTTTATTAATAAAAATCTCAACACATGAGTTATTAATATTGTTACTAAAAATGGTAAGCAACTCATAAAAAGATACAAATAGCATTATTTGTTACTATTATTCAACATATAAGTATGAGTTTTTAATTAACCGTTGTTGGTCCCATGTGCAACGCACGGAGTTAATACTAGTTTATCAGTTGATGGTAAGATTTTCAATTTTTGGATCACTCAAATTTTTGGAGGACAAATGGACGGTTTGGATCAAACTTTGACATGGCATCCACATCATCTCTTTATTCCGTCACATTGCATTACACAGTCGAACCCCCGCCACCACACAGTCACCCACCCCTATCCTCACCCCTCGCCTCGACCTCCACATAGTCTCACATTAGACGGCTCCGACTCCACACTTTCTTTCTCCAGTAACCCACCACCACCACCACCACCACCATATGGACCATAACCTCATTTTTCCGCCCATGAAATCCACCTCCCACATTTTGATCCCACCACCCCTTCCGAGCGACCACCACCACCCCCTTCGCATCGACCACTACTACTACCACAAAAACCACCATCACCCACCATAATTGGCATAAGGATATTCATGATTCCGTGATCCTAGACCCGATCTAAAGTTTGTAACGGTTGTTACTAATGTTTGTTTTTTGGTTAGGTAGAGTTTTAAAATGTTCAAAAATTATATTAAATTTACTAATGTAAGTAATACTTTAGAATTAAGGACCCTATGGTTAATGTCAAATTTATGCCCCAAACTATCACTCAAGTACAGAAGTACCCAACATTTTAAAAGTGTTAAAGAAGTACCTAAAGTAACATTTTTTAACCAAATCAAGACTGAAGAAAGACGAACGGTGGAAGCTATTAAAAAGTCTAGAGGTATGTTCGTCTTTATGAAAAATATTACACGTGCCTCATGTCTTCCTAATTGATTGGTTCAGAAAGAAATACACACCCCACAAACACCATTATAGAATGAAACACACAGACATTAGCGCGCACACAAAATACACATCAGGAGAAAAACCACTCACGCACATCATCACACTCATACACACATCAAAAAGAAAAACAAAACACATGCATACATACACATACACATACACAAATCATAAAGACAACACAGTCCAAATCACCGAAGTCGCCAACCACCACCATCCAAACACATATATATCTCACTGGAAAAAAAGAAAAGAGAAAAAAAAAAAGACAGATCTCAACTAAACAATTGCACGCCACACAAAATCACATCCATTTGTTGGTCCGAAGGTTGCGATTGAAGATGGCGGATAGGTACATTTTGCGTTTGGGATTGAACGTTTGTCTCATTTTTTGAAGCCATCAGCGGGGGAATTCATTTTGAGCCTGAATATATTAAGGCATTAATGATGGCATGACACCTGTGCAAATGGTGGTTGATCATAGATGGTACTGCTTGCGGGTTTATCAACTGATAGCTTATGATGAATATGGGATGAATGGATGTTTTTTGTGTTTGGAATCGAAGGTTGTGATGGTGCTGAATGTGATGAAGATTGAAGGTTGGCGGGTGTTAGCCCTCTATGGTTGGATAACCTAGACTTACACATTGTTTTGAATGATAATTACACATTAATTATGTTCTATTGTGTATTATGAGTGAATTCTTAGTAAGTATATACATACACACTCATGAAGATATATTTGAGAAGTTAATTACATGGATTAAAGCCAAAGAATGTTAAAGGTATAATGGATATGCTATAAAAGTTTCATCAAGTCTAATGACAAAATGCAACAAGTAATGCATAAGTTAAGTTATTATGAGTTATGAATGATCTTTAGTTTTATGTGACTACTCTTGGTTGGATGCTTAGATTGATGACTATGACCTAAAATGACTTTAGGATACCTTGTGCATTGCATGTGAGTTCATAACCTTTCATACAAGTGTGTTTCTTGATAATGAGTAAATTTTAGAGCTCACTTAGATTTTCTTAAGAATGTTTTTGGAGCTATTCTTGTCATATTTTGAGAGAGCTTTTCATTAACTTTCCAACACAAAAGACGATGTCTCAATCCAATTTTTTTAAAAAAATTATGCCCAAAATAAGAAAGGGGGCTCCGTGAGGCAGTCGAGAAATGGGCTGTAAGGGAGGCAATCAACTACATTGTGAATCCACTCAACTTTATTGACCGGGGTGAAAAATAACGACTAGTTTTGCCCAAAATCATGCCAAATCTTTAAATAACATCTATTTTTTATATATACCCTATAAAAATAATTTGGGACTTCATCATACACCATGAAAATCATATTCTAAACCTTCATTCATTAGAAAAACATCAAGGCTCAAAGATTAAACTTTTTCCTCTTCATCTTCATGATTTTATATCATTAAAGAGAGCATCTTTCTGAGCAATTCTTTGATTGATAGTGACTATTCTTTAAGTCATCAATTCTTTCATCTCTCTATTGTACTAGAGCTTCATTTGTACCATTTCCTTTCAAGAGGTTTCTTTGTACACATTTGATCGTTGTAAAAGGATTGTGATTAAGGCTTGAATTTGTCAAGTCTTGGGTGAGTTTTGCGGATACAAGGCTTATGCTTGGTGTATGGATATCACCAAGTATTGTAAGTGTTTTGATCTTGACCCAAAATAAGATTGTTGCGAGTGGATTCTAGTGCTCTTGCAAGGAACTTCCTTGAAGAAGTGGATGTAAACTTGAGGGTGGTTCAAACTGAATTATTTAAATCTCCTTGTCAAGTATCTCTAAGTCAATTTCTTTACTTATTACTCTATAATTGCTTGTAAGGAACTTCCTTGAAGAAGTGGATGTAAACTTGAGGGTGGTTCAAACTGAATTATTTAAATCTCCTTGTCAAGTATTTCTAAGTCAATCTCTTTACTTATTACTCTATAATTACTTGTGATTGTGTTCAGTTTAAAATCCCCATTAATTTTTCAAAAATCCTATTCATCTCCCTCTAAGGTTATTTTATTGATTTCGGGCGGGATTATCAATTGATAGCTTATGATGAAGATGGTTGCGGCTGCGGTGTTGGGCGACAGTAGTGTTTGTGGTATGATTGACGGTGATGGTAAGTGAGGGTGGTCTGTTGCGCGACCCACCCCCACCGACGAGTGTGTGTGTGTGTGCGCGCGCGTGTGTAATTGAAAAAAGTTGAAGAGTATGTGTGTGTGTGTGTGTGCACGCGCAAGCGTGCGTACAGAGATAACTTGTTTTTCCTTCTTTTTTTATTTTGTGTGTGTTTTTTAGTCATTAAAGTAAGATATCATCTTAATGGGCTAAGCAAATCGTACGGTCGTGATAGTGTCACGTGTCTTTAAGATTTATTTTCTGCTATTAACACGTTTTCCTTAATAAAATTTAACGGTCATTCATGTCTGTCCTTTTTTGGACTCATTTGAGTCAAAAAATAGTTTGAGTTACTGATTTGGTACTTTTTTTTTATGTTGGATTTTTATAAGCCGTGTTTTAATGTGATGATTTGTTGAGCAAAAGGGATGTCCTTGAGTTTTGTTGTATTTCTCGCTTCGCTTATTATATATTGTACTTATTACAAGCCAATATACCTAAGCAACAACAAGCTTACTTATGTTTTAATATTTAATCGAGTTAGTGCCACAAGTGAAGTTCGATGAACTAAGACCCACGAGAGAAAATTATACTCAAATTACATATATGCAATACATGTATGTCTTTTATACTTTGCAAAGATAAGCATCCATAGAAATTGCAATTTGTATTTGTGATGAAGTGATAATCTAGTGTAAGCATTGTTCATATAGTCTTACTACTTGATTGAGTAAAAGAATCGTCAAATGGGTAAGACATTGTTCATATATAGTTTTTTGTACTTATACATATATAAAGAAACCAGAAAACTAATATTTTTTCTCTTATGAAGTTTTCATTGGTTTTGCAAGCGTATTTGTTAAATTCGAGGGACAAGATATGAATACAAAAAATTATTATGATTACTCAATGTTTTTCTAGACTCAAAATTATGAATAAAATGAGTGTTGAAGTGCACTTAAAATCAAGATTTGGAGTCTAAATTTTACATAGTTGTAAGTAATAGTCTTATTTTTGCATAGAGAATATAGCTTGAGAAGTAAAACATTCAAGACACATAAAGCAAAACTACAGTTTTTATACTTAATTACTTACTAATAGTTGAATAAACTCTTTACCGATTTCCTATCCATATAAGTTTGAGACATCTTTTTTTGTCTATCATTCTACAACGCACATCATTGATCAACATTCCTTTTTTTTTTTTTGTAGATAACTCAGATATAAAATAATTAATTAACTTAGAGATCGATTATAATCCTCTACGTTGCAAATGAAAAAGTCGAGGTACAACCTATTAATTAGTAAATTACTTATATGACCTACTAAAAAGTGTGTTTTAAAAATGGAATCGGAACAGAATTAGAAGCACATGAAGATATTTGACTTTCTTTGACATAGCTACCCTTTCAAAAGATAGAATTAATCCTAAAGTGAAATAGTATATCATTATAGTAACAAGAAGTGTATTTTAATTTCTTTCTTTATTCCAATGTCATGTTTGACACTTCTCAAACCATTCGTTTTGACCTCTTTTTAAAGATTTTTTCAAGGAAAATGGAAATTCGTGTCCGGTACACGGTTAATGATAATTGAATTTTATCATAAACATGTCATAATGTTCAACAAAAGCTAAGCAAACGATTGAGATCAGACAATCATAGTGATATTCTTCTTGAAATCATAAAGATTGTGATAGATAAATATGCAATTGCGTAAGGTTATAAAATTCTTGTATGTATTTTATTTCTCTTTGATTTGTAGATCATTGATTAAGTTATAGGATATTCAGGTGGTCATAGTCATGCCTATGTCCTCATAAGTTCTTCAATTGATTAAAAGCATAAAACAATTTTGGACTTGTGAGTCACAACATTTGTTTTTAAGATTTAATCTGTATTTCACATACTATTACAAACATTTTTCATGTTTAAATAGATTTACTTGAGAGCTAGTAATCAATTTAGCTCCGTTTACATTAATCAATTGATGAGGTGAAGTGTTAAAAGTTGGAGTATCGTATTTTTTGTTTATATTAATGACAACTTAGTAGTGTCGTAGCTGTAATCCTTATTTGTTAAGAACAATACCACTTTAGTCTCCTGAACTATCTCCGCATTTTTAAAATAGTCCCTATACTCCTATTTTCATTATTCGAGCCCTTGAACTATATATTTTTGCTGTTTTGGTCCTTTCAGGATATTTTCTTCCAAAGTTTTGGGGTAATCTTGTCAATAAGGATATTTTTCTTCTTCCTCCCATTTTCTTAACCTAAATCTTTTATTTCTTTTCTCTCACCAACCTCACCCTGCTCATCAACCCCCAACCCCCAATCACCATTAACCCACCGCTAGCAATCACCCCACTTACCACTGTTACCCACAGTTGTCGCCACCCACAACGCCTAAGCCATCACACCTCACCCGCTGCCGGCTAAGGTGCCCCTCCCTCTCTCAGCACAGCCGTTGTCATGGATAACTCATGGCATGGTAAGACTCCAACTTTACTGGCCACTTCATCTCCAACATCCCCGCCAAGTTACATCAAAGTAAAAATGCCTATTTGATCTTTTTCACCTCTTTTTTTTCAAGATCTAAGTCACATATGTTCTTTATTTGGGATTCGTTCCAAGTCGATTTGTAGGTTTTAACATGTCTTTTATTGTGAAAGAAGGTAGATGAAGTATTCCTATCTTGAGCCCAATAATTCTGATGATGGGGCATAAATATACCCAACCATGTAGTGAAAAGTGCCATAAAGAGGTTTGATTTGGTTGTGGCGGTGGTTCAACAATTGAATGGGGTGAAGAAAAAGGAAGAAGAAGGGAGATTTCTAAGGACAAAACTACCCCTATGTTTTTACTGAAAAAGTTAAGAGAGGGACTAATTTAAATACGGAGCAAGGCACAAAGATTATTTTAGAGTTAAATATGCGGTTGACAACTGAACTATAATGTAAATTTTACTTTAATCATTGTACTTCAATTTGTGTCAAAATGACTATTGAGTTTTTCAATTGATCTCAATTCGGTTACTCTGTTAATTTTGGCCCGTTAACTGCCCATGTGCAAGGCACATGAGGCTTAGTTAAGGGGCAAAATATATATATATATATATATATATATATATATATATATATATATATATAAACAAGATTCTCTTTTACATTTTTTCCTAATATTTTGTCCAACTTTTCTTCAATTTACCCCAATATATTTTTTTCTTCTTTAATTGACCCCAAAAATAAATTTGTCTTTTCTTCAGTTGAACACTTGAACCCGACAAGAATTTATTTTTCTTCGATTAACCCCAAATAGAATTTCTTTTTCTTCAATTAACCTAACCCCAAATAGATCTTCTTCACCCCCAATGGCCAACGCAACCACCTCCACGACCAGCCTTACCGCCCACCGCCTACCACAACCAAGCCTCACTGCCCCACCAACTCGCCACCACCATGACCAAGCCTATTGCATTAATGTCCGATGCTGATCATCTTTCAAACATCCCTTCATCAACTCCCGTTCCCATCCTCCTCACTTGTCGTCGCTGCCATCAAATTCCCCCCACAACGTCAGTACCAAAACATCCAAAAAGATGCTCCTCCATCATCCTCCTCGTGAGGATGTTGATCAGCCAAAAAAAAGTGTGATTTCAATTGTGGAGATGCCGAAGGAAAAAGAAGGAGATCCATCAGACTATGATGGCAGAAGAGACCATGGCAGGTACTGCATTGGTTGCACTAAGTGTTGTAGCGTTGGTGGTGATGGGCGTACTGTAGCGGCGGCGATGTGGAGTATTGTAGAAGCGGCGGTGGGACTGGGGTGTTGTAGGAATGGCAATGCTAGGGTACTACAGCAAAAAATGGTGCTGGGGGATGTATTTTAGTGGCTTTAACGTTGGGGTATTGTATCGGTTGCAGTGGTGGGGCTGTAGAGATGAAGGCGTGGTGGTGGTGGTGATTGGTAAGCATTGGGTAAGCTGAGGCGGCTTGGTCGTGGTGATGACGGGAGGAAGAGGGCGAGGGGGGGGGGGGGGGGGGGAGAAGAAAAGAAAAAAGAGAGTGACGAAATTACCCTTGAATTTAGCCTCTTAACGAACTTTCGATTGACGGAACCGTGTGATGGTTACTTTGACATAAATCAAGGTGCAATAACCAAAGCTGAATTTGCATTATAGCTCAGTGGTCAACCACATAATTAACTCATTATCTTAACAAAAGCGGAAGTTCAGGAACTATTTTAAAAAGGGTTATTATCGTAATGGTCTTGTATGTTTGCCCGTTGTTTTCTTGTGATCTTTCTTATGTTGACTTATTTGATCTATTGAGTCCTTCGCTAAGCAAGGCCGTTAAAAATAACAGTTAGTCCCTTATTTTTGAACACGTGACTGCCAGATCCGCTTTTTTCCGACCTCACCAAGCTCATGTGGCAACTTTTTTCGTATTTACCCTTTTAATAACATATGAATTTCTTGCTACTCTGGTTGTAGGAAGATAATTACAACCCTTCACATATCGAAGATTAATTTTTGCAAAATATAGTTAGTAACAATTTTGCTAAGACTTTCAACAATTATTCTTACAAGCACTTTTCTACTATTATCAAATGAAAGCCACTAAAAATATTCAACCACTAATAATTATCTCTATACGAGGGGTTGTAACTATCTTCCTATAACCGGCTAGCAACAAAAAAAATTTCCTTCCGTAACTAAGTCTTCAGTCTCCTCTATATCGTCTGGAGTCTTCATGGCCTGCCACCACCAGATCAAACCCACAGCCTCCCACAATAGCTACACCTCCACACCATTAACAACACTTGAACATGCAATCCCCATGTCAAAAACGCCACACTATCAACACCACAACCTACCACTACTACACCATAAAAAAACACCAGAACCTACCACTACCCCTATCAAATCCACAACCTGCCACCGCCCCCACCAAGCCCACCACCTCTAATTAACACTGCAACCCAAAAGTACCATTAACAACACCATAACCTGCAACCACCCAACCAATTGAGCTTACGACTTACCACCACCCCTATTGAACCCACCACCATTAACAAAATCAGAGCACCATCACATCGTCAACAACACTACAACCTGACACAATCTTTTCAATTACACAAACTATATGGAAATTGAAAATGAAAGAATGGAAATAGAAAAATCAATCACACCATATCCATTTCCCTCATTAAGTACACCAAATTTAATTAGTAAAGATCTAACAATAATAATTACCAAAAAAAGATGAAAGAATGGTTTTTAAACAAGAAAGTATTAAAATTTGGATAAAAAAAAGGAGAACTAGCGACAATGGCTTAGGAGAAGGAATGTGGCAGTGGCATTGATGTCGGCATCGTGTTTCAATGTCGTCGGTCTGTCACAGTGGTGGTGGTGAGCAGTGGTGGGGTTTTGACAGTGGTGGTGGTGGGCAGTGGTTGTGTCTGTATGCGTGCATGCACGTGTATGGATGTACGATGGGTAATCACCTATGTGCGTGGTTTATGAGTGGTCGCCAGTTTGTTTGTCAATGGCAGATTTGAAAAAGGATGGGAAAAGCTACCATGTGGGCTTGGTGAGGTGAAAAAAAGGCGAATATGTCACCCACATGTCCAAAGATAAGAGACTAATGACCACTTATAACGGCCTTTACTGATGAGGGACTAAATAGATCATGAAAGCCACCATAAGGGGTCAATTAGGAACGATTTTTAGATAAGAGATCAAATTAAAGGAAAACAAGGGACCGATATAAAGGATTACTTGTAACGCCCCCAGAAATTCGGAGCTCCAGCGCCCCGAACTCCCGGGTCATTAACCTACTGGATCATATCAAACCTGTCAAATCCTGTTCACTAACACATACTTCCAAAACAGTTAATCCGATATTAACTCAAACTCTTCACATTCAATATTACAAAACTGCTCAAACTAGAACTATTAAGATCTAGGTTCTTTACAAACTCAAGTTCTTATAGAACGAGTTGACAAAACTAACCCACGCAGGGGTCTCCCTACACAGTAGTGATGGACTCATCGGAATTTCACACAGACTCTAACCCATTTCCGAACATGCTACATTTGATCTTCACCTGCAGAAGGGAGCCAAACAAAGGGTGAGCTTTTGAGAGCCCAGTAAGGTCGTACAAGGACTACAAAAGAGATTATAACATGACTCCGAAAAAAATCCAACTGACGATGATTATCAAAACACTTCGAACGATCAAAACTCAATGATTACCCAAAATGATCAAAGTTCATCAGAAATAGATGCCAAAATAAATATTAACAATCAGAAAAAAAAAAACCCAAAACGATCAATAAAAGATCCTTTTCAAGTCATCATTTCCAAAATACAGCAGATTTTTCGAGGGATTCAACTCAAGCACAAATCATTTCAAGTAATACAATAAAGGTTTGTCAGGGGATTTCAACCCAAGTACAAAGCCTCCTAACTAAATACGATGAATATTTGTCAAGGGCTTTCAACCCAAGCACAAATCATTCTAGCTAATAAAATCAAAAATCAATGTTGATCCTGGGCAATTGCAATGCCATTATGGCAAGCTTATATAGTGTACACATGCATGATGTACTAAAATAATTACTAGTCCACTTGGGTACTAGCCTGCATTTCATGCATGATTCAACCAGCCTTATACCGCCTCCCCACTAAACAGGTACCCAGGTCAACATAAAAAATCAACAATATAAATGAGCGTTAACATAAGCTCATATCCCCGAAATCAATTCGGGTTCTAATAACAATCACATATTGATGTAAGTCATTGTTCAGAATTCCAGAAGAAATCACAAATAAATAGCAAAAATAATTGCAAAACATTATCAAATTTAGGTGACAATTCGGAAGAACGGATACAAACAATTATCAAATTTGTTCAATCCGTAGTACAGGCGGGCATCACAAGATTTCTAATTAATCGATTCAGGTTCAACATTAGGATTTTCTGGGCAAGAACATGTTGATATCGATACATAACTCAGAGTTCGGCATTAGCCGTAAATATATCAAAGGAGTACTTACGAGTACAAGTAATCAAATAAGGGTTCAGATAAAAGTCCTTACCCAAGGTTCAGATAGAATCTCTTACCTGGATCCGCAGCTAAATTATCCTAACTGGAAGTCTTTTAGCTTTAACCTAAACAGAATAATCGAACCATTAGAATACAGCCTACAGAACAAAAGTATAACTTAATACGAACTCACACATGCTCCCAAAATGAACCTCCCCTCACCGGGTATGTAAAATTACTGAAACGCCCCTAGGGTGTAAAATTACCAAAATGCCCTTCTCAGACTTAAATTACCACAATGGTCTTCCCATATGCAAAAATACATTTCTTAGGTCAAATGACCAAAATACCCCTTCGGGGTGGCAAATTACCAAAGTACCCCTGTTACACTTAAATTCTCAAAATGACTTTTCCATAAGCAAAGTCACTAAAATAATCCTTCTGTATGTAAATTTACTTAAAATACCTCTTATAGGTAAAATTACCAAAATACCCCTTCGGGGTGGTAAATTACCAAAACACCCCTGGGGTTTCCGGCACCCGAAAAATCTCAAAAATATCTTAAATCGCTATTTTAAGCATCCCGATACATTTCTATAATTTTTTTCCAGAAAATTCTGAACTGGTGTCCAGACCGCGTGCTAGAAGGCTAGTTTCATGAAAAATACCTATCGGCCTTAGAATGGAACAAAATTTTATACAATGACTCATATCAGATTAAAATAACTTGGTTTACTATGCTAAATAATTCGATAAATATCTTTAATTGGTACCCCAAATTAGCACTCTTTTCGGACTCCGAAAATTCTCAAAAAATTCCAGAGCGTAGTTCTCCTAAAAATATTAGTGGTTACAGTTTTGAACTTTGCCTAATTCCTGCCCTATCTATTTATAAGAATTCATGAAAAACTGCCTAAATTAATTTCTAGCATTAGCGACAATTACGCTTACTATTTAGATTATTACGCACACTATTACACCTTCACCCACATGCACTTGTCTTCTTCCTCTATTCTTCACGGTTGAGACCTTCACGTAAACCAACTCACCTATCAACTCTACAATTCCTAAACACCCACACACTACAACCCTAAAACATATATATACACCACCCATAATACACAATAACACACAATCAAACTCATGATTCACACACACAGTCGTCCCCTACCTCTCTCTCCTTCGCTGCCCAAGCATATGGCTGCTTGATTCTCTCCCAACACCCACTAAATTCGTCATTAATCCATCAAACAGCCTACATAAGATTAATTTCATCAAAAGGACACATCCTAACACAGTTTAGACACACAATCTATCCCCCACCACCTTACCCGCAATACAACACACACAAAAACACACTTGTTACACACACTATCACCATGTCTCACTCAATGCACATACACCTCCTTCAACCACCCGGAAAACTCACAAATTCCACTCATTATCTTCCTAACACACACAAATTCAAAGCTTATTAAAATGACCACCTGTATACACATATAATTTCCCACCCGAAATTCTCACAACATAAACACACACACCCAATAACCGTAGACACACTTGGCACTCACAGTAACACACACACAGTTTCACGCACCTGAACTCACACACACACATAATGAAATTTCATACACATGAGGGATATGGATAACCCCTAGAAAAAATCTCTCAGTTTCTCTCTAGCTCTGTCTAAGCTCCCTCTCTTTCTTCTTCCCTTTCTGTTTTCCTTCTCTTCTCTGTTTCTTCTCTGCTCAGTCACTGTTCCTCTCTTTCTTTTATTTCTTTTCGTTTTGTTCCTTTGTTTTCAGTTGTTGTTTTTTTTTTCTCTTTCTGAAATCTTCACTTATCCACTCCAATTTTAAATAGTTTTAGTTAGCTTAGTCATGAAAGCAAGTAGGTGGTGGCAACCCTAAAAAAAACATGGTTTCTAAATAAAATTACAAAAAGACACCCAACTTTACTTAATTATAAAACATAACCCATATTTTGTATAATTGCATTCAAGCCCAAAATTATTCTAATCATTCTCAATTTAATTAAACATTGCTGAAAATATACATTAGCATTCATTTTATTATTTTTCATCACTAAAACCATAATTTACAATTATGCCCCTAAAGTTTTCCAAAATTACGCAAATACCCTAGAACATTTCAAAATTTACATTTTTGTCCCCCAAGTTCTTTTAATCTAATACCCGAGCATTGCTCAAATTTAACGTCCGTCTATTTTTCAGAGTACCGATGATTATTTTAATCGGCTTCCGAAATTCGGGGTATTACACTACTATTGTAATTCACCCTTTTAAAGATGCGAGAGTATTTGAGGGACTAAAATAGTATAATCCCTATCTTTTAAATGGATATCTTCCATGTAAGACTGATTACAAAAGACAGTCATGTCCAAAAGTTTTACAGTCAATGAGGTGGCAATAATTTTCGTATTTATTCATATTAGTTTATCTAGATAGTGATAGATAAGATAGGGATGAAACTTTACAAATCAAAGCTTTTATCTGTACTTATTTTACTTTTTCACTATAATTTTATGTTTTTTTATCTTATTGAATATAATAGTAATAATTCAGTCCTGATAAATTAGCTAATTAATTAACTATAGTATCAAAATCTCTTACTTGTGAGCTACAAGGTTTATTTCAATTTAAAATTAGTACTATATCCATTCAATTTATAACTAGATTTTTGCCATTAACTATACTATAATTAATTAACTATAGTATCAAAATCTTTTGCTATTGAATGGTTATTTAGAAACTACTCCTTGACAAATTGGTAACAGCATGTATATGGTTATTTAGAAGAAAAAAAACCATATATATGCTGCTTTAAAACGGTACCCAGGAATATGACGGCCCTCTACAAGATCCAAACGAGAAGATAAACTCATATCGCCTTGGCAAAGGATGAAATTCAGTGATGATGGAGTGGTGTAGCTGGAAATGGCCATTGTAAAGGCTAGAGAGAGAGAGAGATCTAATGGGAAGAGAGAGGATGTGTATCTTGTGATTTTGTACAATATTATTTACCAAATTTGGGACACTTCGCCGGACCATGGTTTAGTAAGAGGTGTAACTACATTGTGGCCCATAATTTAAAAATGTTTGTATATTTGTCGTAATACTAGTGGTAGTCTAACACCACCTAAGACGATGACGTGGTGTTAGACAACTACCGAATATTTTCTCAATCTAAGTACTTCTTACTGCTACATTAATACAGGTAATGGGTCGTACTTTGTTGGATTTCCATCGGAACAAAATCTCACGTGCAGGAGTACAAATCAGCTTTGATAACAGTTACTTTATTTTGGGTCATCTGTATCATTCAAGGCTTGCAATGACTAGTTTTAATGTCGGTTTTTTTTTTAAGACTTTCAGTTAGAGTTGTCAAATGGGTCGGGCGGCCCGCGGGCTTGCCCGACCCGGTCCCTTTCTGGCCAGGGTTGGCCCAGCCCTCTTCACGAATAGTAGAGGCTCGGCCTTTTAGGGCTTAGGTCCTGGGCCTGGATCAGGCCTGCATTTCCGAGAAAAAAGCCCGGGTCAGGCCTGGCCTGAAAAAGTCTGGGTTTGGCCCGACCCGAACCGTGGCCCAAAAAAAGTCTGGGTTTGGCCCGAATCTGGCCCCCCTCTTTACTTTTTAAAATTAGATTTCCCCCCTTTCCCTCCAACCGATTTATTCCCCTTTTTTTTCCCCTAAATTCCACTTTTACCCCCCCCCCCAACAGCAAAATAACGGCTAGTTTGGGGGGTATTTTGGTTCAAGTTAATTTTTTTAACTCTTTTAAGGTTTTTACACTCTTACCCTCCCCAACAACTATAAACAGATAGTTTTAAGGGCATTTTGGTCTTTTGTGAAGTTTCAAAAATCTATAAATTCACACCATTTCTCTCTAATTTTTCACACCAATCTTCTTACTCTCTCTTATATAAACATTCTACATTTCTACAAGCTTTGCTACTCTTGCTAATTACTACTCTTATTTACTAATTAGTACTCTTGCATATTATTACTCTTGTTTACTAATTACTACTTTTGCTAAATTTTAATTACTAACCACTCCTCTTATTAATTTGTTACTCTCTAATTCTTTTGTCTAGTAATTAGTAATTAGTAAATTTTTATATTTATCAATTACTATTACTATTTTTTTAATTACTAACTCTCTCCAATTTCGAATTACCCTCAGTGATTCATTTGTTACTCTTTAATTCTTTTAATTGTTATTTCTAATTACTAATTACTGCTCTTATACTTGTGTATTTAGTTACTCTTACTAATTTTATTTTTCAATCTAGTAAAAAAGTTTAGCGTCAAATATGGCTGGATTACTGAAAAAACTGAAGCGTGGATCATCATCACGAAAAACATCATCATCATCACAAACACCACCACCAGCACGAGCGCCAGCACCACGGCCATCACAAACACCAATCCAAGCACCACCACAACCATTCGTTCCTGGACGAATGAGTACAGGCTGTATGATAGATACCCAAGCCAATTGGGAGTTCAATCAAAACATTCCAGATTTTGAATACACGCCTGATTAAGACCCCCCGCATTATAGTCAAGGACGCAGCTCGGTTGGCGAAGCTACTACTCCGTGGCATAATCTTAACCCTATGCCTGGTCATGATGAAGAAGGGCCGAGCAATGCCTCCGGTAATGAGCCAGAAGTCCAAAAGGAAAAAAAAAAGAAAGCCGAGTGTTGGAATCATTTTGATGAAGTTATGGTGGACGGCATCCGAAAAGCTCGATGTAAGTACTGTGCTAAATTATTTTCGTCTGGTAGTGGTAATGGACATCTTAACAGGCATTACCCTAGTGTGCACCTCGACAAGGCCACGTCGAACCTACCCAAACGCAGTTATCTTTTGACGGTAAGTTATTTGTTTATAATCAGCGAGAGCAAAGAGACGGTCTCGCTGAATTTGTTATTCACGATGAACAAGCCTTTTCTTTTGCCGATAATGCTAAGCACTCTAGATATATGAACACATACGTTCAACCTTTGTACAAAAAGGTTCATAGAAACACAACTAGATCCGATGCACTCCGACAGTATAATGCTGCTAAAGCACGCCTGATCGATTATTTCGATAAATTTGACGGTAAAGTTAGTCTTACTTCTGATATTTGGCAATCTCCGTTTACTTTTGTTAGTTATACTTGTGTGACGGCCCATTGGATTGATGTTGATTGGATTATGCACAAGAGAATCATCGCTTTCGAGCTCTTTCCTTTTCCGCATGATGGAATGAACATTGCTAGTATTATATTAAAAGCATGTACCACGTTTAAATTAAATGATAAGATTATGAGTGTTAGTTTTGATAATGCTTCTAACAATACAACTGTTGTTGATGCTTTACAGGAGATCCTCAAACCTGTAATTTCTAGTAAATTATTTCATGTTCGTTGTGTTTGTCATATAATTAATTTAATTGTTTAAGATGGTTTAGCTGCTGCAAGAGATATTCTTGTCAAAATGAGGGGTATGACGGCGTATGTTAATAGTTCGAGTCCGAGAACACAACAATTTAAAACGTTGTGTGTTGAATATAATATGCCTCGCAGGAGAGCAGTTACAGATGTGGTCCACAGGTGGAACTCTACATACCATATGCTTTTACACATTCTAGCATACAGAGAAGTCTACAGGAGAGCAGTTACAGACGTGGTCCACAGGATAGCAGTTGCATATGTGGTTTAGCTGTTGTTGATGCTTTACAGGAGAGCCTCAAACCTATACTTTATGGTAAATTATTTCATGTTTGTTGTATTTGTCATATAATTAACTTAATTGTTCAAGATGGTTTAGCTGCTGCAGGAGATATTCTTGTCAAAATGAGGGGTATGACGGCGTATGTTAATAGTTCGAGTCCGAGAACACAACAATTTAAAACGTTGTGTGTTGAATATAATATGCCTCGCAGGAGAGCAGTTACAGATGTGGTCCACAGGTGGAACTCTACATATCATATGCTTTTACACATTCTAGCATACAGAGAAGTCTATACGCATTTTCTACTAACCTTGTTCCCAGCCGGCTTGCCAACTCAAGAGGAATGGCAGATGGCCACATACCTAGCTGAATTTTTGGAGGTATTTTACACGTCTACCAATTTATTGTCTGGTACGTACTATCCCACCTCTCCTCTCGCTGTAATAGAAATTCTCAAGATGGCTACAATGTTATCAAAATGGAGATATATAGGACCCTTTCAGGAAATAGTAAAAGTGATGGATAAAAAGTTTAATAAATATTGGAGTGAACTGCCTGTTATTTTTGCTGTTGCTACTTGTTTAGATCCTAGGTTAAAGTTGCATGGCGTGAACGTCTCGATACAAGAGATATCGAGATTAATGTGCTACCCAGTAGAGGACACAACCGCACTTACAGCGAAAGTGAGCAAGACATTTGAGGAACTGTTCAACCTCTATCGTAATTCTGCTGACGTGCGCGGACGAGCTTCATCATCGACTGCTGAGAGGTATTATGCGCCATACCTTAAGGGCTTTGAACATCTAGTAGCAAGACAACTACCAGGTGAAGGTACTTCTAATTCGGCAGGTTCGTCTACTTTTTCCTCTTTTAATGAGATTGGTGTATATCAAATACTGATCATTATTCTGATTTATCAATGCAAGAACAGGTTAATTTTAATTTGTTAAATTTTTTGAAACAAAATCAAAACATGTATAAAACTTTAGCCCAAATTGCACGGGATGTACTGCCAGTGCAAGCCTCCACGGTTGCTTCAGAGTCGGCATTTTCAGCGAGCGGGAGGGTTTTGGATGACAGGAGGAGTCGTCTTAACCCCGAGTCGCTCGAGCTATGTGTATGTTGGAAGGATTATCTTGATGCGAAATACCGCGAGCAAGATAAACCGATTGATGATAGGAAGAGCAGTGACTCGGATGTTGAAGTACTTCCGGATGATTAGGTAATTTCTTTTTATTTTCCTTCTTTTAAGTTTTAAGAATAAAATTTCTCACAAAATATAGTTTTTTTTCATCTATATATATAATATAATAAGTTTTTACAAGCAAGATAGATATTTTTTCGTATATATAAAAAAATAGGTAACTTCGCCTGTTTGTTTACAAGCAGCCGGTCCCAAGCCCGGATAAAAGGAGGAGGGCCTATGAATACATTTATCTTCAATATATATGATTTATAATGAAATAAAAGGATAAAGATTAGTTCGTTAAATTATGAATATTGGACATGCCTAGAGTACAATTTGCTTAAACAATAATAACAAATTACCATAATTAAAACCCTTACCTTGAATAACAAGAAAATGCAAAAAAAAATATAAAAAAAAAACTTTGAGCCCGGGCCTGGCCTTAAATGTTGGGCCTAGGGCCTGGGCTTGGACTGGGCCCAGATATCCCCAGAATCTGGCCCGGCCCATTTGGCAGCCCCTTGGCCCGTCCCCCGGCCCGTTTTACTGGAGGCCCGATGGGCTTGGGTTGGGCCAGCCCAAGCCCGACCCATTTGACACCTCCACTTTCAGTGATAGCAATTTCAGAGTACTTCTTACAGCTACATTAGTGCCGGTAAATGTCACTTTTGTACAGAATTCTGATACAAGCTGAGATATGTTAGATCAACATGTGTTCGATTTGATTCTTGACCTTGGGATTCTTAACTTGCATTTAATGACCCTTAAACTACCTAGCCAGCTAGAATTTCCTTCCCATCACTAAACAAAAGGAAAGCAGAAACATGTTGAGTAAGCATGAAAGTCCTGTTGATATCAACCAAGATAAGATCATTGAACAACATCATGTGTATATTTCTCTGACATTGTCTCAGATTTGTAAGTTGGTTGTATCCCCTTTCCTACCAGTATGTAAGGATTATTATCATGCTACATTAGCTCAAGGTTGTGAAACTAGAAGACTTTCCAATATTCAGGAGTACTTATGAGGGCTAAAATTGATGGAAAGTTTGATTTTGGAGAACAGTTTTCTCAGAATTGTGATGTTTGTCAGGTTTGGTTGCTTGGTAACCAAAAGAAGTTTATATTAGTGGTTTTCTGCTAATAAGCCCTATCAACACAAATAGTTTTCTGTTGAGAATAAAGTTTCTCCAATGGAAGTGGTTACTAAGAGAAGGGACATCAAAGCACCTGATTAAGGTTTCTGACGGAAAATTATAAACAAAAAATAATAAAAAAAGGCATAGCATTGTGGATCGGAATTGAAGTATTAGCAGTTGAAACCAGGAAGAACACATGGGAGTTTATGCAGATCTTCATTGTTTTCCTCACTTGGAGATCACGATGGAGCTGTACATCTCCTGATTATCTATAACTAGTATTATCCCATAATGACCCTAATTATTCTGAATGACAAAATTAACTGATTCATAGTAGTTCAAGCATCTATATATGTAACTTACACTATCTTGCAACGACATCATTTGTAATTAACTTTATTTAGATGGAGAAAAACGACAAAAATGTCCTAAGTTTTTCAGAAAACGTGCAGTTGATCCGTGTCACTATATATTCTGGCGAAGTCAAAAGTTTGATAATAAGGTGTAATGCAGAAAAGGGGAGTGCACCAATCGACGTCACAAGATGCCCACCTGACTTGTAGAAAAAATTGCCAGTACTGAATGAACATTCTTCTTTTGACAATCATGGAGTTTGTAGTGTTCCAGAAGAGGTTCTAACGACCTAAACTTTTTGAAACATTTACATTGATATTCCAGTCAGTTGAGTTTATTTGAAATCCTGGCTTGGTGACTCTGATACTCCAGCAGTCCCGTTGCTATGCATGAAGCTCAAAGGGCAAGTGATTTCATGGCAAATTGGAGGGATCCGTATCCCTGATGTCACTGCAGTTTCTAGCAATAAAAATTTTGGCATGACATCTTAGAAAACAAACAATCACTTTTATAGCGACAAATGCTAGACGTCGTATGTCACGAAAGATCTTTTAGCGACTACACTATCCTCTTCCAAATTGGAGAAGGTAATATCCTGGTACAATACCATTCCATGTAGGAAAACGATAACCAGGACTTGTATTTTGCTTTGCGAAGAGAGTTATGATTTGGTTAGGATTTAGATGAAGGAATCCTTTTCCATTCTGTTATGGGAAAAGGAAATCTCTATATAAAGTCCATCAAGGAGAGAACTCAGCCTCACAAGTCAGTAACCAGAAAGAGAGAAGAAACACAGAGAGAGAGAAAGGAAGAAATCATGGTGATTGTATCGGAA
Organism: Escallonia herrerae; assembly: GCA_033070095.1. NCBI lineage: Eukaryota > Viridiplantae > Streptophyta > Magnoliopsida > Escalloniales > Escalloniaceae > Escallonia > Escallonia herrerae. The sequence goes on along the minus strand of JAVXUP010000105.1, from coordinate 196,030 downwards.
GAGGCAGAGGCCATAAATCTTCGTGTGCTTCGGTGGAACGACATACCAGAGGGTGAAGGGCTGTTCGTCTTTCGGGTCTGCAACAGCCGAGAAGAAATAAAGGTCAGCCACGACACTCCCGATTATTGCTTAGCACATCCAGAACTGAAGGTGGTAAGCTTCAAGCTTGAAAGGCTTTTAACCCTGGATTCAGTGCAAAAGCTGACTCGATCTGCCCTCAAGGCGACATGCCAATTTCGTCCCAACACCATAAAACTCTTGAGTAGACAAATATCCACAGACCTTGTCAACGACTGCGATTTCAACCTTGTTCTTCTTGGCCCGTGTAAACCGACAGCAGTTCTATACGTCGAGATTAATCAGATGATCACCATTGATTTCCGCGACGACCGCTTTGTTGTATTTCACGTTGATGATGAGAGTGAGGGCAGTATGGATGAGGAGGATGATGATGATGATGATGATGAGCTCCGCTACTCACTTGTTTTCAAGAATCGGGAGAATAATGAGCAGGGCTTGGAATCCAGATTAGTTGAAGATTTCGTGAGGAAGTGTAGACTACCAAGGACATGTGCTTCATAGATGCTGAATTCGAGAATGATTAAGAGTACCAATGAGTTTTTTTTTTAATTTTATTATTTTTTTCGTTTTTCTGTTTCTTAGGTAATAAGATTATGAAGTCTTTCTTAAAATTCCAAAACCTTCGGTGATGAGTCGTTTATTCTGAGTTACTGTTCTCACTATTTATGTTTGGACTTGGATGTACATGCTTTAATTTACTTTGAAAGACTTACATACAATTTCTCCATCGGCTCTTGCCGACTGAAAAACAAATACAATAAATCGAACACCTTTTTCCTCTGGTTGAACGGTAACGACCAGCAATTTGAAGCTAGAAAAAAAAAGTAAAAAAATAGGCCGCTTAAATATGCAGAGTAATTATTCTAAACACCAGCCATACGTGTCACAACAATCTGAGTGTAGTCCCGGTGTATATTCTTGAACAAATCTATTCTACCTATAAAGGTGCATGAGTGTAAATCATTTCTTGAACAAAAACATCTTCCTACTATCGATAAATCACTCAGTTGACATTCAAAGTTCAATTAACATGCTTAATATTTAGAATCTTCCAATAACTCCACCCTTTTCACTTCCACAAAAGCTATAATTACATGGATGTCTTTTCTTCTTCTCGTAAAACTTATAATTAATAGATGGATGCATTTTTTAATGTCATTCATAACTTGATGGTTATATGTTAAAATATGAAAAACCTTGATGACCGTAATATCTTATTACATAATTTAAATAATTATCCTTACTTAATGATGACGCCATGGGTTTTAGTGGTTTCTGTTTAAGATAGATGGATTCCATTCTCATATTCCTACATCTTAGGCAATGAAAATATGGTAATACAGTTCAAAAAAAAATAAAAGGTAAAAAAAATGGACACGCATGGGCGGACCACCCACCTGATCGGTGGGGGCCATGGCACCCACCCAACTTTGAAGAACTTTTATTTAATTTTTTAGATAATGGATAATCATATTATTAATAATTATAAAAAAATAACTAGACTATAACATTAATTAATTAAAGTTTTATTTTATTGTGTTTTTTACTCTTTGTGCCACCAACCGTCACATATTTGTATTTCTCATTCCCTTACACCATCTTCATTCATCCAAAATTTAGATTCTAAAACTTCTGATTACAAAAAAAAAAAAAAAAGCACGAGGAGATCAAGATTAATTATTTTTTAGTTTAAATTCTTATAGTATGTTAATGTATACATTATTATTGTATTCATATAATTGATAATTACATTTGTAGTACAACTACACATTAAGAATTAATCTTCTTTCCGTAAGATTAGTAATTTATTGTTGATTAACCTTACAATAAATCACTAACCTTACAATAAATCACTATGAATAGTAAAAATATATGATTGATAGTCAAATTGAGCAATCTATTTTGTATTTAACGTAATCAATAATGAGCTAATTACAGTATGTTTTTTATTTTTCATGTTTTATGTCGGTCATTAAAAAAAATAATGCCTTTTTGGCCCCCCGCGATTAGGCATTATGGATCTGCACCTGTGGACACACTTAATAAATTCACATCGACTAAGTGGAAGGTATGAGTATTTTATAAGTTGTTTTGTTCACTGCTTATAGATCATTTTCTTTAACTGGGTGAATGTTATATGTTTGTCATTCAAAATGGACTTTAGCAAAGCCGAATGCATATGCCACTTAGCCTAAGTTGGCCTTCCGCTTCTCATAGCTGCTCTTTCCACACCTCCGGATATAAGTTGGCATTCAAAAAATATAAGTATCTTAGCTTTTGATTTTTAGTTTGATTAGCATGATTGTTACTTCTACTATCGAGGGTGATCATCTTCCAAGTCAGTCCAAAAGGACCACCAAAGAATCTCAACAAGAATCTCCCCATGGAAGAAAAACATTTGTAAAGCTAAAGACTGGATGCATGAAGGAGGAGGATCGACAAAGCACCCTCAAGAAACGGATGGAAGCCTAGTCTGCAGTGAAAGCAGCTCAGGTAATGCTCATCTTCTTCATAGCAACAACAAGGAATTAGCACATAAGTTCAAGTTACCGCCACCAGCACCATTATAGTGTGATTTTAAGTAATTTTAATAAAATTCAAGAAAAAGCTCACAAAAAATAGAGATTTTATGAAAACTTGAGACATGTACGCTTGTACAAAGAAAGTCTAATTCTACTACAATTTCAACTCCTCCAATCTTCGAATGATTTGGCAGTTTTATTAGGATTCACTCTACTAAGTATATACTCTTCAAGTCTCCATCTTACTGGCTATTCACTAGAAATACACTTCTGGTAGCTTTTGATTTTCAATTTGATTGACATGATTGTTTCCCTCTACTCTGGATGGTGATCATCTTCCAAGTCAGTCCGAAAAGACCGCATAAGGATCTGAACAAGAGTCTCTCCACATAAGGAAAACATTGGTAAAGCTGAAGATTTGATGCATGAAGGAGAAAGATCGACTAAAGTACCCTCAAGAAATGGATGGAAGCCTAGTTTGCGGTGAATACAGCTCAGGTAATGCTCATCTCCTTCATAGCAACAACAAGGAATTAGCAGATAAGTTGAAGATACTAGCACCAGGACTAGCACTACTACTACTACTACCACCACCACCACCACCAGCGTTACAGCGTGGTTCTATAAGTTATATTCCAACAAAATCCAAGATAAAATCACACAAAACATAGAGATTTTATAAAAACTTGAGACACGTAAACCTCTACAAAGAATGTCTAATTCTACAACAATTTTAACTCCTCCAATCTTCAAATGACTTGGCAGTTTTATTAGGGTACACTCTGCTAATTATATACTCTTCAAATCTCCATCTTACGAGCCATTAACTATAAATAGTCTTCTAGTAGCTTTTGATTTTTAGTTTGACTGGCATGATTGTTGCTTTGACTATGGAGGGTGATCATCTACCAAGTCAGTCCAAAAAGACCACCAAAGGATCTCAACAAGAATCTCCCCACGGAAGAAAAACATTGGTAAATATAAAATCGGATGCATAAAGGAGGACGATCGACTAAAGCACCCTCAAGAAACGGATGCAAGCCTAGTCTACGGTGAATACAGCTCAGATAATACTCATCTCCTTCATAGCAACAATAAGAAACTAGCTGATAAATTCAAAACACCACTACCACCACCACCACCATCATTATAACATGGTTTAAAGTTATCTTCTAACAAAATTCAAGATAAAAGCACACAAAAAATAGAGATTTTATGAAAACTTGAGACATGTACACCCGTACAAAGAAAGTGTATATTACACTTTCCACTCTTCCAACGTGGTAGTTTTATTAGGGTTCACTCTGCTAAATATATACTCTTCAAATCTCCATATTGCTAGCCATTCACTAGAAATACTCTTCTGACAGCTTTTGATTTTCAGTTTGATTCGCATGATTGTTGCCTCTACTATGGAGGGTGATTATCTTTCAAGTCAGACCAAAAAGACCGCCAAAGGATCTCAATAAGAATCTCCCCAGGGAAGAACAACATTGGTAAAGCTGAAGATTTGATGCATGAAGGAGAAGGATCGATTTAAACAACCTCAAGAAACAGATGAAAGCCTAGTCTGCAGTGAATACAGCTCAAGTAATTCTCGTTTCATAGCAACAACAAGAAATGAGGAGAGAAGTCTAAGATACTACCACCAGCAGCACTACCACCACTACCACAACCACCATTATAGTGTGGTTTTAAGTTATCTTTTAACAAAATCCAAGATAAAGCACACAAAAAATAGATATTTTATGAAAACTTGAGACATGTATACCCGTACAAAGAAAGTCTAATTCTACAACAATTTCAACTCGTTCAATCTTCGGATGACTTGGCGGTTTTATTAAGGTTCACTCTACTAAGTATATACTCTTCAAATCTCCATCTTACTGGCCATTCACTAGAAATAGTCTTTTGGTGGCTTTTGATTTTCAGTTTGATTAGCATTATTGTTGCCTCTTTAGGGTGATCTTCTTCCAAGGCAGTCTAAAAAGACCACCAAAGGATCTCAATAAGAATCTCCCATCGGAAGAAAAACATTGGTAAATCTTAAGATTGGATGCATGAAGAAGGGGGATCAACTAAAGCACCCTCAAGAAATGGATGGAAGCCTAGTATGCGGTGAATACAGCTCAGGTAGTGCTCATATCCTTCATAGCAACATGAAGGAATTAGCAAATAAGTTTAAGACACCACCACCGCTGCAATTGGTTGATTTAGAGCGTTACTTGCCTTGATGGCCTGTGAAAGGCAAGGGATGTCAGAAGAAGATGGTGGCTACCACATGGTGGTTTAAGTCTGACCTAACGAGCCTAGAAGAAGAAAGGTTGTATGGTGCCGTTAGTTATCTCTTAAGTCCTATTGATCTAGATCTGATAGAATTGTCAGGCCTAATGAATAAGGGTAGTCGATAGGAGAAAGGCAATGAAATTGAAGAAACAGATTATGGGAAGAAGAGAGAAGTAAGGAATTGAAGAAATGGATCATGTGTCTACTGCTAGTATTGCCATGGAGACTAATAAAGAAGAGAGAAGTAAGGAATGAAAATACAACTTGGAAGACGCATCAGATAGCAATAATGCTCAAGATGTTACCTTCAGTTACGATGACAGTGCTGATGGATAGACGATGATAAATCTAAAAACACACGAAAGAATCGGTGTGCTCTCCACTGTTAAAAAAATACTTAAAAGTCCATTAGATACTGATAAATCAGAGGGTAATGAAGAAATAAATGGTTGCAAGACCAGCTCAAAGGATGGATCTGATAGCAAAAACATGGAGCAAGTTCATTATGGATTCACTGATAATTGCCAACTGGAAGATATTGAGGATTAAGAAGTGTTAACCCTACGGTTATTTAACCTAGGATTATATTTGGTTTTGATGATAACTAACATTGATGAAGCAATAGGTACAATCTCATACTCATACAAACGGACAATTAGAAGAACAAGTCGATCAAAGACACTCAACGGAACGCATCAAAGAAGAAATTCATCGATTGAATTTTATTATTTCCTTCTTTGTAACTAGCATAGAGAGATGATCGTATCGATGACTGTAACCTAGAACTTACCCATAGGTTTCCTTTGCATGCATAAAACTTTTTCATGCTTTGAAAACAAAGAAATTGCATTGCAGACGACTGCAAGTTGGGCAATGATGTATTACAATCGACTGCAATACTTCCAGTAGCCTATTACAGTCGACTGTATTGGAATACAGTCGACTGCAAATTAGAAATTTAAATTTTCAACGGCTACTTTGGGAATACAGTCGACTGCAATGGCACGATGCAGTCGACTGCGTTTACCGTTTGGCACATTTAATACTCCACGTAATTTCAAACGGTCATATTTATTCTCATACCTATAAATACTTATCTTGCACATAGTTTTGATTCATCAATTGCATTCAAAGCCTTCTTATCTTGCATATTCTCAAAGATCAAAGCGATTGTTCAATCTCTCTTGGTTTCCATTGTTTTCTTATCCATTTCAAGAGAGCATTTATTGTGAGCTTACATTTGAGAGATATACACTTTCATAAGTCGTCATACACTCATCTCTCTTGTTATAAAGCTTAAACTTGTACTTATCTACTTCTTGAGAGTGAATATTTGTACACAATTCTTCATCTAAAGTTTCTTGTATCAAAGCTTGGGGTTGTCAAGCTTTGGGTTTTTCAAAGCTTGTTCTTGATGTGGGCATACCATCAAGGGATTGTAAGAGGTTCGTTCTTGACCCGTAAGAAAGATCATTCTAGTGGATTCTAGGGCCTTTCAAGGGACTTCCTTGAAGGGGTGGACGTAGGCTTGAGGGTAATTCGAGCCGAACCATCTAAATCTCAAGCGTCAAGTATCTCTAAACTCTTCTTTCTTTACATTATTGTCTCTTACCATTGTTGAGATTGGTTAGCCTGCTTACTTGAGATTTTGTGATTTCAGTTTGATATTTGAAGCTATCTAAGTGTTCTTCATAATTCCTCTAATTTTGTTGTGATCACTTGTTTATTTCTTAAGTAGTCTTAAAACCCTATTCCCCCCCCCCCCTCTAGGTTTATTTTATTGGTTTTAAGAAGGACGAGAAAAAGAAAACGGAGAAGCTGGTTGTGGAGGGGGATTGCGGTCCTAGTAAGTACAAATGTAGTACTTATGCAAGTGCTTTCCAACTCCCCAAGCACTTGGTGGTAATAAATCTAGCCACAAGAAAGTTCAGATCACAATTGTCAATGCAATTGATAACGGAAATAAAACCATCAAGTGAGTCCATCTCTGCTCCTGTAGGCAAAGGAAACGAAAGACAACAAAGTGGCTTTGAGTTCGAATCTTGTGGAGGAAATCTCATACAAATGCAAGATATGTAACAAGGCTATCCTAATAGGTCAGGCTCTTGGAAGTCACTAGAGGCGTCACTACAATGCTTAGCAAAAAAACCTCCTACCAACAAAGTCACATCCCTTAGCTATGCAGAAGCAGCATCCAGCCTAGTAGTAATAGTTCAGCGTTTGATCTCGATCAGCTACCATCCTTAGACGCCGAAGGAGGTACTATGCCCAAGTATGGGGCTACTCGTGCTTATGCGACTCTTTTTTTTTGGATTACCTCCTGAAGCAAACCAAACCGCATGTGCAAAGATACTGCACATCAGCTTTGGTAATTACTTTTTATTAAGTAATAATCTGATGTCAAGAGGGAGAAACTATTGCTAAGATTTGATGGAAAGTCTACTTTGTGATTTTTGTTTAAATCTAGAACACATTTCATTCAAAATTGTAATATTTGTCCCAGTGGAAGCTGATATCTAGTAGCAATTTTCAAACAAACTTGGAAGTGGTTATTTAGCAATGCAATGGATGGGTTGACTCTCTTAAGGGCCATTAGGACCCCTTGTTGTCTCGACTCGCCTAACTTGGAAAAAGAATTCGAGTATGATATATTTGAGCTGGATGGATTTTGAAGTGTTCTTAGAGATATTTTGACTTTTGACTCCTCAAAACTATTGTACAACATATAATTGAGCTGACTTCGGTGTATAAAAACTTACTCAAGTCAATATGCATCGGGTGCTGTTAACAAAGTGTCACTGAAAAATTTATAGAGATAAAGTTGTTTACACGATCTTTTACAACTAAAACCAATCAGTTCTATGGTGACAAATCACACATATCTTATGTCGGGAAATATCCTTTGGTGGTAGCACGACGTACTCTTATTACAACAAAGTAACCCTTTCCCAATTGGAGATGAACATACGCAATTTCTCAGTGGACAACATAGACTGACGAGCTAAAAGAACGCTACTACATGGTTAGGTAAACCAACCCATAAAAGGAAACGAAAACATGTTTCAATTTTGCTTTGCGACTCCGATCATATCTTTGTTAGAATTTAGGTGAAGGAAGAACTTTTCCAATCTGTTTTGGGTGAAGGAAAAGCCTATGTAAAGTCCCTCAAGGTGAGACCTCAGCCTCGCAAGTTGGTAACTAAAAAAAGAAAAGAAACACTGATAGGTAGAGACAGAAATAATGGTGATTGTCTCAGAAGAAGCTGAGGCCATAAATATCCATGTTCTGAAGTTGAATGCTGCACCAAATGACGAAAGAATGTTTGCCTTTTGGATCTGCAACAGCCGAGAAGAAACAAATGTTGGTACAAATGCATGAAAAATTCAGAAATAATAAACAACAATACCCAAATTAGTATAATGAAAGAATCAAGGCTTAGAGGCGCGTAAACGCTTCTTGAAGATAGTTGAAGCCTCTCCCATTTGCAAACAGAAGGCGAACTTAGTAGCTCTATCTTCGGGATTCAACCAAGCCCAGATTCACTGTTCATCCAAGAGAGTTGCACTTCTCTACAATAGATCAGTATCCACCTCCGATCGATCAAAGCATAAGTTTGAAACAAGCAAGTGAAGATGGTGTATTTTCTCTTGTCTTGTTCTCAACTTCCAACTCTTTACCGTTTTATATAGTGGTAGAAAAATGTATGTTCTTTGAACATTATCAAGTTCTTTGAACCATACCAATTCAAGATTCATCAATGAATCTTATAAAGTACAATGAACTAAAAGATAGATTAATTTTATCTAAGGAGTATACATGAACCTGAGTTCATGAATCTTTAAATTCATTTAGAAAAACAAAGTTCAAAGAATAAAACCTTTTGAAAACTTAATAAGTCTTAAATTCATGTATATATCTTGAAAAACTAAAGTTCAATGAACTTTATTTTATTTTTCATATATAAATAGCCAACTTTGAAACACATTTCCAACAAACCCCCACTTGTTTCAAATATTAAAAGATATGCTTGATCGGCACAGTCATGTACATCAGCAAATGATACCTTTTGGGTTTGAACCATTGCCTAGTGAAGTATTCCTTGATTCATCTAGAAACTTAATGGACAAAGCCTTGAATTAAGAACCATGTTAACAAATCAGAAATACATCACATACACTTCTGTTTCGGAGATGAAGTGCTAAAGCCCAACACATTATGGCCATGTGTCTTGATCCCAACACTCTGAGTGCTCTAAGGATTATAAAGCCTTAATAATCCTATAGGAAGCGGCCACACTTCCACACCCAGATCGGTGAATCCATCAAGGGTGACCTTGTACACCCCAACACAAAGTTTATAGACTCACTGAGAGAACTAAGTCTCAACCTCCACTTAAACAAGGTCATTCTGTGAATCTATCAAGAGCTATCTTACTAGCCTCAACCAAAACCCATTGGTCTATAGATTTATGAAGAGATATAATCTCAACCTCTATCTCATGCAAGAACATGCACATACATCATAGGGAGGGTAAAATGAAAATTCATTTCATTATGTGCATCATTAGTTATCACATTACTCGTTTTTCTCATTCAAAACCCAGGATAAAAAATCAACTGGGTTGGGTATCCATAATGTACAACTTAAAAATCAATAGGCTTGAAACCCATCCCCCTCGATGTCTCAGACACTAAGTCTCTTCCCAAACCTTTTGACAAAGGATCTGCCAAATTCAAACTTGATTTCAGATACTGAATGGACATGATTCCATCAGCCAGGATCCTCCGCACATGATTGTGCTTTAGACGAACTTGTCTAGATTTGCCATTATAGCACTCACTACTTGCCCAAAGCAAAACATCCTTATTATCACAATATATTGTCAAAGGCGGGACCGGTTTACTCCATATAGGAATATCAACCAAAATGATTCTCAGCTAATCAGCTTCCTCTTCAGCAGAGGATAAAGTAATAAATTCTGATTCCATGGTGGAGTGAGTAATACAGGTTTGCATTTTAAATTTCCAAGAAATCGCAGCTCCACCCAACGAAAATATTCTTGCCGATGTAAGCAAAGAAGGCATGCTGCCCCAATGCCTGCTGCTCAGGCGAGTCAAACGTGAACCCCTCTTATAAGGCATTCAATAACACAAGTTAACTACAGAAAACAAACTCTAATTAAACAAATACTATCGCTGAAAAAAATACTTCACCGTACCTGCCACTCTTCCCATAGGGACTCCCTCACAACGACATCCCAGTCCTTCCAGTATAGGCGTGGCTCGAAGAATCGGCCCTTCACAAGAACGCCGATCTTCGTCCTCGCCTGATTCTCCAGGATCCTGCCAAAGAAGTAAATAAATAAATTAATACAGTTCAAATATAAATTAACACCCCAAAACTAGACATAGAACACAAAGCATGAGTCAAAACACTGTTTTATAAACAATTAGCTTTTCCAAATTGTCCAAACTAGACATCCAAAGGCTCATTATAAAGTATTACTTTGTAATGAGTACCTTTGAACGGGAACTAAGGGTTTTTATGCATGTATGCGTTCAAAAATTGATAACATATGCAAGAATCTTTTCGAAATATCAAAACTGCAGAAAGATCGTTAAATATATTACCAATTCCACATTAAATAGAATTCGTTGGCAACGAGTTGAACCATCTCGTTGGTAATGGACTTCTCAAAACTACAACTAATATAAAGAAGGCAGGGTTTGTAAACAACGAGTAATTGAACCATCTCTGGGCAATATGGAGTAATTATGGGATGTACAAGGGCTAAGTAGGGCTAATTGGGTTTTTAGGGTTAATTATGAGTATTAATTATAGGTAATTAGGGTTGATTAGGATTAATTAGGGTTATTTAGTCCTAATTAGGGTTTAATTGTGCCGAGTAGTGCTGATTAGTCCTAATTAGGGCTAGATTAGGCTTAATTGGGTTATGTTAGAGCTAATTATTATTAATGAGGGCTAGTTTCGGATAATTATAGCTAATTAGGGTTGATTAGGACTAATTAGGGTTATTTAGTCCTAATTAGAGTTAGTTGATTTATTAAAATATTGTTACTCAGGACTAATAATGGCTAATTATAGTCAGTGCTGGAGCCACGATGAGATTCCAGGGGGTGCATGCTAAAAATGTCGCATTAACCTAATTAACCTATATTTAATGCATAGTCAACAATCTCAATTCCGACACCTCATATACGGTGTCGATATGGTGTCTGATATGTATCTAACACCTCTGGACACGTGTCCGACACATACCGACACGTGTCCGACGCCTCCAGACACGTGTCTGACGCCTACCGACACACACCTCCGGACACATCGGCATATGTTGATTTATTTTGTAAATGTCAGACACCGTCGATCAGACGTGGTGTCCCTGTCTGCGCTAACTAACAGGTATTTCAATCCAATTGGGTCCCATCCTCCGTCAACAATCTCAATTCTCAATTCTCAAATGCTCAGTGCAATAAAAATTAACAAAATTCACACATTCAATCCAATTGGGTCCCATCCTCCTTCAATAATCTCAATATCTCAAAAGCTCAATGCACAATTAACAACCTAAAATCATCAATTAATAATCGCAGTTACTTTAAATGCACAGCTAATAACCTAAAATCATCAATTAACAACCTAAAATCACATATCAATAATCACAGTTCTCAAATGCACAATTAACAACCTAAAATCATCAAACAAATGATCAATGTTCAAATGGAAAAAATTGTTCAAAATGCACATATCCGATGCGCTTGAATTATTTCAATTTAGGATTCGATTGTATTAAGGCATTCAATTTGGGGTTCAATTAGTTTAATTTAGGGTTCGGTTCGATTAGGGCATTCAATTTAAGGTTTAATAAGGGTTCAATTATAGCAATTTAGGGTTCAATTAGGGGGTTCTATTGATTCAATTTAGGGATCGGTTGATTTGGGGCATTCAATTTAGGGTTCAATTAGGAGATTCAATTATTTCAATTTAAGGTTCGGTTGGATCAGAGCATTCAATTAACGGTTCAATTAGTTTAAGTTAGGGTTCGATTCGATTAGGGCATTCAATTTAGGATTTAATTATGGTTCAATTACTTCAATTTAGGGTGAATTTTTTGGGTTCTATTAGTTCAATTTAGGGTTCAGTTGATTTGGGACATTCAATTTAAGGTTCAATTTAGGGTTCGGTTGGATTAGGGCATTCAATTTAAGATTCAATTAGGGGTTCAATTAGTTTAATTTAGGGTTCGATTCAATTAGGGCATTCAATTTAGGGTTTAATTAGAGTTCAATTACAGCAATTTAGGGTTCAATTAGCAGTTTAGGGTTCAATTACAGTAATTTAGGGTTCAATTATGGGGTTTAATTAAGTAAGTGGCCACATATACGATCTTGACACTTGTCGACAGCAGTGCAGTGTATATATGTATATAATTATAACAAACTAGTCAATGGATAACATCTCTACTTTGACCAAATTTGGTGTAATGCATCCATCTTTTCTTGGAATGACGCCCAACTTTAATTTTGTCTAACCGAGTTTAATACACTATAATTTTAGTGCCTTTATTTGTTTGGTTGCCATTAATTTAGTCCCATAGAATATACATTCATAGACCTTTCTATTGCTCGTCTTTTAGAACATTTGTTTATAGTCGTTTGCACTTTTGCATCACCCTCTCTGTATACAAAAACCAAAAGCGCCCAAAATTGTTTTGAAGAGTAGAGTAAAATAATTCCAGTAGCTCATCGATTGGATTGGGGCATTCAATTAGGGGTTCAATTTAGGGTTCGACCCCAGATTAGGGCATTCAATTTAGGATTTAATTATGGTTCAATTACTTCAATTTAGGGTACGGTTGAATTTGAGCATTCAATTTAGGGTTCAATTAGGAGGTTCAGACTATTCAACAAATTCAGATTATACATGGCAGATAAGACAAATTAACAACAAATTTACATTATGGCCAAATGCTTCATAATTAACAAATTCAGAAGACAAAATAATGGTCAAACGTCCAAATTAACAACAAATTCAGATTATACATGGCAGAGAAGACATATTCGAATGTTTTATGCACGTACATAGGAATTCAGAAGAGCTTATACAAGCATAAGTGTGATTATGGCCAAATGCTTGACAATCAACTTTGAAAAATAAACAACAAGATTAATTTAGGGTAATAGACATATAGATCTCGAGGTGGGTACAATGACGGCGGCGTTGGTGGTGCGGCGACAGTGGAGGGCTTCGTGGGACGGCGGTAGTGTAAGGCTTGGTGGCGTGGCGTAGGGTGGGGGACAGGAGTGTCGCCGTCGAGAAGGGTCGCCGGAGGTAGGTCGCCGTTGAGAGGGGTTGCCGGAGGTGAGAACGGCGGTGGGTGGGTGAGAGAAGAATTTCGAAGAGAGAGAGAAACCAGATCTGGTTATAAATCGGATCTTTAGCGACGGAATAACACCGTCGCTAAAAATTCGTCGGTAAAGGTCTTATTATAAAGACTTTTACCGACGGCATTTTTAGCGACGGTTTTAAACTGTCGCTTAAATAATTTTAAAAAAATCCTCAAAAAATACTAATTTTCTAAAAAGTATTTAGCGACGGTAATTCCGTCGCTAAAAGTCCGTCATTTAAAGTCCGTCTGCAATACTTTTACCGACGGTATCTTTCGTCGGTAATAATATTAAACGACGGTATTTCTGTCGCTTAAAGACTTTTTTAGCGACGGAAGACCTGCCATCGGTAAAAATTCATCGCAAAATACATATTTTCTTGTAGTGATAGCAACCAAAGAACTTTGCGTTATAGATATCCCATGTAAGGGTGATTACAAAAGACACATGTTAATTATTCATATTAGTTTATCTAGATAGTGATAGATAGCGACGAAAATTTGCAAATAATTTTTTTTTTATTTTTACTTGTATTACTTATCCAGTCGCTTAACGCACAGGAATTATTAAACGGCTCAAAAAAAACTATCATATCAATCGTAGTTTGTTTAGGATTAGGCGAAGGAAGAGCTTTTCCGTTCTGTTTTGGGTAAAGGAAAAAACTATATAAAGTCCATGATCAAGCTGATTCTTCATATTCATGATCCATCTTCAATACTCCATCTTACTGACCCTTCACCACAAAAGTTCTTCCGGTAGCCTTTGTTTTCCAGTTTGATTAGCCCGTTTTTTGCTTCTACCATGGAGAGTGATCATCTTCCAAATCAGTCCGAAAGGACCAAAGGGTCTCAACAGCAACCTCCACCAGTTCCCCACGACGGGAAACTGTTGGTAAAGCTGAAGAATCGAGGCTTGAAGGAGGAGGATCGGCTAAAAGAGAAGGATGGAAGACCAGTCTCTCCGGACTGTTTCATGGAATTCAGCTCAGATAATGCTTTAGGTGGTCACCGGAGAATCCATCTCCTTCGTAACAACGGTAAGGAATTAGCTGCTACACCACCACCACCACCACAATCGGTTGATACAGACGGTTGTTTACCGAGTTGGCCCGTGAAAGGCAAGGGACATAGGACGAAGACCGTGGCCGCCACCCGGTGGTCCAGGTCGTATGAGCTTACGAGCTTAGAGGAAGAGCGGTTGCGTGACACCGTTAGTCGTCTCCTAAGTCTTCTCAGCTTAGATCCAGTAGAGTTGTCGGCCCTAATGAATAAGCGTAGCCGCGAGGAGACAAGCAGTGGAGTTGAAGAAAGAGATCATGGCTCCGTATCTAAAAAGCCAAGAACGGAAGAAACAGATCATGTGTTTAATGGTAGTACTGCCTTGGAGAATGAGAAAGACGAGAGTAAGGAATGCAAATACGGCTTGGAGGACGGATCAAACGCTCAAGATGTTTCCTCCAGCCACAATGAGAGTACTTATGGGAAGACGGCGTTAGATCTAAAATCGCATGGAAGTGCCTCGGAGAATGAGAAAGACGAGAGTAGTAAGGTAAGCAAATACAGCTCGAAAGACGGTTTTGATGGCCAAAACGCTCAAGATGTTTCCTCCAGCAACAATGAGAGTGCTGATGGGAAGACGATGTTAGATCTAAAATCGCATGAAAGGAGAAATCCCGTTGTGCTCTCCACTGTTACTGCCTTGGAAAGTCCATTGGATGCTAATAAATTAGAGGGTAATGAAGAAAACAATGGTTGCAAGACCAGCTCAGAGGATGGATCTGGTAGCAGAAACATGGAGCAAGTTCATTATAGGTTCAGTGATACTGCGAACGGAATGTTGAGGATTAAAAAGGACACCAAGAAGGAAACGAAGAAGTTGAGTACAAAGGGAAATTCCGGTCCTAATAAGTACAAATGTAGTATTTGTGGCAAGTGCTTCCCAACTCCCCAAGCACTTGGTGGTCATACATCTAGCCACAAGAAAGCTCAGATCTCGACAGTCAATGCAATTGATAACGAAGATGCACAAAAGCATCAAGCGAGTCCCATCCGGCAGCAGGCCGAAGAAACGAAAGACAGCGAAGTGGCTTTGAGTTCGAAGCTTGAGGAGCAAAACTCGTACAAATGCAAGATATGCGACAAGGCTTTCCCAACAGGTCAGGCTCTTGGAGGTCACCAGAGGCTTCACTACAAGGGTTTAGCGAAGAAACCTCCTACCAGCAAAGTCACATCTCCTGGTGATGCAGAAGCCAGCGTCCAGCATTGTAGTAGTAGTAGTAGTAGTAGTAGTACAGCGTTTGATCTCAATCAGCTACCACCAGCGGATGATGAATGAGGTATTGTGCCCGAGAATGGCGCTGCTTTTGCTAATGCACCCTACTTTGTTGCATGCGCACCGGAACAAAATCTCACATGCAGAAAGAGTGCAGATCAGCTTTAATAACAATTACAATTACTTAATTTAGGTCATCTGCTATCAAAAAAAGATTATGTAATTGATGCAACTATTGAGGCCTGCAGTGACTAGTTTTAATGTCGGTTTTTTTTTTATGCTTTCGGTGGCAGCAACTTGTGTTACAAGCTGAGGTATGCTAGATCAACATGTGTTGGATTAGATTCTTGACCTTTGGGTTCTGAACTTGCATTCGATGACCCCTAAACTAACTAGCTAGCTAGAGTTTCCTTCCCATCACTAAACAAAAGGAAAGCAGAAACGCGTTCAGTAAGCATGAAGTCCTGTTGATATCGACCAAGATAAGATCAGTGAACAACATCATGTGTATATTTCTTTGACATTGTCTCAGGTTTGTAGATTGGTTGTATCCCCTTTTCTACCCGTGTAAGGATTATTATCATGCGCGCTGCATTAGCTCAAGGTTGTGAAACTAGAAGACTTCCCAATATTCAGGAGTACCAATGATTGCTAAAATTGATGGAAAGTCTGATTTTGGAGCAGTTTTCTCAGAATTGTGACGTTTGTCAGGCTTGGTTGCTTGGTAACCAATACAAGTTTATGTTGGTAGTTTTCTGCTAATAAGCATTTAAAGCACCTATGAGCACATAGTTTTCTGTTCAGAATAAAAAGTTTCAATGGAAGCGGTTATTACGAAAAGGGACGTCAAAGCACCAAAGGTTTCTGACGCAAAAAAGAAAGAAGGAAAGAAAGAAACCATGGCATTGTGGAATTAAAGTAATAGCAATAGAAACCACGAAGAACAAAAGGGACTTTATGCAGATCTTCGTTGTCTTCTTCACTATGGAACTGTACATCTCCTGATAATCTCTAACTAGTAGTATTATCCTAGAATGACCCTAATTGTTCTGAATGACAAAAAATTAACTGATTTGTAGTTCGGAAATCTGTGTAACTTATACTATTGTTGATATATGACTTGTATTTATGGCTAAAGATAGAAGGTGTAGGCCGAGTTGTCCGAAGCGGAGTGAGTGGAGAGAACAGGAGCGTCGTAAATCTGACTTGTGCAAATTGGATTTGAGTGTTCACTGAATTCTTGTGTTCATGTGTTTCTTTATCGTGTTCTATATATATTTATTTAGAGCGATTTCGTGATGACTATATTGCGACAATATTATTTCTAATTAACATGAATAAAATTGTTTTTCAACAGTTTTAAAACAATTTTATTCTTATCCACGGGGCCTCGAAAGAAAGATCTTTCTTTAACTTTGATGAAGATTTTTCTATTTTTAGAGTTAGAATTGATTGGTCATACTTTTCGAATAATCTAATAAGAATGATTCGCTATTCACTTGGTTTTTGGGTCATAATCATTATGTAGGAGAGATGGCCGATTGGTTCGAGACATAGCATTGGAACTGCTATGTAGGCTTTCAGATATAGAGCAATTTCGTCACAAATATGCTGTGACAATGTTATTTCTAATTAACCTTAATCAGAGGGAGAAATGATTGACATAAATATCAGAAAACCTACAAATGATACATGTCGCTATATATTCCGGCCAAGTCCAAAGTTTGATAAAAGGTGTAATGCAGAAAAGAGGAGTGCACCAATCGACTCCACACACTCTTGTAGGCCGTCAAGATGCCCACCTGACTCATTGAAGAAATAGCCAGTAGCGAATGAACATTCTTGTTTGGACATGATGGAGTAGGTGTTGGAGAAGAGGTCTCAACAACCTAAACTTTTTGAGAATTTACACTAACTTTCAAGTCGGTTGATCTTATTTGAAATCCTGGCTTGGTGACTATGTGTCGCATGGTTCCCCCGTAGTCCAATTGCTATGTATGAAGCTCGAAGAGCATCCGTGTCCCTGATGTTGCAGCAGTGTCTACCAATAAAACTTGTGGCATTAAAGAGCTTTTAGCGACAAATTCCAGACATCGCATGTCACGCTTTTAGCGACAACATTCTCCTATTCCAAATTGGAGAAGATAATATCCTGGTAATTAAAGTACCATTCCATATAGGGAAAAAAATACCAGGATTTATATTTTGCTTTGCGAATAGAATTGTGATTTGGTGAAGGAATCCTTTTCCATTCTGCTTTGGGTAAAGGAAATCTCTATATAAAGTCCATCAAGGAGAGACCTCAGCCTCATAAGTCAGTAACTAGAAAGAGAGAAGAAACACAGAGAGAGAGAGAGAGAGAGAGAGAAATCATGGTGATTGTATCGGAAGAAGCAGAGGTTGTAAATCTTCGTGTGCTTTGGTGGAATGACATACTAGAGGGTGAAGGGATGTTCGTCTTTCGGGTCTGCAACAGCCGAGAAGAAATAAAGGTCAGCCACGACACTCCCGATTATTGCTTAGCACATCCAGAACTGAAGGTGGTAAGCTTCAAGCTTGAAAGGCTGTTAACCCTGGATTCAGTGCAAAAGCTGACTCGATCTGCCCTCAAGGCAACACGCCAATTTCGTCCCAACACCATAAAACTCTTGAGTAGACAAATATCCTCAGACCTTGTCAACGACTGCGATTTCAACCTTGTTCTTCTTGGCCCGTGTAAGCCGACAGCAGTTCTATACGTCGAGATTAATTAGATGATCACCATTGATTTCCGCGACGACCGCTTTGTTGTATTTCACGCTGATGATGAGAGTGAGGGCAGTAAGGATGAGGATGATGATGATGATGATGATGTTGAGCTCTGCTACTCACATGTTTTCAAGAGTCGGGAGAATGATGAACAGGGCCTCAAATCCATATTAGCTGAAGATTTCGTGAGGAA
Organism: Escallonia herrerae; assembly: GCA_033070095.1. NCBI lineage: Eukaryota > Viridiplantae > Streptophyta > Magnoliopsida > Escalloniales > Escalloniaceae > Escallonia > Escallonia herrerae. The sequence continues at coordinate 177,524 of JAVXUP010000105.1, read as the reverse complement.
GTGCAGACTACCAAGAACAGGTGCTTCATAATGATGAATTCGAGAATGATTAGGAGTACCAATAAGTTTTTTTTTAAATTTTTTTCATTTTTCTGTTTTTTAAGTAATAAGATTATGAAGTCTTTCTTAAAATTCCAAAACCTTCGGTGATGTGTCGTTTATTATGAGTTACTGTTCTCACTACTTATGTTTGGACTTGGATACCACTTAGCCTAAGTTGGCGTTCCGCTTCTCACAGCTGCTCTTTCCACACCTCCGGATATAAGTTGGCGTTCGAAAAATGTAACTATCTTCATCTTTTTGTAGCTTTTGATTTGGTAATCATCTTCCAAGTCAGTCCAAAAAGACCACTAAAGAATCTCAATAAGAATCTCCCCACGAAAGAGAAACATTTGTAAAGCTGAAGACTGGATGCATGAAGGACGAGGATCGACTAAAGTACCCCAAGAAACGGATGGAAGTCTAGACTGCTGTGAATGCATGAAAACATGAGACATGTACGTGTTAGAAAGTGGAGAGCAAAACTTGACTTACTTTTCAAATGGGTAGAGTACACGGGTATTTATAGGCCTACTCCAAAATGAACCTAGCCTAGTACATGCATCACACCTTTAATTGCATACTTCCTCTCTTCCTAAGTACATGAATACAACCATCAAAGTCATTCATGTATGGAACACTCTTAGACTAATCTAGACACTCTAATTAATTATGGACTTATCTAGATTATTCATGAATCTAGTTTATGCATGACTCTAGTTTATACATTCAACATCCTCCCTTAAACTTGATTCATCATGCCAAGAGACATCCGCAGCTTGTGGAAAACATCAATCTTCAAAGGCTTGGTGAAGATATCCACGACTTAGTCTTGAGACTTCATGTACTCAAGTTCAACTTCCTTCTTGGAGACACACTCTCTAATGAAATGATATTTGGTGTCAATATGCTTACTCCTTCATGAAACACCGGGTTCTTTGCCAATACAAGTGCGGACTTGTTATCAACAAGAATCTTTGTATGACCATCTTGTGTTTGGTGAAGTTCCATCAACAAACTCCTAAGCCAAATTGCATGACAAACACAAGAAGTAGCTGCGACATATTCGGCTTCACAAGTAGATAGAGTCACAATTGGTTGTTTTTTGGAATTCCATGTAAATGCAGAATTTCCCATATAGAAAACAAACCCTGTAGTACTTTTCCGATCATTTTTATCACCAGCCCAATCACTATCACAATAGCCGACAAGCTTGAAGTCTTGAGAAGATGAGTACATAATACCATAGTCAAGTGTACCTTTGATATACCAAAGTATTCTCTTAGCCACCTTCAAATGAGAAGTGGTAGGGGCTTCCATGTAACGACTCATGAGTCCAACACCAAAAAGAATATCCGGCCTTGTGCAAGTTAAATATCTTAAGCGTCTAACAAGACTCTTGAAAAATGTGGGATGGATTTTGTCTCTTTCTCCATGTTTGGATACTTTGATTCCACAATCCACGGGGGTCTTAACTGGCTTTCAATACCCCATCCCATACCTCTTGAGGATTTCTTTAGCATATGCTTCTTGAGAGATAAATATGCCATCCTCCATTTGCCTCACTTCAATACCAAGATAATAGGACATTAAGCCAATGTCCGTCATCTCAAATTCTCTAGCCATTTCTTTCTTGAATTCTTCAAACATTTTCGGATTATTTCCTGTCAATATTAGGTCATCCACATACAAACAGACGAAGAAGATATCACCACTTTTGTTAATCTTCACATAAAGTGTGTGTTCATGTGGACACTTGGTGAAATTCTTTGCTTGAAAATATGCATCAATTCTAGTATTCCAAGCACGAGGGGCTTGCTTCAAGCCATAAAGAGCCTTCTTCAATTTCAACACTTTATCTTCATGCCCTTCAACCACATAGCCCAATGATTGATCAATGTAAACTTCTTCCTCCAAACTTCCATTCAAGAAAGCGGATTTTACATCCATTTGATGAATTTTCCATTTGTTTTGAGCTGCCAAAGATATCATCAAACGAATTGTTTCTAATCGAGCAACTGGAGCAAATACCTCACCATAGTCAATGCCGGCTTTTTGCTTGTATCCTTTTGCAACTAATCTTGCTTTATATCTCTCCACTTCTCCTTTTGAGTTCTTCTTCGTTTTATAAACCCACTTGATTCCAATGGTGCTTTTGCCTTTTGGAAGTGTCGCCAACTCCCAAGTATCATTCTTCTTTATTGCTTTGATTTCATCATCCATGGCAACTCTCCATTCTTTATACCGAGAAGCATCTTCGTAACCGAAAGGTTCATAATCCGTAAATAGACAAAATTGTGTCATATCACTTAAATTTTGTGTTACCTCATCAGTTACACCATATATATCACGAAGATTCCTATATCGTCAGGGCCCTTCACTTGAACTTACTTCTTCAACTCGTGGATTTTGGGGTGGAGGTGTTGGTGGTGGAGTAGTACGTTGCATCATCTCCTCTTCATCATCAAAGAATGGATTGAAATTGTAATCTCCATTTTGGATTTTCCATTCCCAAGAGCTTTCTTCATCGAACTCAACATCTCTACTGATGACAATCTTTCCATTGCTTGGATTGTACAATTTGTAACCTTTAGAACTTTGATCATATCCAATGAAAATGTACCTTTCACTTTTATCATCAAGTTTAGGCCTTTTTTCATCGGACACATGTGCATAGGCTATGCTTCCAAAGACTCGCAAGTGAGAGACACTTGGCTTGAAACCGCTCCATGCTTCTTGAGGCATTTTTCCTTGAACACTTTTAGTGTGACATCGGTTGGACAAATACACTGCACAAGCAACGGCTTCAGCCCAAACTTCTTTCGGCATGTTTTTGCTTTTCAACATGCTCCTTGCCATGTTGAGAATAGTCCGGTTCTTCCTCTCTGCCACCCCGTTTTGTTGTGGTGATCATGGAACCGTCAAAGGTTGATGAATTCCATTTGTCTCACAAAATGCCTTGAATTCATTTGAAGTGAATTGTCCACCTCTATCGGAATGAAGAGCTTTGATTTAGTAGCCACTTTATTTTTCTAACAAATTCTTGAATTTTTTTGAAGGTTTCAAACACATTTGATTTCTCCTTAAAAAAGTAGACCCGCGTCTTTTGAGAGTAATCATCAATAAATAAAAGAATGTAGTTATTCTTACCAAGCGAAGACGGCTTAATAGGTCCACAAACATCCAAATGGATCAACTTCAAAGGGCACTTGGCTCTTGTCATAGACTCCTTAGGAAAGCTCTTTCTTGCTTGTTTGCCAAAAAGACACCCCTCACAAAGTTGGTTCGGGTGGTTGATGGAAGGCAAACCTTTCACCATGCTTTTCTTGCTCATTACTTGAAGGCCATCAAAGTTCAAGTGTCCAAGTCTCATGTGCCAAAGCCAAGAAGAATCTTTGATGCAAATTTTCAAACACCTCGGGACATCACTTTGAATGTTCAACATAAACATTCTATTTTTTGTCATTGGCACCTTAGCCAACAATTTTCCATTTCCATCTTTCATAATTAAACTCTTATCTTTCAAATGAATATCATAATTTTTCTCCAAAAGTTGTCTCAAACTTAAAATATTGCTTTTCATATCCGGCACATAGAAAACATTAGAAATAAATTGATGGCTTCCATCTTTCAAGTGGATTAAGATTGTAAGTTTCCCTTTAACTTGAACTTGATAAGAATCTCCAAAAATGATATTGCCTCCAAAGGATTCATCAAGCTCCATGAATAGATTCTTCTTTCCACAAATGTGACTGCTTGCACCGGAATCAAGATACCAAAGATTATTCTCTTCATTTTTGTCACCTTTGCATGCGAGAAGCAAAGTGGGATCGCCATCTTCATTCTTGCTCTCCACAAAGTTTGTTTTCTCCTCCACATTATTTTTACATTCCCAAGAATAATGACCATATTCATGACAAGTAAAGCATTCAACTTTGGATTTGTCATACCTTCCTTGATTTGTCCGCCCATTCTTGCCTCTACTTTGTCCACGACCTCTTACTTGGTTGTAGTCTTGGCTTTCTCCTCTTTGTTTAATTGTTGGTAGCTACCTCTTCTGCCTATACCACGACCTCTCCCACGTCCTCTTCCTGAGCCTCTTTGGGACGTGCCACGCCTTTCATCTTTTTCCTTCACGGAAAGCTTTGCTTGCAAAGCTTGCTCCACCGATTCTTGCTTTGGCTTTAGCCGTTCTTCATGGGCTTGCAAGGATCCGGTAAGCTCTTCAATGGTTATGGTGTCCAAATCCTTGGACTCTTCAATGGCAACTACTATATAATTAAATTTTGGATATTAAGATCGCAAAATTTTTCCAACGACCCTATCGTCTTTCAAGTCATCTCCATATCTCTTCATTTCATTGACGGTGGCCAAGACTCATGAAATATAATCCAAAATGGATTCGGATTCCTTCATGTGGAGTGATTCAAATTCTCCCCTTAATGTTTGGAGACAAACCTTTTTCACTTTCTTTACTCCTTTGAACGAAGCTTGGAGAGTATCCCAAGCTTGTTTGGAGGTGGTTGCATTTGCAACTTTCTCGAACATCTTGTCATCTAAACTTTGATAGATGAGAATGAGCGCCTTTTGATCTTTCTTCATGGTGGCTACATCTCCTTCTCCAACTTTATTCGCCACGGGTTCCTAAACATCATAGGCTCCAAGCAAAGCCTTCATGCCGATACACCAAGCCTCATAATTTTCTTTGGTGAGTGGTGGAACTTGGAATGGAGTTCCATTTGACATCTTCTCTCCAAGCTCAATTGTCTCCAAACAAAAGAGCTCTGATCCCGGTTTGTTAGAAAGTGGAGAGCAAAACTTGACTTACTCTTCAAATGGGTAGAGTACATGGGTATTTATAGGCCTACTCCAAAATGAACCTAGCCTAGTACATGCATCACACCTTTAATTGCATACTTCCCCTCTTCCTAAGTACATGAATACAACCATCAAAGTCATTCATGTATGGAACACTCTTAGACTAATCTAGACACTCTAATTAATTATGGACTTATCTAGATTATTCATTAATCTAGTTTATGCATGACTCTAGTTTATACATTCAACAGTACGTCTGTACAAAGAAAGTCTAATTCTACTACAATTTCAACTCCTCCAATCTTCGGATGATTTGGCAGTTTTATTAGGGTTCACTTTACTAAGTATATTCTCTTCAAGTCTCCATCCTACTAGCTATTCACTAGAAATACTCTTCTGGTAGCTTTTGATTTTCAATTTGATTGACATGATTGTTTCCCTCTACTCTGGAGGGTGATCATCTTCCAAGTCAGTCCGAAAAGACCACATAAGGATCTGAACAAGAATTTTTCCACGGAAGGAAAACATTGGTAAAGCTGAAGATTTGATGCATGAAGAAGGAGGATCGACTAAAGTGCCCTCAAGAAATGGATGGAAGCCTAGTTTGCGGTGAATACAGCTCAAGTAATGCTCATATCTTTCATAGCAACAATAAGGAATTAGCAGATAAGTTGAAGATACTACCACCAGCACTACCACCACCACCAGCTTTACAGCGTGGTTCTATAAGTTATCTTCTAACAAAATCCAAGATAAAAGCACACAAAACATAGAGATTTTATAAAAACTAGAGACATGTACACCTCTACAAAGAATGTCTAATTCTACAACAATTTCAACTCCTCCAATCTTCAAATGACTTGGCAGTTTTATTAGGGTTCACTCTGCTAAAATTTCCATCTTACGAGCCATTCCCTAAAAATAGTCTTCTGGTAGCTTTTGATTTTCAGTTGATTGGCATGACTGTTGCTTCTACTATGGAGGGTGATCATCTACCAATTCAGTCCACAAAGACCACCAAAGGATCTCAACAAGAATCTCCCCACGGAAGAAAAACATTGTTAAATATGAAATCGGATGCATAGAGGAGGATGATAGACTAAAGCACCCTCAAGAAATGGATGCAAGCCTAGTCTGCGGTGAATACAGCTCGGGTAATGCTCATCTCCTTCATTGTAACAACAAGAAACTAGCTGATAAGTTCAAGACACCACTACCACCACCACTAACATCACTATAACATGGTTTAAAGTTATCTTCTAACAAAATTCAAGATAAAAGCACACAAAAAGTAGAGATTTTATGAAAACTTGAGACATGTACACCCGTACAAAGAAAGTCTAATTCTATTACAGTTTCCAATCTTCCAACTTGGTAATTTTATTAGGGTTCACTCTGCTAAATATATACTCTTCAAATCTCCATCTTACTAGCCATTGACTAGAAATACTCTTCTGACAACTTTTGATTTTCAGTTTGATTCGCATGATTGTTGCCTCTACTATGGAGGGTGATCATCTTTCAAGTCAGACCAAAAAGACCACCAAAGGATCTCAACAAGAATCTCCCCATGGAAGAACAACATTGGTAAAGCTGAAGTTTCGATGCATGAAGGTGGATGATCGATTTAAACACCCTCAAGAAAAGGATGAAAGCCTAGTCTACAGTTAATACAGCTCACGTAATTCTCATCTCCTTCATAACAACAACAAGGAATTAGGAGATAAGTTTAAGATACTACCACCAGCAGCACTACCACCACAATCACAACCACCATTACAGCGTGGTTTTAAGTTATCTTTTAACAAAATCCAAGATAAAGCACACAAAAAATAGATATTTTATGAAAACTTGAGACATGTATACCCGTACAAAGAAAGTCTAATTCTACAACAATTTCAACTCGTTCAATCTTCGGATGACTTGGCAGTTTTATTAGGGTTCCTCTGCTAAGGCCCCGTTTGAAAGGGCTTTTTTCCTCTTTTGGAAACTTGAAAAAATAAGCGCGTTTGATAACCATTTTTTTCCCCTTCAGTTTAAAAAATCAGTTTTTAAACCAATGCTGTTTTCAAAACTCCAAAAACGAGTTTTTTTTTCAGTGTTGTTTTTTTTTTTAAGACCACCACCACCACCCTCCTCCCACCGCTGGCAGCCACCGCCCATCGCCGGTAGCCACTACCCATTGTCAGCAGCCACCGCCGGCTACCACCACCGTCGGCCACCGCCACGCCCCACCACCGCCACCGCCACCGCAAACCCCCACAAAAAAACTGGGTTATCAAACACCTACTTGTTTTTGTAAAAAAATAAAATTAAACTGCTCTTTAATTTTTGTTAAAATTTTTCTTTTTGGAAACTGAAAACAAAAAAAAATTTAAACAAAGCCTATAAGTATATACTCTTCAAATCTCCATCTTACTGGCCATTCAGTAGAAATAGTCTTTTGGTGGCTTTTGATTTTCAGTTTGATTAGCATGATTGTTGCCTTTATTATAGAGGGTGATCATCTTCCAAGTTAGTCTAAAAAGACCACCAAAGGATCTCAACAAGAATCTCCCATCGGAAGAAAAACATTGGTAAAGCTTAAGATTGGATGCATGGAGGGGGATCAACTAAAGAACCCTCAAGAAACGGATGGAAGCCTAGTATGCGGTGAATACAGCTCAGGTAGTGCTCATATCCTTCGTAGCAACAAGAAGGAATTAGCAAATAAGTTCAAGACACCGCCACTGCCGTAATTGGTTGATGTAGAGGGTTACTTGCCTAGATGGCCCGTGAAAGGCAAGGGATGTCAGAAGAAGATGGTGGCCACCACCTGGTGGTCCAAGTCTGACCTAACGAGCCTAGAGGAAGAAAGGTTGTGTGGTGCCGTTAGTTATCTCTTAAGTCCTATCAATCTAGATCCGATAGAGTTGTCAGGCCTAATGAATAAGGGAAGTCGAGAGGAGAAAGGCAATGAAATTGAAGAAACAGATTATGGGTCCATATGCAGAAGGCCAAGAATTGAAGAAACAGATCATGTGTCTGATGCTAGTACTGCCATGGAGACTAACAAAGAAGAGAGAAGTAAGGAATGCAAATACAGCTTGGAAGACGCATCAGATAGAAAAATGCTCAAGATGTTTCCTTCATTCAGTCACGATGACAGTGCTGATGGATAGACGATGATAAATATAAAAACACGCGAAAGAATCGGTGTGCTCTCTACTGTTACAGTAATACTTAAAAGTCCATTAGATACTGATAAATCAGAGGGTAATGAAGAAATAAATGGTTGCAAGACCAGCTCAAAGGATGGATCTGATAGCAAAAACAGGGAGCAAGTTCATTATGGATTCACTGATAATTGCCAACTGGAAGATATTGAGGATTAAGAAGGACAAGAAAAAGATAACGGAGAAGTTGGGTATGGAGGGAGATTGCGGTCTTAGTAAGTACAAATGTAGTACTTGTGGCAAGTGCTTTCCAACTCCCCAAGCACTTGGTGGTAATAAATCTAGCCCCAAGAAAGTTCAGATCTCAATTGTCAATGCAATTGATAACAGAGATAAATAAAACCATCAAGTGAGTCCATATCTGCTGATGTAGGGAGAGGAAACGAAAGACAACAAAGTGGCTTTGAGTTCGAATCTTGTGGAGGAAATCTCATACAAATGCAAGATACGTAACAAGGCTATCCCAATAGGTCAGGCTCTTGGAAGTCACCAGAGGCGTCACTACAATGGCTTAGCAAAAAAAACCTCTTACCAGCAAAGTCACATCCATTGGCTATGCAGAAGCCAGGATCCAGCCTAGTAGTAAGTTCAGCGTTTGATCTCGATCAGCTACCATCCCTAGACGCCGAAGGAGGTATTATGCCCAAGGGCTGCTCGTGCTTATGCGACTCTCTTTTTTGGATTATCTCCTGAAGCAAACCAAAGCTGATGTGCAAAGACACTGCACATCAGCTTTGGTAATTACTTTTTGTTAAGTAATAATCTGCTGTCAGGAGGGAAAAACTATTGCTAAGATTTGATGGAAAGTCTAATTTGTGATTTTTGTTTATATCTTTATATCTAGAACACATTCCTTTCAAAATTGTAATATTTGTCCCAGTGGAAGCTGATATCTATTAGTAATTTTCAAACAAACTTGGAAGTGGTTATTTAGCAATGCAACGGATGGGGTTGACTCTCTTAAGGGCCATTAGGACCCTTTGTTGTCTCTGCTCACCTAACTTGGAAAAAGAATTTGAGTATGATATATTTTAGCCGGATGGATTTTGAAGTGTTCTCAGAGAGATTTTGACTTTTGACTCCTCAAAACTATTGTACAACATATAATTGAGCTGACTTTGGTGTATAAAAACTTACTCAAGTCAATATGCAACGGGTGCTGTTAACTAGGTGTCGCTAAAAAATTTCTAGAGATAAAGTTGTTTACACGATCTCTTACGACTAAAACCAATCAGTTCTATGGTGACAAATCACACATATCTTATGTCGGGAAAGACCCTTTGGCGGTAGCACGACGTACTCTTATTACACCAAAGTAACCCTTTCCCAATTAGAGAACGCAATGTCTCAGTGGACAACATAGACTGACGAGCTAAAAGAACTCTACTACACGGTTAGGTAAACCAACCCATATATAAAAGGAAACGAAAACCTGTTCTATTCTGCTTTGCAACTCCGATCATATCTTTGTTAGGATTTAGGTGAAGGAAGAACTTTTACAATCTGTTTTGGGTGAAGGAAAAGCCTATGTGAGGTCCCTCAAGGTGAGACCTCAGCCTCGTAAGTTGGTAACTAAAAAAAGAAAAGAAACACTGAGAGGTAGAGACAGAAATCATGGTGATTGTCTCAGAAGAAGCTGAGGCCGTATATATCCGTGTTCTGAAGTTGAATGCTACACCAGATGACGAAGGAATAATGTTCGCCTTTCGGGTCTGCAACAGCTGAGAAGAAACAAAGCCCAGCGACGATATAGCCTAGCATATCCTGAACTGAAGGTGGTAAGCTTCAGGCTTGAAAGGCGGTTAACCCCAGATTCATTAAGCTGACTCGATCCGTCCTCGATGCAACGTGCCAGTTTCGTCCCAAAATCGTATAACTTCTAAGCAGGCAGGTATCCACGGACCTTGTTAACGATGGTGAATTTAGCTTTGCTCTTCTTAGCCCGTGTAAGCCGGGAGCAGTCATATACCAGAAACTAATCAGATGGTTTCCATTGGTTTCCGCGATGGCCGCTTTGTTATCTTTCATGCTGATGAAGAGCGGGGCAATACTAATGAGGATTTCGATGAAGATGAATGTAGTAGTACTGATGATGCCGATGTTGATCTCTGCTTCTCCTATGTGTTCAATTATCAGCATGGGCCCAAATCTGAAGTTAGCCGATGACTTTGTAAGGATGTGCAGACAAGGATATTGTAGAATGATAAGGAAGGAGTGCCAATAAGTTTTTCTTTATTTTGCTTTTTGTTCTTTGTATTGTTCCTCCGTAGGTATGACAATTATGAAGTCTTTAAAGAACCAAAAAGAAAGTCCTTAAATGGTTTTCAAGCCAAGTACTTGATAATTTGTGGTTTATTCAAGTCTTTCGGCAGTCAACAAGCAATTTTTCTTTAGTCAACTAACTGTTTTACATCTGCTACACCAGATCATCTATTTGAAAATTGATGACATCTTCGAAGTCCTATGTTCCATGACCGGCTACTTTTTTCATGTATTGACGATTTGAAGTTGTTTCTGCATGCATGATTTCTTTAGAACTGGCGCTTTAGTTCGCTTGCAGTGTTCTCTAGAACTGATGCTTTCTTGCACTTGCAATTCCCACGCTACGAATTCATCACTTAGCCCACGCAACCCTCTTAAAAAAAAGAAAGAAGGGAATGAAAGAAACGCCAAATTGGGTAAATGATTGAGAATGTCCTTTGTTAATGCCAAATATTGGACCTTTCCTAACCAAAGCCCCTTGAGGTGGAGAATTATTGTGCTCCAACTATTTAATTTTATAGTTTAAACGAGCCTGTTGTACAAATAATAACAATGATGTTTAGGAGGCTAAAAATTGTTATCACACGGTCTAAAAGTCCAAGTTATATTGAAGGTGTTCATTGTGTGGCATGTCGCATTACAGTTAACCAACGCTTTAAATACAACATCCAAATAATCTGTAAAAGAAAAAAAGAACGAGGAAACACATAATTTTCAGTATGGTTAGTCCGTTGGTTACTAAATGATATATGGAAATAAGGTTAACAGATAACTAGGAGAACAACATAAGTTGTTCACATGCTTTCGCAGCTAGACAGTGTTCATCTCGAAATCAGCGAGTTTGTCATCCAACCATCTGAACACCATGGCAGCCTCATTAGGACGAGCTAGTATCAGCTAGTGAAGAGTTTGCAAAACTGACTGCAAAATGAGAATGTGCAGTTTCAAGTGTTGACACCCTTTGGTAGTCTGTTATTGCTTTGGATCCCTTCATGAATTGTAGCGGGACATCTAGTTTTTGAGTTCGAGCTGGCTCTGAATGTAGTACTGTAACATTGTTAATTTCGAAATATTAGATTGCTCCTGTACTCCACTGCACATGAACAAGAAGAATTGATCAAAGTTAGAAAGGTTAGATGTTAAGAAGGATGTTATAATCCTAGTCAAATATCCCCAAGTCCCCTAGATGCATGCACTTGGACTTATCAACAAAGAAAATTATGAGTAAATGCAAGTATTAGTTGATGTCATAAGGGATAAAGTGAGGGCATGCGGATGGGTTCAGGCAACACTTCAAACCTTGTCATAAATCCAAGCGAAAGTCGCTCCCAACAACATTTTTGGGTGTTGGTCCTTGCTCTTAGTCAGGCCTTAAGGTCCTTCATCTATCTTTTCCGTCTCTGTGCAGCCCTATCCTGGTATATCAGAATCTGTGCATTGGCTGACTACCATGAAGAAGTACCCTCTCTCTATTGCTTCAAAATGGGAAAGCCAACAAAACTAAAGCTAATTAAGTCCCTAAAGAAAATTGTTGAACGGTTTTCTGGGAACATTCTACATGGGAGAGGCTGAATGAAGAAATATGATGCTTGTGCTACACTGCTATAGCCTATAGAAGGCATGGAGCATCTAATTTTGCTTGTCTTTTCAGAAACATTTAAATTGCTGCAAAGACTTGACAAGGCTGATCCTTTCTCCAACTATGTATGCCATTGGAAAGGAAGTTGGGGAATTTTCTAACCCACCATGGCCTAACCCCCCCCCCCCCACCCGCCAAAAGAATTTTTAGGGGCACTTCATACAATTAGCAGTTCTTCCATGAGCTCTAGATCTTCACGATGAACAATGGCCTTATATGTCATAGAATTGTCATCATTTAGGTCAGAATAATCTCCCTCCCTCCCTCTCTCTCAATAATTGACTAAAAAAACAAAAGCATCAAATTACTCTTTATCTTCACGCTGAAGCGTGTCATGGAATTACCATCATTATATGTTCTTATTTAATTTCTTAAGCCTGAATACAACTGAAACATTAACCCTAACACTCTTCCTCATCATCGTCCTCCTCGACCATACTGCCAGGTTCGATACCTAACACTTTAAAATGGTTTCTTTTGTCATGATCAGTCATCTTATTACACAACGCACACTTTTGCAATTTTTTTTGACCCGTTGCTTCTTCAATCGGATTCTTCATGCGTATTGCTCATTTTCGCCCTTTTGTTTGAGAAATAATTGGATAAAAAATGTCGTCCTCCTCACCTTGCAGGCTAGTGTCGTCAATGACTGGTTGTGAAGCTCGATTGAATCTATCGGCTAGAGTCGTCCGAGTAGTCAGAGTGTCCCGTCTTTCTGGTAATACCATCCTAAACTGTGCAAGGTTAGCCTTATCCCGTACGGCTGCTTCAACTTGATACTTGTATCCATCAAATGTTGACGCTGCATCCAATGATAAACCGTGCATGATGTTACAAAGGTTATATCGCAGCGTCTCAGATTGCTCAAAATCAACTGAAACATTGGGCACGTAAGGAATGTGACCGTGGAATCTATTGGCTTCCTTCGTCCACCGTTCCAAGATATACTGTGGAGGGATTTCACAAGCATTCTTAGCGCTAAAAACCCTCAACGCGTGTCGACAAAGTATACCTTTATGCTCAAACAGTTGACAGTTGCAATTAACCAACCCGGTGTCCATACAAACTGCTACGGTAAAATGTCTTCTGTTCCTTGGAGCTGACGAAGAGCACGGATTGGCAAAATTCGTCACATTTGTCAAAGCATAAACCTTGAGATCTCTGGTGGAATACTCGTGCAACTTTGTCATGCTATATTGATTCGACTTTAGTAGTTCCTCTTGAAACTGTCTAAATATTTCCTTGGTATAGACTTGAGCCGCATGAGCCTCCAAAGGTGAAAAAACTACTATGGCTCTTTCTCTGTAAACTGTAGCTGCGTCGGCTTCTCTCTCAAGAAAAAATTGCTTGTCAAGGGCTTTCTACATCTCTAGTACGAACTCTGTTATACTTGAAGAATGGCCTACGTACCCATCAAAGAATGCATTCATACCTTCGCTTCTCGAGGTCGTAGTCATTCCGACTGCAAAAAACTTCTTGGTGTAGGCACCAAGCCACTGTGTCTTAATCTCATACAACGATTGTAACCATTCATGATTGTGCAAATAGTAGTCATCCATTAACTTGGCCCACCTCTCCTCGAACACGTCTACCGTCAACGATTTCTTCACACATGTATTAAAGTCAGTCTTGAATGTCGGATGATTTGCATATACATTGTGAAGCCGTTCGGGATATTTGTTGCTTATGTGCCATGTGCACAGGCCATGGTGAGTATCTGGAAGGACCTTAGCGATTGCATTTTTCATTGCCAGATCTTGGTCGGTGATGATGGTCTTTGGAGGAATATGATACATTACTTTAAGCCACGTTTCAAATAACCACGTAAATGACTCCTTCGTCTCATCCCTAAGCAGGGCAAAGCCAAACAAGATTGACTGATAGTAGTGGTTCACCCTGGTGAACAGAGCAAAAGGCATAAAGTACTTATTTGTGCGGCATGTGGTGTCAAACGTCACAACATCCCCAAAATTTTGGTAAGCAGCTCTAGAACGGGCATGCGCCCAAAATATAGTACTAATGCGATTCTCATCATCCAGTTGGAGACTATAAAAAAAGCCAGAATTCTCACTCTGAAGGTGTAACGACCCGGTCCACGGCCCCACCACAGGGCAATGCCTCCCTCAAAAGGGCTAGCCAAGTAGGTACTTATGAGTTCCTTGGCAAGGTCTTATAAGGCTAATCGCAAACTCTCCCACAACCGATGTGGGATATTACAATCACCTCACCTTATTCCTTAGCGTCCTCACTAAGGCTCGATCGTACATAGCCCATAATCTTCCTCTCTAGCTAATGTGGGATATACCCAGCTCACCCTTCGTTGCCCCAACCATCCTCTTGATGTGGGATATACCCGGGCTTGCCTTCGTTTCCCCCAACCATCGGCAACCCGATTGGATACCCCAGCTCGAGCTTTCGAGAGTCGGCTCTGATACCATCTGTAACGACCCGGTCCACGGCCCCACCACAGGGCGTTGCCTCCCTCAAAAGGGCTAGCCAAGTAGGTACTTATGAGTTCCTTGGCAAGGTCTTATAAGAGTCATCTCATACTATTCCACATCCGATGTGGGATATTACAGAAGGTGCCTAAAGATATCAAGTGTAGCTTGAGAATCACTCTTACCGAAAGATTCTCTCCTCTGAGCACGAAGTTCATTTCGAAGGTCTACTTCGTTGAAACTCAACTTGTCAATCCCCCCAACCTGGCTTGAGAAAACCCCCATCATTCTAGAAGGTGGAATTTTAGCCTCGGCCATTATAAATATCAGTTGTTTGTGTGCCGCGCTTATTTCTTGGTGTTGATGAATTTGACCAATCTTACTAGGGGTCATCAACTGATGATTATGACTCAACTCCACTCCCGTCACAACCCAATGGTTTTCATTTTTTCAGTGTGCTGCATACACATAGGCCTTGCAGCCGATACCCAAAAATGTGTCCCGTTTTCTTTGTCTTGTTGGCTCTTCGTCACTGATCCGAACAACCGGGGGTACATACGGTGCTCCTCTATGACACTCAAATAGTCTTCCACAAATTTGATCTGAATTTGCCCGTTTTCTAGTCGTCTTAATTCTAATACCGAAACTTATCGTTTTCGAATATGCTCTATAGTATGCTTCAACTTCGTCCAGTATTTGAAAAACTTAACCCAAGTAAGGTGGATTAGAATCTTCAAAAAAAGTATTTCCTCCAGTTGCATCCATATTTATACTGAAATCTAAAAAACAAAAATGTATATCATTCTCAACAAGTCATAGAATTAAATAAAATAAAAATAAAAATTATTTCTTCCTCATTGCGGAAAATTTTACAATGTTCAATTACCAAAATACCCCCGATGAGCGGCAAATTACCGAAATGCCCCCGGGGGTTCATTATCACGCTAACGCCCCCAAACTAGCTTCAAAACAACCTTTCAGGTGTTTTATTTACATTTCTGGACTAAAAAGTCCTTTGAAAAACTTAACACCGTAAAATTACCAAAATACCCATCTCGGGGTGGCAAATTACCAAAATGTCCCCTGGCATCAGAACAATCTCAAAAGTGCTTTGAAATGCTATTTTAAGCTTTCTGAATTCATTCTTGATCTAAACAGTATTCTACGGACCTTTCGCCCAAAAATTCCGAACCGGTGTCCGGATCGAGCGCTTAAAAGTCTGTTCGGCCAAACAAATAGCTAACGACTTCAGAATGGCCCGAATTCCTGAAAAATGGAACTTCCCAACATCCTAGGGTTCTCATAAAAGTTTCGCGCGAAATCGCGCTAGCTTGATATTTTAAATTACACTGCAAAGTTATAAGGTTTTCCGTATCAGTTAACCCCTTTCCAGTCTTTGAAAAAATCTGAAATTTTTCCCTGATATAGATTTTTTAAAAATAACTAGGGTCTCTTTTTTGTACTTTGACAAAATATAGCTCTAGCTATTTTTTATAAATTTGTAAAAAAATCTTAATTTTGACGCCCTAAAAAATCGCTATTTTGGAATCTATAAATGTAATACCGCTCATTCGATCTCCGATTGATCTGATTTTTGTTTCGTTCAATTTGTATTTTTGTTATCTTCGATTTGAGTCTATAATGACTATTTTTGGACTTTAAAATTAACATTGAATTATAAGAAAATTCAAAATACTTACTTGTTTTGACTTGATATATTTAAAAAAAAATTTACCGATCTTCTAGCGTAAAATTTTTGTGTTTGTATTGTTGTGGAGATTATGTATGTGAGATATAGAGTATGAAGACAGTTGCTAAAGATGATGGAGAGTGGAAGAAAGGGTTCGGGGAGAAGGGATTATAAAGAGAGAAAAGTGAGGGAGAGAGAAGAAAGAAGGCAGAGAAAAAAAATTCGTGAGTGAGCAGTCAAAGGCTGTGAAAGAAAAAAAGGGTAGATTACTCTACGACCAAGCTTTGAAAAAGGAGGGGGAAGGACACCACGTGGGAGGCATCACGGAGAAAGGACACCACGTGGGGGGCATCACGAGGAGGGGGAAGGGGGGGCATCACCGGGGGGAACCGTAACACTTTGTTGCGGTTGGCATGCCAACCACAACAAAGAGTTGCGATTGGGCATGGAGGGGGGCCATGGGGGAGGGGGGACACCACGTGGCAGGGGGGAAGGGGGCCAACCGCAACTCTTTGTTGCGGTTGGGCATGGAGGGGGCCATGGGGGAGGGGGACGGGGGGGACACCAAGTGGCAGGGGGAAGGGGGGGCCATCACGGGGGCAACCGCAACACTTTGTTGCGGTTGACTTTTGGAGGAAATGATGCCAACCGCAATAAAGAGTTGCGGTTGGGCAATTTTCGCAACCACTGGAACGAGCAGTGATTTGATGGAGAAAAAAGAATTTTTTCATCAATAAATAGGAATCGACTCCCATATATATATATGATTCAAAATAACGAGACGGCTTTATAGAGACGAGCTAATCATGTTGCCAACACTAGTAAAAAAGAGCGTAGAAAGTCCGAAGGAGTGAAAAAAAGGCTCTTGTTCAAGAGTTGATTCAACTTTGCTTGGCAGTTGTTATGAGCGGGAATGCCCAGACAGAAATCCCGCGCCCCCACATCACATCACATCGCAGAAGAGAAACAGGAATGGACAGCTCTGCCAAATTGGCCTTATCCCCCATCCAATCTAATGTAACTCCATTAATTCCGAGTCTACAACCATCTTGGAGGCCCTTTTCACCCACACCCACACACCCCATGTTTTCTTTGCTTCCATTTCACACCCCTCCAAACACAGACCCGTTCAAACTTCAAACTTGAAACCCTCTACTGTACGCACAACTGACCAATTCCCCTCCGCCGTCCATTTCAATCCCCTTCACCCAATCACCATCCGTTCGATCAAACCCTCTCCTCCCTCAACCATCAAAATCTAGGGTTTTTTTTTTCAAAAATGATCCACCAAGCCTCATCAATCTAATCGAATTCCGCCAACACCAACTCGACCGCCGTACCGGTTCACCTACCCACCCACCCACGGCGATGAGATCCTCTCACGGCGACGGCCTCCCGGCCGCCGCCGCCGACGCGACGCCGCTTCTCTCCGACCAGATCCGACGCGGCCAGCGCCTGGGCCTAGCCGGACGCCGGGCGCCGTCCCTCCGCGGCGCGGCGCGGTTCCTGCGCCGGGCGGGCAGCCGCAGGATGCTCCGCGAGCCGTCGGCTCGCGTGCGGGAGTCGGCCGCGGAGCAGATCGAGGAGCGGCAGAGCGACTGGGCCTACTCGCGGCCAGTCGTGGCGCTCGACCTCGCCTGGAACCTCGCCTTCGTGGCGGTCTCCGCCGCGGTGCTGATCGCG
This sequence comes from Escallonia herrerae, assembly GCA_033070095.1. Classification (NCBI taxonomy): domain Eukaryota; kingdom Viridiplantae; phylum Streptophyta; class Magnoliopsida; order Escalloniales; family Escalloniaceae; genus Escallonia; species Escallonia herrerae. The sequence goes on along the minus strand of JAVXUP010000105.1, from coordinate 159,740 downwards.
AGCCGTAGCGAGTCGCCCACGTCGCCGCTCCGGCTCTGGATCGTCGGGTACGTGTTTCAGTGCGTGCTGCACATGGTCTGTGTGTGTTTTGAGTACAGGCGTCGCTACCGGCAGCGGTCATTGGATGATAGTGAAGGAGGTTGGTGGAGTACTGCGGTCTCGAATTCGAGTTCGGGGAGTGACGACGGGGACGGTGATGGGGATTATCTTTCTCAAAGGCATCAAAATGAGGACGAAACTAGGTAACTTATGTTCCGTTGTTGGAAGTTTATTCGTTCCCTTCGTTATGTTCTGCCGTTCTGTCTACAGTAAATTTGCTTATTTGCATTGTTGAGTCACTTGTTTGTACTAGCAACTTGGCAGGCTTTTGAGGTAACCAATGGAGGAGAAGAACTGCATTTAGAATGTTAATGATGAGTGGTTGGTGCAGAATTTCACCCTTTGGATTGTCAAGATGGAAATGGGTTGGTTTCAGTTTGCCAATGAATTCTTTGTTATAGTTTCTGGTAGTCATTGAAGTATTTTGCACTTAAAGTCCGTAGGTTACCCTACTTTTGCCCATGGTTGACTCAGCTATGCTCATTGTTTGGAGAGGTTTGTCTTTCTGAAAGTAGTTTGATACTAGTGCGCATGCTCTTCATTCATATAAGCGCGGTGTGTGAAACACATTATGAGAATTCGGGCGTAAATACTTGCAGTTTATCGGTATCTTTCTCTAGCAATAATATTGGTAGTACATTCTACTCTCTCCATGGGGACAATTAGTAGAAATTTTCTGATATGTTACAAGTTCGTTGATTACTTTTAAGGTATTCAGTGTTATGCACTCCTTGAATTTTGGATGTTTTGCTCCTGAGAGTTGTAATATGGCGTTAGACTCCCTTAAAAAAACTAACCAACAGCAAATTACGAGGGGCATAAATGATTGGTAAACCTTTGTTTTGTGGATTCACGATTTCTGTGATTCTTGTTAGTATTGCAAAAGCTCCAAGTACAACCAAGTCTTTTGCAGCAGAGCTGGTTTACTGGCCAATAAAAATCTCGGCCTATGTCTGAAAGATTTTTTAAAGTACCTAGTTTGTGGCATACTTTATCATGGTTAGGGCTCCACTTCTTTGGTAAAATATCTAGCTTTTTAGTTTGTCTCCAACTCTGTTGTGCAAAATTAGATATTTTCTTATTCTGTTGTGCAAAATTAGATATTTTCTTACATTACCTGATCTTGATCTGTATATCAGAAAATAAAAGCATTAGTATTTTTATTCAGGCATAATTGGAAGTGAGATTTATCAGTTTATATAGTTTGACTACATATTTGTATGCTTCATTTAATTTAATAGGAGAAATGAACTCTCTTTCCATATATTGTTATAAATGTTGTCACCATTTATTTGCAGCAGTGTTGCTAAGCATCTGGAGTCCGCTAATACGATGTTTTCTTTTATCTGGTGGATCATTGGATTCTATTGGGTGTCTGCCGGTGGCCAAATTTTGACTCGTGATTCACCTCAGCTTTACTGGTTTGTACCTCTACTGTGGTCATATCTTGAATTTTTTTCGTTTCTCATTTTAAATCGTTTATGCATGGTTTTTCTTTCCAGGCTTTGCATTACTTTCTTGGCATTCGATGTGTTCTTTGTCGTTATCTGCGTTGCCGTGGCATGTGTCATTGGTATTGCTGTATGCTGCTGTCTACCATGTATTATTGCAATCTTATATGCTGTGGCAGACCAGGTACCATGTAGAGTCTTTTGCTGCTGTCTTTATTGCTGAGAAGCACTTTGCCCTACGTTTTGCGTATCTGTGTGTGTAATATATTAATGGATGTTGAAAAATTCTAAATATGTAGGCACACGTTCTTTTACATAGATTGTCTGTTTTAGATCTTTTTTTTTTGGCGGTTAGCGAGTTACCGTCTGCCTGAGGTAGCTAATAGTTGTTAATGCTGGACCTTAGTTGCACAAAGCCGGAGCGGGAGCGGGGGCGGGGAAGCGTAAGCACCAAGAAGAATCTGAGGTTGGGAGCGGCTTGAATAAATAAATGCGTAAAGAGTATTATCATTTGTTTAGCATAGTTTACATAGATAGCAACAACAGACAAGGAGACTTTAAGAACTTGAAGGAAGAGAGAAACAAGGAATTGAGTTGAAAAGAGCTTGATTTTCATGTATTCTATCATTTGTTCCATGCATCTCTATCCAGCTAGCGGGATCGAGTTCCCATCTTAGCTTGGGACGAGATCCCATGGAGCTCCTAACTTGGGATCGCAAAAGCGAGTTTCCGAGAGAGAAACGTCACCATATTAGGAGTTTCTTGCAACTAAGTGCTGGACATAGATTTTCTTTGTTGTGCAAAATCTTATGCAGGATGCATACGGCAAGATAGTAAAAGTATATTAGAAAGCTGCCAAGGGGGCGAACCCATGTAAACAGGAAGTATGCAGACAAAAGCCAGTCAATAGAAAAGATCCCCCAAGCTTAAAAGGAACTTAAAAAAGTCATTTAATAAGTTATCTAAGAAATTTTAGATATCACTCCTAAATGCAACGATCAGGAACACAAGGTATTTATAACGCGAAGCTTCACACTAAAACAGGGGAAGTCGAAAGGCAACACAAAAGGCAGGGAAACCAGCTGCAAAATACTTCTACAACACATCTAGGCATACCCTAATGAATACCAAATAAAAGAAGAGGAAGGAAAATGAGCAGTGCAAAACGAGAGGTGATTTATCAAAGAACTCCAATTATCAAGCTGTGTTTCTTCAAATGCTCGTGTCACACTCCTATTTAAAGGCGCACACCAGTTGAAGAAGGCCACCTTTAAGGCGCTTGGGTTATTGAGATTGCCTTCTGATGGAAAATGCTAGCCGGCCCCCTGAAACCGGAAATGATAATTGGAACGAACCTCAATAAAACCCTTGAGGGTAGTGTCCACTCCCAAGCATCCTGAGACGCTTGGGTTATTGAGATTGCCGACCGGTACTAATACTCTTCCATAAGCAAGACCTCAAATATTCCTGTATTTACAGACATTGAAATTTCTCCAAATAGCATCCATCTCAGACCCAAATCTCCACAACGACCACAACCATTTACGAAGCAACTTTTTATTGATTCTAAGTTTCTGATCCCTAAACCCCCAACTTGAATTGGATTACACTTTCTCCCCTGATACAAGAGGATATTTAAACGCATCCCATATACTCGCATTGCAATTTGGCAATTCTCTCTGTACTGATTTTGCCATCGGTAATCAGGAGATATAGATGGGAATATAAGAAGTCCTGCAAATCCAAGTTAGTCTCCCCCTTGGAAAAAATTGACGTTTCCGACCTGCAAACATTTTTCCTAAATGTTCGGTTGCTCCATTCCAGATAGCCTTTGATCAAAAGGAGCGCCCTAAGGCTGGCCCAAGTAAGTAATAGCAAAAGTATTGATATTAGGAGGATCTGCACCACCAGGGGTAATTCCTCTTTTCTTAGATTGATCATTAGTCCCAAGAGAGCTTCAAAACACTAGAGAATACAACAAGGGTATTGTAGATGACTAGCGTCTGGCCCACTATGAATTAGTGTGTCGCATGCAAAAAGTAAGTGAGACACCTCCAAGAATAACCTACCTTCGGAACCTAACACAAATCTTTGAATCTTGCCTGAAGAAGCCGCATTGGAATAAAGCTTGCTCAATCCTTCCGTGACTACAACAAAAAGAAATTGAGGCAAAGGGTCGCCTGCTGTAAACCTCTCTAGAACTCTTAGAGAAACCCTCTGGAGGGCCATTTGATTAGAGGGTATTGAGTGTGACTGAAGAAATGCAAGCCGGTATCCGATTTCTCCTCTTATGATCCAAAACCCGTTCTGTGAAGAGCAGAAAGTAGAAATTAGATTGACGAAGAATTGGAGCAACGCAATTTGGAATTCTGCAATATTTATCACTCATACATTTAAATGTAAGCTCAATTTTCTCGCCGGAGCAACTCCATAAATTTAAATATCAACTTTTTCTAGCCGGAATGTGCAATCTCTTACTAAGTTGATAAAGCTCCTAGAATTCTACATAAGTCTAAAGTCAACGTTCAAAACGTCTCAGAGATGCTAAGCTGAACTCTTTTTTGGTTTTTCCTTGCCTTTTACAATTTGAAGGGCCATAAAGTAAAATGCGTTGGGTTGAGAAACTTAGTCCCTGAACTACTGCTGTATCTCACAATTTAGCCTGTAGACTACCTATTCCTTCCCTTAGGTTCCTAAACTAGGAAAACTATGCGTGCCTTTTTTTTTCCAGGACAAAAAGGTCATTTGATGTCACCTAACTGGTATAGCGTGCCACCTGCACTGCTCCTATGTGATCTGTTGTCCCCATGTCCTCCCTTCCTTCTAAAAGATAAAGGAAAGTTGATAAAAAAAAATGGGAAATTAACGTGCTCACCACTTATCCAATATTCTGGATGCTAAGAAGCATTGAAATCTTATTGCCACACAAAATCCCCTCTTAAAGGGGTTAATTTTTTATGTTTATGAAGTAGAGTGATTTTTCTCAGTCTCAATTCTCTTGCACAGATCCGCAGAGGTGGTAATTGAGGTTGACGAAAAGCGTGTGCAGGGGCGGACCTCCCCCATGACCCGAGGGGGCCATGGCACCCCTCAAGATTTTTGAAAATCCATTTTTAGTTTTTTGGATAATGAATAAATATATTCAAAATATATAAAATATTTATGAAAATGCCACTATATTGTAGTATTAATTTATTAAGATTTCATTTTATTGTATTTTTTACTCTTTGTACCTTGTCATAGTATTTGTCATTGTCATTTTCTTTCTCTATCCTAAATTCTAAATCATTATATTACAAAAGGACAAGAATAAATTAAGGTTAATTATTTTTACTATTTTAAATTCTTATAATTTGTTTACTTATACGTGATTAACGTACTCATATAATTGATAATCACAATAGTAATATAACTATAGAGGAAGAGTTAAGTTTTTTTCATGCAAAATTAGTAATTTATTGTTAACTAACCTTAGCAACTTAAATAAATCACTATGCATTGCAAAAAATATTATTAATAGTCAAATTGAGCAATCTATTTGGTATTTAATGTATTCAATAGTGACGCTATTATAATATATTTTTTATTATTCATATTTTATAAGAACTTGAACCTTTTAAATTCTTTTGTCTTAGCTATCAGTTTTTTTAATTCTTTTTTGGCACCCCCCGATTAGATTTTCTGGATCTGCCCTTGAGCGTTTGGGTGACGTCATCGAAGCGTTGTTGGTGGTGAGGCTTGGTTATTACCGCCAGTAGCAGTAGCAGACATGGTCGTGGAGAAGAGGGCTGATGATGGTTTTAGCCCACTGTGCCAGAGGGTTGAGAGCCATTACCTCCAGCGTTACCTCTGGTGGGGGAAGTTGTGGCAGAAAAAACTTGATATTGTTGGAGTACAGACAGCGATGAAAATCCACTAAGGGTTGCTGGGTTTAGTTAACCATTTTGAGATCTGATATACACAATTATGCCCCTAAAATAAAAAAATGCAAGGCACGTAAGGCACCCTTACTGGCTCAGAGAGGTAGTTTAGGGACCGACGGAAAATAGTCACTAGTCTTGAGAACTAAAATGTGTAGTCGGAAAACAGTTTAGACACTAAACATGTTATTAACCCAGAAGTTCTTGTAACAGTCTGTTGTACTCCTCCTTTCCCCCCTCTAAAGAAAAAGGAGAAAAACAGCGTATTGGAACACTACTTTATTCACCGCCAAACATTCAATATTCTGGATTTGAAGCAGCGACTGAAACCTATTTGCTGCAAAAAAACAGGAAAAAAAATCCAATCAATGAAGATTAAAGGGGTTCATCAGTAATACTGCTAAGCAGAGTGTTCTTAGTCTCTTCTCTTGCACGAGTCCTTGGAGGTGGTTAATTTGGTTGACGAAAGGAGTGTGGGTAAGGTTGTAGAAGCCTTGTGGTGGTGGGACATGGTTATTCCAGCCAGTAGCAGTAGTAAACATGGTCGTCTAGAAGAGAGCTGATGATGGCCGAAGCCACTATGCCTAAGTGTTGAGAGCCATTACCAGTGGCGTCATCTCTGGTGGGGGCAGCTGTTGTGGCAAAAACTAGATATTGGTTGGAGTATGGAGTACGGAGAGAGATGAAAATCCATATATGGTTGCTGGGTCCAGTTGACCATTTTGAGACCTGATATACACAAGAATTATGCCCTTAAAATGAACCAATTTGCGAGGCACATACGGTACCTTAATGACTCAGCTAGGTAGTTTAGGGACCAACGGAAAACAATCGGTAGTTTAGGGACCAAGTGTGTAGTCTGAAAACAGTTTAGGCACTAACCATGTAATTAACCCTGATATTCTTGAAAAAACCATGTGTAGTCTGTTGTGCCCTCCTTCCCTCCCTAGACAAATAAAGAAAAAGGTGTATGGGAAAGCTACATTATTTACCCCCAAACAACCAATATTGCCACAAAAAACTTTCCAATCAAAGCAATACTGTTAAGCTAATGATTTGTCATAGTATATTTTCACTCGCACCGATCAATGGTGGTAGTGATTGAGGTTGACAAAAGGCATGTCGGTGGGGTTGTTGAAGGGTTGCTGGTCGTGGGGCTTGGTTATTCCAGCCATTAGCAGTAGCAGACATGGTCGTGTAGAAGAAAGCCAATGATAGACGTAGTCCACTGTGCCAAAGGGTTTAGAGACCCTCTGGTGGGGTCAGTCATGGCAGCAAAAATTTGATATGATTGGTAGTTTAAGGACCAATGGGGTTGTGCGTTGGGGTGGTGGTGGGCTGGTGGCTTTTCAGTATATTTGGCAGATTCTTGTAAGGGCTAATATTATGCAGTTAGCGGTCATATTTTCTTTTCGTATTTCAAATCCGTTTGTGAAGCTAATTGGACATTCTTGTTGCGTGTCTGGGTTTATTTGGTGCTTAAAGACATTATGAGGTGATAGATTGTGGACTACTATATAAGGCTGTCATCAGATTATTGTAAGGGCCTGGCAAAGCTGATGGATAGGACAACCAAGCAGTCGAAAACTGTCTGTCTTAATTAGAAACTGGAGAAGTATCTGTAATTATATGGATGGTCCAAAATACAGTTGAGTTTGTGGTTTTGGTTGTGAAAATTACATGCAACTGAGAAGCGATATGTCAGTTTAATCGATTTTCATCATTGCTGGCCTCAATAATGTCCAAAGAAACCGTTGCAAACTTAGTTCTCTTCATCTCGAAAGCATGCTTATTCTGTGTCTGAAGCAAGTTCTCTTGAGATTGCTTTATTCTGGGATGCGTATTTTTGGTGATATTATTGAATGTTTTGAATGATTGTGTATAGGTTTTAGAGGGTGGGCTTCTCTTTCCTTTTGTATACTTATAACATAAAAATGATTTTGCTGTGGAATTACCCCGTTATGGTGTGGTTGAAATTGTAGTGATATGAGATGTGTAGTTACTTTAATGGTTATGTTGCATGAATGTTTTCGCGCCTGATTTGGCTTTGCCTGGTGCATTAGGTTGTATAGTGCAGTATATCTAATTTCCTTCAGTAGTTTTATCCTGACTTAGCATCTGCTTTATGAAAGCAGGAAGGAGCAACAAAGGACGATATTGAACGGCTGGGCAAATACAAATTTCGGAGAATAGGCGACTTTGACAAACAAAATGGCGAGATTCAAGAATCTTTTGGAGGAATAATGACGGAGTGTGACACTGATTCACCCGTCGAACATGTTCTTCCGCGGGAGGATGCTGTAATTTTCTCAATTCAATTGCATTTAATTTCCATCACACACACACACCCCCCCCCCCCCCCCTTCCCCACCCGCCTTCACGCACCCCGCCGACGTAGCTCCAAAACCCCAATAAGAAAATTGGAGAGAGTACAGAAATTCTTTCAAGCAATATAAGTTGGTTCAAATTCTATGAAATTGACAATTGCCGCAAGAAAATGCTTCTGTTTAACCTTTTCCCAAGCATCCTAGAGTGCTGCTAGGGAAGTTCGTCTTTTATGGGAAGAAATATTTTTTTTCCCCAAAAAAACATTCTGTAGGTGTCCTTTTTACCCTGCATATGGATGGAATATATGTAGGAACCTGGAGCTCTTTTCATGGTTTCGTCTCTATTTTGCATACCTTGTAGAAGAAGCAGGTTGTTAGTTGTTCTTTTCTTGAAATGCATATGGAAAAAGCTGGTTGGTAATTGTGCTTTCATGGAAATGCCGGATATGGCAGTAGTAGTCCCGTGAATGAAGTGTATAATGTTCGCATATTGAACCTAGTTGACTCTGCTGTGGATCATAGGAATGCTGCATCTGCCTTTGTGCCTATGACGATGGAACTGAGCTGCGTGAACTCCCCTGTCGTCATCATTTTCACTGCACCTGCATAGACAAGTGGTTGTACATAAATGCTACTTGTCCCCTCTGCAAATTCAATATACTGAAGAATGGAAATCAAAGTGGTAGCGAAGAAGTGTAACAACGTAATGTGCCTTCCATGAATTGATCGGTGGTGACCGGTTAGTCTTTAGTGTACTTCCTGCAATTGGGCGTTCTGTTGGCATCTGAGCATCTCCTGTGCCAAGACATCTCAACTGCAAGTGCTGTTGTGTGTTTGAATGTTGTAGCCATTGTTGCTCTTACAAGCTTAATGGATCTCAAGTTGTCAGAAAACAAGTTGCCTCCACGCTTACCTGCAAAAACAGGAGTACTGTTGTATAACGTTTTCTTTCCTGACGAATGTATGCAGTTTTGCTACACGTATATAAAATGGAATTCTATCATGATGAGCTATGTTACTTGGAAACAAAAAAATACGTGTAAGTGTCCCGCTTCCGACACAATTTTTTGATATCGGTATGAGATTGTTTTCACGCATATCATAGGATATGCCATTATCAAGATTATCTTATTCTTTAGTTTAATTCGTTATTGCTCTGAAACAAGATAAATTCTTAATTAAATCATGTGCTTTACATAAGATTCCATTTTACCTTGAACATAATTAAGAAGTGGTACTCCTTAGTATATATGTGCATATTGTCAGGTCACGGTTTTTTGTGTTTTAAAAATTAGGTAAATCATTTGAACATGTATTTAACCATGTATTTATGTATTCAGTTATGTACTCTTACTGAGTTCATGTAATATAGATGAAGAGATTACTATTATTTGAATCTCCTGAATTTTTATGAATCTGTAACCTGAAATTAGATGACTTATTTAGTCTCTAATTTCCTTTGAACGAGAAACAAAAAGAAATCAAGATATAAGAAAATAAGGCAACAAAATAAAATAAAATTTGCGTTTTTTTATTTTTGGTGGTGGGGAGGGCCAAAAACCCTCCTTAAAAGAGGGCCAAAAAGGTGGACGGAAAGAGCTCAGGAGTGCCTTGTTCTCATCAATTATGATCAGAATAAGCAGCGGACCCTACCACTGCGGCAGGCACAGTTGTCCTCATCGCTCTCTTCCATCAGGAGAATTGCACCAGCCGGGAATCGAACCCGGGTCTGTACCGTGGCAGGGTACTATTCTACCACTAGACCACTGGTGCTTGTTGTTTACCTTTTCTACTTATATTTGTCTTGTTGTAAACCATCTCTAAGGGTTCTTCTGCAGTGCTTCACTTTTAAACAATCCCCCTCCCCTAATTTCTTAAGATAGCTTAGTTGGCATTGTTTAGTTTCTATTCCAAGGTGGTTTTATAAACTTTACAAATAAGCATCATATATTGATAAAGTATTAAATTTAACAAATTATTCATCGCATAATTTGAAGACTAAGACAAGCGAGCACGACTAAACCTATTCACAGTCCTAAAGCAGACGAGAATAAGTCACTTCAATTCCACCTTTAAATTGAAGACCTGATCTCCCTCTACCATTTTCATAACAATAAGACAGTCACCTTCAAGAATAATATTTTGGAAGCCTGCGACTCCAAATTTTTTTTTTTTTTGAGAACAGAGTATTTAGGCGTGTAAAATTTGCATTCACCTCGCCGCCTTCTTCCAAAAAATAAAATGTGCACTATTTCATTTTGACCATCTTACCTATTAATCATAGATCTATGATTCCCTCGACGAGGAGGGTTGTTGCTTGGAGGCAGCCTTCTTTGTTTCTACGGTCATTCTATCTTGTACTATTAATTTGCTTTATTCGTTCGCTTTTGTTGAAGACCAAAAAAAGATGTGCGAGTATCGTTTCGCTGATGCCAAATTTTAACTTCACAATACGAGTCTATCTTGCACCAAACAAAAAAGAAAAGAGTATGTTTGACAATTTATGAGGGCAAAGAAGAACACAAAAGTTTGAAATTTGAGCTCAACTTATCTTGAACATAATTTCTCTGGAAGTTTTCTAGCAAAGATTGCCAAAAATCTCAACCCCTCTGATCCACAAGTGCAAATTATTTTTGAAGATTAGGGTCCAAATTGTCATCGACATTATAGTTTGTTGTAGCGGTGGACTTCGCATCCTCATCTAGAGCATGTTTTGGGTTGAACATTCATACAGTTTCTCTATCATTCTAAACATAGTACATGAATAACAGAAGTCCATACTTCGCGTGAAAGCTGATGTTAGATTCTCATTGATTGTAAATCGAGTGTGGCTTCTAATTACATTGAACAGACTCGTCTTAATATTGAGCATGCTTCTAAATTGGACATCAATAACGACGGAGCCACCTTGCGACAAGACTTATATATGTTGTACAATGACGTTTAGTTTGGGTATTTGTACTATATATATTACTTTATAGTACGCTATTAACCAAAAGAATGGAATTAGTTAGACAAGACTTGAATCCTTTTTGACGTGCAAGATACAATGTATCGTTACCTTGGAAGTCTCTTTAAGAAAACAAATGAGGAGCTTATTGTTTTTACCAATAGATACTTGTGGGGATTTGTTGTGGTCTCTAGAGAAGATGAAATTGCAAGTTTCATTAGACCTGGTTGTTATACCAAACCGGGACGCCGGTCACACTTCCACCGGCAACCTTTTGTTGCACCGGAGCCGCAAGACACGGTCGAGTGTAATTGGCGGTGTGACCGGCCATTGGGTACTTGGCGCCGTCGCTTTCCGCTACCCTCACCTTCACCGAAAGGTTAATAATCCCGTTACGCTCCCCTTTGTCGTCTCGTAACCTATAACTCAAGAAATGCAGATAATTCTTCGGCACGTACCCTCCCACGAAATCCGATACGGGGATCTTTGCCGTCCCGATGACTTTGTTACCGGCGGAAGTCTTGCACTGCACTTCCGCCGTGACAAAGCGTGCATGCATGGGCATGTCCACGACGAATTTCTCGTTCCATACCGGGCAGCTCCCGCCTTCGGTGTCCACCCTCGTGGCCTGGCCTTCGCGCGACTCCGTCCTCAAAATCACGAGAGTGTTCTTCTTCACCGGCGTCGTCCGGTTAACGCGCAGGCCTTCGCCGGAAATGACCTTCATTTCTACAGTACGTGACCATGACGACGAAGCTCGTTCCATCGCAAACGTACGTGCGTGTGCACAAATTACTCGAGGGGGCCGGTGTCTGCTTGTTTTACCCTTGAATTTTCAGGGATCTTAGACAGTGGATGGTTGGGAGATTTGTCAGTTCTGCCATGTGTATATATATAGGGTTCATGAAGGAAGATGGATAGAAAGGAGAGAGAAAGAGATGAGTTGTTTCTGCTGGTTCCAGCGTTGGTGGCCAACTTTGTACCGTTGTGTTGACCATTTTATATTTTAAAAAAAGGGAAAAAGATAACCAGCCTTCAAATTTGGCGTGTGGTTGCTGGGATCTGTCGTTCCACTCCACGGACTTACTACTCCTCCTGGAAGGTGTGAAACACGTTCCCACGAAACCTCAAGGTAACTCACTCGTAAACAGTCATGTGGTTACAGCAAAAACAAAAAAAAAAAGTAAAGACGTCTACGTTTTTTTTATTCTAAAGTAGTATATATATATATATATAGGACCGCGATCCATTGTTAGTGCTAGCAGCGCTAGCACCGTCCGCTATATAATGTAGCGGACGGCCAATTTTCGTCCGCTACATTATGTAGCGGACGGCCAAACAGTGCTAGCAACAGTGCTAGCGCTAGCAATGGATTACGATCCACATATATATATATATATATATATATATATATATATATATATATATATATATATATATATATATATATATATATATATATATAAGTATTTTTATATATTTATTTTTTATTTTATTTCTCTCTTCACTAACTAATTTTCTCTCTCTCTCTCTCTCAAAAGGATAAAATAAAAAATATATAATATATAACTCAAATTATTAATATGCATACAAAGTCAAACGAAATGATTTATGTGGGTACTGCACCTTAATTATTTGTGGAAGCTGACAAGGCGTTGTATCTTTCTTTGTTATCTTTATCCTTAACTAGATAAAAAAATTTAAGGCCATTGTTTGAAGAATACAACGAGTCCTGATATTTTTAAGCGCTTGGTTCATACTCCGCATCATACATGTCTATGTTGGAAGGGGAAAAAGGGAAAGGTGGGGGGGGGGGGGGGGGCGAGGGTAAAGAATAATTAATAATAGGTGAATTTAGTGTGTTTTCTTAAAGTTATGGATCGAGTCAACCAAATAATAGATCTTTAGTGAAAGGAAAAAAAACATGAAAATAGAAACAAAAGCTAACCAAACACGTGCTAGGCTTTGAATTTCAATGGAACCAATTCCCGCAGACTATTATCATATCACCTTTTCGTGACCATCCATTAGAGAGAAACAGAATTCTGATGGTAACATATGGGGAAGTGTGCACGTAATACATTTTGTTGACTTATCCAACACAAAGAACGACCATGTCAACTGCCAAAAAATAACTTAACATCTCTCTTTCAAGTTTACGTTAAGCAATACTCTTTTCCATTTCAAAAAATTTAATTATATGGCGCATATTAAGTGATATATGCTTTCTATTGATTGCAAGTAAAGGATGAAGATGGAGCTTTAGAGAGAGAGAAACACAAAGTACGACCATATCAACTATACAGAAGATAACGTAAACGCTAACATCTGTCTTGATGTATACATTAAGAGTGTGTTTGGATATTAGATTTTGAAATATCGAATATTTCTAAATGCCTTCATTTCGAAATTTCTTGACTTACAAAACGCATCATTTTAAAATATCTTATTTAGATATTTTTTATTACACTGTGAATTCTAAGTGAGTATTTGCAAATTATTTGTTTGGATGCGTACCCAGGAGCGGACCTACGTGGTGACAAGGGGGGCTGAAGCACCCCCTGACTTCTGGAAAAAAATTTTGGTTTTCGGGAATCGTACTGACCTCATTCCCGTTCCCCGAGACGCCGTTACCCAATCCCCACAATCGGCACACACTCTCTCTCTCTCTCTCTCTCTCACCTGTGGACAAAGAACTAAGCTACTCCGACCGGCGATCGACGACCAGATCCTGCGAGTCCGCAACGCAATTTGAACCCACCTCGACACCTTCAGACAGTAGATCTTCGACAAGGGGACGACCATATCTTGAACTCTTGAAGAATGGTCGACCGCCGATGACGAGACTTAAATCATAACAAAAGTCACGGTATGCTAAGAAGGAAATAAAATGTCATTATCCAAACCTAGATTCTTTCATGCCTTACTATAGCAATTTGCAGGTAGCAACTTTCAGTCAATAGTTTTGTCAATCTTAATTTCTAATGTGGAAAATGCAGGTTGTGGCTCTTGCAAATCAAAAGCTGCTTGGACTTAGAGGTGTCAAATGGGCCGGGCTTGGGCGCCCAGCCCAAGCCCATCGGGCCTCCAGCAAAACGGGCCCTAGGCCAGGCCAAGGGGCTGCCAAATGGGTCGGGCCAGGCCAGAATCTGGGGATATCTGGGCCCGGTCCTAGCCCAAGCCCTAGGCCCAACATTTAGGGCCTGGCTTGGGCCGAGCCCAATATTTTTTTTTTGCATTTTCTTGTTATGCAAATCAATAAAATTGAAAATAAACGTAATTTCTCATGGCATTTCTGCAATTTCCCACTCCATTGTATCTACAAATAACCAACATGTCAATATGACCCTAAGAAAAGAATGCAAACTAATAAAAAAGACTCTAAAATCACAGGTGATGGTCCCTTTGAAGGGTTGTATTTGCAGCATTGAAGAATAACCGAACTTTGAAAGAACAAGAGCCACAAGGTAGAACAACAGATGCTGGCAAAGCATTTTGTGATTGTAAGGAAATCGTACTCCTGTCCCTTAACAATACAAATCCCATCTCGCCTAACTCCAGAGAGTCGATGGAGTAGTAATCATTACATCGGCATTGGTACAAAAACTCCACGACATCACCAACATCTTCAACCGTCAGATCCTCAAAGGTGACATCTTCTGCGCCAATGGCATCCTGTCTCAACGCCCGCAGCTTGGTATCATAAACTCCACGTGACTGTATATTGCCAAGGAGTTCCCAAGCCCTCTGAATCTCCAAAAATCGATCTCATGTGTCATGCTCTGAGTAAGATGTTTCAGCTGTCTTTTGCATCTTATCAGGATGGGAATTAAGGATAGCAGATCTGTAGCTTGTACGGATTTCTTCTAAGCATGCATCTTCCTTCACCCTAAGAATGTCATAGTGAGTTTTGAGGATTGAAGTGTCACCAAAAAGCATGGTTGCAAGCTATTCTTGTTGGCTTCTTTTCACTAGGAACACAAAAGAGAATTTAATATATTGTCAGCATAATAGTGTTCAGCATAAAAACAAGAATGAAGATGAGAAAAGAACCAAGCAGAACTAAAATAATTTAGTGAATGTAAAAGTTACCATCATTTGTACAGACCTACCGATGACTGCTTCAGTTCGTTTATTTCTTTGTAGAAAATGCTTTAAGACCCAAGGTTTCATTATCAGATCTCCCTAGGTTGAACTCTTAGGTCAGGGCTAAAAAGAGGGCCGGGCCAGGCCAAACCCGGGCCATTTTAGGACCAGGCCTAAAACGGGCCATTTTAGGGTCGGGCCGAGCCTGTTTCTCAAAAAATTAGGCCTGGCCCTGGCCCAAGCCCTAAGGGTTAGGGCCAGTCCAGGCCCAAAAAAGGGCCAGCCTGGTGAGTTCTTCCTAAACACAGTAGGAACTTCAAGAAAAACTACAGCAGCAGGCCACCACCCATTCCCACTACAGCCACCGAACACCACCCATGGCCAATACAGTAGCTGCCCATCACCCATGGCCATTACAGCCACTGACGGCCACCATCCATGAAGAATAACTTAACATAATTCAACTCATCTGCAATAAGACTCATCGCTCAACTCAACCTACCAAGTCAAGGCCTCTGAAGATCAAACTCAACTGGGTATTTCATTTGCTTCATCAATATGTTGGCCTCTGCCTCGTCGACAGACCCACGGCCCTCTTCTACCACTAGCCATAGCCCCGATCAATTACCACTTCAATTACCCACCCACGACTATCCTTTACCACCGGCCCATTGAGCAGCCTCTCACGACCACCCATCACTATTTTCAATTACCCACCAACAGCCATTAAAAACCAACCACCCTCTTCTACTACCGACAAGCAGGCAGTGGTTTTTGAACCGCGTAATTTTCAGAATAATATGTTCCACTAATTGGCCGATTGCTCAGAAACCTGACTAATTTGAGTTGGAGAGTGATCACAACAAAAACAAAAACAAAAAAAAGTAAACAAAATTGATGTATGATGAAACAAGATCGAGTACCTGTGTAACAATTGGTGTATTGGAGAGAAGGCAGAGATGAGAAAGAAAGGAAGAAGGTTGTTAAAAAGGTGTGGGCAGGATTCCTAAAAAATAGGGATCAAGTATCTCAATCATGTAACATGGATTTGTAAATTATCGATGAGAACGGATTTGATAAATAATTAGCTCGGACTAGTTATTTAAACTGTGGATTTAGAGACCCCAAATTCACAGTTCAAATCATTTCAAAAATTCTAGATTGGTCAAACTTGATTAAATTCAGATTAAATCAGTTTTGAAGTATTTGACAAAAAAAATAAACTAATTAAATCTACTCCGATGTGCTAAAAACTGATTAAATCCATAATCCTCATTTTCTTGGATTAAGATTTAATCAGTTTTGGAGAATCAGGTTTGACCAAGAGATTTACCAAATATCCTTACATATAAATAACATTAAATGCTTAACTTCAGTTTGAATACACTATATGGTAAATTTGTTATACTAAACCTACTTTAATTTGTTTTTATCCAAACACCTTCAACAATTTTTAAACTATTATGCTTAAAATAAATTAAAGCTAATTTTAGAAACTGATTCTGATTTAATCAAAATCTACTTTTAAGAATCAATCTCAAACGGCCTCTTACGTGCATATTAAAATTCTCAAATGATATATGTTTTCTACTCTTAAATTATTTGTATTACTAATCTCCCGGGCCATCCTTTTCTTCATCCTTTATACATCTCTCTCTCTCCAAAGTTCCATTGCCAAAGTAACTAAATTACTTAATTGGTACATACAATTTTTTCATCTTTTATAAGTTTCTCTTTCTAGAGCTCCATCTTCATCCTTTACTTGCTACCATCTCCAGCAAACCCAATCCACAAAAAAAATTGGGTTAAAGCTTCGGCGAACAAAATTCAAAATTTTGGCGAATAGAAGATTGAGGCTTTTTTCAAGATGACTTACGAAGTCCCTAAATCCTGTAAGGAAACGATTATAAAAAAAAATACAACCTGAAATCCATTTAAAAAAAAAAAAAGAAAAGGAATCTACCGCCTCGAATTCGCCTTGCTCAAAATTAGTTGCTCGCCTAGTCGTTAACCATATGCATAGGTGACCGCCCAAGCACGCCCATGCCCTAGCACACCCACTCATGCCTTGGTGAACAGTAAAGCATGCCTAGGCAAACGCGTAGTCGATCAGACTTGACATCCAAATAATGATGGAAGACTGGAAGATGTGATGGTGGTTGGGGAGTGTTCTAGCCATAGTGAGACATATCAGACAACAGTGATAATTCTGGCGGTGATTGAAAGGAGATTACATCGGTGGTAAAGGGATATGTGGACACGAAAATTGAGAAAAAAAGAGGGGCATGGTGGTCGATCGTGGTGCACAGGCGGCTGAAAGAAAGAGATCAGAGGCGAAGAGAGGAGGGGAGAGAGATAAATGTTTGGTTGTGGAGAGGAGAGATAATAATGGGTCTGTGCCTCTGACCCCTCTGTGTGTAATTGAGGAGTGAGAAGGAAAACAAAAAAAAAATTAGAAAAAGGTTAAAAACGGAAAAAAAATTCTACAAGATCATTCTTAACTTGAAAAGTGAGTAATATTATTGGGACATCCCAAAAAAAAAATATTTAGCAATTGAAATGAGATGAACGGAGTAATATTTAGGACAAATTACATTTTGCCCTTATATCTCACTAAATTGTGATACGGGCACCTTTTACTTTAAAAGTGTGTACTAAACCTACCTATAGTCCCGAAAATTTTGCACATTGACCAAAAATGTAATAAGTTATTGAAAAGACAAAATTAACCTCATGTTTTTTCTTACATCAAATGTTTCAAGGTCTTCACTAAATATTGTAAGTATAGGGGGCTAAAGTGCACTTTTTTCACCTTGTCAATCTCTCATTCACCCACCGTTGCCACTATTAGCTCCCACCCACCAAAATAGCCCCCACAATTCACCCCATCCACACCACAACCCCCTAGACTTGCAAATTTCCACCACGCACCACCAAAGCCAATATGTTTTTCAGCGGACATCCCGATCCACCCCACAATTTCACCCCACTGCCACACACCCGCGACACACCCAAGTTATCATAGATCCGTGTTTAGTGAAAATGGTAGTGTGTTTAGTGAAAGTGGCGGTAATTGTGGCTTGATAGTGGTAGGTTTGGTGAAATTAGTGGTAGTGGTTTTGTGCAATGGTGATAGTTAGAGGTGTCAAATGGGCCGGGCTTGGGCCAGCCTAACCCAAGCCCATCGGGCCTCCAGCAAAACGAGCCTGGGCCGGGCCAGAATTGGGGGATATCTGGGCCCAGTCCAAGCCCAGGTCCTAGGCCCAACATTTAGGGCGGGGCCCGGGCCCAATTTTTTTTACTTTTTTTTGCATTTTTTTGTTATTCAAAGTAAAGGCTTTAATTACGGTAATTTGTTGTTATTATTTAAGCAAATTGTACTCTAGGCATGTCCAATATTCACAATTTAACGAACCTAATCTTTATTCTTTTATTTCATTATAAATCATATACATTGAAGATAAATGTGTTTATAGGCCCTCCTCCTTTTATCCGGGCTTGGGACCGGCTGCTTGTAAACAAACAGGCGAAGTTACCTATTTTTTTATATATACGAAAAAATATCTATCTTGCTTGTAAAAACTTATATATATATATATATATATATATATATATATATAAAAAAATATATATAATTTGTGAGAAATTTTATTCTTAAAACTTAAGAGAAGGAAAATAAAAAGAAATTACCTAATCATCCGGAAGTACTTCAACATCCGAGTCACTGCTCTTCCTATCATCAATCGGTTTATCTTGCTCGCGGTATTTCGCATCAAGATAATCCTTCCAACATACACATAGCTCGAGCGACTCGGGGTTAAGACGACTCCTCCTGTCATCCAAAACCCTCCCGCTCGCTGAAAATGCCGACTCTGAAGCAACCGTGGAGGCTTGCACTGGCAGTACATCCCGTGCAATTTGGGATAAAGTTTTATACATGTTTTGATTTTGTTTCCAAAAATTTAACAAATTAAAATTAACCTGTTCTTGCATTGATAAATCAGAATAATGATCAGTATTTGAATATACACCAATCTCATTAAAAGAGGAAAAAGTAGACGAACCTGCCGAATTAGAAGTACCTTCACCTGGTAGTTGTCTTGCTACTAGATGTTCAAAGCCCTTAAGGTATGGCGCATAATACCTCTCAGCAGTCGATGATGAAGCTCGTCCGCGCACGTCAGCAGAATTACGATAGAGGTTGAACAGTTCCTCAAATGTCTTGCTCACTTTCGCTGTGAGTGCGGTTGTATCCTCTACTGGGTAGCACATTAATATCGATATCTCTTGTATCGAGACGTTCACGCCATGCAACTTTAACCTAGGATCTAAACAAGTAGCCACAGCAAAAACAACAGGCAGTTCACTCCAATATTTATTAAACTTTTTATCCATCACTTTTACTATTTCCTTAAAGGGTCCTATATATCTCCATTTTGTTAACATTGTAGCCATCTTGAGAATTTCTATTACAGCGAGAGGAGAGGTGGGATAGTACGTACCAGACAATAAATTGGTAGACGTGTAAAATACCTCCAAAAATTCAGCTAGGTATGTGGCCATCTGCCATTCCTCTTGAGTTGGCAAGCCGGCTGGGAACAAGGTTAGTAGAAAATGCGTATAGACTTCTCTGTATGCCAGAATGTGTAAAAGCATATGGTATGTAGAGTTCCACCTGTGGACCACATCTGTAACTGCTCTCCTGCGAGGCATATTATATTCAACACACAACGTTTTAAATTGTTGTGTTCTCGGACTCGAACTATTAACATACGCTGTCATACCCCTCATTTTGACAAGAATATCTCCTGCAGCAGCTAAACCATCTTGAACAATTAAATTAATTATATGACAAACACAACGAACATGAAATAATTTACCAGAAAGTACAGGTTTGAGGCTCTCCTGTAAAGCATCAACAGCAGCTGTATTGTTAGAAGCATTATCAAAACTAATACTCATAATCTTATCCTTTAATTTAAACGTGGTACATGCTTTTAATATAATACTAGCAATGTTCATTCCATCATGCGGAAAAGGAAAGAGCTCGAAAGCGATGATTCTCTTGTGCATAATCCAATCTGCATCAATCCAATGGGCCGTCACACAAGTATAACTAACAAAAGTAAACGGAGATTGCCAAATATCAGAAGTAAGACTAACTTTACCGTCAAATTTATCGAAATAATCGATCAGGCGTGCTTTAGCAGCATTATACTGTCGGAGTGCATCGGATCTAGTTGTGTTTCTATGAACCTTTTTGTACAAAGGTTGAACGTATGTGTTCATATATCTAGAGTGCTTAGCATTATCGGCAAAAGAAAAGGCTTGTTCATCGTGAATAACAAATTCAGCGAGACCGTCTCTTTGCTCTCGCTGATTATAAACAAATAACTTACCGTCAAAAGATAACTGCGTTTGGGTAGGTTCGACGTGGCCTTGTCGAGGTGCACACTGAGGGTAATGCCTGTTAAGATGTCCATTACCACTACCAGACGAAAATAATTTAGCACAGTACTTACATCGAGCTTTTCGGATGCCGTCCACCATAACTTCATCAAAATGATTCCAACACTCGGCTTTCTTTTTTTCCCCTTTTGGACTTCTGGCTCATTACCGGAGGCATTGCTCGGCCCTTCTTCATCATGACCAGGCATAGGGTTAAGATTATGCCACGGAGTAGTAGCTTCGCCAACCGAGCTGCGTCCTTGACTATAATGCGGGGGGTCTTGATCAGGCGTGTATTCAAAATCTGGAATGTTTTGATTGAACTCCCAATTGGCTTGGGTATCTATCATACAGCCTGTACTCATTCGTCCAGGAACGAATGGTTGTGGTGGTGCTTGGATTGGTGTTTGTGATGGCCGTGGTGCTGGCGCTTGTGCTGGTGGTGGTGTTTGTGATGATGATGATGTTTTTCGTGATGATGATCCACGCTTCAGTTTCTTCAATAATCCAGCCATATTTGACGCTAAACTTTTTTACTAGATTGGAAAATAAAATTAGTAAGAGTAACTAAATACACAAGTATAAGAGCAGTAATTAGTAATTAGAAATAACAATTAAAAGAATTAAAGAGTAACAAATGAATCACTGAGGGTAATTCGAAATTGGAGAGAGTTAGTAATTAAAAAAATTAGTAATAGTAATTGATAAATATAAAAATTCACTAATTACTAATTACTAGACAAAAGAATTAGAGAGTAACAAATTAATAAGAGGAGTGGTTAGTAATTAGAATTTAGCAAGAGTAGTAATTAGTAAACAAGAGTAATAATTAGAAAATAAGAGTAGTAATTAGCAAGAGTAGCAAAGCTTGTAGAAATGTAGAATGTTTATATAAGAGAGAGTAAGAAGATTGGTGTGAAAAATTAGAGAGAAATGGTGTGAATTTATAGATTTTTGAAACTTCACAAAAGACCAAAATACCCCTAAAAACTATCCGTTTATAGTTGTTGGGGAGGGTAAGAGTGTAAAAACCTTAAAAGAGTTGAAAATTTTAACTTGGACCAAAATACCCCCCAAACTAGCCGTTATTTTGCTGTTGGGGGGTAAAAGTGGAATTTAGGAGAAAAAAGGGGAATAAAACCGTTGGGGGGAAGGGGGGAAAAGTTGAATTTGATAGAACCGGGCTAGATCCGGGCCAGACCCAGGCCGGGCCAGACCCAGGCCGGGCCAATTCCTGGCCACGGTTCGGGCCGGGCCTGACCCGAGCTTTTTTCTCGAAAATTCTGGCCTGGTCCAAGCCCAGGCCCCAAGCCCTAAAAGTACGGGCCTTCACTGTTCATTAACGGGGCCGGGCCGGGCCAAAAAGGCCTGGTCAAGCCAGCCCGTAGGCCGCCCCAGGCCAGAAAGCCGTCCCCGCCCATTTGACAACTCTAGTGATAGTGGCTACTGTTTGGTGATATCAATGATGGTGATAGTGATAGTAGTGGTGACTGTGACTCGTGGTGGCTTTGTTGGGCTAGTGGCAACAATTACGGTGTTGGTGGTGAGTGGTGGCTACAATTCAAGTGTGGTGTTTAGTTTGGTGGTGGACGGTGTTGGGTTGGTGGGGATTCAGTGTAATGACAATTCGATGGTATGGTGGTTAATAAGGGAAGATGAAATAATGGAGCTGGTTGGGGGAGGGGGCGGGTGGAGATTAGTCTATGTCTGGGAGCATACTTGACTAGGATAGACACAGGCGGTAGAGAGGTACCCCACTTGGATTCCTGCCCCGTTAATATCTTCGATCCGAGGTAAGGGATTACTCAATTTCGTCTTTTCGATCCGGAGCCAATCGCTAATGAACTTACTTACCTTGCTTGCAGGCCAGCTACAGAGGTAACCCTTACTCTGTTGGGTTGGTGGTTGCTACGAAGACAATTTCTTTATGCTTATAAAAGGACCTCAAGATGCTAATCCATGAAAAACTATATGAGAAATTTTTAGAGAGAGAGAGAGAGAGAGAGATGAATAATAACGGTGAGGACTACGGCATGATGGCGGTGGCGACAACTTGTCCAAGCAATAGTGTCAGCTTACAGCATCGACAGTGGCAACACTTTATGATAGGAAGGTGAAGGGGGAAGCAGTAAAAGATATTATGGTTAGGTTTTTTGGGATGAAATGACAAAAATGCCCTTGAAAAATATTATGAAACTTGAAAGGGTATTTAGGTAAATTAAACAGCTAAATTTGAATTATATGAGTTCAACAGGGTATTTTGGTCTTTAAAATATCATTTTGCCGCCAAATCGTCCAGCTCAAAAGCATGGCTGAGTTGGGCGGAAACCGTCTAATTGCATACTTATCGAGAGTAAAGGTAGGTTGAGTACACACTTTTAAAGTAGAAGGTTCCATATCATAATTCGTAGAAAGTACAGGGCACAAAGTGCAGTTTCTCCTAACTTTTATTGCCACTCTTATACTTCTCACGCTAGTAAGCAATAACTACATAGAAGGGTAAACAATAGTTTTGGTCCATCGTAAACTTTATCAGAGAAGATAACATTGGTCCATTATCATGACTCTGTTATAAAACAAATTAAGAAATTGTTTTAACCTTGAAGATAAGTATTTCTCATGTTCTGATATGTTTTGGACATATATGCTTTTAAGCTGGTGGCAGGAACTGAAGCAGTCACGTGTTAATGTTCCATCGTGAGGACATTTCAGCCCCCATTAACATTTATTTATTTATATTGCATAATTTGATTGCACAAGCATTTGAATAACTTGTTTCTAAGACGCATAAAAGTGTAGGTAAGAAGTTATAATTATACATTAACATGACCAAATGAACTTTCCAATGGGCTAATTATGCACTAGCATTACCAAATGAACTTTCCAATGGGCTATTAGAAATCTTAGCGGTAATCAAAGTAATTGTAAGCATACGCACGGTTCAACTTCTCCTACCCTCCAAGAAACACGTCAATTCTATCTTTTGTTCTCGCTCCTGCTTAAACCGCCTTAATGAAATTAGAGTTTTTCACTTTACTAGTTGTGGCTTTGCTCTTATCCTCTTTTATGATGTAAGATAAGATAGCAAAGTCAACATCAGTTTCCGGTGACACCAAACTAAATGCATACAATACAAATGTCACTAAACGTAGATTACAAAACAAATTTATTTATATAATTAACTACTTAGTTGACCACTATACTATTAGGTAAATTTAACTTTGGTCATTGATATCGATTTCTGTCAAAATGACCACTAAATTATAAAATTCATTTCAATAAGGTCACTTCGTCAAATTGTCCTTGTCGTCGTCTCATTAAGACCATTTAGTCAAGGGTATATCCGTCTTTTTATCATCTCTCTCTCTCTCTCTCTCTCTCTCTCTCTCTCTCACACACACACACACACACACAGATTGGCTCAGACAAACACAATTACACACACTGCCACACACGCGCGCGCACGCTATCACACACATAGAACATATTGTAGCACGCGCGCGCGCACTCATAACACACAAAGCTGTCACAATGTGTCTGTGTGGTTGGTGGTAGAGCCGACTTGGGAAAAGAAGATAGAAGAAGGGGAATCTAGGGAGAAGAAGAAGTAAGAAGGGGAGTAAGGAAAGTACGATTTTACTCGTAAATTAATGGTTTTAGATTGACATAAGCTAATACAGTGATCTGATTGAAATAGATTTAAGAATTTATTGATCACTTTGACACAAATCGATGTCTAGTGACCAACGTTGAATTTGTTTAATAGTACAATGGTTAACCGAGTAGTTAACTCCTAATTATAAGGTGGCTCATGAGGAAGGTCAATTAGCTAAAAAGTTAGCAGCAAGAAAAGTGTGGTTAGAAGAAAACTATAATAACAATAACAGCTTACAATATCCCCCTTTAGCAACATTTGATGCAATATAAATAACACTTGTTATCAGTACGATATACATACATATTATTTATTACTGTTACCATGGTAAGAGAGAAAATATGCGGGAAAGGATGCAACCTTTTCATTACTTTGTGCAAATATGCATACAAGAATTATCATAAGTTACTCATAAAACTGTGAAAATCAAACTATGGCGGAGCGTGAAGGTCAAGAGAACCCAACTTCAACGTGAGATGAAAAAATTGATCGCGGTGAAGGGATTTGCAGTAAATCCTATTGAAGCTTTTCAAAAATTATATGATAATCAATCTCAACATTCCTTGTGCATTTTTGAAAATATTGATTCTCAACAATGTGCAACGTGAATTGATTATCAAAATACATTATCGTGTATTCTATAAATAGGTAAGGTAAGATTAAATAGCAAATAAGATAATTAACTAATGGTGGGTGGCGGTAGAGGTAAATGGTTGTGGTGGTATGGGTGAAGGTCGGGAGAGAAAGAGTAGTATTTGCTATTTGGAGGGATTTCGGCGTTGTGGATTGCTGACTTTATAATTCATCCACTCTTGCAAAATTGTTACTCCTTTATGATGCCGTGGCAAAATAATATTTGGCTGCTCCATTATGTTGAGCCGAGGTCCATGTCTAAAAGACTACTATCGCGATATTGCGAACTTTTGCTTGTTTTCGGTTTGCGAATTTTTGCTCGTTTTCGGTTAGGAACTTTGAATTGGAGCAACTGGGCTATGGATTTAGAGTATAACACATTCTATGTCCAACTCGACCCAATGTCACGGACGGAACAATTTTTTCAAAAAAAAAAAAAGAAGGAAGATAAAGAAAGATCGCAAACGACGTCGTTACTAGCTACTCTTCTCTCTTTTACTATCACTGCATCAGCACTCACAGCTGAAAGAAGTGAAAAATGGCTTCTCTGCTTTCCCCTCATCCCTCCACTCTCCTCTCCAATCCTCTACCGGGCAGGTCAGCCAACTCCACGCTCCTTCCTCTCCGGCTCCTCACGCCCGCTCCCTCAACCACCCGGCCCTTCTCGTCCCGGTTCAAGTGCTCGGCCGGCCAGACCGGGTTCTTCACCAAGCTCGGCCGGCTCATCAAGGAGAAGGCCAAGAGCGACGTCGAGAAACTCTTCTCCGGCTTTTCTAAAACTCGAGATAACCTCGCCGTAATCGACGAGCTGCTCCTCTACTGGAATCTCTCCGACACCGACCGTGTCCTCGACGAATTGGAAGAGGTAGCGTCCCGATATGTACTTGGTCCATTTCGTTGATTTTGTCCCCATTGACATTCTGCTCTGTCCTAGGATGGGATTCAAATGTTCCCTCCCGTTAAAATTTTCTGCATTTTACATTTTACGAATATCTATGATATATAAAAATATTGACTCTACTCATTGTTTGTAGCTGAGTTTTACTTGTCAATCCATGATCGTCACTTAATTTAAATAAGTGTTTACATGATACGGAGTACTAAATTTAACCTAGGAATTCGCATAGGAGAGAATCAGAATGGAGGTAGTGCCTAAACATTTGACGAAACTCAAAATAGTGACTATAAATCGAATAATAGTTGTTTGACAAGTCAAATTAGGTAATAAAGTGAGTGAAGAGTATGTTCTTCCATGCTCAAATGATATTATAGGGACTTGCAAAAGTCAAAGGTGAGACAAATCATGGAAAGGAGGGAGTACATCTGTGCGATGTTACTTCTGGAATTTGGTAAGTTTGTTATGGGGAGTCTAATTTGGGAACATAGCGAGTATTTTGGAGTTTGGAGGCATACGGGTACATCTTTGTTACACATGCTCTTCATAGTGCGTCAAGTACCCTTTTTGGACATGCAGGGAGTTGATTGAAGTTATGGGGAACGTGTTATACCAACATGTAATCTTGGTATCTAAAACTGATATAGATTGAAGCTACTCGTCGAATATTCTTTTTACTGCTTACTTGCTTTAAAACAAGCAAAGTCCGCATCAGAGATTACATATTAATGCTGGCACTGTTTTGGAGTCAATGTTTAACAAGATGAAATGCCAATATATCTTGGTCCCCTAAATTTCAAGAAGATAAATTTGGCTCATAGACACATAGCTGTAGCTGACACCGTGCAGAGTGCATGCAACGTAGTGAACATGCATCTTTAACATATGGTGAGCAGCTAAATACGGATGTCGAACTTATATTCTTAAGGCATGGGTGTCTAGAGCTCCAATCCGTGTTTTCTTCTACTTGGCGCTCTATGAATGAAGAGATGGTGGCAAATGGTATGATTAACCTTTGTTATTCTATGATATTTATGCACAACATATATTTCAGGCTCTGCTGGTCTCTGATTTTGGCCCAAAGATTACGATAAAGATTGTGGAGAGCTTGCGAGATGACATATATGCTGGAAAGCTCAAGTCAGGAAGCGAAATCAAAGTAAGTACGCTGAGATCCGTTGAAGTTTTTCTTCCTTTTAATGATTGATTGCAGAACAATGTGACCTGAAGGAGCACAAATAAACATGAATTTTCCACAAGGATTTTTGTTGTCGTTACAGTGAAGTAATTATTCTAGGCTGACTTAAATGATCTGATTTGTGGTCCAAAACAATATTACTACATTGGCAACCAAGATAAGGCTTAGCGGCTGTGTCAGTTGAGGTGAAAATTTGTGTGTTGCTTGTTTTTGTTTGTAGGATGCTCTCAAGAGAAGTGTGTTGGGTTTCTTAACGAATAAAGAGGTTAAAACAGAGCTTTGACTTGGATTCAGGTTGGTGGTACTCATTCATTTCGTTCTTGACATTTCAGCTTTGGTATTTCCTTAATTCAAAGGCGTGATTGTTTTGTTTTGCTCATGTTACCAGGAAACCTGCTGTAATCATGATAGTTGGTGTCAATGGAGGAGGGAAGACAACATCTCTTGGTAAGACATTCGATAAATTTATATAAGTCGACTCAGCTTCTTTGTATCACCAGAATATTTTTTCAAGATATAGAGTCACAGTGACAGTATTGATAGATAAAATAAACGTAACTTGCTAGTTATTTCGTCTTGATAGCTATAATTGGACGGGATCACCCATTTGTTTTTCCCCATTCAGGAAAGCTGGCCCACAGATTGAAGCAACAAGGTGCTAAGGTTAGGAGATAATGTGTACTGTTTCAGTGCGCTGCCAGATAATTGAGCTAAACTGTTGTACGAAATAAATTGAAGTACTTTTTGATTGGTGACATCTTCGTGGTTTACACCTTCATTTATGTGTAGTACAAGTAAATGCGGATTTTTCCACATAAGGGTTCTTGTTATCTAATATGCACAGCCTTCTGTCAGCGGATGGCTTATCTTGTGGAGAAGGAAGGAGTTATTTTATTTCCTTTTCTCTTCTCTGTTCATTTTGCCAAAGAAGGTCCATGCTAAGTTACATAGGCGCTCTGCACATTAATATATATATATATATATATATATATATATATATATATATATCAAATAGTTATCATGAGAAGAAGGGATTAGGTAAACTTGGTTTATTCTTATAAGTTGAGGCCAAAAGTGAAGATGAATTCAGCCCATACTGCTTTCAGCTTACTTTCTAATTCTTCCAAAAGTGGGGTTAGGGGTGGGTGGGACAAACTTCTCTGACTGATGCTAGTGAAAGTAGAAGGTTTTAGTGGGGGGAATGGCAAATAGCTACCTGTTTAATCTCCTTTTACCTTTTTCCTACTTAATCCTTGAAAACAATTAGGTGAGGCTAGCAGTGGATAGAGTCAAGTGGAAGATAAATGAGTTTCCTTTTTGGCAAGTTTATTTGAAGCTGTTACTGTACTATGCCTCTGTATACTACTTCTTATATAGCCAACACAGCATGGATTTGGTAGTTGGCTATTTTTATCTACATTTTCTCATAATTGAAATTGCACCAGATACTGATGGCAGCCGGTGATACATTTAGAGCAGCTGCTAGTGATCAATTGGAGATTTGGTCTGAGAGAACTGGGTGTGAGATTGTTGTTGCTGAAAAGGAGCAAGCCAAAGCATCATCAGGTAGACAAAGAAGTTGGGCAACATGGTTGATGTGGATTCACATCTCTTTTGTTATAGCTCGATCTCTGCTAAAGATATAAATGACCCTATAGTAATTACTAACACAGGATCTTGAAGTTCTTTCTGAATAGTTCTTTCACAGGCCGTTAAAAGAGGGAAAGAACAAGGCTTTGATATTGTCTTGTGTGACACTTCTGGACGCAAGTATTGCGAATATCATTACCTTGGGTAACACCACCTGTGGTTTTTGTAATTGGTGACTACCAGAAAGCATTTGTTTTCCAGGTCTACACACTAATTACAGCTTGATGGAAGAACTGATTTCATGCAAGAAAGCCATTGCTGAAATAGTTCCTGGTGCACCTAATGTACGCTTGACTCTTCAATGCTCTTCTCCTTCATTGCTATTTTACATCAGGCACATCCAATGTTGTTGTTGCTATAACACAACATATTCGAATTCATACATGTGTACTGAGATGTACCGTGTTCATTTCGTGAAACTACTATGATCTATCAGTCAAAGCTTAGTCGTTGTAGAGGTCCTGGTACTTACTCTAAGCTTCATCTCTGGGAGATAAATTTAGCCAACTTGAAGAGTATCTAGGAAGTTTCGTCCTTTTTTTTCCCGCTTATAAAATGAACATTTGAAACTGCAAAGTATTTTGTAATTCATACACATGCAAGGGCTTTTACATGAGTTATGAATGAGGTTTCTGTATGTAAGTGGTAGAAACAATGGTGAAGCTTGTAGAATTATTGTTGGCATAGAGCATAGATCAGACTAAAAGAGGGTACTTACCTTTGAGGTATGGATTCTGAGGGAGTTTGAGATCATGACTCGGCATTTAAAATACATCCAAGAGAGCATATGAGGAGGGTGATAGCCAAGGCAAGATGTATAGTGAAAGATGTTAGGCAGTGGATAAGGCTATCACCTGAGGAAAAAACTTCGAGTAAAGCAAAGGACTGCCGAACTCTCTATAACTTCTCCGAAACGTGTGATGTTTTTCTAAAGAAGCTCAAACATATAAGGGTGGCGGAACATGCTGCTCTTGCTATCGCTTCTTTTCCTGGGTTTTGATGATGACGAAGAAACCTTTGTATTTCTGACAATGCGTGAGTGACTCGAGTTAGTCATGTAGTAGGGGTGAAGGCTGGTGGGTTGTGCCGTTCAATATGACTAGAAGAAGGGAAGCTCCTTAGACTGAGGTGCTTAGTGAAACCATTCGCTCCAGCCATTGAGCAACATATGTGTGAGATCCCTGAAGGAGAGTGCCGAGTAACAGAGGGCTCTCTGCGTTGCCCAAGACCCAGCATGCATCTAATGATGCAAGAGCATTCCTGCAAGATGAGGTCTCTTTCCTGGAGAGCCGGGAAATTACGCTTTGGTCGTGCATATTTAATGGGAAGATGTTCCCCAGTCATGGGATGTGCCTCTTGCGTAGAGCTTTCGAGGATGAACTTTGTACAATTCTGGTGCTCTTGACTGAGCCACAATCGAGTGTTCGTGGTGCTTTTTGACCAAGCGGCCCCTTGTTGACTTACCTGGAACAAGTCTGTTTGGGGTTCTGCGCATCCTTATTGGATTTTAGAACAAGTACACGTTTTGGATTTGTGAAATTTAGTGTCACTTTTGCGAAACCTTCCCTACAGGAGATACTCTTGGTTCTGGATGGAACAACTGGATTGAATATGCTTCCACAAGCAAGAGAGTTCAACGAGGTAATATTTTCTATTTATCCTTTAAAACAAGCATGTACTTTGTACTTAGGCAGTGTAAGATTTCACTATTAACTTTGACTATATCATTTGTTTTGTGTCCTCCACTTTCTTGCATAATAGTATCGTGGCAATTTTAGTGGTGCTAAACGTCAATTAAAAGGGAGCTAGTGTATCCCACATTTGCTATGTAGATGAATACCGCACATCAGCTTTGTATGGGGGAGAATGGCATCTCATCCCACATTTGAAGTGGGAAAGTTTGTCATTGGCCCTATTAGACCCTGCTAATGAGATCATTAGCGTAGGGTTTTGGCTGGGCCTTTTGAGGGAGGCACTATGTTGCGGTAGGGCCATGGTTCCTGGTTGTAACAAATGGTATAAAAGTTGAGCTAGATCAAGGTACTACGATGCTGCAGCGAGGACTTTGGTGGGGGTGGATTACGAGATAGTGTATTTGCTATGTAGGGTGGATATATAATGGCTGTCTACTATGAAATGTCCTAGCCTATGTGCTATGAGGGTTAGTATTTGCCTATAGTGGGCTGTGGTTCTGGGTCGCTACATAGTGTTGGACGTGGGGAAATCTAACCTCCCCACCAGTTGTAGTAGGGTTAGGAGCCTCCCCACCTTTTTTGGACGAGAATTCCCTGTTTTTAAGGTGTCAAGTTATGTTACGAGGACTAAAATTGTCAATTCCATCTAAACCCTAATATTCTCATCTTGTTCATTGTGACTATTGGTGTGACCCAGCTCTCTGAAGAACACTGAATGCTTCGTAGACAATGTACCTTATCTTCCTCAAACAATTCCTCCTTCACAACCGGTGCGCGCATTGTGGCCATGACCATGATGCCATGGGGAATCAATTTAAATATGTATAATTTGTAATTGCTTAACTAACATCCGGACAGATCAATTTACATTTATGCTCCCTTTCTCGCTTTTTTCATTTACCCTTTGTCCATCAACCGCCTTTCTCTCTCGCGAAATTCTGATCCCAATTCGAGCTCCTCTTTCATGCCAGAATTTTCGTAACCAAAGCTCTCCAGTTTTTAATCTATCAGACTTCTACTTCAACCGTATAACTTGTCTGTATCATTGGCAGCAGCGACAATGGCGAGGGTGGCACAGCGTTGGTTTCGGGGAGGGGCAAGAGGATGAAGGTGATTATGATGGGTTTAACAATAGAAAATAATGAGGGGGGGGGGGGGGGGGATTAGATACGCAAATTTCCATTTTAAGTAGAATAGATTTAGTGATAGATTGAGATTTTTGGGCTCATTGAAAAGCATTAGTACTTCACAATTTTCAAATCATGTTAGAAGTGTACTTTTGACATTCTACACAGTGTGACAGAGTTTGGCGCACTGCTTTTTGGTTTTAGAAAAAAACTAATATGGAATTGTCCACTTGGCCATGGTCGACGGCTCCAGTTGGATGGAAAAAAGAAGCCTATCCGACCCTTTGGTCCATACCTGTTGTGGAGAAACAAACTTAGTGAACATTCGGGAGAGATTCTTCCCAATTCGGAGAGATGAGGAAGCCGCCTTCCTCCGCCTAGACGAAGAAGGAAGGCCTCGAGCGTCCACTAGTTTAATTTAAAGCTCCTCCAACTAGTGGCAATAAATCAAAGTTGTCAACATACATGTGGACTTGTCTACAAGATTGTTGTCAGTCTTTTGCAATGTCTCGTATTCCTTCTATCGTCACTCTCTCTTGCTTTACTGCTTGCTCTTAATAGGGCCTCAAATCTATCACTTATGTAGAACGCCAGTGGATTTTCTGTCAAAATTGTTATTTCCTAATTATACTATGTCAAAGATCTTAAAAGGGTTGACTAATGTTTCATTGGCAGGTCGTTGGAATAACTGGCTTGATTTTGACAAAACTAGATGGTTCTGCAAGAGGTGGCTGCGTGGTATGCATGCAAATTTTTTGGCTGAAAACTTGCATGTATTAAGTACTTTCTAGTGATATTTAATTCCTGAGGGTCCTTGGACTTTTCCCTCATACCACCTGTAGCTATCCAGTGGCGATTTGCTTACAGGTTAGTGTAGTTGACGAGCTTGGCATTCCTGTGAAGTTTGTGGGTGTTGGAGAAGGTGTAGAAGACCTACAGCCCTTCGATGCGGAAACATTTGTTGATGCAATATTCTCATGATCCTAAATGGTGGTCCGTATCTTCTTTCCCTCTTCTGTTATTCTTTTTTGTTCGTATAGTAGGTAAAAAGTGGCTCATGTTGACTCGGCTAGTTTAGACACTCACTTTAGACTTTGCACTCAATAAGCCTGATACACTGCTTATTGCTTTCCGCCCTGCTTGACTGTCCTCAATTTTTAATTGGTGTGTCCCCTTCAGTATATGAATTTAGCTTAGTTCACAACATTAAATGGGGCTGTTTGGGAACTCACGAATAACTTCAGAAAAACATCATCAACCGATTTCATTGAGAAATGGTATCAGAAGGTAGATGGCTCCAATTCTGTCTCCATGGAAGTGGTGGATGAGGAAGAACTAATCAGGCTTCAAGTAAATCATAATCCTGTGATATGTTGGCTGCAGTCAAGGGTGGCCATTTTGTTACCTGAACGGACGTGAGACAGCTCCAGTTTTCCCACTCTATATGGCCAGAACCCAACTAACTAAACCCATCTCTAGATGTTACTTGTTGCCTTATCAGGAGTTACTGTAACGTAAGTGCCAAAAATAAGATGGTTTTGTAACACTATACGACAGCATGGAATTGTTCTCAATAGCATATCGAATACTAGCTGGAAGTGATCTTCTTTCTCTGCTATTCTTCTGCAGAGCAACTGTTTGTACAATCCAACGGATATTCTTAGCACAATGAGAGCGAAGATGGTATAGTCTGGGCGTGCAGAAATATGTTTTATTGCAGATTAAAGTGAGCAAAACCATCCTCTATTGCAGAGAGGTTAGAGGGACACCATTGAAGCCACAAACTGGAGTCGGTCCGGAACAGCAAAGTACATGCAGCTGTACTTTTGTACATGACGTTTTCTTTTCAAAATTAAAATTTTGATCCTGTTTTTAGTTTTTGCCACGTAAGGGTGCAAATGAACCGAGCTTTTTGTTAACAAAGCCTGTGTTCGTCATTTGAAAGCTCATTCATGTTCGTTCATAAAATAAATGAAGCGAACATGAACATAGTTTTAGAGCTCATAAAATAAACGAGTCGAGCACGAACATGACATTTTGTTAATGAAAACAACTCGTTTATTTGTTTATTTATGTTTCTATGTATGAAGATATACAGTTATAGTACATGTATACACGTTCCTGAATGTATTATTGACGTATAGTGTCAAATCAAATTGTATTGTAAAACCTAACCAAAACTGCCCCCATAGAAGTATAAAATTTATGTCCAAACAAGATATAAGTCTTATGACCAAATAAGTATGTCATCTCTTCCCCTTCGTCTCTGTCCCATTTGAAATTTTCAGCCTGCCTTCATTCGGGGTTCGATCTAGGGCTCCAGAAGCAAAGATCAATAAATTGGCAGCACAAGCCTGTCACTTTTGATCCATCTCATCTACCTCTTTCTCTATCTCCGTTTCTCTGCCATGGCCGGAAGTCAAGGAATAATACATCTCATACCGCACTTCTTCCATAGATCTGGTTTTGGTTGTCTTCTTCATCCTTGATCTTCGTTGAAATCATCTCTTTCATTTAGATCTTTCTACTAAACCTCCTCTTGTACCTTTGATTCATTGTATACGAGCTAAGCTCGTGATTGATTTAACTTCCACCATCCCTAGTTCGAGCTAGACTTGGCAAACGGTTTGACCCGCGCAGTTACGGGTAACACCCGGTCCGATCCGGGTAAAAATGAGTCGGGTAATTTATACCCGTGGCGGGTAGGGTATTACCCAGGGGTAATACCCTAATTTTTATAATTTTTTTTAACAGATGTTCTTCCTTTCTCGTTTCTTCCGTCACACAAACAGAACCTCAAAATTTCATATAACAAGAGATTATGATCCACTACACAACAATCACCACAAGAGATTATGATCCACTACACAACAATCACCATAAGACTGAAGATCAAGATTCTTCAATAAACAAAATAAAATACAAGAATATTCAAGATCTAAAGAACTGGCCGAAATTTCAAGATCTTTAGAACTGGTTGGCGACAGTAAACTTCAGATCTGGGCGGCGACGGTGAACTTCAGATCGGGACAACAGATCTGGCTGGCGACGGAGTGGCGATGAACAATGCAGATCTGGTCAGCGACGGAGAGAAGAACGGCGCTACTGCGGTCGGTCCGACAGTCACTTACTCGAATAGTCGAACGATGATAGATTGACAATGGGTAAAGTTTCAATAGATCCATGACAGTGAGGGGGAAGACGAAGTGATGGGAGGCAATAGATCTTTGCGAGAGGGACGGCGGCAGCGCAGAGGCAGAGAAGAAGGGGAGATGGCGGAGGCATAGAAGGGTCTGAGTGAAGTAGAAAAATGAAAGTGATGGGTTGCTGGCTTAGGGCACACTTTTATATATCCTTTGAAAAACGGGTAACCTGTCAACCGACCCGGACCGCCCGAAAATTACGAGTCAGTTTGGGTATGGGTCTATTTTCGGCGGGTATTCAAAACATGTACTTGTACCCGGTATTTTAGCTTGGGTACGGTTCGGGTAATGGGTCGGAACAGATTTTTGTCAGGTCTAGTTCGAGCACAAATTCTCTACTTCTTGTGAACACGAGTTGAGTTCGAGCATCCTTTGAAATTAGTCTAACCGAGTTCAAGGAATGCCCAACAAGCAGAGTACTTGTTTGATTGTCTCGTAACAACCTCAATTATGCAAATGCAAAATGGTTGGACCGGGAATGTTGTAAAATAAGATCTCTTTTTATAGCTTTTGGTTTATTGTTTATAACATTTTCATTACTTCTTTACTCGGTTGGTAGCTTTAGCGATTCCTGTTACATTATTCATAACAATTTAACACATTCATGAAGGTTTAAGATGCACCAGAAATTTCTCGCAATCTTTCTGTCAAATGGGCAAGCAAATGAGCAAAATTCACTACCGCCTAACCAAAAATTACTGCAAATGTCAAGATCTAAATATATTTAACAGTGTAAAGGTACTCGTGAAGACTTCACTTGTGACGGTCAAGCGAAGTGATTCCACCATCATCATTTTATTAATGTAGAAGCCATATCTTTTGGTCAAACATGACTTCTCCTAGTTAGCAAAGCAACAATGTTTTAGGATGAGCTCCAAGTGTATACATAAAAGATAAGATTGCCTGAACGCCATGCATTAACAAAATAAGATTACATGCTAACAGGATCACAGGCCAAATATATCAAAACTTCAAATGAATCTAGGGAAACTTCACAAACTTGCGAGCGGCAAGTTATAGAAGGTAGTGCGGGAAGTGTAAGCTAACTGACCAGATTCCTTGAGTCTGAACTCAACTGCAATTACAGTCAAGTTCCTTCCGCTTCTTACTACAGATGCATCAACCATCACTTCTGCCTGTCAACAAAGAAATGTCCAAACTTTATAGACAAGCATTTAAGGGAAAAGGAGAGGGGGTGGGTTTAGTTCTCATCAGTAGTATTCAGAAAGAGAAAACGGTGTGGATACCATCTCTCTGCTCTCTTCCCCCACCGACCCACCCACCCACAAACGCACATGCACGCGCGCACCCACACACACACATATGTCAAGTGAAATATCTTAAAATCCATTATTTTATCCAGAAAAATGGTATGTGAAAAAAATTATTGCACAGAATTAAGCATGTCACAAACTGAATATCCAACTAGATTAAACAGAAAAACATAAACAGGGAATAATATTTCTGTTAAAGACTAACATGGGACCAATTAATTCACTCCACGGTGCTGCAACTCTCGTGACAGCATAGAATGAGAGAGCAGAGAATATCCTACATGGACCTTGTCCACTCTTTCTTGCTGGGGAGAGAAATTTTAGTTCAAATTAGGCCTTCATAGATATTTGGAGCTTCTTGTTGTGCATATGGTGAGATTTTGAACATCGTTGTCTCCCCCTTAGGAGTGTTCTTCGCAAATTACTATTTTGCGAAAAAAATTCATAACTTGCCATTTGTCTATGACTGTCATTCACAAACTCGCTGTAAAAAGGTGGAATCACTAGTAAAATTCGCAGTATAGTTTGCCACACAGCATGAGCCAATTGCAATTTTATATGCAAGCTCCATGGAATCCTTAAGACATGGACACCAACAAGGTCCATGGACCTTATATCCCTTCGAACACAAAACTTGTACATATCACTCCTCCTAGACGTCGGCTCTTTCACAACAGTTCCTTTCTCGACATGTTTGTGGTGATGTCTCAGGGCAAAACGTTGCGTAATGGGTTGCTTTTGGCTTCCGCATCCTCTAGGGGAAGACTGGCCCAATTCCTCTGGAGTTTGTGGCAGATTTACCGTGACAGGTATTGCCATCTCCATATTTTAAGGAGCTTTTTAGCTGTAACTTTCAGATTAAGGCCATCACCTGGCTTAATTTACTCGTGGCTCATATGATCCTTCATAAGCGTACCACACACTTTCCTTTAGTTAGCTTCCTGTATAGAGGATGACCCTGATGAGAACTATTTAAGCTAAAACGTCTCGGCGCCGTCCATGGGATCTCCACTCTCTGTAGAGCCACCTCAACTCTCCTTAGTAGCTCTGGACAGTAGGAATCACCTAAATGGGATCATCCATTACAAGCAAAAATGTTTTCGCAGCTCGTGAAAACTACTGTGCCCTCACTTTAATGCTAACTCAACTCTCACCGGCAGATACTAAGTTCCTTAAGTCTGCATCCTATTGGTTATACCTACTTGAAAGAATCACCCTGCAATCCCCTTTTACAGGCCATACTTTTCACCAAGGATTTCACGTCATTTAGACAACCCAAAAGACAACCATAAGAGCACAAAGCCAAATTTCAAGGGTCAATCTTGACATACAATCCTCAGAAAGGACAACCACCTTAACCGAAGGGTCTCGTGCTAGATAGCATGAAAATGGACATTAAAGGGATGGTTAAACATTTCACTACTCATTTTGAAACATCAAATGAGCGTAACTGAAGGGTGCTCTTGAGGTATCTATCCACAACAACCTCTATCCTTTTCAAAGCTCCTATGATTTTATAGCTACAGCTCGAGGGGAGCCTACGTCTTCAAATCCTTAGTCAATTTCATTAGAAGGAAGGGAGATCAATTATCATCCTTTGTGTTTGGAACTAAGGCACATCACTTTCAACAAATGTCTGATAAGAAAAACCAATCTACATTAATTTTAGGATAATCTATTAGCCCTTACTGCTGCATTCCGATGATTGTAAGAGAGGGAGACAACTTAAATTATAACTTAAGAAACTCAATTCTAGCTACTCGGTTCAATAAAATGGATATTTATACACCATTCACCATATTATAGGACCATCACCTTCAGCTCATAGGGGATTACTCCCTTACTCTCTTGTATTGGCTTCTAGTTCTTGACAAGAGATTCAGACCGGATAACTCACTATTTGAAGAACTGCTACGACACAATAAAAGAGGATATCTTCTAATTTCAATTGCCTCTGTAAGTAACAGAATCATACTTTTTCTTCACATCCACCTTTGCAAATAGTTCCAATCATATAAATATTGCTGTCCGATGGTAAACTTTCCCAGTAAGCACCAAAGCTACTCCTAAATAATTGAAACGAAATTCCCTCGACTTCATGAGCAATGCATAAGACTACATAACACTTGGAAAACACTGATACACTTCATCTATCCACCTCCAGTATTTGAAAATGCCCTACTTAATCTTTCCTTCACTGCCCTAACGTCTCTGTATATCCGGCCAGTCACTTATCCATAAAATTCAGTATGACCTCCTCTCAAACCTAGAATTTACGTAACTTTAAATAGCACTTGACAGAATAAATAAGCTATACTAGAGGCAAAACTCAACATATGTAGATGCACAGTGCTCCTCTCAAGCCTCCTAAGCTCCTACCAAATTTGTAACTGGTCCAATTATTTTTAAGCTTTAGTAAGGCCACATCACTTCGGATGTTAAATTTTGGTAGGAGGTATGCCATAAATAGCACTACTTGACAAAATAAATTGTAGTCGTTTACCAAAAAAGAAACACGTCATATCATGCCTTGTATATACTAAGGATCTTTTTATTGTCAGTTCATGCCAAAATTAACGGAAAATGTTCAAACAAATGGGAGCAGATATAGATGTATCACGCCATTGCCTTGACTAGAATATAGGTATTCTTATCATTGTTCCACGGTGAACTTTGGAAACATGTACAAACAAATGCAATTTAATTTGGTAGCTAAACCCTTAAAAGCCACTGTCCACCATTAGTGCACAAGCCATACCAATATGAACATCACAAGAACTGAAAACAAGATCAGGCAAGCCATGTAGTGATTGTTCACATCAGAACTGTCAGAAAACAACAACATGAACTGCACAAGACATATCAAGTGACCCAATTAAAACACAATGATATGAAGGCACAAGAAGAAATGCAAAAGGTGAAACCCAAAAGACTCACATTGCGGGGAGCAGCGGACAGATAAGACATGCTCATCTCTCCTAGAAAAAG
Source organism: Escallonia herrerae (assembly GCA_033070095.1). NCBI lineage: Eukaryota > Viridiplantae > Streptophyta > Magnoliopsida > Escalloniales > Escalloniaceae > Escallonia > Escallonia herrerae. The sequence goes on along the minus strand of JAVXUP010000105.1, from coordinate 121,142 downwards.
CTCCTTATCTTTGCCCACAACAGTCCTAGCACAAGCTATCGACACCAGCTCTGTCACAGCTGCAACTGCCCCTCCATGCAATCCACCATAAACATTCTATAGGAAGCCGATGAACATAACATTAATTTGATGCCAAGAAAAGGAACGAAACCAAAAAACTCAGAACAATATAATGTCATTTCATTCTATAAAAAAAATCCAACTAAATAAGATCAAATGGTTGTCATAGGATCAGCTTCTATCAGCTCCATTTGCCTGGTGATGAAACATCAGGAATCAAGAAAAACTTAGAACTTGCAAGTAACCCATAAACTAGAAAGTCAAAGCAGCTAGAAATTCACATCAACCAATAAGACCTTCAAAGAGATAGTTCTGAATTTAACTAACAGTTTTAGTCTATGTTACATAGACTCTTCAAAATGAGCGAAGTACCTGTGACGGACACTCGACACTTGGACATGAGTATGGAACATGTGTCCGACACATCCCGTAAGATACGCCACTAAGAACACTACGTTATAGTGTTTCTCTTAGTTCGTTATTGCTTTAACATGATCTCAGTTTAAATTAAAACGATATGTGTAACTTAAAACACCATGTAGACTAAGGAATAAGTAAAATACAAGAATAGATAGGCATATTTTGCCGTGTCTTTGTGTCTTGAGTTTTGAAAAATAGATGAATTCGACACTTGGACACGTATCGTCTTGAGTCCATGTAACATAGGTATTAGTAAAAGTTAAGACGGAGATTAATTTACAGCGACTACAGGTTTGACAGAGAGGAGGCAGGATACTCTACCACTTTCGACCCCATCCAACTTCAGAAGGCCACAAATGAGGTTCCGACAGAAGCCTTTGCAATCATAGCTTGGTGGAATGATCATGTATAATCCAGCCTTCTCCAAGAAACCATGAGGCAAAGGGTCCTTCATGGAGACTATTGTCTCCTTGTCGATGGAGGACGTCTCCATCTCTCCTTCACCTACTACAATTAATATGATACAAACTACTTTACATATGACCACCTTGATAGATAGATTGAATAATTGAATTCTTTAACCGGTAAGTGTATGAGATTAAATAATTGCATTCTTTAACTGGTAAGTGTGTGAGATTGAATAATTGCCTTTAACCGGTAAGTGTGTGAAAGCATTCAACTCGAAACCAATTGGCAATGGGTGGAGAGCCTCCCAAGGCTTATATGTTGAAGTGTCTGTGATTATATTCCCCATGCTAGACTGTGTGTAAACGGAACCCTCGCATGTGGCAGACTTCTTTTTGAGTGGGCCAAACATGTGAATGAATTAAACTGGCATGCGGCGATTTAATTTTGAATCCTCTGTTTGGTCTGGATCGACCCGTTCTACGACCATGTGAAAGCATCCAACTTAAAACAATTAGTAATGGGTGGAAACAAGGTTTATGAGTTGGAGTGTTTATAATTAAATTCCTGATGTCGGATTGTATGTAACAGAGTAGACAGTTTGTTCCTCTCTCCTTGACCTACTATTATAATCATGAACGTATATGTAAACACAAACACAAAACATATGCTTACATACCATATTTAGTATCTTATCCTCATTTATACATGTTTAATAGAAAATATGCATAATTCAAAGATATGGTATCAATGCCCGATTATAAAACTTCTACTTGCCTCCGTTTCATAATTTTCGTCTCTTATGACATTTTCTGAATTTTTAGGATACATTTCAATCATCTAAGCACTAAATTGAACTCAACTAGTAATTGCAAATCAAACTAGAGCAAGGACAAAGAGTAAAGTCGATGTTTATACGCTCAGATTCTTTTTCTAGAATTTGCAAATAGCCAAAGTTCACAAAGTCTATTGTTTTGGTGGGTTGGGGGGGGGGGGGGGGATGGTAAAGAGACCAAGGACAAAGATAAAATTACAGTGGAAGCAGGTTTGACAGAGACTATGCAGGAGACTCTGTCACGCTCGACTTGATCCACCTCGAGAACCCCAGGAACGAGGTCCGCATAGAACCCTCTGCCATCACAGCTCGTTGGAATGCTGGCGTGAAGTCCAACTCTTTCAAAAAGAAACCAGCCACAAGCTCACTCACCTCTTTCGAGACAATATTCTCTGCCTTATTTGAACTAATCTAGCATCTCTCCATAACATGTTGGAAATATAGCTTAGATTTGCTACACAAACTTTTCATAACAATACATCTATGACATGTAATGCCCAACCATGAAAAATTATCAACATGTATGACTAAGTAAATTAATTAGGCATGAAAAACAAGCATATTAGTAGCAGAAAAACGTATATACAAACAAACTGTTAAGTATTTTAACTAGCATGAAATTTCAAGTTCTAAAAAATCAAAAGTAAATTTGCGATGGCCTGTGAGAGTCGCGATAAAATCCCTATCCTAAAGGGTTTATCATCTCCCTATGCACAGGTTCCACGAACGATAAACCCTCCAAGATAAAACCCAAGTATCGCAGCATCGCCTTCTCTGTGTGCGTCCACGTGAAGACTATCGAACAAGCCCGATCAAGTTGCCAAAAACCAAAATGTAGAGAATGTAACGAGCATATAATAGTATCAAGCATATGTCTTTGATGATTGTTCTCCATGCTAGGAGTGGTCTCCTTTATAGTAGAAGGAAGACTAGGGGTTACATACACATTAATAAATAGTGGCAAAAAACATTAAGAATAATATTAAGACAACGTTTAATACAATATGTTACATTGACTAAATTATATAAAGAAAATAAAGTAAGGTTTTAAAGCTTTACTAAAAGAATTTGCAAATGAAAACTAAGGGAAATCCTAACAATCCCCCAAAAAGGTTTAAAACCTTAAAAAATCAAAATAGTATATTAAGTATGGGCACATTATACTGCGCAATGGGTGTAGGTGCCTTCCAGGCTTGAACCCATACTTAGTATTGACAATTTCCATTTAAAGGAGCCATACTGAACTAAGCCTTGAGTTAGGTTCCTTGATCAAACTTCAATTAGTCACACACGCAATATTGATATAGAGCTTGGTTCTTAGCGGGTCACGCTATTAAAGGCCATGCGCTCTAATCTTGATTCTCATAAGTCTTTAGGAATCAGCTCAGTTCCTACAGTTACGGCCTCACAACCACTCTCATTTATGTGAGTCCTCCAAGGGTACGTGTGATTGTACCTAGCGACGCCTCGGGCTCATTCAGGGTAAAACTCTTCCTTAATATCACACTAAGTAGCACTATCACCAGGAGACGCTCTCTTGTAAAATTAGTGCTATCATTATGAGTAATGCTCTACGAGTTTTTCCTACCCATTGAACTTTCTTCACGGGAACTCAGATATCACATTTTTATTTATTAGTCCCTTATATGTCTAGCAAAAGGTTTATCCACTAAATGTATGTCTTGCAAAAGGTTTCTTAACCATTCACCCTCTGTACAGGCTGTATCTAAAGCGATCAACTCAGACTCCATAACACCTCTAGAGATTATCGTTTGCTTCTTAGATCCCCAAGTTATAGATCCTCCTGCTAATGTAAATATAAACAGTACTAGATTTGATCTCTAAGCTACCAATTATCCAATTAGCATCACTATACCCTTCTACCACATCTGGGAACCCCTGATAGCACAACGATTACTCTAATGTCTTTAAGATACTAAGTACTCTCTCTAAAGCATTCCAATGTTCCTTGTTGATTTTGGGTATATCAACTGAGTCACTCAACAGCATATCCTATGTCAGGCCTAGTCCTATTAGTGAAGTATAGTAAGGATCCTATGATTTGAGACTACTTCAGTTGTGATATCAGTTCTCCCAAGTTACTTCTTTGAAGCTATACTAGAGTCATACACACTCTATACTGGATTTGTATCGTAATATCCAAATTTCTTCAACATATTTTTTATCGCACTAGATTGAGTCAATAGGATCCCTTCATGAGTTTTTTGTCGCGTCATTTTCAAAACTATTTAAGTTTCTCCTAAATCTTTCATAACAAAGTTCCTACATAAACAGGTTCTCACATTCTTAACAACATCTACATTAGTGTCAAAGATCAGTATATCATTCACATATAAGCAAAGTATGACATGTTCACTATTATCCTCTTTATAATATAGATACTTATCATGATCATTCATCATAAATCCATAAGCTAGGATAACTTTATCAAACTTTTCATACCATTGCTTAGGGGCTTGCTTAAGACCATAGAGTGATTTCACCGACATGCATAATTTATTTTCTGGTCCTTTGACCTTAAAACCTTCCGGTTGCTCCATATAAATTTCTTTATCTAAGTCTCCATTTAGGAAAGCGGTCCTAATATCCATTCGATGTATCACTAGGTCGTATATAGATACTAGCGCCAACATGGTTCTAATGGTGGCTATTCTATCTACACGGGAATATACGTCAAAGTAACCTATCCCTTATTTTTGTGTGAACCCCTCAGCTACTAGCTTAGCTTTGTATTTTCATATGCTCCCGTCAGATTTAGTTTCCATTTAACACCCATTTGCAACCTATGGGTTTATTTCCACGAGATAGATCGGATAACGTCACGTATTAGTTTGGATGATTAACTAATACTTTTCATAAATTGCTTCATTTCAAAATGGCGAATCTATGGATGACATAACTTCTTGGTAATTCTTGGGTTCTCCTTCAACTAAGAAGGTGAAACTCTATCTCCAAAGTTCTTTTCAGTTCTACTCCTTTACCCCCCCCCCCCCCCAGGTTTAATAGGAGACTCAAGATCTTCTTCTATGGTTCTGCTACTAGGAGGTGCCTTATCACTTACTTGGATTATAGAGCTAGAAAGTTGGTCAGATACCCTAGTCTTAAAGAGAAATGTATCTTCAAAATATGTAGCATCTCTAGCTTTTAAGAGTGTTATTTAAAATTTCATTAATTTCAAAATTGATAACCAAAAATCTATTTGCGCTACTATTTTGTTTAGGCCCTACTTTCTTTCTCTTAGGTTCGGGTACAGTTACCTTAACTAAACACGCCCACACTTTTGAGATATCTAGCATTGGATCTCTTTTTCCTAAGCTCATATGGAATCTTCTCATGATTGTTAATGATCACTCTATTTAGTCTAAAACAAGATGATAAGATGGCTTCCCCCACAAGTTCTCGGGTGCACCAGAATTTAATAACATTGCATTAACCATGTCTAACAATGTTCAGTTTTTCCTCTCGGCTATACCATTTGATTGGAGTGAATAAAGGAGTGTTAATTCATATATTATCCCACTAGCTTCATATACCTTAAACTTACCAAACGCTTCATCCTTGGTCTTGATTAGATAAACGTAACAGTATTTTGGAAAATCATCTAAAATGATCATAAAATATTTATTGCCTACTCTAGTGGGAGTTCAGTTTGAGTCACATACATCATTATGTACAAGTTCTAAAAGGCTTGTATTTAATGGAGTAGCTTGTGAGGTTTTCTAGGTTACTTTGCTTCTACACAAATTTTCACTCACCTTTAGTTTCAGTTTTTGTCAATTTAAAAAACCAGTTTTTAAACTGCAGAGTCCAAAAACTGGTTTTTTTTTTCACTTTTGGTCGACCACCACCACCACCCTCCCACCGCCGGCAGCCACCTCAGGCGACCACCGCCGGAGCTCTCCGGCCGCCGGCGACCACCGCCGGAGACTGCCGACAACCACCTCTGGCCGTCGGCGACCACCGGCAGCCACCACCGGAGACTGTCGGCAGCCATCTCCGGCCGCCGGCGACCACCGCCGGAGACTGCCGGCAGCCACCTAGCCACCTCCGGCCGCCGGCCACCACCGCCGGAGACGGCCGGCAGCTACCTCCGGCCGCCGGCCACCACCGCCGGAGACTTCCGGCCGCCGGCGACCACCGCCGGAGACTTACCTCCGGCCGCCGGCCACCACCGCCGGTGACTGCCGGCAGCCACCTCCGGCCGTCGGCCACCACCACCGTCGACCACCGCTGTCAAAATAAAAAGGGTTACCAAACACCAAAAAAAAACCTCAAAAAAAAAGGGGTTATCAAACACCCACTTGTTTTTATAAAAAAAAAAATTAAGCTGCTCTTTAAAAAACTGCTCTTTAAAAACTGAAAACCAAAAAAAAAATTTTGTCAAACGAACCCTTAGTATCTACATTTGCTTTTAAAATCAAACTATTGACCTTCCCATAAATTACATGTAACCTTTTGTGTCATATCTCATTAGATTCAACATTTAAAACTAATAGAGAACTTTCATTTGAATTAATCAAAACACTTAGTTTAAACAATCCATCACAAACATAACTTTTTCCAACAAATACATTATTCTTAGTTATTACAACTTTATTAGATTTCATTACAACTTTATATCCTTGTTGGACTAAGGATGATCTACTAATCATATTTCTTCTGACTAAGTCACGAACATGCCGCACTTCGTTAAGCGTTAACATCTTCCTCGATGTCATCTTTATATCTACTCTTCCAATTCCTAGCACTTGTCCCGGCTCTATCATTCCCTAGTGCCACACTTCCTCCACTTGAGTTCTTATAAGTTTTAAATAGCCCACGATCAAAGAAAACACGTACATTAGCATCCGAATCTAGCAACCAATCATTACTTTGATAACTATACTTTACTAAGCAAGGATTAGAATCAAACCTAAAACGAGGTTCATCATTTAGCAACATGTTGACTTGATCACCTTGGTTTTTACCATTTAGCTTATACTCTTCAACCTTTTTGTAAAAGCAATTACGAGCTATGTAATTGGTCCTTCTGCATGCATCAAATGATCTCTTCTTTCCTTTGCCCTTACCATCCTTTGCATTATTGTCATTTGGAAGATTTGTGGGTTAGTTATTGTTGTTTTGAGGAAAAAGATTACCTGGGAAGTTGTGAGTTCTATGATGAAAATTTGTGTTGCCTTGGTTATTCCTCCTATTATTGTTTCTAAAGTTATTCCCCCTAAGCCTAAGATGGTCTGGTGTGTTTGGAATTTTATTATTTTTCACCAAATTAACTTGGTTCGTCGTTGCTTCCTTTTGTTCAATACTTTTGGGTCAAAGTTAAGGTTCCTTGTTTATGTCTAAGAACTTTAGCAAAGTTGGACCAAGAGGAATGAAGTTTGTCATAAGGCAAGACATAATCCTTGCTAAACTTAGAGTCATTCTCCTCAAAGGCCCTTAAATGGTCTTGAAACACATGAATTTGATCGTCGATTGTTATTCTATTAACCATAATAAACTTGTTAAACGTAGACGCATTAAAACGTTCTATACTATCATCAATCCCATATTCACCTTGTAAGAGATTCCAAAGTTCCAAAGCACTTTTTGTAACATGACAAACATCATAAAGACGATCAGAAAGGGCACTTAAAATTTTATAATGGCAATGAAACTCAATTTGTTCAGGAGTATACCAAGAACTCGACTCCCTAGGTTGACTATTATTTTGCTCCATTGTGGAAATGAAGCCTAAAACGACAAGCCAATGTTTCATTTGTCATCTTTTAAAATTGTCCTTCGAATTTTTCGGATTTTAGGATGATGATTTCATAAGAATAGCTAAGGCAAAGAAGAAGTGGTTGTGATAACAAAAGACTAATTCTCAATACCTAGTTTAAATAATTGAATAAATATAAGTAGTAAAAAACTAATGAAATGGACTAGCTAAACAGATTTCAGTTTATAAACCCAAAAAGTATTGTTTTGCACAACTATATATATATGTGTATATCTATGTTACATGGACTCTTTGGTTTGCGTGAAGTACCCGTGTCGGACACTCGACACTTGGACATGGGTATGGGTATGGGACATGTGTCCGACACATCTCATAGGATATGCCATTATGATATTATCTTATAGTCTTTTGTTTAATTAGTTATTGCTTTGAGACGAGACAAGTTGTTAATTAAAACCAAATGCATCACATAAAACACATTTTTACCTTCGAAATAACTAAAAAGCAATAACAAATATAAACATTTTGCCGTATCCCCGTGTCTTTGCGTTATCAAAATTAGACGAGTCCGACACTTGGACACATATCCGATCCGGACACTCGTACCGAGTCCATGTAACATAGGTGTATATATATATATATATATATATATATATGGGAGCTGATCCGTTGAGAGCGCTAACAAAATGGGTTAAGTTACTAGCGCGATCTGGCCGTCCACGCGCTAACTGTGGACAGTCCAAATCGTTTTTTGCGTTTTCTTTAAGTCTGATTCCCGTTCTGAGAACGCTGTATTTTATAGGCACAGTATCCGTCCGCCACATAATGTGGCGAACAATCCAAACCCATTTCATCTCTTAATTCTGTAGATGCTCCTTCATCTCTCTCTCTTCTTCCAAACCCATTTCTTCTCTTGTTTACCAGCACAAAAGCACAGAAGCCATGCATCAACCGGTCATCTTCCTCATTTTCTCTCTCTCTTCCACTGACCACACCAGGCCACACCGGTCTCTCTCACCATCATCAAATTAATCTCTGAGCATACTCTTGCGGTTATTCTTGCCTTCTCACCTGACCCCTACCTCCTCTCCAATACCGAACCACCTCGCCGTTGTATTGTTGTCAACGGCTGAACTGCCACATGGATCGGTCGTTCCTATCCAAAAGCCGCATTCGGGTCCCAAGCCCGTCTCGCGGTCTACATGTCCTCTGCCTAAGAGACCCGAAATGTACGCATCTTGTAGCTCATAGATTTTTGGGGTGATCTGGTGAAATCTAATTTCATTATTACTGGTTTTTCTATTGTTTGTGTAATATGTTGATTGTGACCGATCAAAGATTAGTTGGATCTAGGTAAATAAGCATGCAAACTGCTCTCACTGTTGGATCAGGACTGAGCAGCAAAGTTTTATGGTGATGGAATGGTTTTCTGTTGGAGATGAGAACGAAATGGTGGACGAAAGAGCGTTAGACATTAACATTCCTAACACTTGCTCAGTCCGATTTGGAAGTAAAACCTTCAGGGACAAGTTTTATTTTGCTTGAACAGATTTTCTGGTGATTGAGAGTGGACTCTTAAGTGGTAAAAATCAAAAAGGGATGATGGACTATATAATTGCACTTCACCCTCAGAAACAAGAGAAAAAATGGGTTTGGATGAAGAGAGAGATGGAGCAGCTACAGAAATAAGAAAAGAAATGGGTTTGAATTGTCCGCCACATATGTGGCGAACGGATACTGTGCCTATAAAATACAGTGTTCTCAGATCGGGGATCTGGGGTATTTTTGTCCAAAAATCGTCCGTTACATTATGTAGTGGACGGACTTAAAAAAAATACAAAAAAAAGATCTGGACCGTCCACAGATCGTGCATGGAAGGCCAGATCGCGCTAGCAACTTAACCCATTTTGCTAGAGCTCTCAACGGATCAGCTCCCTATATATATATATATATATATATATATATATATATTAGTATAAAGCAAAATAGAAAAAATTAGATTAAAACCAAAAAAGTAACTTTTGACTATTTCTTTTAAAACAAAAACATATAAAAAAAAGTTGGGTGACTAGCGTGAGTATTGAAAAGTCAAAAACTGTTTTTTCTTTATTTTTTTAACAGTGACAATAGTTTTAAAAATTGTGAACAGTACTAGTTAAGAATATGAACAATACGTGAACAGTAAAGCCAAGTTAACAATTTATAATCCAAAATTGCAAAGGTTCACTTCTAAGCACACATATAAAGAAATATACTACACCAAGTAAACAATAAAGAATCTAAAATCAATTCATCGAAGTCTAACTATACAAATCAAAGCTTTATAGTCGTTGGAATATCAGAAATATAGCTTAGATTTGCTACACAAACTTTTCACGACAATTAATCATAAGAATACGTCTATAGCATATAATGCCTGACCATGAAAAATGATCAACACGTATGGCTAATTAAACAAATTAGACATGCAGAATTGGCATATGAGTAGCAGACAAAACATATATATAAATAAATTGTTAAGTATTTTAACTAGCATGCAATTTCAAGCTATTGAAAATCAAAAGTAAATTTGCGCTCGCCTGTGAGAGTCACAACAAATCACTGTCCTAAAGGCTTTATCGTCTCCTACACCCTGGTTCCAACAAACGATAAACTCTCAAAGATAAAACTTAAGGTTAGCAGCATTGCCTTCTCTATGTGTGTGTCCACGGGAAAACTATCTAACTAGCCTGATCAAGTTGTCCAAGAACCAAAATAAAGAGAATGCTGAGAGCATATAATAGTATCAACCATCAGTCTTTGATGATTGTTCTCTATGCTAGGAGCGGTCTCTTTTTATAGTAGAAGGAAGAGTAGGGATTATTTTGACTTTGATTGGGTCGTGGGGCGGGTATGGTATTTTTTTTAAATTCGCAGTGGGTTAGGGTCGAGTATGGTATTCACTCCGAAATGCCCCGCTATCCGACCCACCCACGACCCGCAATCGCCCCGATAGACTTACCATATGCATCAGTTAATCTTAGACGTCCATTTTACAATATATATATATATATAGATATATATATATATATATATATATGTTTTTCTCCCAAACCCTAGATTTCTATGTTCTCTCACTCAGTCACTCTCTGCGGACTTACCTGTTACCACGTGGCCCCCGCTGCCTCATTCTCTCCCTCTTTGCGACTCTGTTGAAGGTTCCACTGTCGGTCGCCGCTGCCTCCTTCTCTCCCTCTCCCCACACCGTTGGCCACACCTTTCTTCCTGTAATACCGACTCTGCTGACGGCTCCACCGCCGGCCGCCGCTGCCTCCTCCTCCTTTTCTCATCACTTATTCAAATCCTGAATCCAAGGTTAGCTATATTCTTCTAATCATATTCCAATTCCAATATGTCTCATTTTCTTGAACTTGCGTTCTTGATCTTTTCATGATCTTTCCACTTAGTAGAGGGCCTCATGCCTTTTAGTAAATTTCAGAATCTTTGCAACTATTACATGAATTTCCTCTCACATAATAGATTCTTCATATGAAAAGTCCATGAACTCAGTTCAGTATTCTGTGTATAAAGAGCCTATGCTTTAGCAAGGAGAAAGAGAAGGAGACAGTTAGCTATATTCTTCTTACCCTTAGTGTAAAATGACTTAGTAGTTAGTACACATAGCTATTTTGAGAAAACCTCCCTAATACTCTATTGCAATTCTGATTTACTTGTATCTATCAGGGTTGGAGTTGTACGGGGCAAGCTAATTGCGCACAAGCGAGAAATTGCGAGTTGAAAAACATATTTATACAGAGTACTAAGTATAGGGGAAGTTGGTGTAGCTAGGATCTGAATTCCAATTTGCAACATGGCTAGACTGAGAATGGTGCTGCAAATAGAATTAACTAGGTGTATAAGCTGTTAACCGTGACTTGCGCCCATTTATTCTTTTCATCTGCCATGAGCTATGTCTTATGCACTTCTACCTTAACGCAGAAAATGGCAGTTAATGTTGTGCCAGCATGGTTGTTCTTTACCATCTTTAGCTAGTGTTTTTGAGGCAATTACTACTACTTGTCAAACTGTAATTGCTCTTTAGTATCTAAAAATAAAATCCAGCACCAACAGAACCTTCAAGTAACCGAAACAAGAACTGCAATATGTGTACTATTGTGATGGGAATGTGGTATAGACTTCAAGTGAATGGACTCAAAAATTTTCCTAGAAGCGGTTTGTGGAAGTGGATGAAGAGCAGGTGCAACAGGAACAAGATTGACCTGACTCAAACATATCTCTACTTTTAAAATGGCAAGGGATATAGTCTTGTGTAATTTCCGTATTGCTGACTTAATTCAAGCTTTGTGTAATTTCAGTGATCAAGTCTTCTTTGTGTTCAAATAATGTTCAAAAAGTGAAAAAAAAAAAATTCTGCCAAACCAAGCGGGACGAGTCAGGTCGGACGGGTGGTGCGGGTTTTGAGTGCTACAGGGAAGGGCGGGGCGGATCGGCGTGGGGACGGGTTTTCTAAATTTACTTAGGATCTGATATGGTATTGCACATAGATGACCCGGTGGTGGGGCCGGGCTGGGCAGGGTGAGTGAGGTTTCAGAATTAGCAGGGCGGGTTCGGATTTTATAAGATCCGCATCCGCCCGCCCCATTGTCATTCCTAGACAAGGTTTGATGCAGTGTGTTACATTGACTAGATTAAATAAAAAAAATAAAGTAAGATTTTAAAGCTTTAGTAAAAGAGTTTGCAAATGAAAATTAAAGCAAATTCTAATTCAACATACACACTCACCCACATTAAAAACTATAAAGACTAACATTTATTTGTTTTACTTGTCTTGTTATTAAAATATGAATCTCAAGGAATTTTAATGGGAAGATTCTATAATTTTGACTAGTTAAAGATTTTGATTCTAGTGCCTGGCTAATTTTATCTCGGCAGCCAAACAGAAAATTTAAAGAGGAGGAGAAATGGGGTTTACCGTAAAGGGGGCTGTGACGGAGAGGAGGCATGAGAGACGGCCGCGCTTTATGTGATCGGGCTTGAGGAGGGTGCGAATGAAGTTGGAGTAGGAGTCCTTGGTGTTTAGACTGGGCGGGATGGTTTGCGACGTTCCGATGTCGTCGAAGAATTTGGCGACCCGATAGAGTTGCTTTGAAGTTAAGCCGGTGGATTTGGGGACCAAGGCTGCCATCTTGCTTTCCATTTCCTCAGAACGCCACACCCTGGACTTCGGAGATTGCTGGGGACTAGTAGTAGTCTCGGGTACCAGCCTCAAAAAACATGTTGATTTGCCTTTACATTTTCTTAAATGAAAATTATTTGGAACTAATCTTAATAATCATAACCATTTGTGTCCAATTAGTCCTTACATTCTTCAATTTGGTCAATCAAATCATTTTATTAGTTGTTTGGCTTCTAGAACCCATTAAGTGAGGAGTGTTTATGTAACTCTACTTTAGAAAGAAATCAAGCAACTACCCCGCTCCACGTGTACTACCGTGATTGCCCCTTTCCCCGCCCCGCAAGCTATCAACTTTGTTGTCGTCACTAATTGCCACCTCCAAACCACTATTAGCCAAGCCCTCGGCCCCTCCCCACCCATCACCACTATCGCATCATCATTGTCTAGTCATTGAAGCTGTCCCCGTAAGGTCCGAATTATCTCCTCCTAATTCTCAAAGTGCTAAAAACCATATTTGAAGTTAACAAATTAGGTTAGGGAAGATAATTTTGACCTTACCCAGTCTCATAAGTTAGTCCATCGAAACCATACCTTAATTCTGCTTTAGTTAGGCTTAGACATTAATGAATATGGATGAGAAAGGAGAGACAACAGACCAAAAAAAAGGGATTAAAGTCATTCTTTCTTTTGTTGGACAATTTTACGGTCATTGGAGCTCCATATGCTTGCACATGGGGTCTTAATGGAATAGTCATCTACGCGAGCAAACACAAGGATTTGGTAACTGAAACGTTCAATGATTAAACCGTCAGAAATTGAAGTGCAGTGATCAAATTTTAACTCACCTAAAAGTTTGGTAATAATTAATGTCTTTTTTCTCTCTATTTAATACATCTACGAGTAATGCTAGATGTGTGTGTTTCTTTTTTGTAAATAGTAGAAAGTTTTCGTTCACAAAGGGTTTATAAAATAGTTTAAATTAGTAGAGTTGAATCTACAAAAAACCTTTTTGCCAAATCTAGTCAAAAGTAGAGAATTCGTAGGAAATTAGAACATTTAAATTGATAAATTAACCCTAGAAAGCGCACCAGAGTTTTGAAGCATTTAAAAATGGATATTGACAAATGGACTTATGAAACACTAGAACGTTGGCAACTTATTCTTTCAAGTACCCTTTGATATGCAATACATTGGCAATCAGCTGGAGCCTTGTCAAACATCAACAGAGGGTGTTTGTGATTGATTAAATCTTGATCAAACATGATTTAATCTAGATTAAATCAGGTTTGTGGGTGTTTGGCAAAATAGATTAAGAGATTTAATTCATCTTCAAAAAGCTAAAAACTGATTTAATCCATAATCCTCAAAAGTGAGGATTATGAAATAATAATTTTTTCATAATCAGGTTTGACCTTTTAATTTACCATCATATCCTCATATTTTTCACAGAAAGACATCTCATACCCCTTAATTTAACATTCTATCCCCATCTTATCCACATCCTATTCTCTATGATCATTTTGTCATAGTAAAACTGATTTAAGTATTTTTTATTCAAACACTTTTTTATAGATTTAATCTAATTTGCAACTACTTTTACCAAACAATAAACTGATTCTGATTAAATCAGATTTTAAAAATTAATTAAAATTTAAGCAGAATTTGCTTTTTTTCAATCAATTCCAAACGGGTTAAGGGTAATGCCACTGCAAGGCAACGCTATTGAGTGGGAAATTGATGCCAAGTGCAAAAAGTCGTCCTGTAGATGTGCAAGCAATGTTAAGTGATCTTAGGACCGATTATTTGAATGTGATTGTCTTACAATTAGATCGAACATTGTCGAGTTCTCACCTAGCAGTAATGTCATTCGAAGATTTATCACCTAAAGTTTGATTTTGCCACTAAAAGTGACGATCCATGGCTTGAAAATTGACATGAACGTTGCTTTTTAGCAACAATTTGAATTCAATACAAAGCCCATAAAAGGACCCTTATTTGACCGGAAAATTAACAGAATCCCGACAACGAAACTCAGATTCAGCGAGAAGTCGAACGTGAAATCGGTCAACGCAGCACTTGAAAAACCGGGGCATCAACTTTCAATCAACACACTATAAATAGCGGAGTCACGGACTTTACAAATGCACTCATCACAGTCATAGAATCCTAGAGAGAGAGAGAGAGAAACAGACGGGGGGTTGAATCTGAAGGGGTTCCTGTCTCTCTCTGCATTTTGAGGATCCCAAAAAATGGCACAGGGCACGCTTGAAGTTGTTCTTGTCAGCGCCAAAGGCCTCGAGGACTCCGATTTCTTCTGTAAGTTACAACATCCATCATGGTATCCTCTATGTCATATGTCATTCTTGAAAACGTTTTCCTTTATGTCGTCGAAAGAAGAAGATTTTGTCTTCTACAAAGATTTCATTTCTGCACAGGAATCTTCTTTGGAGGAATGTCTATGGTTGTATGTTCTGCGTGTGAAAATTAAGGATTTTTTATACGGATTAGAAAGAAAGAATATACGTGAGACTTTGATACCATCTTCGGATTGGGGATCATGGGTAAAAAGAAGGACAAAAGCACAAAACATTGACACCCAATAATCTCCGCAGCTCCCTTTTATTGATTGAAGATAATTAGAAGCAAAGTAATCTACCCCTGCTTCCCACCCGGAAAAAGAAAAAAAAAAAAGAAACGGATTTTGATCTTGGACCTGTGTCCCCATTGGCACTCCTTTCATAGCTACAGGCACTCCATCGACAAATGATTTCTGCGTCCGATACAATCACGTAGGGCTTCCTTGGGAGTTGTCATTAGAAAGAGGAGTGGGAATAGGGCTACCTTTTTATGAGATCGGTGAAAATGAAGGGAAATGCTACTTCCACCTCTAAAAAAAAAGTACTTTAATCACAGATGTTGACCTTTCAGCAGCAAACAAAGGGGTAGTTTAGCATATCAGGGGGTGAAAATAGGCTATCCAGAAAAGATTAATACCCCCCGGCACACAAAAAAGGAGGCATTTCCTAGGCCTTGAAGTAATTTGACAAAGAATTATATGTTAACAACGAAATGCAGATTCCTTAATAAACACCAAACATCAGTAATGCTGATGAAATATGAGATAAAGCACTTATCATGGGAGCCTCAATATTCTTGTAATATTGACTGGAACAGTTTTTCTAGATTATCTGGTAGGATTTGAACCTTAAGAGTTAGAAAATGCTGGTGATATGCATATAATTTATCATGTTTGGTGAAGAATTACAACAATGTTGGCCTCTTCTTGCATTGTGATAACCGAATTGTACATTATGTATTTGATTAGTTTGATTGGTTATGAGCAGCTGGCATGGACCCTTATGCCATTCTCACTTGCCGGACTCAGGAGAAGAAAAGCAGTGTTGCATCAGGTGAATACACTTGAACTCAATAACTTTCTGCAGAACAGGATACAAGTTTTTTGTCTGTCTCGTAAGAGACTAAGTTTAAAGACATTTTTCTTCAAGGGCTTGGCGCGTGCATTTGTTTGTAATACGCTGTGGTTATAATGCCTATGTGTTATCATCACCCAAGTATCTATTGGTACTGTCAACTGGTTTATGCAGGTCATGGATCTGCTCCCGAGTGGAATGAGACCTTTTTGTTCTCCATATCTGGGGGTGTTTCAGAATTGAAAATCAAGATTATGGACACTGATACTTTCACCCAGGATGATTTTGTTGGTGAAGCCACGTAAGTCAATATCTGTATATATTTACTCAATTGGTAGCCTATCGGGTATGGTATGTATTTATCAGCCAAGAATTACCTCTACTTCGTCATGTTTTTGCATGCTTAAAGCTGAAATTGATTTGTGGAGAATTCAGCATTAGGGTGACTGATAGTTAATTGGCATTGTTATAACATAGTTTTTGGTATTAAGCTAGGGTTACAGCAATATAGAAGGAATAGGATGAACAGCAGATATATGCAACTCTACAGGAGAGATTCACTTGATTTTGTATTCTGCATCTAGACTAAATGTGTATCTGTGGTAATGTTTCTATCAGCGTCCCGCTAGAGCCATTGTTCGCTGAAGGAAGCATTCCACCAACCTCATACAACGTTGTCAAGGACCAGGAATTTCGTGGTGAGATCAGAGTTGGCCTCACTTTCACTGAGCAGGTACTTCTTATAATATTAGTGATTTTAATTCATCATTGGCACCTCTCTGGCCTTCACTTCTTGAAAGTAGCCTAGTTCTTTGATTTGGGCACAATAGAGAGTAGGTGTCTAAGCATTTTGCGCAACCGCCTATCAAATCAGCCATCAATATGTGTACATGATAAATACAATGTTTGTTACTGCTCTACTTTCTTGAACTGAACGTTTGGATTCATCATTGCAGAGAAGCTCCGACCGCGGTTTTGATGCAGAGGAGGAGAGTTTTGGCGGATGGAAGCAATCATGCGTAGATTAATAGTTCCGTTCCTTGAAGAAGTGGTTCTCCATCTATATGATCTTGATATCACAGATAATAAATGTGGGCGTGTTTAAACTCTGTGATATGTATCTCTGCTTTGGAGTTATAATGAAACCTAGTAAGGTTCTCTAATTACTTCGGCATATTCAGATTTTGAAGAACAAGTATAAATGTTTGGGATATATTTGCATGCTTTAGGAACGTGGAAAAAAATTCTAGGGTATTGTTTTTTCAGACCAGTTGAGATATAAATCCCACGTCGGGAAGATAGTAATTAGTTAACTCTTAAATATATAATGCTTGTGCGTCTCTCTCCTCATTGCTAATTGGTTTTGACTTGAATATTTTCACATAGTATCCGAGAGGGTTAATCCATTCAGGCCTAACAGACAATTCAAACGTATATTCACCTCCATCCAAAATAATTCATCCGTGTATTTGGCTCACTCAAAAGAAGTCTAGTCACACGTGATGTGACATGTTGAGGTGTAAATCCCACATCAGGAAAATAATAGTTAATTAACACTTTAATAAAAGTATTGTGAGCGTCTCTCCTAATGTTTCATTGGTTTTTGAGTTGAATGTTTTAATTTCACCACCCGCAAAAAGAAATTATAGTGAAACCGCATTTGATTAGTCACAAGATGTGAATGTTGCATTAAAAACAACGTGGTGTTGTTGATCAACGTGCTAAGAGTAGCTGCTTACAGCTAGGCATGGTGGATTGGTGGTGGCTCATGGGTTGGTTCTGGGTGTGGTGAGGCCATGTGCAGTCACAAGCCCTTGTGGATGCATCTTTCAATGTCTGAGGATCCAAAACCCTTTTCGCCAAGTTAGGATATAGATTTATCATGTGCTGCATATTTGTTTGGCATTACGGTTGTGATTCCGATCAAGATAAAGGTATTGAAGTGATTTTCCTCCGAGCATTTTCTTAGAACTTAAGATATTATTAAGCAACTTAGTCAATGAACCCATGCCCCAAATCGACCAAGTAGCTCCAAATCTTAGGCATATCAAGCGAATGCAACATCCTTTCTTATTTTCAACCCTTTCAAAGCTTCCTTCACCTCAAATGCATTAATTTATCCGTAAACCCCCTTTGGTATAGCAAAATGAGAATCCGAATTGTGGCCGAAGTGCACCACTCATATACTATTGCCATTGAGGATTGGGGGATTGACAAATTGAAACTTCTTCACTATGGAAGTGTCCTTCGCAGGCAAGCTTATCCATGCATGAGTTCGACTCTCGATGAACCTGGCCATCCCGATATCAAGGAATGGGCTTATCAGCTACCTATAATCATTGATAAAATGGCTAAGCTTTGGATACGTATAGGTAGGGTAAATCATAACACGTGCAGTGGGTCCGCATCAATCTCAACAATCAAAGGGCAAATTACCCGATCTTCTTCAGTCACAACTTTGCTTTCTCTTTCCTCCTCCTCAACTGAAACCTCACCGGCGATGGGCTTTACCACTGGTTTTCCCAGCGTCGATGGTTTTGTGCTCACATATGTGTGTGTGTGTGTGCTTTTGATCTAGGCTTAATCGGGTCTTTTGGTGTCCTTCGGAGTCGTGGATAGCTATGGTTGGCCACTGAGACTGCAGTTAGGCTCCGATCATCCTCCGTCTTTCTATTTTTGGGGAAAGCGTGAGGGTTATGTAGTCCCTAAATACACTTAGAGTGCGGTGAACAGGTGTTTACACATATCTAAGTAATAATTTAATATTTTACTCACACAATAAACCTAATCAAAGATTGACACATAGATTTGTACTGGTTCGACCCACTTGCCTCATCGAGTCCCCGAGCACTCCACACAAGGGATATCTACTTGAGCCTTTCACTATTTAGCTAGCTTTGGGTGCTAGCTCAAACTACAATACAAATCAAGAACCTCTCCAAGGTTTTTAACAATTACAGGTAAAGAATTATTTACAACTAAAATATTAACATAACTTACACCCCTCAATGAGTAGATGTTATAAAGATGAACAAGTAAGCTAAGCTAAGCTTTCTTAGGTGGGAAGATATGAAGCTAATAAAGCTTAACCAAGAAGCTCGGTTAACAAGATCTCAAAATAGAAAACTCTCATACAAGGGATTATGAAGATAGATATGTCGTGGTTTTAGAGAGAGATCAGAAAGATTTTGGAGTGTTCAAAAGTAAGTAATAAGCTCCCCTAATGCCCCTTTTATACCTAAGAGGGTATAGCCTTGAAGAGCAATTAATGGGACAAGACAAAAGAAATACAACTAGAATTCATTCGAATGATTTTAGAAATCATTTGAAAGAATTGATACCTGGAAAGATTTGATTAATCTGAAGAAAAAAAAATTCGAACGAAAATAGAATTCGTTCGGATGAAAATAAAATATAAAGTAATCTCTTTAAGCTTATGAAGGAAACGTGCAAATGATTTGGAAATTCATTTGGACGAAAGTATTTTTTGGCAAAGTCAAATGCATTGAAGGAATCGTTCTAATAAATTTGAAATTCATTTGGATGAAAACAATTCAGGACAAAGTCAAATGCACTGAAGGAATTGTTCGAATGAATTTGGAATTCATTCGAATGAAAACAATTTTGGGCAAAGTCAAGTGCACTGAAGAAATCATTCGAATGATTTTAAAAATCGTTTGGATGAAAGCGTTTTTTTTTTGTGGACAAAATCAAAATCACTAAAAGAATCGTTCGAATGATTTTAGAAATTATTCGGATAAAAATAATTCTAAATGAAAATCAAATAAACCATTTTCTATCGTAGGAATCGTTCAAATGAATTGAGATTCATTCGAATGAAAAGATTCTTGTCAGAACAAAGCTTTTTGGTTTTAACTTTTTTTATTTTCTATTTGATCTTTAAGAAGGCTTAGCATTGAGCGATTATAATAAAGAAATGAAGAACTAATCTAAGTCCAAAGTCTTCAACAAAGGAGATAGTAACTCTTTATAATTAACTTATTCCTTAAAATCATACTCAATGAGATAGTAAGATTAATCATTGGATAATGAATTTGATTAAAATAAAGAATCTAATTAAACCCAAGGGTCAACAGGTTACAGGTGGTCCATAATGGTTGTGGATTAGGGTACTCTTCTCCTCTTTGGGTTTGTCATTGGATTTGGTTGGCCTCCCCTCAATCTAATGGTGGTCAGGTTTGTGGCGGTTTGTGGTGGTAGGTCAAGGGGTGGGTTGTCTTGTGGTGATTCGTTATGATGGTAAATCGGGTGGCCAAGTAAGGTTTTCTTCAGGTTAGGGGTCCCTATTCATTGTTTTTCCCTTCTTTCCCTTGTCAAATCCCATCCCTTGTCAAGTCCCCTCTCTCGATCTAGGTTCCTTTTAGGTTTCTTGGGCATGGTTAGGGGATCTATATGTGCCACCGACACGAGGAGAAGTTGATCACGTTTGATGGATGTTCCCAACCTATTCTGGTAGTACCCAAGGGACCACTAGGGTCCCATGTTGCGCGACACGTCGACACATTCAATGGTCAACTCTTCAACGCTTTGAACCAGTCAAAGTGTAGGCGCCCAAGTCACGTGCATTTTTTGCTTCGCACGCTTCGTGCACGACTTAGTCACAAATTATTTCACCTTGACGTCACTCACGGTAGCACGACCATCGCACCAAGACCACCTGAACACCTTTTTCATCAAAAATGTCGACCGACGACGCAACCAAAATGACGGGGGCAAAGGCCTTGGCCAACCTCATGGGGTCGGCCTCGGCCTCACCCAAGGCCATGGGGTAGGCCTCGGCCTCACCCAAGGCCATGGGGCTGCCTTGGCCTCCTTGGCCTTGGCCCCCCCCCCCGGTTCTTCACTTTTCGTGCAAAGTCCCTTTCGCAGTTTGTTCGCTCTATATGCTCTTTATGTGACTTTGGCACTTTGTTCGTCATGTGGGTACGATTCTTGACAACACGCTCGTCACGATGCAACTTCTGGATTTGTCATCGCTCATCAAAACACCTATCGTCGGCGCGTCCGAAGTTTACCAAAAGGGGAAGTGGCCTTGGGCTTCAAATATGAAAGTTGGCCATTTAGCCTTGGCCAACCCCAGGGGGTCAGCCTCAGCCTTCCCCAACCCCAAGGGGTCAGCCTCGGCCTCCAGGAGGGGTTGGCCTCGACCACTTTCCCCCAGTTGTTCCCCCCTTTACGCATACTCCTTTTCATACTTTTTTCGCTTGGTACGCTTCGTACATGATTTTGACATCTTGATCGTCATGTAGATATGACTCGCGTCAACACACTCGTCATAATGCAACTTTTAGATTCATCATTGCTCATCAAAACACCTACCGTCGGTGCGTCCGAAGTTCACCGAATGGGGAGTGGCCTTGGCCTCCCTTCATGAGAGTTGGCCATTGGCCTTGGCCACTCCCTAGGGTCGGCCTTGACCCCCAGCGGTAGTGGCCTTGGCCTTCCCCCAATTCTTGGCCTATGGCCTCCCCTCCGGCACGCACTTGTTTCCTCGAATCTTTGCACCTCCGCGATGTTTACGGATGTTCGTGCATCAACCTCGCGACGTCCGTCGTGCATCAACCTCGCAACGTCCGTCATCCATCAACCTCCCGACGTCCGTCGTGCATCAACCTTGCAACGTCCGTCGTGTATCAACCTCACGACGTCCGTCATCCATCAACCTCGCGACGTCCGTCGTGCATCAACCTTACAACGTACGTCATGCATCAAGCTCGCAACGTCCGTCGTGCCTCAACCTCGCGACGTCCGTCGTGCATCAACCTCGCGATGTCCGTCGTGCATCAACCTCGTGACGGACGTTCTTACATCAACCTCACGACGTCCTTTGTGCATCAACCTCACAATGCCCGTCGTGCATCAACCTTGTGACCTCTGTCGTCCGTGACCGCATACCACTCCCACGATGCCCATCGCCCAAAGTCTCGCACTACCACCGAATGACCCGTCGGTGATGACCGCACACCATCACTCCTGACTTTGTCATTACTACATGCTGCATTAATTATCTTGTTATGACAGGTACACTCAGCTCACATCCCATCTTCAGGACACCCGACGCGTACCTGTGCGCCGGCTCCTCGACTTTCGTCACTGCGCCTATGCGCCACTTCCATAACATGTGCCCCGACACCAAGTATTGTTCCGCAATGTTCGTCGCTGCGCCCTTGCGCCATTCTCATGATGCATGCCCCCAGCACCAAGTATTGCTCCGCAACGTTCGTCGTTGCGCCCTTGCGTCATTCTCATGATGCGTGCCCCGGCACGAAGTATTGTCTCAGCAATGTTCGTCGCCGCCCATGCGCCACTTCCATGACATGTGCCCATGGCACCAAGTATTGTTCCGCGACATTCGTCGCTGCGCCCTTGCGCCATTGTCATGATGCGTGCCCCCAGCACCAAGGGTATCCCCACAACGTTCGTCACCGCGCCCGTGTGCCATTGTCATGATACGTGCCCTCGGCACCAAGTATTATTCTGTGACGTTCGTCGCTGCGCCCTTGTGCCATTCTCATGATGCGTACCCACGGCACCAGGTATTGTCTCGGCAACATTCATCGCCGCACCCATGCGCCATTCTCATGATACGTACCTCAGCACCAGGTATTGTCTCGCGACGGTAGTCGCTGTGCCCATGCGCGACAATCATGTTACATGCTTCTGGGGGGCTCCGTTCGTAGTGCTCTGGCACGAGGACCCCTCGCAGCGGGATGAACTCACAACCTTATAGTCATCGCCACCACGGGATGGGCTCACAACCTTAAAGCCATCGCCGGCACAATCAACAGAGGGATGGGCTCACAACCTTAAAGC
This sequence comes from Escallonia herrerae, assembly GCA_033070095.1. Lineage (NCBI taxonomy): Eukaryota > Viridiplantae > Streptophyta > Magnoliopsida > Escalloniales > Escalloniaceae > Escallonia > Escallonia herrerae. The sequence continues at coordinate 98,241 of JAVXUP010000105.1, read as the reverse complement.
CATCGCCGGCACAATCAACAGCGGGATGGGCTCACAACCTTAAAGCCATCGCCGGCACAATCAACAGCGGGATGGACTCATAACCTTATAGTCATCGCTGCCACGGGATGGGCTCACAACCTTAAAGCCATCGCCGTCACAATCTTGGGGGCTCCGGCTCTCGCAGCGGGATAGGCGACTTCTTCGGGATACTATCTCTGTCCAGGTGTCTTCGTGACTGGCCTACGTGCTCCGGCACTGGGGGCTTGCATCGGCACCCCTATGGACTATGACCCCTGGGTCACTCCGAGATGGGAGCAGGTCTTCAGAGGGCATCGCGCCTAGTCTGCCTGGCAGTTGGGCGTCGGGTCTTCCCCACCACTGCCAAGCCTGTGGGACTCTGCAAGTGCTTGGATTGGTGGCTAGATCAAGGGGGTTCTCTGGCCACACCGACGCTGTGGGAGCCAGTCTTTCCAGACAGACAGAGCGATGATGTGCGGGGTAGGCCGGGTGAATATGCTATTCGACAGTCCGTGAAGCACCGGCACCCGTGGACCCCCCTGTGACGTGTCACTCCCGGGGAGTGCCACGTGTCGGTTAATGACATCATCATCTCAACCTCTATAAATAGGGGTCTTGAGAATTCATTCGGGAGGTTGAACATTTTTAGAACACTTTCACTTTCTCACTCTAGAATCCTAGAGAGAGAAACATACAGGACCCTGACTTTGGACCTAAGCATCGGACTGTGACTGTCGTCGTGTATTCACCCTGCGCCATCGCCCTCGCAGCATCTGCCACCCTCAGGCTCTGTCTGGGAAGCCCTTGGTCTTTGCCTTTGCTCTGCCCTTGCTGTGTCCCACATCATCACACTTGGCATTTGACTCGGACTGCATTCCTTGTGGCACCTCCACGTCGACAGCGAACCCACTTTCCTTGGCATGGTACACAATAGGTAGGGCTAAGATTTGTGTGGTCAGTGGTGGAGGCAGGATAATTATTCAAGGTGGGCACAAAATGCATAAGAAAAAAATTATCACAAAAATTAATTATATATTAAACTTGAACCACGAAATTCTACAATTGACCACGACAAAGTCGCATCTTCTAAAAGTGATTAATAATTACATCATTTTGAACACCATCAAACAACTTTTTTTCGACATAAGTAATCACACAATCATTCATAAACTCGTCTCTGATTGAATTGCGCAATCGGGTCTTCACAATGCTCATAGCAGAAAATGTCAATTCTTAATTCTCTTTTGCCACCAGGAGCAGCACTTGCAGTTTTATCAATCTGAAATCAAATCAAGTAAAAATCTCAATCCCAAATTATATGCAATCCCACCATTCCCAATTCACATGGCCACCACGATTACGAGCAAGCAACAATTACCACAAATCCCAACTAGAAAATTGAAAACCCAATCTAAAGATTCTAAGCTATAAATCCCACGAGGAAATATTTGCCAAATGTCAAATTCAAAATTGAAATAAAATCATAATCTAGTAGAGAATTGAGAAAATGAAACTATTCAAAGAATTCCAAAAAAAATGCAATCAAAACCTATGACCGATCACCGATGTTACCTTTCTTTCTTTGATGTCAAAATTGCTGCCGATTAGCGATTGTCGTTGTGCCGTGAGCCGTGACTGCGTGACTGACTGACCGGAGAATGGCCCGTGAAGCCGGTGAACTCCATGAAGGGATCGAGGCGCCGTCCGTCCACCGTTGCCGATTTCCACCGATTATTGCTTGGAACTTGGAAGATCGTGAGACGGTGAGTCGGTGAGAGAGAGAGAGAGAGGAGAATTAGATTATTTAGTCATTTTAGTGGGTAGTGTCATAGTGGAACGAGAGAGAGAGAGAGAGAGAGAGAGAGAGAGAGACTTTTTATTGTTAATTAATGGCCTGGGGAGAGTCTGAGAGAGAGAATCAGATTATTTAGTCATTTTAGTGGGTGTAGTACCGCAGTGGCCTTGGGAATGTGTGTGTGTGTGTGTGTGTGTGAGAGAGAGAGAGAGAGAGAGAGAGAGAGACACTTTTTTATTATTAATTGGCATGGGGAAATAAAAACAAGAAATCCATTAATCTTTATCTCTTTATTTTATCTGTTTACTTTATTGATTTGGTGTTTGGTCTTTACACGTTTATGTGTAAATTTAACATTAAAATTGACTAAAAAGATAGTTTTTATACTACTTTTTAAAATTTTTAAATATTCTAGCACATAAAATGAGTAACAAGACCTCTCTTTAAACAAATTTCAAAATTTTTAGCTGGGAACTTTTATTATTGGATGTCAAATACATCATATATAAAAAAATCTGGAATGGCAGGTGGGCACGGGCCCACCGGTGCCCCCCGTCAGCTCCGCTACTGTGTGTGGTGGCGATAGACGACAAGGACTGTGGTCGTTGGTGCCCAGTGGCAGGGTTGGTTGCAGTTGACGGTGCCGATGACAGCGCTAACGGCCTGCTTGACGGTGGGTAGGGTAACGGGGTTGAGGGTGCATGGGCAAGGGAATTCTTGGGGCACATGGCTTGGTGTGGGCAGTTGTTTATATGTTGTTACCGTGTGTTTTTGCCTTGTGATGCCAGCATCAATTGAATTTGGTGTGGTTTAAGGGTTTTCTTGTTAACTTTCTACTTTGTTGTGTGTTTTTTTAAGTATTTTGTCACGTGATTTGGGTTACCTCAGGACAACGTTGTTGTCATTGTTTATTAGAAGCCGACATCTTGGTCAGGGTAAATGTACGCTATGCAGACAAGATGGTTTGAAATATCTAGACATTAGAGAAAAGGAAGAAAAAAAATTAGACGAGTAGTGCCGCGGTTGAGAGCCATTTGCAAGCAAGCCATCACGCAAAGCCCAAAACTCAATGGGTGTCTGAGTTACGTACCAAAACTCCGGCAGAACCGATGATCTTGTTACTTTCTTTAATCTCCTAAGTGATACATGGTTTCTCTGGTAAACAACTTGTCTCTGTGTCTAACCTCGTCCTCTTATACTAACTAATAAAAATCACGTGATTTGCACGCAAAGTAGTGATTCAAAATAAAGAGATCTTAGTGTACAACACAATTTAACTTAATTAATTAAATCATAATAAGTAAATTAATTATAAATTGGTAATTAAATATTGGGATAATTGCATAAAATACCCCTGTGGTTTGGGATCGTTGCAAAAAAGACCCTTCCGGCTACAAAAATTGCAAATAACCTCCTGTGGTATTAATTATGTTGCAACCATTAGAGAAATCGTCCAAATTGACTGCGCGTGATATTCACTTTCTTAAAAAATGCATTTGATAAATTTTAATATATTAAAAAGACTAAATTACCCTGCTTTTTTTTTCTCTCCACTCAAGTCATAATTTCTTCTCCATTCAATCAAGCCCTAACCCTAGCCACTACCTCACCAACCAAAACCCTAGCCGCCGCCACCCCCACCTAGCCCCATCTACCACCACCACCGCCCATTTCGGCCACCACCCAACCCTGTCGCCCCACCGCTAGCACCTTCTTCAACTGGAGCCAAGTTCGTCGCCACCACTGCGAACTCCATTGCAAATTCCACGTCGCCATCCCCTTCATCTCCCCCACCTCTTACATTGCCGCTCACCCCACGATCAACCCTAATGACTTGTGTCGCCGCCAAGCCTGCCATCAACCCTATCCAATTGCCCAGTCGATTGGGCCGCCATAAACCCTATCCAATTGCCTAGCCGATTACGCCGCCATAAACCCTAGCCAATTGTGCCGCTGCCATCAGCCAGATTCAATAGTCAAAACCCTAGCCTATCCAAGACCATTCGAGGCAAAAAAAACCCTAAATCTACAATTGGGGTTTCAATCAAGCCCCATTAGGTGCTCGCCACTGGCCCTGTCCACTCACCATGACCAGCGTCGCAGCCCGCCAACCCCGCCATCAACCCTATACTTGCGCCGGCACCCCCTGCCTAATACCAACATCATTCATACAAAAAAAAACCCCTAGATCTACAATTATAATTACAGTTTATATGGAGGGACAATTTAGTCATTTTTTCCATTCCGTTACGGGAGTTGACGGGTGTAACACTTTTTTAAGCTTAAGTATCTTTTTACAATTTTTGTAACCGGATGGGTCTTTTTGCAACGATCCCAAACCACAGGGGTATTTTACGCAATTATCCCTTAAAGATTTAAAGCATTAAAATTTCATTGAAGAAAAACATGATCTTACTTTCAAATGTGAATTGCTAATGTCAATTATTAGTAATATTTGTTGCTATTTATCATACTTATTTCTTTTGTCACATTAAGTTACTATTAAAGAGAATTCTGATTATCCATGTTATACCTTATTACCCAAGCTACAAGACATTGTAATCAATTTCAAACATATTTCATACTTCTCACCAAATACATGGCATAGCAGCAATAAAAGTAAAGAAAGTGTTTTATAGATAGTTTGATGCACATGAAATTTAATGTGAGTGTATATATTGGAACTGTCTAATTTCTTGTCGTATATTTTTGTGGCTCTTATATAAGTCTGGGAAGTGAAACCGAGAAGAAGTTTGAATTATAATTAAGATGTTAACAAAAGTTCAATTCTAGCTCAAAAAGTCGTAGAAAGTAAAAAGCATGATGGGAAGATATTGCCATTGATAAATATATAACAAATTTAATAGCACAGAAAGAGTTAAGAGCTTAAATATTGCATCCTTGAAAACAAAAATCAAATGAACTCAGGAGATCTAACAGGACGCATAAAAAACTCACTTGTTTAGGCAATAAATTTAGTAGTTGTAACTTTTAAGGATCTTCTTATGCTTTCCCTTTTAAATTTTCGTCATTTTTCCTATAAGCTTCTCTATTAAAATTAAAAATATGATCATTTTAAACTCTTAGTATCATTAGTTATCCTTCTTGTTTAGGGATGTTGTTTCTTGTAGCAATCAATCCTTGAGGGTCAGATAACCCCCCCCCCCCCCCCCCCCAATTTTATTTTCTTTTGGCAATGATCTAAACTTATTACAATTTTTGTATATCCTTTTCTTGAAAATCGAAGTACAAAGCATATCTTCTTTTTCAATTATTTCTACCTTAAGTTCCAGATTTCAAGTATTATTTGTCTATACTTCGATTTTGGAACGGTCTATATTGTACTCTAATGCTTATTCATAGTGTTACCTTCTTTTATTCCTGTAAACAGTTTATAGTGTACTCTAATTCTCTCTTCACAGTATACTCTAATTTTTATTTTTATTTTAATGGAGCTTGACCTCGTTGATGTTAGTAGGCATAATAAGTTTGCATGTAATCTAGCAAATATTTGACTCAAGACTTTTGTTTTCAGCATAAATTGATGATTATAATATACCTACTCGTTTAATAATGTTCACAAACATAATTCTACTACTATGTACATACTTGCTAAATTTATAATATGAATACAAACTCCACGAAAGTTCATCAAGAATAGTTTCTACCACAGATCATTTACCAATAATAAGATCCATATCGTCAAAATAAAACAAAAAGGACATAAGATTTTGAGAGTTAAGAAAATCATAACAACTAATTATTTCATCAAACAACAAGTAACACATAAATTCATCATAAAAGTTGAAAAAAAGAAGACTTAGTCGAACATGTAGATGTTCTTCAGACCTATGTCGGAATTACAATGCATTAACGTGTCCACCTTAAGAATAGATATAAAAAGAACATGATAATATATGGACTTAACTAGTTCTCTAAAGAGCAAAGGAAATGAATGTGTTCTTTTTATCAATTTTGATGTAGGCAAGTTTTAATGGTAGGTTGTGATAGATTTTCTTAAAAATGAGGATAGACTAAGAACAAATTTATATGACTGGGGCTAGATCCAGCCTCGTTTAGTTAAATTCATACTACTTTTTCAACAGCTAAAAAATGTTAAAATTTAGCCAAAAGATACTGTAGTCTAGTCTCACGCTTATAAAAGTAAAAAAAAAAACCTTGTCACTTCAAATAATTTTTTTTACTTTAGGGCTAGATCCACAGCCATTTTGGATAAATTCATACTCTTTTATCACTAAGACATGCATTAGTAAACTTTAACTTCTTTAATGACAAAATGCCTGAATTTAGTTTAAAAAGTTATAGTTTAACGTCATCCTTCTAAAAGTCAAAAACACCCTCAGTATTTGTGAACCTTATAAATTCAAAAATCATATTTTTAAGGAAAAAGTGTTAAGTTATTTGATTCCTTAGCATCAGTTTATACGGTGGGGCTAGATTCACACCTGTTTTGATTAAAGTCATACCCCTTTGTCACTAGAAGATGCATTAGTGATCTGTTTAGTTTTTAGCCACAAAATGTTTAAGTTTAGTCAAAAAAAAGTTGTAATTTAGCATTACATTTTTAAAACTCTTAGCACCTTTATCCTTAGAAATCTTTTAAATTTAAAAAGGGTATTTGAAGGGAAAAAAAGTTTGATCATTTAACTCGTTGCACACCAAAACTTTTAGTAGTTTTCAAGCAAAAAAAATATTAATTATTTGTGTTGCAAATAAATTAGAGTCTTTACCAATTGGATTTTACCCAATCCTATCACCCCTGAGAGTGGAATACAAAAGTAATAACCATATGAAGAACATATTATCACGATAACATTTGATTATCAAGGCTAGGGTAGAACAAACAAAGACATAAAACATTATGAAGAACATGCCATCATACCCATAAAGGTATTCTAATAACTCTAATACAATCATAGAATTGTTTATTTTCCGTGATCCCAGATTATGATTAAGAGCAGAATGGTATAATCTAGCGATTTTTAAAAGTCACAATTACTTATGCATTTCCAAAATCCTAGAAAACTTCAGTTTTACGATAACTGTTTTAAACCAATATGTCCTTATTTAAAACCTAGAATTAAACTTTAGTTTTACAATAACTTTAATATACTAAAATGTCTATATCAAAATTTATATACATGCACTTTAATTCAAATATGTGATGTTGTAAGAATATAACAATATGAAATAAACTTAAAAGGGATGAATTCTTTGACAAAGTATTTAACTTTTAAGGTAAAATATTGCATTTCGCCCTAAAAGGTTATAGACAACTCTGTTATCTGCAAATTATTTTCTTTGATCGAATCTGATATAGTAGCTCTAGGATAGTTTAGTTAAATCTTAATTGAAGGTAAATTTTGATAGAATTAATCACTAATTAGAGAACAAGCAGGAGCTCAAGGGTATTTTTGTAAGGCTTTTTTCCTTTTCCTTTTGTAAATGTCAAAATAACCTTTAGCACTAATAGCAATATACACTTTAATAAGGGTACTTTGAGGAGGAAAGAGGCTTGAAACTTATGAAAATTCAAACACACCCTTATTTTCTAATGACACTCCAATCCAAGAAGAGTAATTTAATTGAAAAAAAAGTTTTAAAGCAAAAGTCAAAACAACCCTTAATTCTAACAAAATCATACACGGAGTATTTCAATAAAGGTATTTTTAAAAAAGAGGCTTGATATCCTATAAGAAGTAAAAAAAAATAACCTCATTTTTTAACAGCGCTTTAATTCAAAAAGGGTATTTAATGAAAAAGAAAAGTTTTAAGTCAAAAATACCCCTAATCACCACTAATCTTTATGAAAACTTTAATTTAAAAAGGATATCTTAAGAAAGAAAAAAAGAGTAGTCATTTAACCTCATTCGTGCTTTTATATATGTATCGACAGCTTCTGATTCTCATACTTAATTCAATTTTTTTTTTGTAGAATAGGAAAATTGCATTGATAATTATAATTACAAAGATGTTTGAAATCGATCAATACTAGAGATCATAGACATTATGTCATGACATTCTTGTGTCTCATTATACATGACCGTAAAGGTCAAACAGAAACAAGTAACTTAATAAATCTATACACATTATAATTAAGTTAAAGCAAAACATATCGTAGACTTTAACTCAACTTAAACTAACATTCGAAGTCTAAAAATTTAGAGAACCAAATAACAGTAATAACAACAAACATTTACAAATCACAAAGTGGTAACCATAAAACAGACAATTGGAAACTGTACGACTCAAAAGTGAGCACAGCCCCTCTATCGAGGTGCAGGACACAAGCCGAAGATTTTTTACAAGACAAATTGCATACTTTTGTAATTACTTACCAAACCTAAACCAAATAGCCTAAATACAAGGCAAAGGAACCACTAATCACGCACACGCCTCACACCAAACCAAAAGGCAGACATAGAGGACACTTGACCAGTAGAAGCCCTAAACCTCACCCTAGGCCTTGACCACTAGAGGTGTCAAATGGGCCGGCCCAGCCCAAGCCCATCGGGCCTCCAGCAAAACGGGCCGGGGCCAGGGCCAGGCCCAATTTTTTTTATTTTTTTATTTTGCATTTTCTTGTTATTCAAGGTAAGGGTTTTAATTATGGTAATTTGTTGTTATTGTTTAAGCAAATTGTACTCTAGGCATGTCCAATATTCACAATTTAACGAACCTAATCTTTATCCTTTTATTTCATTATAAATCATATACATTGAAGATAAATGTGTTTATAGGCCCTCCTCCTTTTATCCGGGCTTGGGACCGGCTGCTTGTAAACAAACAGGCGAAGTTACCTATTTTTTTATATATACGAAAAAATATCTATCTTGCTTGTAAAAACTTATATATATATATATATATATATATATATATATATATATGAAAAAAATTATATTTTGTGAGAAATTTTATTCTTAAAACTTAAGAGAAGGAAAATAAAAAGAAATTACCTAATCATCCGGAAGTACTTCAACATCCGAGTCACTGCTCTTCCTATCATCAATCGGTTTATCTTGCTCGCGGTATTTCGCATCAAGATAATCCTTCCAACATACACATAGCTCGAGCGACTCGGGGTTAAGACGACTCCTCCTGTCATCCAAAACCCTCCCGCTCGCTGAAAATGCCGACTCTGAAGCAACCGTGGAGGCTTGCACTGGCAGTACATCCCGTGCAATTTGGGATAAAGTTTTATACATGTTTTGATTTTGTTTCCAAAAATTTAACAAATTAAAATTAACCTGTTCTTGCATTGATAAATCAGAATAATGATCAGTATTTGAATATACACCAATCTCATTAAAAGAGGAAAAAGTAGACGAACCTGCCGAATTAGAAGTACCTTCACCTGGTAGTTGTCTTGCTACTAGATGTTCAAAGCCCTTAAGGTATGGCGCATAATACCTCTCAGCAGTCGATGATGAAGCTCGTCCGCGCACGTCAGCAGAATTACGATAGAGGTTGAACAGTTCCTCAAATGTCTTGCTCACTTTCGCTGTGAGTGCGGTTGTATCCTCTACTGGGTAGCACATTAATTTCGATATCTCTTGTATCGAGACGTTCACGCCATGCAACTTTAACCTAGGATCTAAACAAGTAGCCACAGCAAAAATAACAGGCAGTTCACTCCAATATTTATTAAACTTTTTATCCATCACTTTTACTATTTCCTTAAAGGGTCCTATATATCTCCATTTTGTTAACATTGTAGCCATCTTGAGAATTTCTATTACAGCGAGAGGAGAGGTGGGATAGTACGTACCAGACAATAAATTGGTAGACGTGTAAAATACCTCCAAAAATTCAGCTAGGTATGTGGCCATCTGCCATTCCTCTTGAGTTGGCAAGCCGGCTGGGAACAAGGTTAGTAGAAAATGCGTATAGACTTCTCTGTATGCCAGAATGTGTAAAAGCATATGGTATGTAGAGTTCCACCTGTGGACCACATCTGTAACTGCTCTCCTGCGAGGCATATTATATTCAACACACAACGTTTTAAATTGTTGTGTTCTCGGACTCGAACTATTAACATACGCTGTCATACCCCTCATTTTGACAAGAATATCTCCTGCAGCAGCTAAACCATCTTGAACAATTAAATTAATTATATGACAAACACAACGAACATGAAATAATTTACCAGAAAGTACAGGTTTGAGGCTCTCCTGTAAAGCATCAACAGCAGCTGTATTGTTAGAAGCATTATCAAAACTAATACTCATAATCTTATCCTTTAATTTAAATGTGGTACATGCTTTTAATATAATACTAGCAATGTTCATTCCATCATGCGGAAAAGGAAAGAGCTCGAAAGCGATGATTCTCTTGTGCATAATCCAATCTGCATCAATCCAATGGGCCGTCACACAAGTATAACTAACAAAAGTAAACGGAGATTGCCAAATATCAGAAGTAAGACTAACTTTACCGTCAAATTTATCGAAATAATCGATCAGGCGTGCTTTAGCAGCATTATACTGTCGGAGTGCATCGGATCTAGTTGTGTTTCTATGAACCTTTTTGTACAAAGGTTGAACGTATGTGTTCATATATCTAGAGTGCTTAGCATTATCGGCAAAAGAAAAGGCTTGTTCATCGTGAATAACAAATTCAGCGAGACCGTCTCTTTGCTCTCGCTGATTATAAACAAATAACTTACCGTCAAAAGATAACTGCGTTTGGGTAGGTTCGACGTGGCCTTGTCGAGGTGCACACTGAGGGTAATGCCTGTTAAGATGTCCATTACCACTACCAGACGAAAATAATTTAGCACAGTACTTACATCGAGCTTTTCGGATGCCGTCCACCATAACTTCATCAAAATGATTCCAACACTCGGCTTTCTTTTTTTCCCCTTTTGGACTTCTGGCTCATTACCGGAGGCATTGCTCGGCCCTTCTTCATCATGACCAGGCATAGGGTTAAGATTATGCCACGGAGTAGTAGCTTCGCCAACCGAGCTGCGTCCTTGACTATAATGCGGGGGGTCTTGATCAGGCGTGTATTCAAAATCTGGAATGTTTTGATTGAACTCCCAATTGGCTTGGGTATCTATCATACAGCCTGTACTCATTCGTCCAGGAACGAATGGTTGTGGTGGTGCTTGGATTGGTGTTTGTGATGGCCGTGGTGCTGGCGCTCGTGCTGGTGGTGGTGCTTGTGATGATGATGATGTTTTTCGTGTGATGATGATCCACGCTTCAGTTTCTTCAGTAATCCAGCCATATTTGACGCTAAACTTTTTTACTAGATTGAAAAATAAAATTAGTAAGAGTAACTAAATACACAAGTATAAGAGCAGTAATTAGTAATTAGAAATAACAATTAAAAGAATTAAAGAGTAACAAATGAATCACTGAGGGTAATTCAAAATTGGAGAGAGTTAGTAATTAAAAAAAATTAGTAATAGTAATTGATAAATATAAAAATTCACTAATTACTAATTACTAGACAAAAGAATTAGAGAGTAACAAATTAATAAGAGGAGTGGTTAGTAATTAAAATTTAGCAAAAGTAGTAATTAGTAAACAAGAGTAATAATAGCAAGAGTACTAATTAGTAAATAAGAGTAGTAATTAGCAAGAGTAGCAAAGCTTGTAGAATGTTTATATAAGAGAGAGTAAGAAGATTGGTGTGAAAAATTAGAGAGAAATGGTGTGAATTTATAGATTTTTGAAACTTCACAAAAGACCAAAATACCCCTAAAACTATCCGTTTATAGTTGTTGGGGAGGGTAAGAGTGTAAAAACCTTAAAAGAGTTGAAAAATTAACTTGACCAAAATACCCCCCAAACTAGCCGTTATTTTGCTGTTGGGGGGGTAAAAGTGGAATTTAGGGGAAAAAAAGGGGAATAAATCCGTTGGGGGAAAGGGGGGAAAATCAGAATTTGAAAAGTAAAGAGGGGGGCCAGATTCGGGCCAAACCCAGGCCAGGCCAGAACCGGGGCACTTCCGGGCCAAACCTAGGCTTTTTCGGGTAGGGCCTGACCCGAGCTTTTTTTTCGAAAATGTAAGCCTGATCCAGGCCCAGGCCCTAAGCCCTAAAAGGCCGGGCCTCTACTATTCATGAAGAGGGCCGGGTCAGGCCAGCCCGTGGGCCTCCCGGCCAATTTGACAACCCTAGAAAAACCCCAAAGTCAGACCCCCCCTAAAAGACTCCACGGATACGTCGAAAGCAACAACAAAATCAGGCTAGGACCCTCTACACCAAGCCCTTCTAAGACCGGTAATTACACACCATACAACCCCATACCCACCTTTAGCCATTTTATAGTAACAAACAGATAATATGTGGAGGTGCAGAGAGCCAAAGAGCCCTTCCAAAAATTCCGGTCAAAATTCTGGTGAGAATTCCGACCACCGCGCGGTGATATTTCTATCACCATCAGTGTGAATTCCGGTCACTGCTCGTGAATGGTTAAGGAGGAGAAAATCAAACAGATCTACTTAGATCTGACTAGATCAACTGAGATCGGAGATGTATCTTTGATGTCCCTGCCTCCGATCGAGATCCGGTGAGAGGCACCTATCGTCGCTCCATCGTCGGCCCACCCCTTATGCGCTGGTCATCCAACAGTTCACTCCGCAACCACCACACAAAACAGAAGAAATAAGACAACATAGTACATATCGCCAGAGCAGCCATAGCCCCCGTGTGCGCTGAGGCACAGTGGGGCCGCCATGGTGGCCTTTCTGTGGTAGGCTTAGTTTATAGAAAAGGCATAGAGAATTTGATTTAGAGAGAGAGAAAAAGTTTATTGTATGATTTGAGTATCTACTTTTTTTTTATTTATTGCCTTAGCCAAACTTATGAACCTCCTTTTAACCCTACCTCTCTTCTTTCCTTCTTTACTTCCTTTATAGCCAGTTTATACTTCACAAATTTCTTAATTTCTAATTGCGCAAGTAGCAGGTTGTCGTGGCAGTGGTGAGCATAGTGGTGGTGAATGGGTATAACTGTTGATTAAAGGCCGCGTGTGGTTCGCATTGTGGTGTTGGTGGTCGGGCGTGGTTGTGAAAGGGAAGGGGAGAAAGAGATAGAGTGATGAATGGGGTCGTGGCAGTAACAACGGCGGTGGCAGCCGGGGGAAATTGGGGAAGAGAGAGAGAGAGAGAGGAGATTGGATGCTATAATTTTTTTTTTAACAACGATGAACTTGCCCCTCAAAAATTGCACGGTGTCCAAAAGTTAACATACCTTTTTTACTTGTGCAATTTTATTTTTTTGGGTGAAAATATGAATATATACCATTAAGGAAAACAGAAAATTTACTCCAGAACTACAACATTAAGAAACTACAACACCCGGATGGAAAGCCCGTCTAGACCGACTAAGGCAAGCTACAGTAGCAAAAATACCAACGAAACCTCCAACCGGAAGAGGAGGGTATCGACATCTATACATCAGTTGTCCAGGTCTGTCGAAAACCAACACTGTAGCAAGATGCAAGATCTAAAATACAGTCATTTCCCTGGCAAATATGTACAGAGTGGAACCTACTGCAACTTGCTAGTAACCCAGTATTGCGCATCAAACTACGGGAGTGGCACGAAGACTGATGCATGATCTGAGACAGAAAAGGGGAGTGAGCAATGAGCAAAATGACATTCATATGTTCGAGAGTATGTAACCAATGCAGACCAAATAATATAGCTTCAATTATAGCATCAAACATAGTATCAACAATAGTCATATTGATGCAGGCATGAACCGGGATCCAGTTGGAATTGAAAAGCACTAATCCGATACCAAAACAAAGACCCGAGCTAGCTGGGGACACCGAGACTGAGCAAAAAATCGAGGAGGAAGGAATAGGACATTGACAGGACTGCGAACTAGGCATTTGGTAAAGAGGCGGGAAGAAGTGTTTGAAACCATAGTGATCCAACATCTTTACAGGGGCAGTCCATCGCCTGAGTTTTTGCACATAACATTTGAAGCAACAGGTGCCCTTACATTGAAATCCAACCTAACTTTTTTCCAAAGTCGCGGCATGAAAAAAGGCGAGAGGCGGAAAATAATTTCATTACGCTCACACCATGTATTACAAAAAACAACCGCAATCCAAACAAGACATAACAAGGCATCCAGACGACTACCAATTGGTTGTGTAAACCAATGTTTTAACCATTGTGGGAGAGTGAGATTCGTGTGACAAGATGGGCACTATAATAAAAGGGAGGTCTGCCAGATTTGCTTAATCCGTGGATAGTCTAAGAAGAGATGCTAGTGCATCTCTGATACCATGGAACACAAAGGACACACATTGGACACAGGACAATGACATTGAGACAACTCTGAACGAAGAGGCAAACAAAGGTGTACTAGTTGCCATAGGAAAATTTTAAGTTTCTCAGGAATCGGTAATTTCCAGAGTTTCCTCCAAAGCTGGGGAGAGAAACAAGCCCTAGACGGAGAGGAAACACTAGTTTGATCCTGAATGAAGCAATAAGCACCTTTAATGGAGAAAAGGCCACCACTGGAAGTAGGCCAGAAAAGTTCGTCATCTCTGCCAACTAGAAGTAGATGTACCCTTAGAGTTTGTGTGACCACCTCCGAAGGAAAGGAACTGAGGAGATAAGGTAGGTTCCATGTATGGGAAGATGGAAGAAATAAATCACTCACACACCAGTGAGCATTAATAGGATTAAGAAACGTCTGCATCCTCTTTGGTGGAAAGTTTGGTAACCACCAGTCCATCCATATCGAAATTGAGCTCCCATCTCCCACATGCCATTGTAAGCCTTGTCGAAGGACTCTCTGCCCAACCAAAAGACTTCGCCAAACCCAAGAAGACCTACGAGGATTACCAGCTTGGAGAAAATTAAGATTTCAAAAATAGCGACCCTTAAAAACTATAGCAAGGAGGGAATTAGGGGAAGACCAGATTTTCCATGCCTGTTTGGTGAGCAAAGCCTCATTGAACGAACAGAAATTGTGAAAATCCAAGCCACCTTGGGTTTTAGACAGACACAAAGTCGGCCAAGCAAGCCAATGAATGGAGCGATGAGAGGCATCACCAGACCACCAGAAGCTATCAAGTATTTGATCAAGCTGAAGACACACCTAAGCTGGAAATTTGTAAACAGATATGTAGTGAATAAGGAAGGATAAAAGAACTGAATGACTAAAAGTGGCACTGCCCATCTTGTTAAGAAGTAACCCTGGCCAATGAGCATACTTATCTTGAACACGCTGAATGACACCTTAGAACAATTCTTTCCTATGAGTTGAGATATCAAGTGGAATACCCAAATACGTCCCTACCGCAGAATGAGAATGGAAGTTTAGCTTGGATTTGATCTGCGCCCAAATGGCATCAGTTATGTTTGGGCTAATCGTGAGACGAGATTTGGACTAATTGATATGCTGACCCGAGATTGCACAGTTAAAGTCAAGAATATTATGTAATTCGTCAACCTCATGACAATCTGCAGATTTGAGCGTAAGAAATAGATAAATATCATCTGCATACATAAGATGCACAATGGAAGAAGAGTGTTTCCCCGCTCGGATACCACAAAGTTTGCCTTGTCCTTCCGCATGGAGCAGCGCGGCTAGTGAAATTTCAGCACATAGAATAAAAGGAAAAGGCGAGAGAGGATCTCCTTGCCAAATTCCACATGAGGGTTCGAAATGAGGGGTGGTGGCGCCGTTAAATAACACCGAGGACGACACCGTAGAAACACATTGCATGACTAGGCAAATCCAGTGACTAGGAAAGTTCATTCTGGTCAGGACATCTTGGATAAACTCCCAGCGTAAACGGTCAAAGGCTTTACTCAAATCAAGTTTAAGAGCTAACATGACTGATCTGCCACGAGAGTGACGCCGAACACAATCAGTAAGCTCTTGAGCTATAATAATGTTATCCGCGAGACAATGCCCAGAAATAAAACCATTTTGAAAAGGTGAAATCAAGCCATCCATCAGTGGTTTCATCCTATTAACCAGGACCTTAGAGATCATTTTATAAACCATGGAGCACAACCTGATGGGACGAAAATCAGCCGTTGTCGCCGGCAAGGAAGTTTTTTGGGATTAAAGAAATAAAGGTACGATTGACTTCCTTAAGCATCACCCCCAGAGTTTAAGAAGGAAAGAACTCTCTGAATCACGCTAGGACCCATAAAGTCCCAACAACATTGGAGCACAATGACAGAATACCATTAGGCCCAGGAGCTTGCAAACCCCCCAATTGAAACAATGCAACCTTTACTTCCTCACTCGTAAAAGCTTGCTCTAAATGCTGAATGTGACAGGGAGGTAGAGAGCGTACCAGGAATGAATGAAACCAAGAACCCAACTCAGGGTTCGTTAGTGCCAAGGCAGGTCCTGGAGAATACAGGACTTTAAAGTAAGATACCAGCGACTCCCTAATGGCAAGCTCATTAGAAAATAAAAGACCCTCCGCATAAAAAGTGTTAGAATGTGATTAAGATTTTGACGAATGATCGTAGAAGCATAAAAAAGCTTAGTATTGCGATCACCAAAATCTAACCACCTGACTTTGGACCGTTGTGCCCAGAAAATTTCTTCACAATGATGAAGAAAATCCAGCTTACGCTGAAGCCAGAAATGATGTAAGTCAGAACCAGGTACTCAGGCAACACATTTTGAAGGTCCAACAACAAGGATTGAGTGTTAAGGATTTGATGATGAAGGTGGCTGAAATGATGCTTACTCCAGTCATATAGGGTTGATAAAGATAATTTAAGAAGACTCATTAAACAAAACAAAGGGGACCAGAAAAGGATGTACACCAGACACGTTGAAGAATTCGGAAACAATAAGGATCTGAAAACCACATAGCCTCGAAACGTCGAGGACGAAAGAAGGAATGGCGCACGGGGGAAGTATCACACAAAATGGGTGCATGATCAGACCGTTGAATGGCTAGATTGGCGGCTGTGGCATCTGGATGAAGAACTAGCCAATCCGGTGAGGCCATAACCCGGTCAAGCTTTTTAAACACAAACCCTAAAGCAGGGGAGCCTCAAACCCAAGTAAAATTAGAACCCACCCATTCAATATCCGATAGCCCAAACACAGCTAAAAAATCCCGTGAGAACTGGGAATTAAAAAAGGAAGAGGAATGATGACCAGTTTTTTCTGAAGCAGCTAACACCTGATTAAAATCCCCACAGAGACAAAGAGGGCCAGGAAAACGAGACAGGGTCGAGGCGAGGTGTTCCCAAACATATTTTTGGCAACCAATAGTGGGATGCCCATAGAGAAACCCAAAGAAAACATTGCCCCCCACCGAAGTGGGACAACATGTAAGAATCAAATGTTTATCAGAGTGGCAAACAAGAAACGGAATAGAAGTACGCCATCCAAGCCAAAGACCGCCACTAATGTCAAGAGGGTCCACACCGACAGAATGTATAAAACCCAAGGGAAGGAAAAGCCTACGCACAAAAGCATTAGTCATTTTTGGTTTCATTAAGAAAACAACATCAGGCAGGTGCTGACAGGTCGAACGGAAAACTGAGCGAACTGTGGTAGGCTGACCTAAACCACCACAATTCCAGCTAAGGATTTTCATAAATCCACTCGTGGTTGGTAACGCCCAACCACCAAAGCATTCAGACTAAGATGACTATTCATACGCTCCCCGATCACAAGTGAGGAACTGGGGCACTGGGCATGAGCTAACCAGCTATGTGCAGGCTCAGCATCACAAAAACTCAAATGCCTCTCAGCACAACAATTATAATCCACAGTAAGAGGTAGAAAATAATTCATGGATAGGGCATAATGAGAATCTGACCATGCACGACTATCAGAGATATCTATAAAGGGATAGCAGGAAAAAATGGGCACACTTGATTACAAATCAGAACATTTGAGCTTCTTGTTAGGATCTAGATTGTACTCATAAGGTGAACTAAGAGCGCTGCTATTCCTTTTTGGTGAGCCAGTGGATGATGAAGAAAAAGAGTTCCGGGACCCTAGTAGAGGAGACGCATGAGTCAGAGTAACATTAGTAGCTGTACAAGGCTATTGATCAACCGGAGTTAAGGATGAAGCAAAAGACCCCAGTTCGAATGGATGAGAGCAGCCATGAGTAGTATGGAGTTGTATTCGCTTTAAGGGAAGGACCATAGAGTACAACTCATCTTCGCATTGAGGACCAAGTGGATGAAAGTCAGAAGAGGAGGAGCTAGAGTTTAGTAATTCTGAAGATGAGTCAGTCGAGGTGGAAGCAGACGAAATCACCAAGCCAGATAGAGAGGTAACAGTCAACTTGAATTTCTTTGCAGATGAGAAATTGAGGTCCAAAGTAGAAAGAGCAGCACTCTTTCATTAACCAGATTTGGAAGGGAAGGACGAAGAGGCCAAATCCGTCGGCGAAAAACCAAAGTTGGCAGAAGACAGGGAGGGCCCAGGTAGGCTCCGACCGTTTTGATAATGTCAACTCTGGAATCTGTCCTGAGGTCCAAGTTCAAGGTTGAAGGAATACGAACATGAAATCGAGGAGAACAGTTAGGGGAAGGAGTTGGAGGTGGGTCAGTGATAGGAGGCAGCCCAGAAGAAGAAAATGAACTGAGGCTGTTGTGAATGAAATTAGTTCCATATTGGTCCAAAGTAGGCCCAGCCTCATGCAAATTGCTATTTGAATAAACTGGCTCCCTTGTATCCGGTTGAGTGGTTGGCCCAATATCATTTGGCCGGCCAGGATTGAAAGGAAAATTATCAGGGGGAAAGGGATAAGGTCCATCCACAACAAGTCCAAGTTCTTGGGCCTTGGAATCAAAAATAAACGTGGCCCACTTCTCCCCTAGACTCAAAGAGTCCATGGATATATCACCCCGATCATTATCTGTAATACCACCTAGAGTTACATCCAAGCCTGCCATGAAAGTCAACGGCATGTGGCATCAAGCAAAGGGTCAGTAGGGGCAGTGGCAGAACAGCCGTCACAACCCAGAATGTTTACGTGGACCGAGGTTGACTCACTGCCAATAGTTTTGGGCACTGTGCCTTGATGCACTGCCGGTGCATATTCCGGTGAGTGGGGAGAAACTGAAGTAGCTAGCGAAGAAACTGAAGTATTTGATAAGGAGTAAAAACTGGTAGCAGAGGAGGCTGAAGAAATTCCAATGGTACTACTCATGGCCATGGAAGCAGAATTAAGATTAAAAACAAGAATCTCATGGCTTCCTGTGTGCTCCGATGAATTGGACGAAGTGGCATTTTCTAAGTCCATGGCTTGCAGATCAACCCAATCATTGAGGATATTGATTCGGCTAGTGCGATTCCATCCTGTGTTGGCGTAGGCGCGTAAACTACTCGTGTACTAATAGCGATACGCTTGATAGAAAACCCGAGCATGAACAAGCGGGGGATACTTCTCCAGAACAGAATCTAGCAACTGACGAGCTTACGGCAAAGTGAGATGACAATCTGAATTCACGTGACTGATCACCCCACAATGATAACACGCGCGAAAAACTTTTTCATATGATGCCCAAATCCAATTACAATGCCTTGCTACTATTGGAACATGAATACCCCTTACCAATGAGACTGCAATTGAAATTTTAACTTGAATACGAAAGTAATCACGGCGCCTTTGGTGATAATCTGACCAATCTACTTTGATTACTTCACCAAAACATGAACCCATTTGAACCGCAACATCGTAGAAAAACAGCTCTGTTGGAACATTATGTAGACGTACCCACAACTATACTGTAGAGAAATCAAGACGCGGAGCACAGCTAAATGGGTACCATAGCACAAAAGCGAGAAGAGCACCATTAATATTCCACGGACCTTCCGTAAGGATGCAATCCATATCGCTGGGATCTGGAAAAGTGGAACGCCATGAAGTCCCCAACAAGTTCAACCTCAATATTACCAGATTGATTAACCGTGGCCTGAACGAATTGGATGGTGAATACGTGGTTGTCGGCAAACCTGCCCACCAGTGTATGCTGCCATTTCGATTGATAAGAGGTTAGAAGATCAGGATCAACCATCACCATATGGCCACATCTCTCAAGACCCAGCTGGTCTTCGAGATTAGAGGAACTCTCGGTAGAATACATAGAGATAGAGAGAACGCAAACCAAACCAGAGAAACAACTCAGGAAGGAAGTGTACAACCAAACTAACTACTGTAACCTAGAGAACAACCTGACTAGAACCCACGAAAGAAGAGAAAGACAAGGGCTGTACTAAGGCCAAAGCCCATGCATGACGGAGGAAAATGGGAAATCGCACCAGAATCTCCCCATAAGCAGCACTACATCTCACTACGAAGACTAAGCCTTAGAGTTTGTGCAATTTTATTAAATAAGTTAAAAGTTAAGACGGTGATACATAATTTAGTTGATAAATAAATAGTCCATATATTGGTGTTTAACTGAATTAAAGTATGTATAATTCGTATTCAAATGACTATTGCAGGAAAAGGTCAGAGTGTAACTAGTATTTAATCATGTAAAATGCTTAGGTTTTCCTCATTCAAACTCCACAATGTTGGGTTACACTCCCCCGTATAACCTTGCAATCATTAACGGTGGATCATCCCTCCTACTAAATGAAAAATCTATTATTCCCTCCGTCTTATAATTTTGATCATATTTGACTTACACGCTTATTCAAAATATGAATCATATTTAATGATTTTTTATTTTATCCCAAGAGAAAGAGGAGAGGAAGAAAGTAACCCAAAAGAGAGAGAAAGTGAATTGATAGAGGATTAAATATGAAGAAAAAATAGAATAAAATAAATGTAGAAAGAATAGATATGAAAAAATATTTACATAATTTTTCTTAATTTAGAAAGTGATCAATTTTTTTGGAACAAACCAAAAAAAATATGATCATTTTTTTTTTGGGACGGAAGGCGTAGAATACAATGAAGCCCGCTACAAAAGTAAGTTTAAACAAAATTCAACCAATTCAAATTTTTTTACAAACAAAAAAAATAAAACAAATCCCCGCATTTGTAGTTGCATTTAGAGTTGTAAAAAGGGCCGGCGGCCCGCGGGCTAGCCCGACCCGTTTCTGGCCCGGGCCCCTCGATGAACGGTAACGGCCCTATATATTAGGGCTTTGGGCCTGGGCTTGGACCAGGCCAGGAAATCCAAGAAAAAAGCCAGGGCCAGGCCCGACCCGACCCGAAAAAAGTCCGGTTTTGGCCCGGTTGGCTGCCTTCTTAGTAGTTCTTGAACTTTATATTGAGTTCCATTTTCAACCATACCGGAGGAGCAGTTGTCCGTGTTGTTCAATATTTGAAGGCTCATTTGAAATTTTGTTTCAGTTATATCCTCTAAAAGATTGGCTGGTTGGGTCATCCTTGCCCTCAAATTACAGCCCTGCCATTATTCAGTCAGTACTGAATGAGCTCACTCCAAACAATGTCAGGTTAGTTTGTTCCTGGTCACTGAAGCTATAAATTGTCTTGACATATTAATCATCATGAGCACGCTAAGGAGGTTTGCATTTAGCACAACACACATGATACCTACGCATATAGAAGATGGCAGGCATCATGTTAATCTGAGAAATAACGTAGAGCTTCCAATTTGTGTGTCAACAATGATGATGCTGGAACCATATCTTTATTTGCTAGATGCGATTTACAGCATTTCTTGTTTATGTTGCACATTACTCTTGGTTACATATCGAGAAGGTACCTCATAGAACTGATATTGGATATGGGCTAGGACTTCTTTGGTGACTAAGACTTGTACAAGGAACCGAAAACTGTTCACGGCTACAAGCACCCTGCATTTGTATGGACATGCCTATATCGAGGAAACGAAAAGACCCCACCAAAAGACTAACAAAAGCCTGCAAATTGGCATGTTAGCATGGACTTCCATGGAAATATCTACCTCCGATTGCGTAGTGGGAGAGCTGTTCAATACTTTAACGAGCGTATCTTCCATCAAACTTTCGAAAAATGCTACTTATAAATTATAATGTTAGTAGGCCAAAAAAGACTTGTTAATATTACACCAAATTAATATGTATCAATCTCAAGGAGTTGGGAACCAAAAAGAAGAAAAAAAATTTGAGCCCAAGCCCGGCCCTAAATATTGGGCCTAAGGCCTGGGCTTGGACTGTGCCCATATATGCAGATTTTAGGCCCGGCCCGTTTTCCAGACCAGGCTCGGCCCCATCCCGTTTTCGCTGGAGGCCCGTTGGGCTTGGTGGCCCAAGCCCGGCCCATTAACACCTCTAGTTGCATTAGTGTAAAGTGTGCTTAAATTCATAACACGAAAGAATTCTACAATTTTTCTAGAAAGCCAGGATCTACGCAATTAACCTGAAGTCCCTCTCTTACCAAAAGTGAATCCATGTTTTTTTGCGCGGACATCCAAGCCAAGTTCTTTACATTGCTCTTCATCTGGCTGTGAACTCAGTAACCCAGTTCCCACAAAGTGTACTAATGCAGAAGCATCTTCAAGATTTCTACTAAGATTCAAAGATGTGGACCCGAAAAGCTTCGAAGGTGTTTTCTTCAGTCTCCTTGCAGGTACATTGTCCAGCTCCGCAGCCCTCAAGAACCGTTCTGTGGCTGCTTCCCATGACAGCTCGTGCCTCTGTGCATCTGTCAGCGGGGCAGGCTCGTCAGTCAGTGCCTTGCATGTAGCTTTAACAAATCCACCACCATCCTCGAAGGTACGGCAGTTTGGGAACTGCTTGAAGAAGTCATTCGAGGGATGATCGGCGCATACAACTATTTTGCCCGTTGCCAATGCTTCAGCTGTTGTTGTGCAGACGACATCCGTAGTGCTTGGATTGAGGAACACTTTATAGCTGGAAGAACAATCACAGGCAATTTAAGAGCTCTGGGGATAAAACACTCGACATGTTAATCATGATCACGTGACAGATTATCCTAGGTCAAAATGAACAGATTATTGAGACTGAGGAAGTTCCCTAAAGGCTCATTCTGATCTTAGTAAATAAAAGCGAACTTCACAAACAAATTAACAAATGAAGTGCTTCTAGGTTGGTTCCCGCAATTATTCCATTGATCACTTATTACCTTGAAATTGCATCCAATAAATAGCAATTCATCAAATCACATGACATGTTTTATCTCAATATTCATCATTTTCTCTTATATGTTCCATTTCCCAGAGCGGAAGTGCAATGGCTAAGAAAGCAAAGATATGATCCAGGATCAGGTGCAAGAAAAGATGAAAACCTACATGGTTCATCAATCTTCTGGTCATTTTACTATTTAGCAGTCACTAGTTTCCTTCAAGGTATATACGATATTAAAGTTTGAAAGGCAAGGTGCGTACTCGTGGAATAAGGGATCAGCATGATCACATCCAGGATGGACACGAACTACTAGTTCCAATTTTTTGGCAGCTTCTTGAATCTGAGCAGAATCCTCACCACTGCCGAATAAGTCGACCTCCAGTTCCTTTAACTCCTTTTGATGATCACGGAGAAGTTTAAGTAGCTCCTTGTAGCCTTTGCTCCACACCATCTTTCCAATGTAGTAGGCATCTTTGGGGAAGACTTTGTTTCCAAGTTGCTGTTGATCTTTCTTTGTCATGCCAATCTCAAGGAACTTGGGATTCACTCCATGAACATTGCAGATAACAGATCTTGGAAGCTCCTGGGTGGCAGCAGATAACCTTATGACCTGCCATTTCGCAACAAGTCATACCTGGTGAGCAAAATATATTTCTAGACAGACATGTTTTAAATTGTGCCAAAGTTTTCAGTGGATCACTCAAAATGAATTTCGTAAAATACAGAACAGACCAACCACAACAAATTGCTACATATATAGCAGCCAAAAATCACCGAAGTAAGTTTCATTGTTTCTCTTCAGCTATGTCTAGGACAAGTCACAACACTAGTATATTCCTTTTGAATTCTTCTAACGTTCGGGACAGTAGGAAAAGTCATGTGCCCATGACATTTTAGTTAAGCCCTATTACTCTTATCTTCAGTAATGAAAAGAGCAGAACAAGCACAAAGCACAGGCAAGTATCTACTTGAAGCCCTCTTAACAAACATACTAATCTTTTATTTTACCTTGTTTCTTCTAGCTCTGTCAATTCCCAACTCCAAAACACAAAGTTCTATTATAAAGGGGTTCACAGGTTTTGACGCTTTATATGAGATTGCAGTAATATACTAAGGTACAAAAGCGGAGTACTAGTCCACCGATTCACATGCACATGGCACATCTAACACAACCAAGTCGAGAAATGAATGCTAATATTTGGTATCATAATTCATGCCCTATTAATCCCTGCCATGCCAGCAATACTATCTCATTTACCATACAACCCTTTAATTTATGGTGGTAGATGTGATACCAACACCTTTTTGGTTTTTTGTCTAATTAATCTCTTCCGTTGCTGAGCCTACATCGTGTGTTCTGGAGTAGTGACTTGTAATAAGTTGGAGTGAGTGTCATCCACAGTTGATATACACATCTGCTGCGGTTCTCTTTAGTTTTGGGGTTAGTTGGTTATTTCCTATCATGTTGCTACATTTACTATTTGCTGCTATTTTTTAAATTATAAAAAAAAATTGGTAACATGTTTAATTAGTTAATACTTCTAAATGTACTCAAATGTGCTTGTTTTGTGGAGCATATATTTCGCCTTCCCTTTGTACGTCCAATTCTTTCAATATACAACATCGTAACAGTCTGCCACCTTCATTTTCCCTTTATTTTTTTCCTTATTTCACTTTTTAGTTTATTTACACATGCGAAGGAATTGGGAGTTCAAGATACCTGGTAGACTTGGTTTCACCTGGTTGAGGGAGTAGCATTTTGTTACCAGTTAGCTTAACTTAGCTGGCTTTAGGAGTCATTTGGGTACATGTTCTTCACAATATGTGTAAAGCTCTTGGTGTCAAACCAAGAGACCTGGGATTGCTTACAGCCTAGGACTGGGGAGGGTGGGGGGGTGTTAAGAGACGGGGAGGGCTACCCCCTCTTGTGGCCGAGGCCCAAGTGGCCTATATATACAGGTGGATGAACGTCCATTGGTACTGTATTACTGTAGGGCAGTCGAATGCCTAACCAATTTAAGTCCAAATTTAATGCAAATTGCTATTACAGGAGTTAAAACACTTTCTTAAGTTTATAGAAGTTTTGCTTCTTTTCTTGTATGTGTCGTACGAATCAATCGACGGAGCTCATGGACCAGGCTAGCCCTTGTTTACCATTGTTCTTAAACAGCAAAGATGAGGTAGCAGCAGTAATGGCTGTATCCATTTCGGTTGCGGGCAATATGCAACTTTAAACTAGTTAGAGGCTCCAACACAATCTTCAAGAAACATTGTAAAATTTCTAAACAATAAGTTCGACAAGATAGATATAGTAATGACCATAAGAAATTCATCTAGTAAACATAGCATTGCCAAGTTGGTAATGCAGAAATCTAGCGAACATGTATAATGCAAAAAATCTACATATTGGGATCGACTAACAACAAATTTTGTGTTTCTATGAGATTTGTATTTTTCAATCTTCCAAACTATCTTTTCACTTACTTATTGTACTTTATTTAAGGGTGTACATTTTTTTGTAAAAGAGTGAACTAAACCAATGATATTAGCATTATAGCATATGATTAATTGTTATGATATTATCAAACCATCCTTCACACTAGTTACTCCTCAAAACTTTGTTATTCTAGCATTTCGAACTTTGACGAGGACACAGACACCTTAGGGGGTAACAGCTATCCTCCACAACTAATAAGAATACTGCGGGTGGAAAACGTCGCAGCATACGTGGCTCCTCCTCGGCCATACAATGAGACACAGCTATGGGAGGTAAACCACACCCGTCCCCTACCCAAAAAAAGCTGAATCAAACAAGATACACCGATTTATTGTCCATGCAGTAAGGTGACATGTGAAAACCATGTATGCACAATCTGGTTGACACTAGAAGTTTCAGATAGCAGCTAGGATATGCTAAAAACACTATCCCAAAAGTTGCCTCAAAATTTTGTTCCGTTAAAGAGAATCACCGTCCCAACTTTGAAGTTTCAAAATACTAACTGAAGACCGAGACCTCCATTGTCGAAGCTTTGGGACAAACTTCACAGCAGCACTTTCACCTGCTAAACTGCCGTAATTGCAGCAACATTACCGTGTTGCCGATCTTTCAGCAATATTGCCAAGATTTTGAGGCAATAAGGCCAATTCATCTTAAATGCCATAGAATCGAATCAAACAGATTTGCTTCGGCAGCTCGCCGAAATTTTGCCGCAATAACACTGATTCAACATAAAACGCCATAGAATCGAATTGAACGGTTCTGGTTTGGCAGCTGCCGAAATCAATCTGTCACGCCAAGATTTCGGCCATAACGGCTGAGACTTTGAACCGTACAAGCAGACTACACAACAAACTAGAGGAACAAAAGCAATCTACCCCTTAACAAGTAGCAAATATGTTACTGCATGATATAAACAAGCATACCTTGTGGCAGTATATATTGACCACCCAACTATTAATATATTTGAGAAAAAATGCTTGCAATCGACCATTCTTTTCTCGCCTCACATATTCGAGATAGTTTGTGTGAACGACTCCTATAACAAAGCGGAATTTTGCTTTCCATCTCTTTCCATGATGGTACCATGTAAGATGCTCAGGTTCCTCAAGGACCGCAATATCAGCCTCTTCATCGGGGATGATTTCTGTAATATCCCCTGTAGCAAGAATGCTCCTTTTGTATCTAGAAAACTGCAATACAAATATCAAATGAAAGGATTTGAGATGTACTCAATCACAGTTCTGTTAACGCAGAAGAACAGGAACGAACGTAGCTGAACCAGTCATTAATCGAGTGACCACTATGTGCCAAAAAAAGTGTATTATCGACTGGGCTTAAAAGCAATGCTAGGAACCACTCAGAAGGAGAAGTGGGTATGGGTACTGAAAGAGAAAGATATACATGTACACACACGGAGACCCACGCAGCTGCTTAAATGAGAATCCAACAATAATTTATATCTGGTAGAACGGGTAAAAAAAAAAGTGATAGGTCACAATTCTGAAAACATAGTAAACTGTAATTCATCGCCAGAACATAAAGATACATTGTGATGCATTCCCTTCACCAACCCCCCCCCCCCCCCCCCCCAAAAAAAAAAAAAAAACCAAATCCCCCAATATGTTCCCAATCAAGATTTCATTTTACTAAAAAAGCGTCCCTCAATAACTTCTATACGTTCATCTTAGTTCCTTTCTAGCATCTCACAATATCGTTAATACAACTGATAACTAAACGGTTAAGCAGGCTGCACGCCAACTATGCCAAGTTTCAAAATCCAACCATAAAGCAAGAAGAGAAAAAGAAATAAGAGGAAGAACAGTATTAGCATCAGAAGTGATGACCCAGCTCAAGAATTCATAGCCTGTACCCATGACAAACCATTACGTCTCACTTTTCAGCTTTTTATACAGAAAAAGCTAAATAACCAAACAAACCTCTTTCTGCTCACCCGTTGATATGAGAATCGAAAAAGAAAATGAAGGAGAACTTGCCATGTTCTGTAAACAGCAGTGAAAATATTTAACAGACAAGGCACACTGGTAAGTGTTTTAAAGACCTTGCTAGTCTTCACTCCCCAGCTTCTCAGGTGTGAAAAATTCGTAGTTATAGCCTCAATTTCCTTATATAATTAATTAGGCTTGTTGATTTCATCTCAGCTCATGGGACATCAGATTATGTACTGATTAGCTACGTCATTATGAGTGATGTGCCCTTGCACAACAACAACAATTTACTGAATAAAATGCATAAAATTTGGGAAACATTCCATAAATAATACAAGGATGTCGCTGTAATGGGGTCAGTTATTAACTTTTAAGTAGGAGTAAGTCTAAAGGTAGAGCAACTTCAGGTTGAAGTCCTGAAAGATATATAACAGAGGAATTCTCAAACCTATGTGAATTCCATTTACATCTGAGAGAATTCTTGACCCCTTTATTGATTCCAAAAACATTTGAGAGCACATATCCATATTTGTGTCGCCTATTAGCGGTCGCCCCAAGACTCTAATGGAAATTTAGTGCATGGATGACCAAAGGCTCATAAAGTAACAGCTACCACCATATCCTCATATGTAAATTCAACAACCTCATCCATAAGCAATGGAATTGTAGCCAGACCGTTCAAGTACCAGGAAAATTACCGGGACAAAGGTCAGTGGCTCAACGGTCAGTTCAACCATTGTCAAATTATGATATCATGATTATACTATATTATAAGTTCTACGTATATTTAGAGCGTATTTCTCGACCAGTAGATGTAATATTGACTAATATACAGTATCGATAAACTAAAGTGGATCATACATGGATTTGGGAGATATTAATACTAAAAAACCCTTTAACAGAACTTCTTGGCTTAACTAGACGTCAGAACTGGCACGATGAATCAGGTTGTGATACAAAGGTTTTGAAAATAGTGAGGCTTGCCTTTTGGGAAAAGCATCACGGGATGCTACTTGTTTTAGTAGTTCTTTTTTTGGCATATAAAACCAAAAAAGTAAATCTGGTAAGCACTAAACTAGACTTACAGATCCATTTTGGGATGTTTTTGTAGACATAAGGCATCACACCTCAACCCCCTCTAGTTACAGACAGCTCGACGATTTCCGCGATCAAACCACAGCATCCAGTCTGGTCTAAATCATTGATCATAAGCTGCAATCTGCCTCCATCTATTTCCTCCAAGATTATTGATACACTAATGCAGAGACTATAAGTAAAATGTCAACTTGACCTCTTCTCAGACCAGCTTCTATCTCTTGCATTTCCTCCATGATTATTTAATCCAAAAGTGCAAAAAAAATTAGAGAAGAAAATTTTCTGCTTGATCTCTTTTGAGATTACTACACAAGTAGGTAAAGGGTGGACAAATTATGAAACAGCCAATACAGCGTTAGTTGATCGATCCTAACTGTCAAAAAGACCAGGAATACACACCTATCCATCGGCTTAATCCTCAGACGAGAAGTCTATCATTAAATCCCACTGTGTCTTAAGAATTTTCTCCAATCACTCGGTACCATTTGCGTAATCTTTTCTAGCTGCAACATTAATGGAATTAGAATCTAAAACTTACGGGAAGTTCCGAATGGATCCAAAACGGAAGAAAGGAGGAGCAGGTGCACATAAAAACAACATGCCTCATTGCCTTGATATAGACCATTAGAGTAGGGAAAGGGTTGTCTTTATGGACCAGGCCCACGCAAAGTGGAACTTATGGTGTGTATGACACCATGAAAGCACGCTTCATAAGGATAGGAAAATCCCGCCCTAGTAGGATGCCGTACCACCAGGGTCCTTTGTGTGGCTTCTCCCTGTCATATGATCAATTCCAAGAACGAGCATATTATTCGCCCACCATGATTTCTTAACATTGTCAGTAAAAATCTCATTTGCATTAACCGCTTCCCATTAGTCTTATAGCCCTCCCTCTCAGCCACCTAAGGTAAGGTAAACACCTAGTCTTTCAATATGTGTTTGTCCCTATGCCTCTAAGTTTTCCACTGAACTCCTCTGTTGGTTAGCATGTCAAAGGACTGAAACCTTAATCCATTCAGAAGGCAATGTATCAAGCTGCATGACAAGAAAGAAAACTGCCTGTGGTTGCAGGGGTTTCTCATTACCTCTAGACATGCCCAAAGTAGTACTTTCAAGTAAGCCTATTAGACCACTTCTGGGAAATTCAGTTCTTTGATTGGCCAATTTTCGTGAAAAGCCTTTTAGTTACATCTGCTGAAACTGCTCACGTGACTAGAGATTATGAAATCTATCTTTACCATCGCAAGTTTATTCATGCAATTCATTCTATCACATTGATGTGAGACGTGCTTTTTAAGCTACTCACGACTACTTAGAACCACCAAAAGGACAGTTTGGTTAGTAATTCTCCCTTTTTTCTGCTATGTACTTCTCTTCCGGCACTACAAAGTTTTTCTTTTATAAGTAACTCTCCCCCACTTAACCGAACTTTGTAGGTAGCTATCCCCAGAGGGCAAGGGAGGCGGGGGGGGGGGGGAGTTCTTTCCCAATAAGTTGCACAACAGGGAAACAGGGAAATATAAAGAGTGAGGACAACTGCCTACTAGTCTGTGTAAGCATGCCCTTCAAAAAAACCTCTTCAAACTTAGAAGACAACAGGCATTGTCAACAGATAAAGAAACACCAAATAGTTATGTGTGTGTCAAGTCTATAACTATACCTGAGTTACATCTGAAATTTTTTCCCATTTAATTCCTTTTATCCACTAGGAACCAGTTTGTAGCATATCCTCAAATATGTCATACATGAAATGACAAGAGCAATTAATCTTTATAAGCTAAAATCCTCCCAGAAAGCAGACGAATACGATGTTTTAACACTCACTAAGTTGTATTAATGCTTGA
Source organism: Escallonia herrerae (assembly GCA_033070095.1). Classification (NCBI taxonomy): domain Eukaryota; kingdom Viridiplantae; phylum Streptophyta; class Magnoliopsida; order Escalloniales; family Escalloniaceae; genus Escallonia; species Escallonia herrerae. The sequence goes on along the minus strand of JAVXUP010000105.1, from coordinate 68,018 downwards.
TACACGAGTAAGTTAGCTAAATAGGACCTAAAAGGCAACAGAAGCATGCAAAATTGAAGTAAAAGCATAAATAACTTACCCTTCCAGGATAAAAACGAATGTTGAAACTAGATTTGAATCCAGTTCTTTCCTCAAGCCATTCACGGACATACTTCTCTTGCTCCGAAGGTAAATTAAAGGTGATCTTGTTGGGATACAAATATTCCTGATCTTTCATAGACAACCAAGGAATCACCAAAGTAACCTTTTTCTCTCCATCTTTTGCGAGATAGGAAGCACGGAATAAAGGGTTGACGGCAGTTCCAGTCATCCATGGAAGGCTTGCAGTAGTAAATATCGCGATATGCTGCTTCTCATCCATTCCGTCATTAAGATCAATCACCAACTAGTTTAGAGCCCTAATACTTATGAAACCGGAGACATAACAAATAATGGCTTGAACTGCAACCCCATCCGATCGAGGGAGAAAGTACAGAAAACTGCATCTACAAATTAATCCAGAATATCACTCTCATCAACTAAAGCCAACACAACTCTCAGTAAATTATATCTTGAAGCAACCATGATAAAGAAGGAACAAGTAAATACAGTCAATAAGCAAAGTAGATAATGGCACAACAGTGGTGGAGTCATATTCTGAATACAAGCAATCTCTCGACCGTGTGCAGTTATTAGCAGCAATGTTCAACTTAAACATACTGCAGGCTCTAAATGCAAAATGTGGAGTACCTTGGCTGCTTCTTTAGTGCTAGACATATTTTCCAGGAAACAGAATATTTTGAATTGTGCTTAAACTTTCTCGCTTATCAGCATAAAAACCTAAAAAATCATCTCACCATTCTACCTTTGGTAATTGCATCGTAAAAAGACCTTCATAATAGTTTTTTGTTTGTTCTTTTTTTTTTTTTTTGAGCTCGCTAATTCCAAACTGCAAAGCCGTTAAAAGACCTTCATATTATTGCTCTGTCTTTTAAATTCTTTGGCGCATGTAGCCATATATTCATCTGATTATTCCCACAAGACTGCTCCTTAATTCAAAAGGAATAGTACTACCTATGTCCTATTCGAGTTTCCCTTTCACTTTCTGCTTGTTCCTATGATAGATTCAATACCATGTAAAAAGCCGAATTAAACTCGAGTAGCAATCCTAGATTATATCAGTATCATTTGGCAAGTCAAGCTAGGGGAAAAACGATGAGTAAAGTCATTGTTTACATGTACTAAACCATCCGCAAAAAATTCAACGGAGCAAAGCAAGTTATAACAACTCTAAAATATAGAAATCATTCACAAAAACGAACTATATTTCAATGAAAAAAAAAGGGAACAAAGGATTCAACAAACATATCCTTAACGACAAAACATACGATCACTGCAGATTAAAACGCAAAAATCATATTACAACAACAACAATTCTCATAAAACAAATGCTTTAGTCAGACTATATACTAGCTTTTCTTGATGAGAAACACAAGCGAAAATCAATCAGAAATTGGAAAGAAAGAAAGGCATACCGGGACTCTGGTCTGGCAATCTGGCGGAGGGTCGACGGAAATCACACGTTCGGGCCTTGTTGGAACAAGAAGAGAGTAATTTAAAGAGGTGAGTGAGTTGTTAGAGGCAAAGATTCGAATAATCAACGAGGAGGTTGGTGGAAGAGACTCGTCGTCAGGGAGAAGCAATGACGCACGCGGCACGTAAGGATTTAGTTTACCGTTTTAACGGAAGGAATGAAGGAAGCAGCAGGAAGACGATTGGTTGGGTGTGTGTGTGTGTGTTTTCCTTGTGTTGGGCAATGGGCAATGTGGGGCCATGCTCATGAGCTGTGCCATCTTTTGAGGATAAATTTTTTATGATAATTATGAATCTTGCAATGATTAATGGTCGTTAAATACATTATAGTGTCATTAAAAGTGCATATAACAAGTATTAATTATCGATATGTTTTTTATAGTAGGCATCTTCAAAAAATTTCTTCTTTTGATTGAATTTTTTTTGGTTCAACCCACTATCTCTATCTCGATAGTGATTAGTAATTACTGAAGCTAACGACATGATGTAAAGATTGTTGCTAAAGGTATCTAAAAAAATATAAATTATTATATCAAAGAACTACTGCAAGGTTGAGCATTTTTTGCTACAAAAAGCATTGCAGTCAAAACTTATCTTCTTTTCTTATTCTGGGTGATTTTGCACCCTTTGAGAAAGTTCATCTCAGATTTCCTAAATTGCCATTTATTTTCTTTTTCCCTCCACCCGTCATTCTCATGCTAACCGTTTTGTATCATCACTGCTCTTGAAGCTTTCACGAGAGAAATGTGACGACTAATACTATAACAAGATCGACTTGTCCCCTATAGCATTGAAGTAAATATTATTGTATATAATACTTAATTAAGTAGCAAACTCATGAAAATAACCGACTTCAACATTTGCCAAGGACTCGGAATTTTGAGGTTAACCAAGAGGTTGTAGCTATAACTTAAGGTAGACGAGTTGGCTATCAAAATACCAAGTTTATCATGGGTTGCAATTATCAGATATCACTGACGTGTGTTCTGAGATCTGTTTAAGTGTAAGGGTACAATCGGTTAGCTCGTATCATGTATTCGTCTTATTCTTTTTGTTTTATCAATAGCTAGCAAGCCTAACACTGCCACATTACCACCTTCAAAACCGCAACGAGTGCCATCGACCACCTTGACAATCACAGGCATGGGCTTAATAATCAACATCCTTCAAAAAATATAGCAAGTGTGCTGATCAACTTGCTCAAATATGGAATTACAACATTTGGAGAAATCTTGTTCAAACAAGCAATTGATATTGAGATCTAAGGCAAATTTTAGAAAAATTTCAAGCAAGTTATACAATTACAAGAAATATGTTTGGCCTTAAGATGCCTCGTGACGTGGAATGTTAGAGAGAGAACATTTTAAAAGGGTAATATGCTAATAAAAAACTTCTACATCGTATTTATCTATTTTTCAAGAATTAATATTTGCCGACAAAAAGTGACACGTGTTTTTAAAGTGTAGATATGCCTAAAAATCTAATATGACGACGGTATTGGTATAATTATCTTTTACCATGTCATGTTGAGGTGTTTTGGCCAATCAAAATATATCATACATTACCTGAAGCTTCAGCTAATAACATGATGCCATAAATATAAGTATTTTTCTCTATACAAAATTAAGGGATAAGTATCTTACAAAAGACATACAGTGTTGTAGTAACACTCTTATTTATCACTATATACGTTGTTGTAGCAATACTCCTATTTATCACATAAAAATTTAACATCAAGCCAAAGAGAGAAAGAGCACTATCAAATTCAAAGCTCCAAGCTCTAACCAATCTTCTCTACAAATGTTAAAAGTCAATCTAAGCCACTTAATCCGCTTTACAAAGATCTCCATCTTTTTTTTGGAAGAATCGCCCTTTTTCTAGAAAGGATCGCCCTCCTCAATGCGAGATCAAGCTACAAGTACTTGAATTGACGCCTTCAAGTGCTACATTCAGAATGATTCCATCTTCGTTGAGAGATTCATTTAGAGATTGTTCCCATTCTCGTTCTTTTAACTCTATTCTTGTTCTTTATTCTCAGACTCAAAATTTATGTATACAAATATATCTCTGGACAACTCTCAAGAAAACGAACACTCAGTAAGTTGTTTTCTTTATAACAGTATTAAAGTGTGCCCCTAATAATAGGGCATTTTGCTAGCTTCCTCCACAATAATTAGCGATAAGTGGAAAAAATGTGGTGCAAGCTGTGCTCTTTCCTTTCACAATTGAAAAATCTTTAAAGCTTGGAACACCACTGTGCTAAGCCTCATTGCTAATGTTAGAACCTTATGCAGGTAGGCTTTAACTGGTACTTTGGTAGTATTTCACAGTATTTACATTTATTTGAGTGATTTTTTGAAGACTCTTTTGAAGCATATTTCTCGTTAGCTTTGCAGGTTGTGTTTTTCATTATCAGGGAGGTTGAAAGGTACCGGTTAGTGCCTTAAAAAGGAGTTTCTATACGATAAGAAATGCATAATAGATAACTAACGTTATAGATGAGTCTCGGGTATTTAACCTCAATGGCATTGGGATGAAGCCTTGCCTTAACACAGTCCATACGTATAGTAAAAGTACATACATATGGATAGCAATTAGATTTGCTTCTGGCTGATCTCCGACCCGCCATGCCCCCTTAAGAGCGGGCTATTTTGACTTTGACTGGGTTTTTGGGGCAAGTATGATAATTTTTGTTAAAAAATTCGTAGCACGTTAGGTTCGGTTATGGTATTCTACCCAACTCGCCCTGGTATCTAACCCACCCCGTTATACTTACTTTATGCACCGGCTAATCTTAGTCGTCCATCCACTTATATATATAATCCTTAGCCCTAAAATATTTATCCTTCTCTTCACTCTGTGACCTACCGATGATGCCTCCTTGCTCCTTCACTTCTCCCTCTCCCCCGCACCATTGGCGTCCACTTCCACCTTGACGACCATCATCCAGCTCTCCCCTCCACCGTCAGCGTCTATCTCCACACCGCTCCCCTGCACCGTTGACGTCCACCTCTACCTCGGCGACCACTGTCCACCTCTCCCCCGCACTATTGGCATCCACCTCCACCTCGGCAACCCCCGATCACCGTCCACCATCCAGCATTATTAGCTTATCTAGTCACTATTTTTTCACTCATTGTCTCATTCTCAATTTCACTCCAATCCTTCGCAATCTGTCACTTGATCCAGCTTTCAATCCTTGTCATTTGTTTTGGTTTTGTGGTTAAATTGTAGCCTTTTAGATTTTAGCCACTTTTTTTTTTTTTGGTTTTGTGAATTTTTAATTAGTCAGTGTTTTGTGTAGTGAAGAATCATGAGAACTGTAGTGGTTCTGTGAGCTGTGATTACTGATTACCTGATGACAAACTAAACGGAGTTTTGAGTGCTATAGGGGAAAGGCGGGACGGATCGGGACAGGGATGGGTTTTTCAAACTAGAATTGGTTATGGTATTGTATTTACATGACCCGGTGGAAAGGCAAGGTACGGTTTAGGCTATCGGGGTGAGTGCGGATTTCATAAGAACCGCATCCAACCGGCCTTATTGCATTCTTATACATACATGATAAGAGTGTGCAACACTCCCATGCTTGGCTAAAATGTTAGCGCAACTACTGTGCCTTAAAGGGTTTTTGGTTGTGCATGCTAGGTTTTGATTGTTGGGATGGTTATGAAGGTTCAAGTGAGAAAAGGCCAAAAAAGCGAAGCTTGGGGGGAGGAGGGGAGTGTTGAAAGAATACATCGGGTTTTTGGGAAATTTTTGGATGGAAGCTTTTTTCACTGGGTGCAGCCTTAAAAAGGGGGGAAAATAACAACACGTCATGTCTATTTTGAGTAAAGGTAATTTTGGTCCTTTACTTTGCGATGATTCTAATAGTTGTGCTTCTTTTTCAGCTGAAAGTGATTGATATACCTGCTTTTGCTGATCATTTGTCTCATTATATAGATGTGAATATGAAATGGGCTACATATGGACATAGAAAAATAAGAAAAGTTTTAAGGATGAAATAAGATATACAGAATTGGGATGCATGTGAATCCAACCCCTTAATAAGAACCTAGATAGCACATTATAGGCTGAGATGTCATAGATAAGAAGGCTGCAATTAGGAAGTATGCACTTCAAGACGATAAAAATCTTTAAATGGTGAAGAATGACAAAGAGATAATGCAAGATGTATCCCGTTGATTTTAGGGTTGACAAGGGTGGCCACGAGGAATAGGTTGACGTAGTAGGAAATTATGAACGGTGACAAGGTTACATGCAAAGCGAGTTTGGATTGGAAATTACTAGGGTGCATCTTTCCTAAGATAGTCGAAAGGTCGAACATATTAAAGTAAATTTTTGTCTTTAAATTCTTTCATTGTCCAAAGAGAATAAGTTTAAAGATGTTCATATTTATGGTGGTATGTAACCATTGGCAATGGATGCAGGGGTGCACACATGTTAAAGATGGGAGCTAACAGACTTTCCATCTGCACAATGTTGTAGCATGTGTACTAAGTAACAAGATATGGACCTTTTAGATTTTGTTGATAACTTTTACCAAGGAACATTGGCCTCCGATTGAACCAATGTATGGGCCAAAAAATGTGGAGCAAAGTTTATAAGAGTGTGATACTTTCACCAATAATGTACTAGCTAGCAATCTTAAGCCAAGGAAAGCTAGAGGATAGAGTCAACATAGAGGAAGGAACTAGCTAAACTATAGCAACGGAGTCCAATTTTATGAGTGCAAGCAATCATATAAATTGAGGGTGTATTTGAAAAGTTTTCATAGTTCGTGTGAACAGCTTAACTCATTATTTGCTAAACTCTTTGTTTCAAGTGCTTATTGTACAACTAATGCTCAAACTTTACGACAATTAAGGGTAATACAAAGGCAGACATAGCAAAAGTGCACAGATATAAGAAAATGGTAAGGGGCGTGCTATGAATGCATTTGATGACTACAAAAAGGTGATGGGAAAGCAAGTTGTGCTGATTATTGTTCTTGGAATAACTTACAAAAATGTTTAGCGGCATGGTATAAATACAATTGATGACTACAAGAAGATGATGTCAAAGCAAGTTGTGTTGAATATTGTTCTTGGCAAGACCGACAACCAAGAATTACCACTCCTTTTGAGTTATGTTTTCTAGGTAAATTGAAATTTGAGGCATATAGATGAAGCTTCACCACAATCTCGGCCTAATGCTAGACCTTCGTTCCAACGACCAACCATCATCAGCTCTAATGTACCAATGGAAAGGAGTAGTTCACCTATTTGTAGATTTATAACAAGGAGGAGTGTTGAGCCAGTACAACTCTGTGCACATATCCAAGCAAGCAATGCAAGGAGGAAATATAAATATTGCCAATAAATTTTAGATTTATATCATTTTGGTCACTGGACTCGTTCAAGTTGAGATTTTTTTTAATTCTATCCACAAACGTCCTCTTTTTTCTTTTATCCTTCTTCTTCCTTCATTTCGGCGACCATCACCCACCAGCCATACCCACATCTAGTATGACCAATCCATACACATGTTTGCTATCACACCAATATTTGCCAACCATTATCACCATGACCTTGCCACCCCACCCAGGCCTCGCCACCCACCACCACCAAGCAGTCGCCTCACCCAGTCGTTCCACCCAAGCCTTGCCATCAATGACCCCCACGACTAAGTCAGCACCCCACCCAAGCCTCACCACCAATTACTACCACGACCAAGCCACCAACCAGCACAACACCCTTTTATGCATACGCCTTTGTATGTGCTACCTCTGAAAAGCGTAAGCATGTGTCAAATATGAACGGTGGTCCTTGCTAGTAGTGGTGGTGACTACCGCAAGTGGGCGACTGCTATGGTAAAAAAAATAATAATAAGACTTGAGCAAAGTGACATTTTTGCCCCCCCCCCCAATTCAGAATCAAGGCACATGACCACTTAACATGGCTTTTACTAACTCTGGCTAACAAAATGGATTGATTGACCAAATCAATGAGCCTAGTGAATAGAATGACATAAATTTGAGTTTAGTGGGGAAAGTGAAAATTTTGGCCTAATGGTGTGGTCTTGTCTGATAAGTACAAACAATAAGTGAATATAGGGATTCAACTTCGTACTAATACCAAGAAAAATATTTGCAGGTCCCAAACTCTCTCGCTGACTCCTCTCTATCGCACAATCTTCGATAAACTTCTCCAACAACATTCGGGTTCGATGAGAAAAGCCCCTGCCACCCTAGCCAAATAAAAATCGACAACTGAAAAGCCCAACAAAGACTCACATGCACACCTAAATCAAGATATGAACGAGAAAGGGTTTATCTAAACAGAGTTTGTTCATTTTTATGTTAGTTTGGACTACCACATCTTTCATTCTCTATTGCTTGGAATTTTATTCCTATCACAGGCGCTCCACTGTCTACAGTATTTTGTTGGTCTAGGTCTTATTCTTTGTGTTCTAGGTGTCCACAATTTATAGTAGACGCATAGGTTACTCTCAAATTTATGTTAGTCCTGGAGAAGAGAGTCGAGATTCATAGTGAAAAAGGGGGTAAGGATGATCTCGTATCGAGATCGATTTTCAATTCCCCCTCCCTTTGATCCCGCATAATTTTTGCATATCACATATCAATGTTGAGAAAGTATGATCCCAATTGCGCAGTAAGGAGACTGGGCATAACAAAACTCGGTGCCACATCCCTCCAATAGCTAATGTCATGAACAAAATAATGCTTCTTTTGCAAAAGAATGAGCAATTGTAAGATTTGAACCTCTTGAAACGAAGATGCCAGTTTTGCAACCTGCAACACAAGGCAATGTTTTATGAGTTAACTTTATGATGTGGTGGATGATAGATATGCATGAAGCACTACCGAGAGAGGAGTTTGAGTTTTTCATCATAATTTGCTGGTGGCTTTGGAAAAATAGGAATGATAAAAAGTACAAATGTTTTGAGAAGAATGCTTTAGAATTATACTCCCTAGCGTATCACTACAAGGAAAAATATCAAGCCACTCAAGTTGGGATAAAAATAGTATAAAAATGGCAGTTCCTATAAGCTGGCGCCCCTACCATGGGTGGTTCAAGCTGAATTTTGATGGTGCAGTTTCTAAGGAAGTTAATGCAATAGGACTGCGAGTAGCTGTTAGAGACTCGACAGGTTCTTTCATCATAGGTCTATCTAAGATAGTGGACAACATGACTTGTCCAATTACGGCTGAAGGGTTAGCTATTTTGGATGGTATTATGCTAGCTTAACAACTGGAATGTCAAAGAGTGTGCATAGAAGGTGATGCTGCTGACAATAGGGAGGCTAATTTATTGAAGATTGGTCACATTGTTAATGAAATCAAGAAACTGACATTTTCGTTTCAAGAGGTTCAAATCTTACAATTGCTCATTCTTTTGTAAAAGAAGCGCTATTTTGTTCATGACATAAGATATTTGAAGGATGTGGCACAGATTTTGCTGTGCCCAGCCTCCTAAAAGATGTACCAGCTTGATTCTCAATCTCAACAAAATCAATTTTCCATCAAAAAAATAAAATAAAATTGATTTCCTTTCTATTTGCAATCCGACTGTAATTGAAGCTTGTAACCATTGCATTATGTGCCTAGTGCAATGAAAGCCATGAATAATTTTGAAAGAGATAAAAGAAAAAAAAATATTTGTTATCTAATGTTATTGAAAATACTTCTTTCTTAACTAGTACAAATGATATCATTTGCTTTCGAGAATCCGTGAAGTATAGCCGGCTGTTTTCTTCTTTTGAATTTTTTTTCTTTATTCTTTTTGCTATACCGCTATAGCTATAGTCTTTGCATAAATGATATTTGATCAATAACTAAGTTTGTATGTGCTTTCCCTTTCTGGAAGAAAAGATCCTACGTCCACCGATTCAAATAAAGACATATTTTTGAAAGACTACTAACACATTGCTAGCAAGCTCTTACAATGAGATCAATGGGATAGGAAATTTCAAGAAATCACAAAAATGAGGCTTATGCTGAGAGGTGTCTCATCAGTCCTTAATATTCAAGAATAAGATTTGTCCAAAAAATCGATAAAAAGATGGAAGTGTCCGCCGCCTGTGCTTATAGCTACTGTGTGTGTGCGCGCACGTTGCCGTGTGTGTGTGTGTGACGGACAGTTAGTGGTGAACAGAATAGGTTTGTGTTTGGAAGGATGGAGAGAGAATAAGGTGGTCGCTAGTGGTCGTTGTCGGTGTGTGTGTGACGGACAACAGGAACCCTTCAGAGACGGTGGCTGGATGTCGACAACAATGCCTTAATATTCAAGAGTAAGATATCTCAAAAAGATAGATAAAAAGATGGAAGTGTTCGTCACCTGCGATGATCGCCAGTGTGTGCGCGTGCGCGTCACCGGTATGTGTACATGACGGGTAGTTAGTGGGGAACATAGTGAGTTATGGTGGCATGATGTTTGGATAGGCAGAGAAAGATTAAGGTGGTCGTTGGTGGTAGTCGCCTATGTGCGTGTAACGGACAAACTGAAGCCTTTGAAGGCAATGGCTGGGCATCGACAGTAAGGGCTAGTACAGAAGAAGGGGAAGAATTCAGGCAAATTTGACAGACCACAAGAAATTGTACGGTATCTTACTTTTCTTGACGGTTCTTAACGGGAATAGGTGTCTAAAACCATTAAAAAAATATAGAGGGTCGGTGTAATTTCAATAACTAAGCGTCGCTGTATATTGTTTTGGGCAAAAATAGGGGGTGCCCAATGTAATTACCCCCCCCGTATAATAATGGTCGGAATTTGCAAGTAAAATGAAATGTTGAATGTTCGGTGAGCGGGCGCTTGCTCTCCATGTCAGCCTACAGTCTGCACGATCACCTGCAGAAAACCACCTGCGCAGAGACCGTTAGTTCTTAGCCAAATCCCACATGCAAAACCCGAATCAACCCACGATTTTCCCGTCCCTACCCTTCCACGTAAACGTTTCAGAAAGATTTCCAGGTGAAATTGATTTGCATTTCTTGATCGTTTCCTTTCACCTTTCTTTTCATTTCAGTTTCGAGATATTTCTCTGTAGTAAATCAAGGAGCTGGATCTGATGCTTGTGTTTTTATGATGTCTTATTTGTTGGGAACTGATACTTTTGACAGTGATATGCTGCTTATAATGACCCTCTAGAAGAGGGTGATTATAACAATCTTTCTCCAATAAGCTAACGAGAAATCTTAATTAGAAGCTTAGCATTGGAAATTCTTTCAGACCAATTGAATAATTTGAAGGAGAGGAAAGACTTTCTAGCCTTCTGGACTCCCTTTTTGTAGGATTTTATTGGCCCGCGAAGTTTCTTCTTGTTGGTTCTTTTCTGCTGCCCCAAATTTGTACAGCAACCATATTATGATATTATATTCTCGTTAGAATTAATGGTAAAAACAATGATTGAATGCAATCCTTTTACTAGAAGATATTGCCCTTACTTTGCTAAACCCTAAGATAGATTCTGGTACATGTAAACATTGAATTGAACCCAAGTAGCAGTAACGGATTCAACTAGAATCGTTTTTCAAGTCAAGCTACGATAAAAAAACAATATTTACATGCACTAAACCCATCCTAGGAGTTCGCAAAAGCTCAACGTGGGGAAAATCCAATGGAATGGAGGGAGTATAACGAATGATATGCCGCTTACAACACATTTATGCTCTGTAGGGGTTGAGTTATTCTGAGTTGATATGTGTGGAGTTTTTAAGAAAATGGGAGGAATTCATTTTCCTTTCCATAACTATTCGTTCCCAAAAAGTTACTCCGGATGCATTATCGAGCTCAGTTGGTGATTTGTATTCAGTTCCCGTTGGCCCACATATAACCTAAGGGTCAGAGTTCCTTCTAACTCCTCATTACTATCCCAAAATTTCATAGCAACCAAATATGGCAGAAAATTTTTGGAGTTAGTTAATTGCAACAGATTAAAGCAAATCCCTGGTAATATAGATATATCAAGCATTTGAGTGAAAATTAGAAAGCAAGATTGTAGTTTATGGTGGTTCTGTCCATGTAATTGGGGTACTAGCTTCCGACTTGAAAAATGCTGATGCCTCATACCAAATCTTGGCTCATCAAGAGATATTTTGCCTGATTAGGCCAGAACGTGTTACCTTCTGGCTCGTTTCTTATTAAATAGAAGGAATCAAGGGTTCAAAGCATTTATTTGTTTTGAGATACTGAAGCCATTATAGTTTTTTTATTTTAAAGATTTTTCTCTTTAGTAGAATTAGGTGATGGATTTGATGCTTGTTAGAGATGCTGCTGCAAAATAGTATGATGCATTTGTTAGGAGCAGATAGTTATTGGCAATGATATGTTGCTCTTGTTAGTTAGATCCACATTTTATCTTGGTCACTTGATGGAGCATCAAAAGTTATAGCTTCGAATAAAATTTCTTTGATCTTTTCCAGTATTTTCGACACTCGGCTTGAAAGAAGGGAAATGATAAACCACTCCACGTTTGAACTAATCCACTGCAGAGCTATACTGGTCATGAATATTTTTTGTACTAGCTTTACAATTTTTTAGATATGTAAGATCATGCTGATATTGGTTTCTTGTGTAACTGTGATACTAGCTTCGAGCTAGAATAATGCTGATGGGTCATACTGATGGGCTGCCAAAACGTGGCTCATCGAAGGATTTGCTGCTTGATGATCCTGTATCCGAGCTGGGTGCCAATGAAGAAGAGGATGCTGCTGGGGAAATACTCTACATGGCCTCTTTTGAAGAACTTGCTGCCAAAAACATTCAGTATGACACTATTATATGGCTCTCAATATCTTTACTGCTGGTTTTAGCTTGGGGAATTGGAATCATCATGTTGCTGTATTTGCCCGTAAAAAGATATGTGCTTCGAAAGGATATTTCATCGCGCAAACTCTATGTTACGCCAAATGAAATAGTCTATAAGGTACATCTGGCTTTTGTACTTGTAGTCTAAGTTTTCAGAACACGAAGAGTAACGTCTAGCTAATTCTCTATGTTTTTGTATTTGTTTGTTTTTGAAGGTCTCAAGACCTTCCTTTATACCCTTTTGGGGAGTCGCGAATGTAGAAAAGCATGTACCTCTGGCTCTGGTGATTGATATAATCATTGAACAAGGTATGAATTGCATAATTGCAGATGATTTTCTTAAGATGATTACTCGATTGTATTTTGCATATTGTGATAAGAAAAATTCTTTGACTCCACTTGTATACATGTAGCATATACATTAGGCCCATATGAGTAACACCATGTTTAACATGATAAATTGTTGCAAGGTTAATGGCCTAAATAAAAGTTGGTGCCACTGGTTACCAAGTTATATTTCATAGCATGCGGGCAGTGTGAGAGAGGCTTGGCATCTGAAGGCAATAAGGAAAGTATATGATCTGGTGGGTTGGAAGAAGATTTGCACATCAGTAAGGAATATATGGTCTTAGGAGATGGAGCCTCTTGTTGCTTCAGTCGGCTGTCTTAGGGAGAAAGATTTGGAGGTAGCTATTAATACTGTTTAGGGAGAGAGTTGGTCAGCTCTAAAAGATGTAGCTGTATCACTAAGGCGGCTAACTTCACATAATATGGGACTTGGAAAGTATATTGCTAGTGGTTCAAGTAAAATTGCCTCACATCCTTTGTGAATGGGTGGACGGAGGGTTCATGTTTGGCAGGAATTATACTGTGCATCATGTTTCACGTTCCTAGATCATGTTAGGTTGGCGATGGATGCTTAGGCAAATGTTGCAGATTATGAGAGTGCTGGCAAGAATTTGGAGACTACCACATCCTACTTTAGGATGCACCAGTGACTCAGCGTTGGAGGCTGTTGACTCCTTAATGACTGTTCTTTTGGAGTCTTACCCAGCAAGTGCACTGATACTTTGAGGCTAAAAGGTCATCATGGTAGTTGGACTATGTTCCTCTATGCTTTCATCAGCTGTTCTCCAGGGTGTGACTGCAAATGAATTTTCTTGGACAGTTGGCGCTTGAGGCTTTGTTCAAAGTTTGCGGGTGTGGTGGTGTGTAAGCGTCTTCACTGTTGACAACTTGAGAAGACAGTGTTGAGTTCTTTGTTGATCGGTGCTATTTGTTGAAGTAGCGGAAGAGTGAAGTAACCCCTTGGTCTTAAACTTTGAAGTTGATATTGACTTTCGAGGGTTCTTTTAATACTTTCTTAAGGTGTGGTGGGTGATTAGCTGTCTGGTTAATGAATTATTGTGCTCTTCAAGTGATTCTATCATTAGGATGCAGATCTGGTAAAAGAGGATTTTCTCTGGTTGTTGGTGTGAAATCTTATAACCAAAGGAAAAGCAGCTGCGGATACTTGAGTTTATGTTTTTGTTTGTTTGGCTTAATGAGGTCAACTGGGTTCTTTTAATACTTTCGTAGGGTGTGGTGGGTGATTAGCTGTCTGGTTAATGAATTATTGTGCTCTTCAAGTGATTCTATCATTAGGATGCCGCTCTGGTAAAAGAGGATTTTCTCTGGTTGTTGGTGTGAAATCTTTTAACCAAAGGAAAAGCAGGAGCTGCGGATACTTGAGTTTATGTTTTTGTTTGTTTGGCTTAAAGAGGTCAACCGGGGCCTTATGTCCCGCAATTTTTGAAATGGAGGCTAACTTTAGAAGTAACGCCACGCAGGCGCCTACTGGACGCTTACGAGGACGCTTATGAGGCGATGACTGGGCAAAGTCTCCAGAATATTCTATACTCTTCTTGTACATAAGAGATAGATCAAGAATATTCTAGAATGGTAGAGAACCATGTAAATAGCTAGAGAATTCTAGAAGTAGAATATGATCCGTAGGATCGAATGTATCTCCACCGTCCGTCGAGAGGTGGACTAGTATAAATAGCCAAGGCCTCACTTGGCCAAAGCACACAAGTATTCTTGTACTCAAGCAATATAAGCATACATTCTCCCAAACTCTCTCTTGTTCTTCTCTTGGTTCTTTTGCTTCTAGCATCGCCTAGCCCGAGTGGAAGGTTGACTTAGCACAAGCAAGGGGCTCACTAGCTAAGTGCCGCACGGTTCGACGTTGCGAGAAAGTTCGGTCCGTGACAGGTGGTATCAGAGCTTGGTTACGAGGGGTCGTGCCAAGAAAGGAGCAACAATGGCAAGCAAGGATACTAGTGTGGGAGCATCCGGAGTTGCCGAGGAGAATGTCGTTGCGGAACGTGGGCGAGATCCACTACCACCCATCGGTGGGAAGAAGGGTGGTCGTGGCCAAAGCAAGTCAAGAGACACAATCGTTTCCTTGGATGAACGAACGTGTGTCTTGGAGGAAACCATGGGCGATGTGAAAGACCGCTTGGGCTATGTCGAGCAAAACCTCCAAACCTTGGAGGATCATGTGTTGGAGGAGCTCGAGTCGCTCAAGAAGGCCGTGATGGGTCAAGATGAACTGCGCACTCGATTCATGGAGTTGTTCGCGAATCTTCAAGAACAACTTGACGTGGTTAAAGTTGGCGTGGAGGAGACGAGGCAAGAAACGGCCATGTGCAAGATGGCCATTGCGGGTGGAGCCGTCGTCACTCATAGTCCAAGGGTGGACGCGCCAAAGCCGAAGGAATTTGGCGGCAAGCGGGATGCGAAAGAACTAGACAACTTCATATGGCATATAGAGCGCTACTTTGAAGGTGCTAGCATTACGGATGAAAAGGCTAAGGTAAGGACTGCTACCCTCTATCTCACCGACACGGCTACTCTATGGTGGCGTAGGAAGCACAATGATATCGAGAAGGGTCTATGCACCATAGACACTTGGGATGTGTTCAAGAAGGAGATCAAGAGGCAGTTCTACCCCGAGAACGTTACCTACGATGCAAGGAAGAAATTGAGGGAGTTGAAGCATAAGAGTAGCATCCATAATTACGTGAAGGAGTTCACTACTCTCATGCTCCACATTCCCAACATGACGGAAGAAGACCTCCTCTTCAACTTCGTTAACGGCCTCCAAAATTGGGCTAAGCAAGAACTTCAACGCCGAGGCGTGAAGGACATTGACGAGGCCATAGCGGTGGCGGAGTCGTTAATGGAGTATGCAAGAGTGGGGGACTCCTCGAAGGCGAAGAATGCACAAGTGGCTTCGAAAGGTAACCACACCAAAGGTGGGGGAGACAAACCCAAGGCGTGGTACAAGGGGAATAACCAAGCCGGCACTAGCAAGTCTGAGGGCCATGGCAAGCTAGAGGAGAGGCGAGCCAAAAGCAAACCCAAGGATGGATGCTTCTTCTGCGGAGGGCCGCATTGGGCAAGGGATTGCCCACGACAAGGCAAGTTAAATGCCTTGGTCGAGGAGGACGAAGAGCCCGATAATAGAGCTGTGCACATGGGCTCGCTCCAAATCCTCAATGCTCTTCATGCCAAAGCTGTGGCGAAGGTTCCAACGGGAGAGGGCCAAGCTTCTACGGGCAAGGGGTTGCTCTATGTGGAGGCTAAGTTGAACGGGAAGCCCACGCAAGTGATGGTTGATACGGGGGCAACCCACAACTTCATCACAATGGAAGAGGCCAAGCGACTAGGCCTCAAAGTGGTTGGCGGCGGAGGATGGCTAAAATCCGTCAACACCAACGCAAAGCCTCTACAAGGTGCGGCACGACAAGTGGAGACGTGCCTTGGTTCGTGGAGGGGCTTAGTGGATTTCTCGGTGGCCCCAATGGATGACTTCAAGGTCGTGATAGGCCTTGACTTCTTACGGCAAGTGAATGCCTTTGTGTCGCCTTACAGCAATGCGGTGCATATCATGGAGAAGGGAGCGTCGTGTGTGGTGCCTATGTCGGCGGGGACGTCTAGCGCCAAGACTCTAGCCTCCATGCAGCTGTCGGCGATGCAAATCGTGAAGGGAGTCAAGAAAGGAGAGGCAACCTACTTGGCGGCCCTAAAGATGGAAGACCATGTGGGGGACTCAGCCGAACCACTACCGAGGGAGATCGAGGAAGTCCTTGCGGGGAACAAGGGCGTGATGCCGCCCTAGCTACTGAAGCGGCTTCCACCTAGGAGTAGGGATGGCAATGGGGCGGGTCGGATGCGGATCTGCTACAATCCGAACCCGGCCCGCTACCCCTGAAATCCCACCCCGCCCCGCCCCGCCCCGCCATGCCATTCTCTCCTTCTTCTAGCATATTTATGTTTTCTACCAAATTGCTAAGCCATTCTCTCCTTCTAGACATAGGATTGTCAATTCACTGTTAAAAGTTAAAAAATTAAAAGAAGGGGAAGGAGAACCGACCTGTGTCAGCAGAGGAAGTGAGGGACTCAGTGAGAGAAGGAGAAGGAGGAGCGCGGTGGCTGGGCGAAACGGCTGGCCGGAGTCGCCGAGAAGGAGGAGAAACGGCTGGGCGGCACTGCGGCAGTCGGCAGAGGGAGTGAGGCCGTGAGGGAGTGAGTGAGAGAAGGAGAAGGAGGAGCGCGGTGGCTGGGCGAAACGGCTGGCCGGAGTCGCCGAGAAGGAGGGGAACGGCTGGGCGGCAGCGGCACTGCAGCAGTCGGCAGAGGGAGTGAGGCCGTGAGGGAGTGAGTGAGAGAACTGAGAAGTGGAACTTTTAGGGTTTATAGTGATGTATATATAGGTAAGGATGGACGGCTAGGATTAAATCAAGGTAATGGTTAAAATAGCGGGGCGGGTGCGGGTCGCGGGGCGGGTCGGATACCGGGGCGGGCCAGATGAAATACCACACCCGACCCTAACCCGCTGCGGGCCCCGTGATCCGGTCAAAGTCAAAATGACCCGCTCCTATCGGACCGGGGCGGGGCGGGGATCCGCCGGTTGCGGGTTGGATTGCCATCCCTACCTAGGAGGGAGGTGGATCATCAAATCGAGCTTGAGTCGGGGGCTAAGCCACCATCAATGTCACCCTATAGAATGGCACCGCCAGAGTTGGAAGAGTTGCGGAGACAACTGACCGAGCTAAGGGAGGCGGGGTATATCCAACCTTCCAAAGCACCCTATGGAGCACCGGTACTATTTCAAAAGAAGCACGATGGATCGTTGCGGATGTGCATAGACTGTCGGGCTCTTAACAAGGTAACGGTCAAGAATAAGTATCCAATTCCATTGATCGCGGATCTTTTCGACCAACTTGGAAGGGCTAAGTTCTTCACCAAATTGGATCTTCGGTCGGGGTATTATCAAGTTCGCATAGCCGAAGGAGATGAGCCGAAGACCACATGCGTGACGAGATACGGAGCGTTCGAGTTCTTGGTCATGCCGTTTGGCTTGACCAACGCCCCAGCCACGTTTTGCACACTCATGAACAAGATATTCCATCCTTACCTTGATCGGTTCGTGGTGGTCTATCTCGATGACATTGTGGTGTATAGCAACACATTGGAGGAGCATCTCAAGACAGTGTTCGAGGTGTTGCGAGAGAACGAGCTTTATGTCAAGCGGGAGAAGTGCTCGTTCGCCAAGGAAGAAGTGCACTTCCTTGGTCACATCATCAAGGGTGGAACGCTTCAGATGGATAAAGAGAAGGTGAAGGCGATCAAGGAGTGGGAGGCGCCCACAAAGGTCTCCGAGCTACGGTCATTTCTTGGCCTATCTAATTATTATCGGCGGTTTATCAAGGGCTACTCAGCAAAGGCAGCCCCATTGATGGACCTACTCAAGAAGGGAAAAGCATGGGAATGGTCCAAGAGGTGCCAAACTGCCTTCGAGGGGTTGAAGGAGGCAGTAACGGAAGAGCCAGTTCTAGCTCTTCCCGATCACACGAAGGTGTTCGAGCTACAAACGGATGCATCCGACTTCGCAATTGGAGGAGTGTTGATGCAAGAAGGACATCCAATAGCATTTGAAAGCCGCAAGCTAAATGGCACCGAGCGGAGGTACACGGTGCAAGAGAAGGAGATGACCGCAGTGGTTCATTGCCTACGCACGTGGAGGCACTACCTATTAGGGAGTCGGTTCTTGATCAAGACCGACAACATAGCTACTAGCTACTTTCAATCTCAAAGGAAGTTGAGTCCAAAGCAAGCTAGGTGGCAAGATTTCTTGGCCGAGTTCGACTACGTGATGGAGTACAAGCCGGGCAAGGCCAACTTGGTAGCGGATGCCTTAAGTCGGAAGGCAGAATTGGCGGCTATGTCAAAGGCAAAGGGAGACATCCTAGAAGAAATCAAGGAGGGAATGGAGCATGATCCCTTAGCCAGACAACTCCTCAAGCTTGCAGAGAATGGGCAAACCCAACGATTTTGGGTGGAAGACGGCCTTCTCTATACGAAGGGCCAACGGGTGTATGTTCCCAAGTGGAACAACTTGAGGAGGAAGATCATTCGAGAGTGTCACGACACTCCATGGGCAGGTCATCCGGGGCAACGACGGACATATGCCTTGGTAGAGGCGTCATACTACTGGCCCCAAATGAAGGACGAAGTGGAGGCGTACGTGAAGACTTGTCTTGTGTGCCAACAAGACAAGGTGGAAAACCAATTGCCAGCAGGATTACTCGAGCCTTTGCCTATCCCCTCACATCCGTGGGAGAGTGTAAGCATGGACTTCATTACATGCTTGCCAAAATCGGAGGGATATGGCTCGATTATGGTTGTGGTGGACCGGTTTTCCAAGTACGCAACATTTGTAGCATCCCCAGCCGACTGCACAGTGGAAGAAGCAGCTCGGTTATTTTTTAAGAACGTGGTGAAGTATTGGGGGCTACCGAAGGTTATAGTGAGCGACCGAGACCCAAGGTTTACGGGTAAGTTTTGGACGGAGTTGTTCAAACTCCTTGGCTCGGAGCTGCACTTCTCAACGAGCTTTCACCCTCAAACTGATGGACAGACGGAATGGGTGAATGCTCTACTTGAGTGTTACTTGCGGCACTTTGTTAGTGCCAACCAGACAGATTGGGCGAGACTTTTGGACGTGGCTCAGTTTTCGTACAATTTGATGAGGAGCGAGGCCACAAACCAAAGTCCTTTTGAGATTGCCATAGGGCAACAACCGCTCACTCCCCTTACATTGGCGAGTGACTACAAGGGGAGAAGCCCATTGGCGGCGCAAGTGGCAAGGTCATGGAACGAGCAAGCAGACATGGCGCGCTCTTACCTTGACAAAGCCGGGAGCAAGATGAAGAAGTGGGCGGACAAGAGGCGGCGGCCGAAAGAGTACAACCTTGGGGACATGGTGATGTTAAAACTGCTTCCGCAACAGTTTAAGTCCTTCAGGAAAGTACACAAAGGGCTGATTCGAAAGTACGAAGGACCCTTTCCCATCGTGGCAAAAGTTGGGAAAGCATCCTATCGGTTGGAGTTGCTGCCAAAGTTGAAGATTCACCCGGTCTTCCATGTCAGTTTACTAAAGCCTCATTATGACGACAAGGAAGACCCAAGCCGTGGAGAGAATCATAGGGCACCAACAGTGGTGGTGAAGTCCTATGACAAGGAGGCCGAGTACGTGCTTAGCGACAGGCTCGAACGAAGACGAGGTGTTCCACCAACGCGGCACTACTTGGTGAAGTGGAAGGGATTGCTAGAGAGAGAAGCTACATGGGAATCAGCAAATGATCTTTGGCAGTTCCAAGACATCGTAGACCGATACCGCGAGGAAGTTGCGACGAGGGCGTCGCGAGATTAGGTGGGGGAGAATGTCCCGCAATTTTTGAAATGGAGGCTAACTTTAGAAGTAACACCACGCAGGCGCCTACTGGACGCTTACAGGACGCTTATGAGGCGATGACTGGGCAAAGTCTCCAGAATATTCTATACTCTTCTTGTACATAAGAGATAGATCAAGAATATTCTAGAATGGTAGAGAACCATGTAAATAGCTAGAGAATTCTAGAAGCAGAATATGATCCGTAGGATCGAATGTATCTCCACCGTCCGTCGAGAGGTGGACTAGTATAAATAGCCAAGGCCTCACTTGGCCAAAGCACACAAGTATTCTTGTACTCAAGCAATACAAGCATACATTCTCCCAAACTCTCTCTTGTTCTTCTCTTGGTTCTTTTGCTTCTAGCATCACCTAGCCCGAGTGGAAGGCTGACTTAGCACGAGCAAGGGGCTCACTAGCTAAGTGCCGCACGGTTCGACGTTGCGAGAAAGTTCGGTCCGTGACACTTAGCTCTCTTTTCTTATTGCCCTTTTCCCCTAGCGAGGCTGCAAATTGGCAGGAAAGTTTGTCTCCTACGCTACAACTATAGATTGTTGGAGCTCCAGAACTAATGTCTTTTCAAGGATTTATGGATTTTTGCCAATATCCTTTATGATACCTCATGCCTTTGATTATAGTGGTTGCATTGCACCACGATTTAGGTATTCTTCACTGGGTACTTATTCGCCCGAGTCCCCTTCTGGGCATTCTTCTACTCTCCGGCTGGCAACTACTCATCCGTTCGTTCGAATGAATTGGTACCATAAACGTAAGGCTATGTTTGCATACTCTCAGCGTCCTTTACAAACTCCATATTCGGGCACCCCAAGTTTGCATTTGAGATTTCACTATACATTTTATCCCTCAGTTGTTTGCCCAGCTCAAAATCTTGAATGTACACCCAACCAGTTCCTCTATTTCCTCTCTTTCTCCTCTAGATACGACATCCTGACAAAAATACGTTTCAATTGCCTAAAAGGTTATACAAACAAAATAATTGCTTTTTGAAAATGGTAACCGGTAGTCTTTTTCACATTTTCCATTAACAGCCTAAATTAGAATACTTTTTGCCTAATTAGGGCAAACAAATGAATTCAAGTGGCATATCCTAGGTGTTAGGGATATAACAGGGAGCCAAGCGTCCACTACCAAGATGGGCCAAATATATAGGATGAGCCAACTCGACTGGAAAGCTTAAGTCAATAACACTTGGTGCATCCAAGTAATGCCCAACTTATTTTCCACACTTACTCGATATGGGACTAACATACACGCGCACCTCAATGTTAGTACGGTTTTCTTTGTTGTAGAATTGACTCAAAAAATAAGGTCATTATGGGCGTTGAGGATGTATGGTATCTAAGCCTAGGGATGTGAATGCAATGACATACTGTACAAGCAGCGCTACTGCTATGGGAGTAACTCTATTCACTTAGGCTATGAAGCACGGGTGCTTCAAAAGGGAAGGAGTATCGGGGTCGGGTTCGCATCGGACACGGTTGCGCACCCGTTAATTCCCATTTATTTTTTTATTTACAGAAATTCGGGTGCGGCTCGGATACGGTTCGGGTGCGGATCCGACACTTCGGGGGTTGAAAGATAAAACTTAATTTTTTGGGGGTGAAAACATAAAATGAATGATACTAACCAAATTAGGGCACACGAGTTCAGCTGATAGAGAGAGAGAGATCGCAACAGCCGCGACCTCCCTCGACACCGACGACCTCCCGCAACACCCATCGAACAATCGCGACTACCCACGACACCACCGAACAGCCGCGACCACCGAAAACCATCGGGGACTTCCGGCGACCACTCGCGACCACCCTACTCACCTCCGGCAGCTTTGCTTCGAAGGTATGTGTCTAACTTCCTCTCTGTCTTCCTATGTCTTCAATTTTTTTTTGTTTTTAGTTTCTGCTGAGACTTGGACAATGTGGAATGTTTGGTGTTTTTGTGTAATTATAGTCTCACTTCTCACATCAATTTTTTTTTTGATTTTGCTGTGACAGTGTATTTTTTTGTATATTTGTGGTCATGGAACCCTTAGATACTTGATGGAGTACTTTGTTTGTTTGATAGTTTGAACCTTGATGCTATGTTGCTACTTTGTATTTGGTGGTGATTATTATGTATTTGATGGTATTGTACTACCGTTGGATTGTTACATTAAATTCCATCATGTCTTTTTATGCACTTTCTTAAGATACAACTTGTTTAGAAATTAAATGCTAGGTGTACATAGTATGTATGTATATATATATATAATATATCATATATATATAATATTTGCCGTATCCCTGCCGCACCCATATCCTAAATTTTTTAAAAATACCGTATCCGCACCCATGTCGTATCCGCACCCGTACCCGTGCTTCTTAGCACTTAGGCTATCATGACAAAGAAATTCGATTCAAAATGCAGTCAATTGAGCGAGGCATGTTGAGAGCTGCCAGGGTTTGTGAATGGGAGAGAGACAAGGTTAAACAAAACCTCATAAAGGGGAACCATGTAATTCTCCCATCTTCCTTGTGTTCACTTTTTGGTGTATATTCTCTGGTATTTGAGTAATTAATATTAGAGGGTGGTCGATCCTTGTAGTTGAAGCCTCGAGTCATGGTTGTCCACCTAAGCCTTAGCAAGGGTCTCAATTGTACGAGCATCACACTCTGACCATTTTTGTTCAATTTTTGCTGTATTTTCTTTTATTCTTTGTAAGTGAGCCATAATAAAGGGTGGTCAATCCCTGTAATTAAAGCCCTGATCTCATGGTTGTCCATCTGAGTTGAAGCAAGGGTTTGCATCGTACGAGCTGGAAACTTTGACCATTTCCTAAGACGAGATAAAGAAAAATGGTTTCAATCGATGAAAGGGGGGAAGGAGAGGGGGAGTGGGAGTATGAGTCGGAAGACGAAGTCACTACATAATCTTACACAGATATCCTTGTCATCTCAGTCAATGTGTCTGAGTCTCGGTAACACTGATTCAGAAACCGTGTTCGACACCTACACCGATTGGGACCCCGACACCGCAATTTCCAAAACACCAGATTTTGGACACCATAAGACACTGTTGAATTTATATATATATATATATATATATATATATATATATATATATATACATATGTATGTATATCAGCTCACTGAAATTCTGCAATCAATGCCTTGCCCTTGGATTCTTCGTTATGTTCAAATTGACCTCCTTTATCGCCCCCATATTCCATAACTGCAGCCTTCTTCGCCTTTATAATGGAGGCTAAGGAAGACCAAGCATCTCCTGGCTGCTCATGAACCCAACACATAGCAAAATAAACCTTTCTCTCCGCACACTTGAGCTTAACTTCCATTCCGAGTTCAACCATTGATCCAGATTTGAAAGCAAACAACACAGAAAAATTTCCCTTGGCTTGTCCGCCACATTATGTGGTGGATGGATACTGTGCCTATAGAATACAAGGTTCTCAGTTAACGGATTAGGGGTATTTTTGTCAAAAAATCGTCCACTACATTATGTAGCGGACAAAGTTAAAAAAAACGCAAAAAGAAGATCTGGACCGTTCACAGATCGCGTGTGACAGCCAGCTAAATTGCCCGCGCGGTCAACGGATCAGCTATATACACACACACACACACACACACACACACACAACAAGAATAAACATCAATTGAAGTAGCTGAATTTTGTTCAAAACGGATGAGAAAGAAAGGCAGTAACATGCAATAGTCTCAACGGTAAAAGAAAGAAAGCTGGTAACAAGAAAGGAGCTTAATGTTTCGGTAGTATCAAGATTAGAGTCTCAACAATAACAAGAGAGAAGGAAAAAGAACATGGGACCAAAGGATGAAGGCGAGGTCTTATATAGCCAGATGAGTCTGTAAATGAGGTCGGATGTGTTGATCTATCTTCCTTTGAAATGGTAAGCTTGGGTGCTTTCGGTAAGAAAAAGAAGGAAAAAAAGAAAGAGATGAGAGAGAAAGAAGAAATGTACTTGTTGCTGGGTCGATCTGGTTAGGGTTTGGCTTAAAAGTTCATTTCCTTAAAAAGCTCCAGATTTGTAAATTAATACACACCGGCCCTGAAATAGGTTTGGAATATTGTAAATTGGCCCCATACAGGTCGACACTTCTTCAAGAGGTGTCCGACACGGTGTCCGGTAATTAAAAAATAAATCAAAAAATTCAAATACCGCTGAGAAGTGTCGGACACGTGTCCAGAAGTGTCGGTAGGTGTCCGTAGGTGTCGGACACCATACCTCGACCTATATGAGATGACGGTGCTTCCACTCTTGGTGCATCTATCTCGTGATAGCAGTTTAGTAGGTAAAAACGACATAATCTACATTTGTTTCTCCTCTTTTGTTTTCTGCTACTTCATGCCTTGTATGAGATAAAGTCATCCAACTTGCGCCATCTTATGTTTTTACACTCTGAACCCTGAGGGTTGCCAAACCGCAGAGCCCACCATATGTTGCAGTGGTAATAAATCTATAACTGTTGTCAGAGAGTCACTATGGTAATAAATCACTAACTGTTGTCAGAGAATCCGTTGGTGACCAAGTAGTAGATTCAAATATGGGTAAAAGAGAATAATAGTGAGAAAAATTCTGGAATTCACTTATCTCAAAATGATTCAGTACAAGACCTTTATACAAGGTATCGCTATTCTAGGAAGGTTTGACATATTACTATCCTAGGAAAGTTTGACATGTTGCTAATCTAGGAAAGTTTGACTAATTTATAGCTAATTTCCTATATTTGGAAATATAAATCTGTCCCAGAAATCTTGGGATTTCCATCAATTCTGAATTTCTAACACTCACCCTCAAGCTGGGGAGTAGATATTTTCCATCCCTAGCTCACAATCCTGTAAAATACTGAACTTGCCAATCCTTTAATCTAGATTTCTGCTAATTGGCCCTCTGTAGATATGTAGGGAGTGCAAATTAATCCACTTTCAAGCTTCTCCTTTATGAAATGTCGGTCAACTTCCCGTGTTTAGTTCTGTCATGCTGAACCAGATTATGCGCAATGTTGACTGCAGACTTATTGGCACAATAAAGCTTCATTGGGGTCTCTAATTTAATCTTCAAGTCATTGAGGATAATCTTGAGCCATAACAACTCACAAATACCTTGTGCCATCGAACGAAACTCTGCCTTTGAACTAGATCTTGCCACAACTGGTTGTTTCTTACTCCTCCAGGTTACTAAATTTCCACCAAGATAGGTACAATACCCAGAAGTTGATCTTCTGTCGGTAAGAGAGCCGGCATAATCAGCATCGGTATATGCTTCTAGTTCCATATTTGTGCCCTTTCTAAAAAGAATCCCTCTTCCTGGGCTGCCTTTCAGATATTGTAAGATCTGGTATACTGCATGGAGATGGACATCCTAGGGTTTTGCATGAACTGACTCACTACACTCACGGCGTATGCAATATCAGGCCGCGTGTGTGACAGATAGATTAGTTTCCCAACAAGTCGTTGGTACATACCTTTGTCTGTTGGTTCTCCTTCCATGAACTCTGCCAGTCTATGATTTGGCTCAATAGGCGTGTTCGACGGTCTACAACCGAGTTTACCTGTTTCTTCTAGCAAATCAGGAACATATTTCTGCTATGAAACAAAGATTCCTTCCTTAGACCGAGCTACTTCTATTCCTGAGAAGTACCTTAATTTCCCAAGATCCTTTATTTCGAATTCTTTTGCTAAATACTTGCAAAGAGCTTCAATTTCATCTGAATCATTTCCAGTTACTATAATATCATCAACATAAACTATCAACGCCGTAACTCTCCCTGAAGCTGAATGCTTGATAAACAATGTATGATCGCCCTGGCTCTGTTTGTACTTCATATTCAACATTGCTTTGGTAAATCTTCCAAACCATGCCTGAGGAGATTGTTTGAGCCCATACAATGCCTTTCTTAGTCTGCACACTTTGTTTTTACCCAGATTTATGCCAAAGCCAGATGGAACTTCCATATAGATTTCCTCCTCAAGATCTCCATGTAAAAAGGCATTCTTCACATCAAACTGTTCTAAAGTCCAATCATAGTTTGCTGCTAGAGATAACAACACCCTAACTGTATTCATCTTCGCCACCGGAGTAAATGTCTCCTGATAATCAACCCCATAGGTTTGTGTATATCCCTTGGCTACTAGTCTCGCTTTGTACCTCTCAATGGATCCATCGGACTTATACTTCACTGTGAAGACCCATTTGCACCCTACTGGTCTCTTCCCAGTTGGTAATTCCACTAGTTCCCATGTTTTATTCTTCTCCAAGGCCTCCATCTCTATTCTCATCGCATGCTTCCATTCCTCTTTACCAAGTGCCTCAGATAATGTTTGTGGGATGGCTACATTGTTTAGATGAGCAATAAAGCTTTTGTGTGAAGTTGATAATTTTTCAAAGGACAGAAAATTGGATAAAGGATGTTGTGTGCACTTTCTGACACCCTTTCTTGTGGCTATAGGCAGATCTAAATCAAGGATAGTAGGTGGTACCCCGGTTGAAGAACTTAGATAATTCCCAAGTGACGATTCAGTTTCTTAAACTTGCACAGGATTGATCACGGGCTTAATTCTTCTTGAGTAGACCTTTAGTGGCATTGTAAGTGTAGGGTTTATTGGCCTCGATGGTTCGTCGGAAAGATTTGGAAATGATCCAATTGGTTCGGCTTTAGAATCTCCTCTAGAAATGAGTTCCACTTCAGAAGTGGATTTAGTTTGTACAGGAGATGTTTTAACTAACATTGATGGTTCTCTCAAAAACAGATCCTTATCTTCCATAGATGATGTATCCCCCTGAAGATAAGGACTAGAAAAGTAACTTTCTTCTTCAACAAATGTGACATCGGCTGAAACATAAGTTTTACGAGTGGTAGGATCGTAGCACTTATACCCTTTCTGAGTAGGTGAATATCTTATGAAGACACACTTGATAGCTCTAGGATCTAGTTTGCTCCGACCACTAGAGTGAACATGAACAAATGAGACACATCCAAAAACTTTAGGATCTAACTTAGTTGACACATTGAAGTCTGGAAAATACTGAGAAAAAACCTCCATTGGACTTTTAAAATCCAAGACTCGAGATGGGATACGATTTATTAGGTGAGCAGCAATGAGGACAGCTTCCCCCCTAAAGGATTTTTGGAACATTCTTTTGGAACAAAAGTGCACAAACAGAGGCTAAAAGATAACCATTTTTTCTTTCGGCAACCCTATTTTGTTGGGGTGTGTCAACACATGATGATTCATGAATAATTCCCTCCTTTAGAAAGTATGGAGACAAAATTTGATTAAAGTAGTCTCTAGCATTATTTGTCCTCAACCTCTTAATTCCAATGTTAATTTGAGCTTTGGCCATTGTATGAAAAATAGGAAAAATGTTGCTCACATCAGATTTTTGTTTTAGCAAATAAATCCATTAAACCCGAGTGCAATCATCAATGAACAAGACAAACTAACGAGCCCCTGAAATGTTGGGGACTCTAGAGGCCCCAATGTCACTGTGGATCAAAGAAAAAGGAAATGTAGTTCTCTTATTACTCAGAGGAAAGGAAACACGTCGATGTTTAGCAAATTCACAAACATCACAGTGAAAATCATTTGCATCGACATTTTTGAACAAATATGGAAACATGACACTAAGAATGCTAAAGGAAGGGTGTCCAAGTCGAAGATGATAAAGCCAAATTCGGTCTTTGTTGGAATGAGGATTGCTGGAGAGAAATGAGAGAGGTGAGTTGTTCCCATTATTCACTTGGCCACTAGGTAACTCAAGATAATAAAGACCATGTCTAACCCTTGCATGTCCAATCGTCCTCCTCGTAACTTGGTCCTGAAATACACAAGAAGTACAAGAAAACACCACACTACATTTTAGATCCTTTACAAGTTGATGTATAGACATAAGATTTGTAGATAACTTAGGTACATGTAGCACGTTTTTTAGGGTAATGGATGAACTTAGGACGATGTTTCCTTGGCCGGCAACAGTGGCCATGGATTCATCAGCAATGGCTATTTTTCTGTTGCTAGGACAGGGATGGTAAGTGAGGAATTTGTGTGAAGAATGGGTCATATGATCGGTTGCATCGGAATCAATAACCCAGGAATTTGAAAAATCTTAACTAGAGGCACTTAAAGCATACGAGGAATGAAGCTTACCTGATTGTGCCAAGGAACAAGTACCTTTAGACTTCTCTAATGAATCAAGGAGTGATCTGAGCCTTCCTATGTCTTCTTTGTTGAATCCATTCTCCTCTCCGCCGCTGGAATTTACATCAACATGGGACATGTCTCCCCCCCCCCCCTCCCTAGATTGAGTCATGTGCACCTGGCTTCATAATTTTTCACTCTAGGTCCTGCATTCCAGTGAGAACTTGGTGGTTTTCCATGAAGCTTCCAGCACTGCTCTTTGGTATGACGAGGCTTTTTACAGTAAGTACACCACATTTTATCCTTGCTTGATGGCCAAGACTCCATTCGCCCAGCTTCTGAATTTACAGTATGGGAGGCCGATGTTTTTTCAGCATTAAACTTCGGGTTCTTGTCAATAATTTTCTCCAACATTGCTGATTCTTCAACTGGTTGAGCATAAAGCATCACTCCCCTTCGACTTTCTTCAGCATTGATGATGGAGATGGTCTCATTCAATGAGGGTAACTCCTCTTTTCCCAAAATCTGAATTCTCACTTGATCAAACTCAATATTTAAACCGGTGAGAAAATCATAAGTTCGATCCTTTTCAATGAAGTTCTTTAACACAGCTGCATCATCGTTGCACTTCATCTCAATGCACCTATAATGATCCATCTCTTGCCATATTCTTCAAGAGATTCGCTTATTCCGTGACTGAGCGATCTCCTTGTTTGGTGTCCGAGATTTTACTCTTAATCTCAAAGACTCAAGCAGCATCCCTGACCTTAGAATAGGTCTGTTGTGCGGCTTCCCATATTTCTTTAGACGTTGGTAAAAACATAAACGTATCACTAATTTCTGGCAACATGGAATTCCACAGCCAAGACATGACCATGGAGTCTTCTTCATCCCAAGCATCAAATCTGGGATCTCCCTTCTTGGGCCCAGTACCAAGGAGATGACTCAGTTTTCTCTGTCCTTTCAAAAAAGTCAGCACCAATTGAGACCACTTCATATAATTTTTGCCATTCAATCTGTAGGCAGATTGAATGTTTTGTAATTCTCCTACTGTTTGATTGAGTGTCACCTCTTCGGATTGGGCACTGGGAGCTCTCTCAGTTGTGTAAGACATGGAAGACATGTTGAAATCCTTTTGAAATAGGAAGTAAAGGGAAAAGAATGGTGATGAAGATCAATGGGAAGAAACGTTGGACAAAGGGCTATAAAGGCCGGAGAATAAGAACAGAAACTGCTGTAAAAATTTCAGCAATGAAGGCTGAACATATAGTGTGCAAAAAACTCTGTTTTTGACCTGAAAACAGGGTAGAAGCAGAGCACAAACAAACAGCACTATGGCTTTGGCAATGAAGGCCTGTGTGTCGAGGTTTCTGATCCCAGAAAAGAGCCTAAAGCTCTGATACCATGAGGAAAATTCTGGAATTCACTTATCTCAAAATGTTGTAGTACAAGACCTTTATACAACAAGGTATCACTATTCTAGGAAGGATTGACATATTGCTATCCTAGGAAAGTTTGACATGTTGCTAATCTAGGAAGGTTTGACTAATTTACAGCTAATCTCCTATACTTGGAAATATAAATCTGTCCCAGAAATCTTGGGATTTCCATCAATTCTGAATTTCCAACAAATAGAAACAAGGTGTAAAAGCCCATGGTAATCTTCCTCCCTCCACTACCAAAAAACTTGTTCAGCCCAGCCCACGTGGAAGTCGACGAAAGCACAAGGTGGGCTCCAATAGGCTGGCGAGAGAGGTGGTCTCAAGTCCAGCCTATTTGGTGCTGAAGGATTAAATTCTAGGATGCGTGATCTGCTGGAGGAGGTTTCAGCAATGGCGAGGCGGTGGTTGTGGAGGAAGGAGGAGGAGACTCTGTAGGAGGTTGAAATCTGTGTAAATGTTTTTGTTTCTTCTTCTTCTCCTCCCCCTGCCTCCTTCTAAGATCTGATTAACACGGTTTGATGTTTTTGTAAGGGAGACAAGCAGAAAAAACCCAAGATTGACTTTTTATGTTTTGTTTATTTCGTGAATGAAAAAGATTAAACTTTTATGATCCATTTTTATTCAACATTTAGTACATTCCAATTTATAGGTCTAGTAATAAGCCTTGATGAAGTATTCTTCCTTACTTTTCGTCAAGGACTAAATTTTTTTTTGTCAAATCTGAATGGTTTCAGTTGATTGCTGTTTAATGCCAAAGAAAGGGAATGGTGATTTTTTGTTGTTGTAAGTCTCGTTGGGATTCAGGTTCACGAGTTAATCATGCCTTCACTTTGTACAGTTACTGTTTCTTTGGGGATTTTTTTTTTGTGACTTTGAGAGTTTATTTGCTATGGAGGAAGGTAGGTGACAGTTAACTGTGTTTGTGTGTGTCTGAATTCACAAATAGTACATGGAAAGAAGCCGGTTACAAGGTGTGGAACGTGATTTGAATGAGGGTGGAATCTCGGCCACAAAGCAGCTGAATTGACCATCCTACCCTTTATCACAAATGGTGTCCCTGGCATCCGTTAGTGATTTCTCGCACTTGCAACACATGTTAAACCCTGGGGCTTTAAATGGTAAACCTCAGGGTCTAGCTGCAACTTTTGCAAACCTCAGGGTTTAGTGTGTGATTAAGCCTTTTTCTTTTGGTATTGATTAGAAGTTTGCTTATTCAAATGACTAATTGGACTCATGCTGATGTCGCTAGGTTGCTTGCAATCGGTCTATGGGATCCATACCTTTAGAGTTGAAAGTATAGCATATGGAAAAGCTGCGCCTGTAGATGAACTACAGGTGCAGGGTGTTTATAACCCTGGACTTCTGAGAAAGGTAAATATGCTCATCTCTTTTATCTGGTGCTCTATGTACTTGTGTGGTTATTGGAAACCAATGAAATGTTTTGCATGGATGATTCTGTAAGCAAGTCAATAATTTCGGGAAAACTTCATCAATAGATGAAAAGGCTTGTTTTGCATGTATTATTAGGTCATCTTAACTGAAGCTTGCAAGGTTATGCAAGAGGTAGGCAGAAGTTGGAAACCTACTGTTCACACTATTGAAGGGGAGACTATGGCTCCTATGGAGTCTTTGACCGACACTCCAGCTTTTATGAGATCACCAGGTCCAGTTGCTATGAGATCACCAGGTCCAGCTGCTATGAGATCACCATCCAAAAGTTGGAAGGTGAGAATTACTTGACATCTATACAAATTGTTTCAGACCTGCTGTCACACATATGCCAACTCATGGGTTTTCTCAAGAAACCCTCATTTAAGAGAGAAAAGTGCATCGGTTTCTGCTTTAGTGGAGCCTTACACATGCCAACTCATGGGTTTTCTCAAGGAACCCTCATTTAGAGATCAAAGTGCATCAGTTTCTGCTTTAGTGATGCTTTACTCTCTGCAGATTAGTAGTTAGTCAGTATTGTAACACTTGGATATATGGCTTGTTTGACACCATTTACCCTTAATACTCATTCTGCATTATTAGATTTCCTTTCTACATGCACTTTAAGAAGGTGGCTTTGGGCATTATTCGACTGTCTTAATCCTCTTACTGCATGGTAGCCTAATAAACCTCCATCATATAGATGCAATAAAATTACTGGTATAAGATTCTCAAATTTATGAGAGTTGGAGCAGTCTTTCATAGATGTCATAGATGGCTAGATCTGATGGGCTCATTCCATGGGCTTCAATTTCATTGATTGTGCTGTACATGTAATATGATAATTTAATGAATGGACTCCCAGGTACTCTTAACCCTCATAGGATTTATATCCTTACTGGCGTTGGATCTAAGGTTGGAACTTTTAGTATGAAAATTTGGAATTGTTGGCATTGTCCCAGTAAAAGAGATGTCAAACTACCTCACAAGTGTAGCTATATAATGTTTTCAAGTTATGAACAATAGACGACGCTACATCATCCTGGTATAGATATCTAGCCAGAAATTCTGTTTGATTAGCATTGTTCTTTTATGCATGATTCTCATGTGTTATGCTAGAGATTACTAAAAAGCTAAAGAGTGGCCCAGTGCTGAGCTAGGTAGCCCAGACACAGACACCATGTCCGACACTGACACCAACCGGGACACCGGACACCGCAATTTTCAAAATCCAGATTTTGGACACCGCAGGATACCGCTGAATTTTTTAATACCCACACACACACACACACATCTCAATTGGAGCAACTGAATTTTATTCAAAACGGATGAGAAAGAAAGCAAATAACATGAAATAGTCTCAACAGTAACAAGAGAAAGGTCGACGACAAGAAAACAGTTGAATGTCTCAACAATACCACAATTAGAGTCTCAACAATAACAAGAGAGAAGGAAAAATTGGACCAAAGGCATGAAGGAGAGGTTTTATATAATCGGATGGGTTGGTAAATGAGGTCGGAGATGTTGACCTTTCTTACTCTAGACCGGCAAGCTTGAATGCTTTAGGCAACAAAAAGAAGGAAAAGAGAAAGAGATGAAAGAGAATGAAGAAGGTACCTTTTGCTCGGTCGATCTGATTAGGGTTTGGCCTAAAAGTTCATTTCTAGAAAACCGCAGATTTATCCCTCAAATTATATTTGAAATATTGTATTTTGGTCCCTTACGCGTGGACACTTCTTCACAAGGTGTCCGACACTTCTTCAAGAGGTGTCCGACACGGTGTCCGGTAATTAAAAAATAAATAAATAAATTTGGACACCACTGAGAGGTGTCGGACACGTTTCCGGAGGTGTCAGTGAGGTGTCGAGGTGTTGGTAGGTGTCAGACACCATACCTCGACCTATAAGAGGTGTCGGTGCTTCCTAGGTGCTGAGTCTGGGGGAGGCTGCCGCTTTTGGAAACCGTGGCTTTGAGGTCTTAATGGTGGAACCTTATCATTCGTCAAGGCTCACTTACATTTCTGAACAGTAACAATTCACCAGTATGAATGGTGGGATTTCAACCTTGAACTCTTCTGTGATTGAGGAACTCTTTTAAGGGCATGTAAAGAAAGAACTGATTAGGAACTGTTTTGAGTGCTTTTTGCTTTAGCTTTTCCCCTCTGTAGTGTGTGTAGTGGTTCCTCTGCTCAGTGCATGCACGGTGTTCACATAAGTAGAGGGAACCAGAACAAATGGACCACTATCCCTTCATTTTTTGATGAGGGCTATTTGGCAGGAGGGGAACCCTTGGAAACATAGTATACACTGTTAGTCCCGTTCTATAATAGCTTAAGCTTTTAAAGTACTGATTGCTTAAGATAGTATTAGAACTCTGATTCTGCAAGGCTTTGGGTTTAGGACTTCCCGCTTGTATTTGGTCCCATTACGGTTGTGCGATGTTTCGCACTCATGCATGGTGTGAACCTTTGGATATCTCCTCATGCAGCTAGCATGTGATGGGAAGTATTAAAGCATGACCCATTATTAACAACTAATGCTTTCTGGAGCTGTTGGATATCTTCAAAAAATGGAGCAACTATTTATTCTCTCTTTGGCTAAAAAGTTCCAGGCTTGCCAGTCCATCTGTAGGTTTCGTCGCAGAGTTGTAAGAAATTGGTTGTATGTGATTTTAGCAGGTCGTCGTACAAGGTATGTGTAGTGTTTCTTTTCTTTAGGTCTTGATTTTGTCCCCATTCTAGTTCTGTAAAAGCTGGGGCATTATCTAATACTGACCCTTCTCTTTTACGTATTGTGTGTCCACTGATTGTGAACCCCTGGCGCCTTTTAATATACTCTTCGACAACAAAAGGCCAATTGAATGATGGACCAACCTCTACCTCGTTTGTCCTACATTAGAATGGAGGAAACCACCACATATGTACTCTAATCAAGTGATGCGCTTGAGAATTCCATGTCCATCTGAGACGATCAAGGCAAAATCTTATGATAGCTTGATCAAAGTAATCCTTAAATAGTTTCTAAGATTGAAAAAGTAGTGAAGGTATGTGGGCATCAACAATAGTGTTAACAACCAAGCTGGGTTAGACCATAGAAAAATTGTGGAGCAAACCTTCGATTTTGTTGATTGAATGCCACCTGGGACTAGATTACGCGAGGAGTAAGCCCTTTCCTTGTCATTTTTGCTTGTGAATATGTTTTATTTTAGTGAATTTTGCAAGCTTGTAAATGCTTATGCTCCTTTTTGCCAAACAGATGACAGGTTCCCCACGCTATGCTTCAATGGAGCACAGACCTGTACCGCCCTCAGATTTGCTACTACATAAACTTGAAGAAGTTAATAGATCAGTGAAGGTGTGAACACTTTACTTTATGCCTGGGGCATTCTAAACCATGTGATCCTTTGATGAAGTCAGTTGGGACGTCCTCACTCGTGAAAAAGAAAAGCGAGGGGGAGAACCGAACGAGGGAAAAATACGCAAGCAATTGTTATGGGAAGGCGTAAAAAAATGATTTTTTTTACTGTTTATATAAATTAAAAAAAAGTATTTTCTTGATATCATAAGTGGAGCTAGGTGTTCTAACTTGCTATTGTTTATATGCCTGCTTCAAGCGTTCTAAATTTTGTGATGTCAACCTAATTTACTTGCGTTTCATGTTCAGAGACTTGAGGTGCTTATAGAGAAGTCTCAAGCTACCCCCGAAGGCGGCCAGTAGAAATCTGTTTTTGCTATCGCAATAGTTGCCCCGCATTTGGTTATACGACGAGTTAACAGGAAGGGAAAGGAGATGCAAAGCTAATCATCTGCGACTATCGGAGTAGGCAAAATGCGAGTAAAAGTGTAGAGAATGGGGTTGCATTTTGGAACATTGGCGATGGAACATCGCCCTTCTGCTCACCAGAATACATCGCACTGTATCCTGTCACACTTGTCTGTCTCATCCTCTGTACATGACTCCTGATTTTACCACTTGCACCAATGGTTTTGTTGGTTCTTCTAGTCGTGAAGCCAAGTCTACTTCCATAGGTTGGAAAATATTGGAAACAAAAAGAACTAGTAAATTGCTCAGTCAACTTCTAGATCTCCCTTTGGTTTTTAGTGATGCTCTTGTTAGAGGTCTAGAAAGAACTTCTCTGTTGAAATGTTTCCATCTTTCTAGTGGAACACCTGTTTGACATTTGGATTCGTACGATGACCTTCATTTGAGAAATCAAAGATGAACCCTTTTTTTTTTCACGGTTTTGAAAATTTTTAATACATGACATATTTGCAAGATGGAAGACCTGTTGTTGATATGGTCTTCAACCCATTGCAAGAACCTTCACAAATTATCTTGGACAGATATGGATGCGCCCCTGGCTGAGTTTCTCATAGATCGACATTTTTGGAATAGGGGCTTCTACTAAGAGACGTGAGCAAGCAGGCTGTCTTTATGAATTCTAATCAGTTAACACGCTAAGAGGATTCTTAGTTACTTGAACGCCAGTAACCAGGAAAACCCAGAAAAATCGATCAAGAGGAAACTATCAAGTTTTGACTTGAACTCTCCCTGAGAAATATTGCCAATGCCATGAAGTGTCAGTACATGCTACTGAATGGTGCCGCAGGTGGCCCGTCATTAACATGGGCATGAATCAAGCAAAATCGAATATGCAAGTGAGCTAACAGATATCAGAAGGGCCCGAGTGCCTAGAATATAGGCAGTCGGGGCATATTTTCTGGACTAGCTCGTCAATATCGAACAACTTAGATGACCAGACACATCAACACAGCGATTCTATAGTCAGCAACTGCTAGTCAAGACGAACAAAACATGTGATAAAAGTTCAAATTCGTGGATTTATGGACCAAAATTCTCTCTCAGAATCAATAGCTATAACCGTACAGAAATGTAATTTACAATCATCCAGCGGAGCCATATAACGACCCCAAACCGAAAAAGAAGGTTGCCTCGGTTATGTTACAACTTTTTCAATGTTGCCCAGGCCTTGAAAAGGGCAAAAATAGTAGGGTGGCACGTCAAGTTCAAATTACCCAAAAATTTTATGCGGAGTATCAAAAGCATTCACCCTGAATCAGCAGTAATTATCACAATCGGATTGATGGAGGAATGGTATCAGCAACGATATGCTCATAATTTAACCTTGGGCCTTACGGCTTTTCTTTTCTTCAACACCCGATTGTGAAAATCTGAGTCTAAGGACCTGTAGAACCTCTTCTACTTTTACACCTTTGAGAGCCAATAAAACCATGGCATGATAGAGCACATCTGCCATTTCTGATGCAGTCCGTGTTTTGTCCTCGTTCTCCTCCAATGTTCTGCACAGCTCATCTGCCTCCTCCCTGCAAGAAATATGTCATACTTGTTAAAGCCTAATTTAATTGTTGAACCCGTTCTCTAATAGCTCAAGGATTTAAAGTCTGACTTAACATGGTATGAGAGCTCGAGTTTGGCAAGGTCTTGGGTTCGATTCTTCCCACTTGCATTTGGTTTCCCATTATATTAGAGCTATATGCGCTCTGTTCTTTTGCACTTGGATCTCTCTCCAACTCACTAGCCCATTCACTCCAGAATGTCTTTTTAGTGGCGCTTTCAACCATTTATAATTGTGATATAGAGGGGAATCCATGTTAGCTTAGTCGCGCGCTTAATATAATAGGCCAATTCTAGCTTCCTCTCAGTCACATTACCTTACTCCCGATTCATTACTACTCCACGTTATGCCAGCTGAGCAAGATGGATAGCAATTTTTTGATGAGTAATTATATGCATTCACAAAGAACATCAAGGGGGTGACACTCATGTACACAAAACCTACAAGGCTCAGCTGTACAGCATTTGAAGCTGTCCAAACCTCAAGATAGGCTTCACTGGAACCTGTAGTGGATTCCTCAGCCCAGCCATAAAGAGCGCAAAAAAGCTGCCTTAATCCAACGTAAAGGGAGCTCCTCTCCTTCAAAAGCTCTCATGTTTCTCTCTCCAAAGACACCAGAACAGGCAAGGTCGAATCAGCTCCCAGAGTTCCACGCATAAAAAGGGACCAGCTCTTCGGGAATCCACAACCGAATGAGGCATCACCCAGCTAATACCCACCAAACTGAAAACCATATCCCACAGAGATTTAGCGAGTGGACAACGCAAAGGAATGTGGGGCACAGACTCACCGTCTTCTTTGAAAGGAAGGACTGGTTAAAGTAAATCAGTCCCCTTTTCCTCAGATTATCGCCAGTAAGAATGGCATTTCTCGAAGCTTTCCAGGTGAACGAGCATACTCTAAAGACGGGCAGAAGACCTCCACACTGCCTGCCATGGGAACAAGGGGTACCTGCCTCAAGTAACAACTGCGGGTAATAAGAACCGACTGACAACCGACCTTTACGATTGCCTGTCCACAGCACTTTGTCATCACCGCTGCGACTGAGATCTAAAGAATAAAGCAAATCAGAAAACCGAGTGACGCAGTCCAATTTCCAGTCAGAAAAATTTCTTCTAAATTGGATTGCAACAAATGAATTCCCAGATTCAGACAAAATATTAGCCACTGTCGCTTCTTTATCACAGGCCAGGCCATACAAATAACGGAAAGTGTTCTTAAGCTCCTCCTCCCGACACCGAATTTCAAGTCAGAACCGCACATGGACGCCATCACCCACTCCAAAGAGAATGTGATTACGGAAAGAAACAAGCCCCTTGCAAATCCCAAGCCACATTGACTCGAGATGAGAAGAAAACAATTTCACTTTTTGTGGAAGCACCGGAGTATGACCAGGAATGGGACGAGAAAGAATCTACCACTGATGCCAAAATAAAGTGGGCTGGTACATTAAACCTCCTCAGAAGACCCCCCCCCCCCCCCCCCCCCAAAAAAAAAAAAATCGGGAAAGCCTTATGCACTGGCCCCCTTAGTGAGAAAATGGAGTGGGCTGGTTTAACATTAGAGCAGGGATGTCCTTAGTTGCAAGCCTGAGATCCGCGAATTAGCTCTCCAAACTTGGGAGCGCGATTCCAGTTGTGATCGTGAACTTAAGTAGCCTCAGATTCTTCCTTCTCGCTGGCACAAATTTTCTTATGGGTCATCTTGAACGTAGGTGTATGGTATTCAGAGAGAGAGAGGACGACAAAGCTGACAAGGCACTAAGCTAAGAGAAACCAAGCTGTTCTTGGTTCTAATATTTATGAGAGCGGTCACTTTACTGGGATGCAGAGAAGAGTGGGTCTTTTGTAGTCCTTTATTCAAATGATGCATGAATGTGGCTTGGCCATGTCATGCTTTCATATGACTCCTCTATCAGTTAATAAGCATTGTGCAAGTACTTCACGCATAATCTTCGATTTTCTGCTGAACACAAACATATAGCAGGGTACTATAATACCATATAAACAAAAATTCGTCTGTATGCGTGTATATGCTCTCTATGCATATAATAATATACATAATATTAATGAATGCTTAACTAACAAAGGCGCTCCGCCCGCTCCCACCCCATTTCTGCTCTGTGCGAATAACAATACCCCTCGAGTTATCTCTTGTTGATTTGTTCCCCCACGTGCAATATGGGGCTTGAAAGGGAGAGGGAGTTTCGAAGCGTTATATACATTCTCGGGCCCATACTGCTCAAGCTATTATATTTACTTACAAGTGATTTTAAGTTAATCCATGCATACAACTGTGGCTTTCTTACTGAAATAAGCATTTACTCCGTTTTCGTTGGAGTTGCTCATCTGCCTATAACAACTTTGAAAATTGCCTGAACATGGGATATCTGCTACAAACTACATCCATAAAAGGAAATCTTCAGAATTTCAAGTATGAATTCGGGATACCTGATTTTTGAGCAGAGCAACTTGTCATCAAGTAATAAATGTCTTGTCCATGAAGGTTTTCCATTTTGGGGTACTGATAGTTCTTCTTTTCTTTGGTTGACTGTGGATTCTAACGAGTATAATGTTGTCATCGCCAGATTATTTTCTTCAGCCTACAAAAAGAATTGTATAATCAGTAACATTTAACTTAAGACTAAGAGAAGGTAGAGCAATGAAGGAGGAACTCATATGAACCTGTGACTGATTCAAAAAATTAAGAACAGACGTGTAATAGCAAGTCTCTGAACCGGTGTGGCAAGTTGGACCATCAGGCTTCCCGAGGTAAATTATCTGCCGAAGTTTTAGATACATTGAGAAATAACAAAATAGCTAATCACTTATTATCTAAAATCTTAATTTAAATTGGTCAAAACTTACAGAATCGCGATCACAATCAAGAAAGATATCATACACATTGATAAAATTCATGGAGGTCTCTCCTTTTGTCCATAACGTGGCTCGCGATCTGCTATAGAACGTTGCCTTCTTAGATGAAATGGTTGTCGCGAGTGCCTCCCTGTTGATAAAGCCTTGCATTAAGATAGCTCCCGTATCAACATTTTGAGCTATAGCCACCGCCAAACCTTTTTCATCCCACTTAACAGTATCCAACAATGTATCAAACTAAAAGTTCCCATGTTAGATGCTTCACTTGTCAATTTGTAAAGGCAAAATTGAAGTGAAAGAAACTGGAGTATGCATACGTATGAATAACTGGTTAATATCAACTACTACTTTGCATTAAACTGGTTTCATAGCTACAACGATTCACAGGCTGAGACTTGTTACCTTGATCCAGCTTCTTAGTCATATGAACCAAAAACTCAATCTTTGGTTAGCTTATGTGGACTAAGGCTCACTCATGTCATTGTTATCACTTTACCAACTATTCTTCATAAGGGCAAAAGGAGAAGTTGAAATAACATTTACAACATCTTAAGAAGTGAAGCCACACAAGAAGTATGGGCATGATTCAGAGGCAGTGAATTTACAAGATACTTTGCGTGTTGAGCTCCAGACATGTATGAAAAGAGACAAATTATTGATTCTTGTGGCCAACAAAAACCCATCACTCCAATTAAGTGATCCATAAAACCTATGTCCTTGGATAGCTTTGTCCTCTTTGTGCTTACGGAAAGGGGAAATTTCTGCTATTTATGAAAGAAGATGATACATTTTACATGGTGCCCAGAATAATTCGTATTAGTGGTTATCTGGCAACATTCCACCCCAGGACACAAGGCAACAATATAATTCATTCTTCACCTATACATCTTTCTTTTACAGCCATGACTATTTAGACACCTACCTCTCTGCTCTATCCGTAAAAGAAAATAAAAGCAGAGGTACAATTTTGAAAGTTAAAACAAGGCCGATTTTCAAGTTTCCCACCCCCAAAAAAAAAAGGCAACTTATTATGACACTCACATTATACAGCTTAGCAGTTTAAAACACTAACGGTCCGTTTGGAACAAATTCTTTTAGGATTTGGAATTGGAATTCAATTCACTTTTTTTTTGTTTGGAATGAAAGGGAATTCAAATCACGGAATTCTAATTTTGTGTTTGAAAAACAGAGAAAATGGAAAGGTAATAAATTTTTAGACAATTATATTCTTGACTTACGATGGAAAAATAAATTACGATAAGTGGTTTCAAGTGTGCTAGTGCCACCATATGGTGGTGGTGGTGGCAGCACTACACGGGGTAGCAACATCGACGGTGGAAGTGGTGAGGTGGTCAAGTGATGGTAATGGTAGTATTGAGATGTAACAAGGTGTAACTGGTGGTCGTCAACTGACGCCAATAGTGATGCTGGTAGCAGTAGCAGTGGCGGTGGTGCCAATAGTGGTGGCGGCGGCGGCGGTAGCAATAGTGATGTTGGCAGCGATGGCAGTAGTGGTGGTGGCGGCAGTGATGGTGGTGGTGGTGGTGGTGGTGGCAGTAGCGATGGTGGCGACGGTGGTGGCAGTGGTGATGGTGGCAGTGGTGGTGGTGGCAGTAGTGATGACGACGGTGGTGGTAGTGGCATTATTGGTGGCTATGGTGGCGATGGCTGTGGCAGCAGTGCTGGCAGTGGTGGTGGCAATAGTGGTGGTGACGATAGTGGTAGTTGTGGCAGTACTAGAGGTACTGGTGATGGCGGTGGTGGTGGCAATAGTGGTGGAGGTAGTGGTGGTAGTACTGGTGGCGACGGTGGTAATTGTGGCAATACTAGAAATGGTGGCGGTGGCAGTGTGGTGATGGTTGCAGTAGTGGCTGCAACGATGGCAGTAGTGGCTGCAACAGTGGTAGTTGTGAAGTACTGGCTATATTGACGGTGGCGATAGTAGTGGCGATGACGGTGATAATTGTGGCAGTACTGGCAGTGTTGGCGGTGGTGGTGGTTGTGGTGGTGGCGGCGGTAGTGTTAGCAGTGGTTGTGGCGGCAGCGGCAGTGGCAGTGGCGGTGGTGACAACGGTGGTGGCGGTGGTGATGACAGTAGTGGTGGTAATATTTGTGCCGGTGGTAGTGGTGGTGGCAGTAGTGATGCCGGTGGTGGTAGTAAAAGTGGTGAGGCGGTAGCGGCAATGAAGATGGTGGTGGGTTCATTGTTGGAGAGATTCTGAAAAAGAGTAAAATAGGTAAATAATTACTTTTAATTCAAGTAAATCGAAATCCCATGAAATCCGACCATTTTTCATCGGATTTCACACTATAGAAACAAATCCAGTCAAATCCCATGAAATCCAATTCCAATACTTTTTTTATGTTCCAAACAATAAAATTTGAAGATTTGAAATGAAATCCTATCAATTCCATGGTTCCAAACACACTCTAAGGATTTCAAGCTTGAAAAGAAAAAAAACGTTATGAAACAGCCATCTGCAAAACAAGTAAGTACTCCTGATATAAAAGTCCCTACTTAAATTCTTCAGAAGGTACACCAACCGTTACCTTCAACGGATCAAGTACCAAAGCAATATCCAGAATGAAGGATGAAGACACATTATTGATTAGTAGATGCATTAAGTCGTTATTATGGTGTCAAAACCCCGAACTCGTAATCGGAAAATGGTTGCATTGGGACTTTCTTCCAAGAGTATCAAATGCTGCAAATTTTCAGGTATGCATGTATTTTTCCACTATCTCACAATCTATCATATGTATGTCTTAGAAAAGAAACGGACACTATTGAGAGCATGAGAACTCTGCTGAACAAAAACCATTAGAGATTCTCCAGTGCACTCATATCAGATTTACGTATGAACCATCATTCCAGGACATGTAAAAGAACGAGTGGATTACAAGAAACCTTTCCTTTTTTACATGGTCTTAGTTGGGGCAATCTCCACTCGCAAGTTGCTTCCGAATATTAGTCCCAAAAAGTGAATTATATAGTAATGAGCAGTAACTTATTAGGTAAAACAAAACAGACTTAAGCTGCTCTGAGTCCTAACACAATCTCAACTTTTACGTGCTCATATAATATTC
Source organism: Escallonia herrerae (assembly GCA_033070095.1). Taxonomy (NCBI): domain Eukaryota; kingdom Viridiplantae; phylum Streptophyta; class Magnoliopsida; order Escalloniales; family Escalloniaceae; genus Escallonia; species Escallonia herrerae. Next base: position 25,477 of record JAVXUP010000105.1, on the reverse strand, counting down.
AGCAACCACAGGCAAGCAGGCACAAGTACACTCACAGAGCAGACAATGCGAATGTCTCATATTTTTCTTTACTGAGGAAGGGTGATCAAATTCAAAGTAGAATTCTTCCGGTATTGTTTGACAATAATGTTTCTCCTCTACTCGGTTATTAAATAACAAACAAAAAGTATGCTTCCCAACCCAAGGAATAAAGCTTAATAGCTTCAGAAACCCTTACAATAATACATGCCATGTGTTGAACATTCCAAGTTCTAAGCAAGGAAAGCATCTAAATAGGCATAACAACATCCCTCAGAAAACAGTAGCTAAACAAAAATGAATGAAAGGAAGTACCTTAGAGTTAAGGAAAACATCTTGGTCGGGTTTTTTACTGCAAGCATAAACAAAGTAACATCTGCTTTTACTTTTGTCTCTGTAGGCATACCCACCATTAGGATACAAGAGGCAACATCTGGAAGACGAGACTTTCAGAGACTGGAAGCAATTGAAATACGTCAACCCCATAGCAGACATTGTTGCTAACTCGTATGACAATCTCTTGAAATTACGTCAAAACAGTCCTGGAAGCGAAGAAAAAATGAAAACAGATGCTTCTTAAGATGATAGATTCCTACTTTGCTTCTTTTCTAGAATACAAACAGCATACCCTAATCAAGTTTCGAATCTAACTCAAAGAGTCAAATGCAAGATATAAACAAAAGCTGAGAGATCTAACAGTGTATCTAATTCACTAGATAAAGAAAGTAAAGAGTACGCCAAAAAGAGGCAAAACCATATACACGAGGTGCTAACAGATCAAGCAGACCAAAAGAAGGACTTGATATACTCATGTAAACTATAAATCACCCAATCATATTAACGATATCCTTTCAAAAGCAAGAAACCCAATAACAAATCTATATCGATCTATATAATACATAATAAGCGAAGCAAGAAACGCAACAAAATGCAACAATAGCTCACGTGATGTTTCTACCATAAAATTGAATTTATAAAAACTATATCTATACAACTTATTAAGCCAAAACATGTTTTCGTGTAACACCTTTTTGGTGTTACATAACTACCAACTTAGTATCAACTCAATATAATGACACTTGGCATAACAAAATAATTGTTGAAAAATTACTATAAATAAAAATTTAAATAGTAAGGGCCCGTACGTTTATAGTATTCGTTTTCTGTTTTTATTTTCCGTTTTCGTTTTCATAATTTTCGTATTCAATTAGAAAATTCATGTGTGCTTTTATTATTTTCACAATTCGTTTTAGCTACTTTTTTTTGTCGGATTTGTGTACTTATATCATTTTTATTCACTTTTCTACCCTACCCATTTCTGACAAAGTCCCCCGCCTCCCCCCTCCACTCTCTGCCCTTTCCAACGAGATCTACCACCGCCCGTCTACTGCCGCCCCTTACCAACAATCTTCCCCATCTACCGCCTCCTTGCACATGGATTCCAATCGATGAACGCCTGAGCTTCAAGGTGGGCGACTGCCAGACGGGTTTCAGGATGGGAGACTGCTAGATGGATTCCAATTGATGAACGCCCGGGCTTCACCTACCAGATCGAGGCTCTTCGCCTACCAGATCTCTTCAAGATGGACGATTTTTCATGGATTCCGCAAAGAATACATAGAGACGTCGAGGCTCTTCACCTACCAGACCTCTCTCTCTCTCTGTTTTTTTTTGTTTGAAATGGTTACGGTGGTTAGATTGGCCATCGTGGGTTGCAATTGGAGGGTGGTTTATGGTGGCTGTGTGGCGACGAAATAGCCGGAAGAGATAAGGTTTGAGTGTTGAGTGGTGGGCATGGTGGCTATGGTGTGATTCTGTGTGGTGGTTCAGTGACGGGTCTGGATAAACGCGGGTGGTGCACGGTGGTGCTAGGGAGGATACGAGGTTTGAGTGTTGAGTGGTGGGCATGGTGCCTTTCTTTGTGGTGGTTCAGTGACGGATCTGGACAAATGCGGTGGTGGACGATGGTGCTAGGGAGGAGAGGGGGAAGGAGCGGCTTCTGACTTTTTTGCTTTTTTCTGACATTGAGTTCATTTTTTGGAAAAAGGTGAAAACAGCCTTGGGCTGTTTTCATGATATTGGCTACTGTTTGGATATTTGTATCCAAAACGGAATTGAAAAAATATAAAAGTACACGAAAAAGGCATCTTTTTTATCATCATTGCTAAATATAAAAACGAAATAGGGTAAACGTACAGGCCCTAAATAACCACTTTAAGGCCATATTTGATTTTCACATTTAAAACAATCATATATTATACTTGATTTTTTAAGAACTTTGTTTTTACTCTTCATAATTTAAAATTTATTAAAAAGATATAGGCAAATTATATTCTAAAGGTCAAGCTTGATATTGTAAAAGAATTATTACAATACTAATTTCGTGTTTGCACATCCTAATTATGTGTCGACAAAGGTTTCCAATATTATTTAAATTGGGGTACTTATTTTTTAGGTTAGTTTATTTAGCAGGATTAGTAACTTCTCTATTAGTAAAACTCTACCTTATATATTCACTAATCTACTAAGACTTAATTTTGACTAATATATCCCCGAAAATATTTTCTAATATAAAAATAAAATTCCATAAATCTAACAAGCAAATAACACATGAGCTTCAAAAAAAACAAAATGGTTTAACAATTGATTTAAACGTGCTTATTTATACATACCATAATTAGTGCAATAAGTATGCATTATATAGCTTTTATAACTCTTTCGTAAACAAAAAATAGGTCACTTTTTTACATGGGACTACGTGACAAAAAATAATGGCTATATACTTATAATTAATAAATGTTGCAATAATAAAGCTTAATAGTACCCTGATGGTTAAAATGACTAAAAGTTGTGCACTAAAAATATTAATGGCTCTAAACATCTCTAAATATTATTCCATATGGGTCTACTTTATTAAATTTTTTTTGTTTCACGAGATTAATAAGGGCTATATGAGGAGGTATTACTTGAAGACTAATTCTCAATTTTTTCAAAAACTCTACCTAATCAATATACTAACTTATTAAGACATAACCCTCAGATAGGGACGCGCATCTGTCTTAAATACTAAATCTGTCTTAAATACTAAAGCTTGAAAGCCAGGAGCAGCCAATTGGATGACATTCAATACGTACAACTGGTGGGAATCCTCAGAAGGACAGACTCCATATGTTTATCAGGACCTCCTCTCGTATTGAGCCCCGTTTCTATCTTCCCAATGTAAAAAATATAAGGGCTAATTACACCTATGTCCCTGAGATTAGGGTATAATTACAGTCAGGAACATTAAGTTTTAAAATGTAACATTTCGTGACCAAACACTTTTAAAATGTATCAGCCGTGTCCATCCGTCAATTCCGTAAAAAAAGTGTATTTTTTAATGATGTCATCAATACGTATTTTAAAAATGACAATACTACCCTTTTATTGAATATACTGAATATTTTTAAAATTTTTAAATTAAGATTTCAAGATTTCTCAATCTGCATCTAAACTTATTTGCTCTTATGTCTATTTCATCGATCCGTAAATTTCAACAAAATTTCTACCGTCCCTTATTGCGAATCAAGGACACTAAGTTTTAAAATGTAACATTTCGTGACCAAACACTTATAAAATGTATCATCCGTGTCCATCCGTCAAGATTCCATCCAAAAAGTGTACTTTTTAATGATGTCATCAATACGTATTTAAAAATGACAATACTACCCTTGCATTGTATATACTGAATATTTTTAAAAAATTTAAATTAAGATTTCAAGATTTCTCAATCTGCATCTAAACTTGTTTGCTCTTATGTCTATTTCATCAAAATTTCATCAATCCGTAAAATTCATCAAAATTTCTACCGTCCCTTACCGCGAATCTACCAAAATTTCTCAATCAGCATCAAAACTAGGGTCTCAATCTGCAAATTAAGATTTCAAAACCCTAATTTGCAAATCTGTTTTCATGGCCGGCAGCTCCATCGCCCCATCCCTCCCCCACTCCATAATACCTACACACCACTGCCAACCACCATCCCAACCTCCGTGACCCAAATACCTGGCATTACCGTCATTACCCACCACCCTGCACCACCGCCATAACCCACTCTTCTTTCTTCCCAAACCAAAACCCACCATCAATTCAAAAACCCAACAAAAATACCTAATGTGATTCCAAGTCATGGCATGACGGAGAGAAAGGGGCGATTCGCGGTGGGTCAGAGAGGGGTCTTGCGGCAGAGAGGGATCTTGCGGCGTGCGGGTGCGGGGGCGAGGGCGGGGGCAGGGGCGGCGTCAGCGTAGGGGGAGCGTGCGACAGCGGGGTGGGGAGAGGTGAGGGGGTGGGGCGGGGTAGGAGATTGAATTTGAGAGTGAATTTGAGAGAGAGAGGGAGAGAACCAAAAAAAAAGATAAAAAGAAACATGGAATTTTAATTTTAATTAGGGGTAATAAAGACTTTTCGCTAAAACCATTAGGATTTTTTAGATTCCGTTTGGTCAACGGACATAAGGGTAATTTGTACAAACTATTGTCCTTACCTGTAATTATACCCTAACCTCAGGGACATAGGTGTAATAAGCCCAAAATATAACTAATATTTTATTGACTTAATTTCACAATGTACAAGTAGTTGTTAAAAGAAATCAATTTTTAAGGTTTAACAAAAATATTGCTATAGTGAAGCTTATAAGTACCCTGATAGTTAAAAATTAAAATTATTGAAAGCTGTGCACTAACAAATATTAGTGGCTCTAAACATCTCTAATATCATTCGACATGGGGTCTAATTTATTAAATTTAACTTGTTTCACAAGATTAAAAGGGCTATATTAAGAGGTATTACTTAAATACTAATTCTTAGATTTTTCCACAACTCTACCTAACCAAGAACTTACTAAGACTTAATTGTAACTATCACGTCCTTAAACACTCTCTAATATGAAGCTTAAAATCCATATATCTAAACTATGAAAATAACATACGAGATTTCTAAGAAAAAAATTAATATCGCAATGACTTAAATTCTCAATGTTCAATATAGTTGTTAAAAGAAATCAATTTTGAAGGTCTAACGATAGTGCATAGCAGCAATTACACGTGTAGCAATAACCATCACAAAATATATGCTACTACAAAACAAAACAAGGCAAAGTATGGTAGTAACCATCACAGAACAAAACAAGGCAAAGTATTAGTCCATATCTTAGTCAAAGCCTTGGACCCAGCTGCCAGAAGAAAGAGATCGCCTCTTTCCCCTTCCGCCTCCTATCCATCCTGTCTTCTTATTTCCATTCGGAACCCTAGTTGTCACCCCCAACGTTCATCACACCACTAGACGCCATGACGTTGATACATACCTAGAACTATCCAAAATGTATCTTGGGCGTATCCATAAGGTAAGTCCTCTTAAACTGCAGCCGGTGGTGGCGGCCTATCACCATTGGTCATTGCCAGACGTCGCCAACGGCCGCGGGTGGCCACGCTCGTTGCTTCACCACTATTTGATACCTCTCAAGAGTTCAAGCCCTTTGATATCTCTCTCTCTCTCTCTCTCTCTCTCTCTCCCCTCTTCAAGAGTTCAAGCCCTTAATCTACCAGAGATGTCCCGTTACTTTTAGGTTTAAATATTTGTCTAATAATTTATGTTTTTAACCTATGAAGCACGGACATGGGTGCCGATGCGAATACGCAGATACGACATTTTTAAAAATTTTAGAATATGGGTGTTGCGGAGATACGGCAAATTTTATAAATATTTTTTTAATTATATACATTTCGTATTGAATTTCTAAATAATTTGAAGGGCAAATTACACCTATGTCCCTGAGGTTAAGGTATAATTACAGTCAAAGACAATAGTTGGGATAAATTACACTTATGTCCGTTGACTAAACGGAATCTTAAAAACTCTAACGGTTTCAATGAAAAGACTTTATTGCCCTTAAGTTGGAACCCTAATTTTTTTAATGTCATTACTTCATCTTTAAAAAAAAGAAAAAGAAAGATTATTGACCCCCCCACCCCCCAACCCCATTTTTGTCACTTCTGCATGAACGGGGTCAAGGACAGCCCCCAACCGCCGCACCCCTACTGCGGGGGAGGAGAGAAGAGATGGAGGGGGAAGAGCGACGTCAACGTCGTCGGTGGTGGATCTGCTTTGTTTGGCGAATAACAAAAGGGATTGCCAGCAGAGAAGGGGGCTGCCGGCGGGGAGGGAAGGGGCTGCCGGGGTGAGGGAAGGGGCTTCCAGGGTAAGGGATTGGGCCTAATTTGCAAATTAGGGTTTCAACAAAACCCTAATTTTGGGTTTTAAAATCGTAATCTTTAATTAAGGCTTGAATTCTTAATTTAAAATTTAAAAAAATATTCAGCATATATAGTATAAGGGGTAGTATCGTCATTTTAAAAATACGTATTGATGACATAAAAAAGTACACTTTTTAGACGGAACCCTGACGGATGGACACGGCTAATACATTTTAAAAGTGTTTGGTCACGGTATGTTACATTTAGAAACTTAATGTCCTTGACTGCAATTATCCCCTAATCTCAGGGACATAGGTGTAATTTGCCCTAATTTGAATCTTAATAATCATAATATATGTGTTGATATATGTAAAACAATATTAATATTCCAACTAAAGCAGTGAGTTTTAAAGTTTAATGGTTCTTCACAAAATTTTAAAGCTTTTAACCAAATTAGTGAGAATTTCTTAAGTTTAATGGCTCTTTTATAAATATTGAAATTCTATAGCCAAACAGAATAAAGGTTTTATGTGGTATCACTTTTATTTCTTTAAAGTATTGGGATTAGTTTAAATAATAACTTAACGATTGTGTACTTAAACAAAATAAAAAAAAGTCAAAAGTTATTCCAGAACATAGATAACATCGATACTTTTCTTCTTCTTCTTCTTCGCTAGGACTGGAAGCAACGGCATGCCCCACGCCGCACGCCGTCGCCGGTAATCCTTCTCCTCCGTCGCCGGTAAGTCCTCCTCTTTCTCCTTCTCTTGTGCTTCTACCTCTTCTCTCCAGTCTTTTCTCTCCTCTCAGTTCCTTGCTGGTGGTCTCCAGAGTTCCCGATGCCGCCGATGGTCACAGATCTGCGCGATAATAGTGTTTTCGCAGACACAATACGCACTCGAGCTACACCCGATATTTAATACGTTAAAAATAAATAAAAAAATGTTGGACACGCACCCAACGCGCACTCGCACTCGACGCGTATCTGGTGCTGGTGCTTCACCCTAAGTGCCGCACCGGTGCTTCATAGCTTTTAACCCCCGACATTTCTGTTTTCACACTTAAGTATCCTATTCATCTTCAGACCCCTGAAAATCCTTTTCAAAACATGTTTTCACCACTTAAGTATTCGATACACACCCATTCCGTGTCGTATCCCTATCCCAAAGGCATCCGGTATTTCGAAAATTAAAATTCCAGGAGGCACACCCAGTGTGCAACCAAGTTGCACCCCATAACTGCACCCGATGCTAGTGCTTCATCCATTTTGGCCCACCCGTGCTTCACAGCCATATGTAGACCACTCCATCTCCCTATCTAATTAACGTCGATCCAATTGAATGGATGTTGATGCTAGCTAGAAGCGAAGTGGAGCCACGCAGGCTTCAAAAAATCCCAAGCTAACACTAATACACATCCAAAAAAAGGCCCACCTAAAAGCCAGTGAAACTTACATGGCCTACCTACAAGAACTGTAGAATAACAGAAACACTAATTCATGCATTCAAGATTTCTCGTGCCCCATAGCAGCAAATTTGCAAATTTGATACCAGAAATGTATCACCAGATGGTGAATTACTTATATAGAAGCTAGCTCCAGGCTTGCATACTTACTGACCAGGTTATATATACATCAGTCCCCTATAAAATGGGAGGAGAGAAAGATGCGCAATACGAAGACGGTCTATCCAATCTACAGCACAACAAAATGTTTAGAGCATCAGCTCCTTCACTCCGGATCATCATAGTACAAACTACCAGCATATGATAACACATACAAGGCAACAGCGCTACGAAATCCAAGCCTCTCAATCACCAGTCCAGAGAAATAAATGGGATCGCGAACCTAGTAAGAAGAATGGCGACACACGGATATTTAGTTCAAAAATCGATCAGAATACATAAAAGTTTTTGCCTGTTCTCAGAAGAATCATGCAGCACACAAACTCCCTATGTGCATAGGACAAAGATCAAACTTCAAAAGAAGGATCGTCCATCATATGTGAAGACATGAAACCAATCTCATAAAATCCTTGCTAGAACTTCTCGCATGAATTTTGCAAACTGGTTATGAGAAACAGGAACAACTAAATCAAACTTAATGTAATGGAGATCGTATATCATTTCCATCATCTAGATACCATCATGATGTTCATCGATGCCTAAACTAAATGATTCTTACTTGCCTTGAGCGTGCGCGAGCATACATTACAAACTCAAGTGCCATCCACCCTACATACCTAACTGCCAGCCACCCACAACACACAAATTCCCACACACAGTGAGCAGCAATTTAACAGGTACATAAACACCTATCATTAAGAATAATGTAAACCAAGCTCCAAACCCACTCGGTCAACAGCTGTCATATATCAGTTGGAATCCAAAACAACGCATGAAACCTCAAATTAGAGAGGAAAAAAAAAGAGAAAGGCCAAAAAAAGCATTTAAAAAAAAAGCATCAAACCGATCAGGCCAAGACGTAAACATAAAGAGGAATCATCACGAAAACCCATTTACATAAACTCGAGCAAAAAACTATTAACAAGACAGCATAATAAGATCACTAAGTTTAGATACTAATTACTTGATTAGAGGGAAGAGAGAGATGTTACCGGCGAGAGTAGAGCCAGCGATGGCGAGAGGGACTTTCCGCGACGGAGAAGGAGAGAAGGACTGCCGACGAAGGAGATGGCGAGTGGTGCCGCTGGCGAGAGTCACGGTCAAACTCGAAGGTGGTGGAGCCACGGACTGAAGGAGGAGAAAAGCCGAAAAAGTGGAGCGCTCCCGGCGACGGCGAGAGGCGGTGGATTCACGGTCGAAGGTGGTGGAGTCACGGTTGAAGGTACTTAGCCCTGGAGCGGCGCTTGGATAGAAAATCAGGCCGCTTAAGGCCGTTGGTTTACCTTTTTATTTATTTTTGGAGCCGTTTAGTTTATCATTTTCAATAATGTAACGATGACAAAAAAATTCACTTTCATCATTTTTTATTTTTATTTTGAAAAAATGTCATCCCTTTTTCAGATTATTATATTATTATTATTACTAGTGACGTTATACGTAGATATAGTCGAGAACAATGTATAAGGTGATATTATTATCCTTTTTGTGATCAAAATAACGTGATTGAAGTATGATCTTATTTCTTTTGTAATTCATTTTATAATAAATGTATACTTGATGTTCGCAATTGTAATCTGTTCAATATTTAAAAATATTCTTCGTAAGTTTCTAAATTGTTTGATAGTACTCATAAAAATAAAAGTAAATGGAGAAATTAAAAGAATGAATCTATATATTTATTTTTGTAATATGTTAAATTAATTTATAATTAAAATTTGTATTTTTTAAGACCAGGTGATTTGTATTTCATCAATAAGAAATACAAAACACTTGGTCATCAATCAACTGAAATAACCAAACATATTTTTAGTTTAAATTGACATTATATTTAAGCCATTTTATGCATATTTAATCCCTTTTCATTTTTTTGTTTTTCTAATAATTTTTTGTTTCTTAATTAATTTTTTACGTATTTCAGTTTATTTATTTTGTTTGTATTATTCAGTTTTTCAATTGGTTAATTGTTTGCTTACCTAAAAATGCAAGAAGAAAAAAAATCATAGTTTTCATTAAACAGTTCAATATCTAATGTTTATTTCATTTAACCAAATTAAAAAGAGAATAATAAAGGAACTTTTTTGTTCTGTTTTTATTTTTCATCATACTTTTTATTTTTTAATATATAGAATATATTCATTACCCAATGCCATTTTAATTTTATCAAAATTTAAAAGAGAATAATAAAGGAAGGGTAAGAATGTAATTGATGTAATTAACGGAGAACATAATTGTCTAAAAATGATTTACAACATTCATACTTTTATAGGTAATAGGTAATGTAATACACACACATACATATATTTTTTGCAACTACACATTTTATTTCTTAATGTGTAAATGCAGGTTTAGATTAAATTTATGACCTAATATTCATTAAACACATTACAAAAAAACTGATTAAAAAATGGTAGGATTATCATTAGAATAACTAATGGAGGGTAAAATCAGAAATGATTACAAAATTAGTAATTAATAATGGTATTTGTAAAAAGGTAGGATTGTTAATGAGGTGATTAACGAAGGGTAAAAGTGAAATAAAATGATTTACAAGAATCATACTTTTATAGGTAATAAATAAATAATAACTAGATAAAAGTATGTGAGTTATATGTAATTGCATTCCTTTCTAGAAAATGTTAGATTACCTTTATGTAAAATTATATTTATCCGTAAAAGCAACAAACATAGCAATTACATTATTTTTAGAATCTTACTTTTGCTAGAGTTTTATTCGATGGTATAAGCCTTAAAGGCTCTAAAGTGTCTGTAATATAGTTCTATGAAGAGAAAAAGTAAATCAAATGAAGTGAACTTTACTTGTTGATGTAGTTCATTCAGATTTAGAGTTTAAAACTCAAGTTCACTAACATATTTAGATGATAAGTTCAAACTTACAAATTTTCAAGCAATTTTCACATGGTTCATGTAATGTAAGTAGTGAACTATATCTATTATATTCATCATGTTATCCCACCAAGCATTCTATATAAAGCACGTTAACAAAAAAATATCTACCATTGCTCGTGGATTCTCATTATATTAAGTGCTACTAAAAACTAGACAAAAAAATAATTTATATTACTTATTTTGTCACAATGAAAAAAAATGTTTTAATCTCTTCAAACTTTAATTAGGTTATAACCGGGTTGAATTTTCTTTCACTGCATTCTCTTGAGAAAAATTATGTGCTCAAATACATAGATTGGATGCACCACTTACCATTTGTGCAAGTGCGATACTATTATAATTAGATTAAGAATGAGATTCGTTAAATGTACGGTGCTCACTTTTAGGCAATATCGTGAAACTCATATGTGCGTATACTAATTTCAAAAAGAATTTATGTCTCCCTTCTTCGAACAAAAGTGGTTGATACCACACCACTTTTGCTCGTTTAAACTAAGATCTCAAAGTCGGGATATGTGGCATACAAGATTCTTACCTTGAAATTAAGCTTGGTGCTCTACTATAATAACCAAATTATGATAACACAAAACTTTGCATATTCATCGCATATTTTCTGTTCATTACCTTTACAACGGATAAATTGCTTAAACCTACAAACACAATCTAGAGTAAATTTGGTGTACTTTTTGTCGCCTTTAATTGCTTTAGGCATCAAGAAAATGAGGTCTAAGACCTACTTTAAGGATGGTCTCATTTGGTTTACTTAGAACAGAATGAGTTCGCATTTTCTATCAAGATTAATGCTGATAGATAGTGTTGCTGATTCTGTACTATCCAAAGTTGTTCAGTTCAAAACTTTCAAAGTTATATGAATTATGACAAAGATGTTTGTTAACCTTGTTTCACTTACATAGATTGTCCAAATGAAGATGATAGTTTTTCTATTAGCGCGAGTTTTTCAAGTTTAAATTAAGATGTATTTATCTTGTTTATTGGTAAATATTGAGCGTCATATATTCTCACACAAACATTAGATAAAGTTCTTTTATATCACAAGTTGAAAACCTTGATGATTGCTATAATTCTTGCACTAATGTTGTTTTGATCATAAGAACATTAACGCATGTTTATGAGGATGTTACTATATCTATTAGAAGACAAAATGAGAAACTTTTTAAGGCTCCCCACCTTTTTCTTGATGTGAAAGGTAACAAGTAGTTTTATTTTTTTGGTCAAATTTACTTTTATTTCTCTTTATAGTCATAAGATTGCAATATCTTATATAATTATTTTGCATACTCAGTGGTTGTGCAAATTGCAGTAGCAGAGCTTAGATGCGAGGCATGAAGAAAATTTCAAGAGAACCATTGTATAATGGTGATCCCATTTAATCATGTCCGAATTGATATGGTGGACATCAATATTTACTCAATAGAATTTTGTTGCAGTTAAGAGATCGAATAAGATGGAATGCAAAGGAAAAGGGGATTGCTTGATATTGTGGGCATTTATTTTTGAGAAGTAAGGCACATAAAAGAGGTTGAATTTGATTGTAATAAAAATTTACAATTGAATGGCATAATCAAATCAATTAAATCGAGTGATGCATTTTTTGTGTTAAAGAAGTTTTTTTTTCAATCGATATGAATATATTTAGGCAAAATAAAATTAACAGAACCCAACATCTCTTCGGAGAGAGTTAACTAACCACACAGGTGGTACATGACACCATGTAATCCTATGTAGTTCCTTACGAGCATGCTCAGCCATCACATGAGCTACTTCATTTACCTTTCATCCGCCAAAGGAGAACTTGTAGTGATGAAAATATTTGATAAAAGATAGACAATCAAAAATCACCATGTCAACCTCTGGCCTAGCTCCAAATTTTCCCCGTAAAAGGCTAATAATGTTGGAGTTATCTCCTTCCAAATAACTGAATTAAGCCCCAATTCCATAGCCAACCTTAAACCTTCCTTTGCTGCTACGGCTTCGGCTATTAAGGCACTTGCACAATGGTTTAAAGAAGTTAAATGGTTGGCTAAAAGGTTTCAATTAATTTAGGAAAGAATACCCATGCATCTAGCATTTTAGCATTTGACAATTAACTTTGAGAGAGCAACCATGCATCTAGCATGGAGAGATGAAGAGTTTTTCGCAGGCCAAGACATTTATTCTTGAATAATTACAACCAAGATCAATCATGGCATTAATTTTTGTCCAAAAAATGATTTATACATATCCACACTTTTATAAGTAATATAGATATAGATTATTACCAAGACAACGGTAACGAAATATTCATACTTTTTTCTACTGAATACCACATCACATTATATTAAAATATACACACTCTCTTTGATCCCCCCCTCTCTCTCTCTCTCTCTCTCACACACACACACACACACATTCTTACAAAATCACGACACGTGGCCAATTGTGGTATTTCATCAAAAGAAAGATAACACAGTTGTGAATAGTAAAAACAAGATGGGATAAAAGGGATCAAATTTTTTTCGAAAATAGTAAATCTAAGTAGATGTGGTCCTAAATAATGACAAAAATGAAAGTAAGAAATGTATAACTACAAAAAGCAATAAAAAAAAGTAGCTATAATAAGCGGGACTAAATGCTAATAGTACACAACCATATTTCCTAATTAGATACATCAACAATGAAAATGCAAATAAGAAACAAAAACACAAAACAATAATGATTTTCAGGTTTTTATTTTTAGTTTTCATATCCGTTTGAACCCGCTAGTCGAGACACCCAATCTCTTAGAACGAACAACCCAATTCTTACATGTAGTAAACCAATTGGAGGCGCGGGTCTGGTTATGCCGTGGCCTGAAACCAACAAGCTGGGCGCTTAGGTCTTGTCAGCTAACATTTACATATATAAAACTAGCGTTTGGAGCACAACTGTGCAAGTACAAACTATAATTTTGCTTTTAGATATATACCAAAATGTAGAAAATCACAATAGATAGTATTGCAGATTAAAGGATGGACTCTAGAGAGAGGAAGAGAAAAATAGTAGAGATGGTGAATTAAAATTAAAAATAAGAGGAGTTATAGGTAGTTACAAATTGAGTGGGGCTAATAAGTGTGAGGTAGTCTAAACTTTAAGTTCATGGCTGTTGCTAATTTTTTAGGAGAGGGGTTGAAGGGTTTTAAAATGTAGAATAAAGGGTATAGTTGGAAGTGCAAAATAGGCATCATTTGCACGCTCTCTTTTTATTAACAGTATAGTTTACATAGTTGAAAGAAGGCAATTTTTTGGATAGGATCTCACAACAACAAAATGGATATAACTTTGTAAATAGTAAAATCCACAACTACAATAAATAATAGATCTCATAGTTAAAAATAATTAAAGCTATATATCTAAACATATTAAAGTTAATTATTTAAAAAAATTCTATATACCTAACCATTATACTATCTTATTAGGACCTAATTACATCCTTAAAACTACACTATCATATGAAGACAAAATTCATATCTATGAAAAATAAATATATTTTTGAGATTTAGAAGAAAAGAATAATGTTATAGTTGATTTAAATTTACTATACTCCAATACACATGCACAAATACACATAAATTATATACGTGCACCATAGACAGTGAAAAATTATAAAGCGGGATTCACATGATCTGTAAATATATTATCTGCATCCCGTGCATGACGAGGATGTTTCACTAATCTCTAATCTAATATCCATACTGCCAATTAGACTTAATTTTAACTATTGTATCTCTAAAAATGTTGTCTAGAATGAAAATATAATATTCATCTCTCTACAAAACAAGAATATCATATATTATTTTGAAGGGAAAAATTATGTTATAACGGATATGGATTTCTTATATAAGAATTAATACATGTCTAATATAATCAAAGAAACAATTATTTATAGTTATTATATACTAGAAGTGGTTAGTGGACGATGGCAGTGCACTGTTTGGTGGTGCCACCAAGAGTACAAAACATATTGGAGGGTTGGAGTTTGCTATTTGAGTTGTGACCGAGTAAAAAAGAAAAAAAATGAGAGAGAGAGAGAGAACAAAAAATTAGGGCTAATTACACTTATGTCCCTGAGGTTTGGGGGTAATTACACGCGAGGACACAAAGTTTCAAAATGTAACACTTATGTCCGCTGACAAACGGAATACAAAAATACTTAACGGTTTTGACAAAAAGACATATTTGCCCCTGTATGCCCTGTTGAAATCCTGATTTGCCCCTGGGAGGCAGAAAGCAGGAAACTCCACGATCGTGCGACAGTTCTTTTTTATCCCTTTTCTCTCTCATCTCTCTCTCTTCGCTACCCATCTATTCATCTTGCTTCATCACCAAAAAAACCCTAAAAACCGCTAGTTCGTGGAAGATTGAGGTCGTGGTTGACGTGAGAAGGCTGCGCAAGAAACAGGTTAGCATTCACGAACCCAGTGTCGATCCTTTTCTTGAAATGTTAATACACTATGTTTGGGTTTCTTTCCTGTAAAATGTTGGTTTCTTTTACACTCATTTTCTCGTAGATCAACACATCGTAGATGATTGCATGTTATGATATTCCACTACTCATTTCGAATTTTAGGGTTTACAGTTTTCTGTGTCGATTTGAATGTATGTCTGTGATTGCATGCAAATGTAAAGTGTCTAGGGTTTTTTTTCTTGAGATATATCTTTAATTGAAAATGTAGTGGGTTGTATGTTATGTAGGTTAGTTGCTCGTCATGTATTTGCTGTATCTTTAGGTATAGTATCTTGCGGGAATGAAAAATTGGGGGTTTTCTTTAAAAACCTTAATTAGTGACAAATGATGTTGTGTATTGTTGTTTATGCAGTCTTTTGCCCTTACATGTTAATCTATAGCCTTTACAGATGTATTTAAATGTAGGAGTTTTTTCTTTTTTTGATCTTATACCAGGTTCAGTTATGGCTTCTCTTAGCCATGATCTTATGGTGCATTATGATAACAAGTTTGAGTTCACTATACCCAATGTTGATCCAGATAGGTACAGTTACATAGAGCTATTAGAGGACATATGTAGTCTGGGACTTCAGGATGTTTTGAGCAATGTTAGTGTAATGTTTGCCATGAGTGCTTTGGTTGGTGGGACTGAGATGTGTATTGACATTGTAGATGATAGGAGTTTGATGGAAATGTTTAGGTTAAACAAGAGAGTGAAAGTGATAGATGTTTATGTGTCTGCTGTGGAGGCAGTACCAGAAATGGTATATGAGACCCTACAAATTAGGGCTGCTCCTGAAGAAGAGTCTGGGGAAGCAGAAGATGATGTAGTTGTTATGCCCAGGGTGAGCAGTAATGAGGATAGGGTGGAAACAGGGAACAGGGATAAGGATACAACTGATATATCTAGCAGAAGAGATAAGGATACAACTGATACATCTAGCGGAAGAGATAAGGATACAACTGAAACATATAACATTGATAAGGATACAACTGAAACAGATAACAGGGATGAGGACATAACTGAAACAGTTAATATAGGGGAGGCAATTGAGGAGGATAGTGATGAAGCAAGTGACAGGGATGGCAGTGGTAAGGATGTAAATGAAACAGTGAGGGCAGTGGTGAGCAGTAAGGGCAGTAGTGAGGATGAAAGTGAAACAAGAGAAAGGGTAAGCAGTGAGAAGGAGGATAGTGATGAGGCAAGAGACAGGGAGGGCAGTGGCGAGGATGTAAATGAAATAGTGAGGGCAGTGGTGAGCAGTGAAGAGGAGAGTGATGAAACAGTGAGGACAGTGGTGAGCAGTGGTGAGGACAGTAAGGATGAGGATGTTAGCCTAGGGGAAAGTGATGATCTAGATTCAAGTAGTGATGATGGGGTGGGGATGCATGGGGATGATATGCCTGACTATGAAAGGAGTGATGACTGTGAACCACAACATGACAGTGACTCTAGTGTTGAGGTTGGGAAGGATAAAACTAAAAAATTGAGAGGAAAGGTCTTTGAAAAGGCAACTGCTGGGCCTATTTTATTTGAGGTAGGCCTGCTATTTGAGGATGTACATTCATTTAGAAGTGCATTGAAGGACTATGTGATACAAGAGGGATTTAAGTTGGTCAGAGATAAGAGTGATTTTGTAAGAGTCAGTGGGCATTGTGCAAGAGATAGCTGCCCTTGGAAAATTCATGCATCTGTATGCCCTGATAAAACAACATTCAAGATTAAGTCTATTGGACCAGCCCACACTTGTGTTAGAGAAGGCAGAATCCCAGAAGCTACATCACCTTGGATTGCTAACAAGCTCATAGATCTCATTAGATCAAATCCAGATATTAAAATTGCTGGTATGATGGCAGAAATGCAGAAGTATGGGGTGCAACCTGGTAGAATACAGTTATATAGGGCCAAGAAAAGGGCATTAGATGAGATAGATGGAGGACATGCTGAGTCATATGCTAAGCTTCCAATGTATAAGGAGATGGTTAAGAGGACAAACCCTGAAGCAGTGTTGGAATTAGAATACAATAGGCCTGACCTCACAGTTCCACCTTCATTCAAAAGGATGTTTATCACCTTTCCTGCCATGATTGATGGATTCCTAAAGGGGTGTAGGCCATGGATAGGGTTTGATGGATGCCATCTAAAAGGAACATATGGGGGTGTACTGTTGGCTGCCATTTCTATTGATGGGAACAATGGCTTGTTTCCTGTAGCATTTGGCATTGTTGAGAGTGAGAACAAGGACAGTTGGGAGTTTTTCTTTGGCCATCTGAAGAACCAAATTGGAGAGGGTAGGGATGAGCAGCCTTGGACATTTATGACTGATAGGCAGAAGGGGTTAGGGGAGGCAATCAACTATATCTTCCCCAATGTCTACAATTGGCACTGTTGCAGGCATGTATATGCAAATTTCAAGGCTAAGCATCCTGGTTTGTTGCTGAGAAATAGCTTTTGGATGGCTGCTAGGGCTTGTAATGGAAAAACATACAAGTATGCAATGGAAAAAATAAAGGACCAAAGTAGGGCAGCTTATGATTGGCTTACTAACCTGCCATTGTCATCATGGACAAGGTTTGGATTTGATCCAATGGCAAGGTGTGATAGTATCACAAATAACATCACTGAGAGCTTCAACAGTTGGTTAGGGGACTTGAGGTATTTGCCTGTGTTGAGCTTGGTGGAGCAGATAAGGAGTAAACTGATGGGCAGGTTTCACATGAGGTTGCAATTAGTATCAACTTGGGACATTGTTGTACCCCCAAGGATTTTGGCAAAGCTGAACAAGAATAGAGAGGCATGTAGAAAATGTACACTTCTAGTAGCTGATGACAATGAATTTCAAGTAACTGAGTTTTGCATCAACTACATTGTTAATCTTGAGAGGAGGAGTTGTGAATGTAAGGCATGGGATGTGAGTGGGATTCCTTGTAGGCATGCTGCTGCATGCATATCTTATAGAAGGGGTATGCTTGAAGATTTCTGTGGTCCTTGCTTCCACAAGGACAAATTTTTGAAGGCCTATGAAGGTATGATTCATCCTGTACCAGACATGAAGTTGTGGCCTGATATGGAAGTGACTCCTCCAATAGTTTTACCCCCACCTCTGAGAAGGCTCCCAGGCAGGCCTAGGAAAAATAGAAAAAGGCAAGCAGATGAACCAACACCAAGTCAAACCAGGTCAAGCACACTTAGGTGTTCACTGTGCAAGGAGCTTGGACATAACAGAAGGACATGCCAAAGAGGTCCTGTAAGGGCAAGGGTATGACTCTAACACCTACCAGTAGTCTCTATATTTTTTTTTAACTTCTTTTTTCTAATGGTTTTTTTACATCATACACAACAGGCCACCAGTTCTGCTGCTGCTCCCTCAAGCTCCCAAGCTGTTGCTCCTTCATGCTCCCAGGCTGCTGCTCCTTCAAGCTCCCAAGCTGCTGCTGCTCCTTCATGCTCCCAGGCTGCTGCTCCTTCAAGCTCCCAAGCTGCTGCTGCTCCTTCATGCTCCCAAGCTGCTGTTCCTTCAAGTTCCAGACCTTAGGGTTTCAGTTTAAATGTGACCTTTGTAAATGTGCTTAAGGTGTAAACTTTTGTAATTAGCAGTCTTTTTGGACATGACTGTAATGACTGTAATTGCTTAGGGATGCTAATTGTGCTTAGGGGTGTTAATTACATTTGCATTGTTGTTGAAAGATGTCAAGATGAATTTAGGGATGTTGTTTTATATTGGATGAAATATGTGTTTTGGACTTGACAGTCCTGTGCTATGAGTTGCATTGTTGGTTTGGGTATGACAATGAGAATGAGTTGTCATTTTGGAGTTAACTGTTACAGGTTTGGTAAGTTTTGGATATGGATGATACATGTTATTTTCAGTTTGGACATCAATGTTACACGACTTCATTGATATTTGGACATAACTGTTACAAAGATGTTGCAGTTTGGACATGTTTGCAATAATCACTGTACAATATCCACTGTAAATACTTCTGTGCACATTTGTTGCAAACAACAAGTTACTTCACTAAATAAAAGGTTTGACATACACAAATTACTTCACTAAATAAACAAGAACAACCATTACATAATAGTCATCAAATACTACAGCCCTAAACTGCCCAAACCCTACTACTTCACTCCAATGGCAATGGCCAATAAACACATCAAGAAGCAGCCTATCAAAGCCATTTTCAACAGTTTCGTGATCTCTTCCAAGCTGTCAACCCTCATAACTAGTGGCCTATCATGCTCCATTGAACCACCAAACTGACCAATGGCTTCAGGTACATTCTGGGTGCCAAGTTGGAGTGCAAGAAGGCCAAGATTGGTAGGATTGCACCATGCAAACATGTTGCACTCTCCGAATGGACATGTGTAGTACAGCTTATGTTTGTTATTGTTGGACCATGAAACCCTAATCAAAGCCTTGTGTCCACAATTGCAATTTTTGTCCTCATAGTTCAGCTCACAGGGTTGATTCGACCTCTTACGTCCAATGCTTGAAGAAGACCTGAATATTGACATGAACAATCTGCAAATGAAAAGGATATAAGTGCTTAGGTAACAAACATGAAAAATCTGAAAAACACACTGGGGACTTTTAACAAACATCTGGTGTGCATATATACCAGTAGATATAGATGCATATATAACAGTAGATGTTTGGGGATTAACGAAGACAACAAAGCCTAAATTTTGGTTGACAACTCTAATTTCGAAGTAAACCCAAATTTTGCCCTAAATTTGATAAACCCTAATTTCGTAACCCAAGGTTAGCTCAGTTTACCTTTAATCTGTTGCGGCTTTTGAATATCTTACTTTGCAATCACACCGAATCCAAGCTGTCGACCTTCGTGCTTAGTCCTTCAAGCAAATTTGCCTCAGTCGTTCATAGGGTTCATTGTTCTTCTTTTGCAATTGCACAGAATGTCCAAATTTCACCTTTCTGTCCATTTGTTTACTACCCACTTGAGTTAATAAGTACAGTTTGAAATTGGAAGCGGGAAATGCCTGGCACGTGAGAAATTTGAAGGGGCATACTGTTTTATAGAGTATAAGGGTAAAGTTGGGATTTTCAAAATATGTATTGATGACATCATAAAAAAAAGTACACTTTTTGGACGGAACTCTGACGGATGGATACGGGTGATACATTTGAAACACTTTTGGTCACGGAATGTTATATTTTGAAACTTTGTGTCATCGTGTGTAATTACCTCCAAATCTCAAGGATATAAGTGTAATTAGTCCAAAAAATTAAGTTAAACGCGTGCCCATGTAAAAATTATTCGCAAATTTTTTAGTAGACAAATTAATGCCCATACGCAGTTTTCTGACCTTGGGCCATGTCTATCATACCGCTTGCACCACATCAGATTTCCACATGTGGCGTCAGTGTATTTTTTGAATTGACAGTTTTAAGATAGTCACAATGGTGCGGAGGGAGACGTGCCATCATTTTTTGGCGTCTTTCCTTATCACAAGGCTTTTGTAAATGCTTCTAAAGATCAGAGATCTCTTTGAAACTTATTCTCTTAAACATTTCTTTATCTAAAAATCGTATGTCGCTTTGTCTTGTACCTTCTCTATCTAAAAAACGTCCTACTTTTACACATCCAGGAGCACTTTAGTAACCATCTCTTTCGTTCGTTAGAACTTAGAACCTCTAGAACCTTTTCCTTTTTTTTTATCAAAAAGAGTAGGGCTTGATGAGATCATCAGACCATTCTGGGTTGTTTTCTTTTTGAATAGGTCGAGTCGGATGATAGATTTCATCTCGCTTAACTCGGTATTCCCCTGATCGTCCTTAGCTTGTATTGGGGTCACCTTAGCATTAAGCGAATTTGCTCTCTCTCGGAGCTTCCTTCTTGAGGTGCACCCTCTTCAACCTGTCCTTGGAATGATGGGAGTTTGACCGTATCCCAAATCTTTTTTCTCATCCATGCTCACCTTATCTCTAGTGGCGTACCTCTCGTTGTTTTTCAGTCGTAAGAGATTCACATTAACCTCTTCTTTTGATGGGTTGGACAATCTGCGTAGGCAAACTAAGCACAAGCCTTCTTGAGCGAGCAGTACTTGTTCGTTCCAGAGAGAAACATTTATCTTGTTCCATCCACTAAGCCATCTCTGTCATTTTTTCTTCTTGATACTTTAGATCCTTGGACAAGATCCTAAGCAGTAGTCTCCACTCTCGCTGGCCAGTTTCCTCGTTGATTGCTTTCAATTGGGCCGATTCACGGGTTGTTGTTTCTGCACCACTTCTTCTTCACAGTATCTTTCCTTTTTCCTTAAGAGGCAGGTGTCTATCCAATAAGGATCTTCCAAAATCACTCTCCTGACTGAGGAGTCTGTCGCCTTGCGGAGGTAGCTCGGCTCCCTTCTATCAAAGAAACTCTTTTTTTTTTTTGTCTCATAATTTCTCTGAGGTTAATTTCTTCTTGGAGTGGAGAGATTGATGGGGAAATACCGGTCATTGATGGATGTCTGAAATGGATTTGTATAGTTCTTGTGTTCATTGGCCTTTTCTGTAAACTTGATCAGGCAAGTCTAAATCTTCTCCTATATCAAATCACGAAACATAATAAAATATTTAGTTGAATGAGTCTATTTGCCATGATATTTGCAGTATGTTACGTTCCTTTGATCTTCAGGCTTGGGCATTTCCAGCCCTTGAGACAGCTTTAGACATCACCATTTTACATGTGATCAAAGACTTAATCGGCTTTGGTGATGTCAAAGGTATAGACCTTGTTTCCCTCTTTTACCTCAGCCGAACTAGGATTAGGGCCTTTTTCAGGCTGCCTTAGAAGTGTAAGGTTTTGTGGCAGTAATTTCTGTAGCCCAATCTCAGCAAATCTTCTAT
This sequence comes from Escallonia herrerae, assembly GCA_033070095.1. Lineage (NCBI taxonomy): Eukaryota > Viridiplantae > Streptophyta > Magnoliopsida > Escalloniales > Escalloniaceae > Escallonia > Escallonia herrerae. Next base: position 3,356 of record JAVXUP010000105.1, on the reverse strand, counting down.
AGCATAGACTTCGACACTGGGTTCCTTATAGTAGGTTCCTTTCGGCGAGTTCATCCTATCTCTCTTGAACTGCAGCAGTTCCTCATACCTTGAGCCCCCGTCGCTCAGCTCAAATAGGTCTTAAAATTCCATCCCCTCGGATCTGATTTTTTGATCATTATAGAGACCATTCAGAGCTAACTTTTCAAACTTGAGCTCAGGTAAATAGACTTTGACTTTGTGTTTAGCGTGCTTGAATCATTCTATAAAATTAGTAACAGGTTCTCCGCCCATTTGATGCATTTTGGCAAGATTATACCTTTTGAGGTGGTTATAGAAAAATGAGATGGAACATATCTTCCATTTGGGCCCATGATAACATTAAGTTGGGTGGTAGGCCAATATACCAAGAGAAATTTGTATTAGAAAGGGAGTTAGGAAACAATCTTAGCTTGAAAAAAATCAAATGTGGCAGCTCTCCAAACTGGTTCAAGAATGAGCCTATATGCTCAACAGTCGACTGAATGGTCTCGCAACTAAAGGTAGCAAAGTCAGGGACTGTGTACCCTCTTAGAAAGGAAAGCCTGCGTCTGACCCATTCAAGGTATGGCTTGGAATAACAAGGTCGGCCTACAGGTCTGACGCCTGAGCTGACTTGCTCTCTGATAAGATTGATGAGTTGGTCTCAATTAAATGTCATTTAGGGACACAGAGGAGGGTTAAAATAAGGATAATAAACCTGAGCATATGGCTGGTTTGGCTCATATGGCACCCCGAATATATTGAGATGTATGTAGTGATAGTTTTCTCTAATAGGCCTCAAACCTTGATTGTTTCCTTATCTCAACTAGTCAGCTTGTGGGATGGCATGATTTTGAGAGTCAGTATAATTTTGGTTTGCCACCGAAGAGTTGTTTGCTGCTAGGTTTAGTTCGGGTCCCCCAAGCTGTGGCGAGGCGACCCAGCCGTAATTGCATTTTGCCTTTCAGCACTCTTAGCCTTGTTTAGAGAATGTCTAAACATGGTTGTGCTATCAGACATACTCATTTGAAGGTTTTTACGTGTTCATCATTCTTTGGATATGTTCATTACTCAAAACTTCCTTTCTAACAAGGTTCTCTCCCGATCTCCAAAAGAATCCAAGTAATGTACGCGGCTGAGGGATGGTCAAGGCGGAAGGGGAAATGGTGGTGACGGCATGGGATGGTGGCGGCGGCTGGGGTATGGTGCATGGTGCATGGTGGTGGCTAGGGAGAAAGAGAAAGGAATCAGGATTAGGGTTGTGAAATTTACGAAATGAATTTTTTACCCTTAGTGAATTAACACATGTGAGCTTCAAATAAGGGCGCAACTGTTTTTCTAATTCATTGACATAAAAAAACTTATAACATAGCAACAGAAAAGACTTTCCCATGTTAATTTCACTCTACAACAAATTAGAACACACATTTACTTCTGATACACTTTAAGGAAAAGGGTCTTTAGCGACGGATTTTGAAGTCGCTAAAGACCCAAAATTCATTGGTAAAGACTTTTACCGATGAAATTTTCGTCAAAAAAAGTCTGTGGATAAAAATCCAGTCGTTAACACATTAGCGACGGATTTTGGTGATCCTTGGGCAAAAGTATTACTTTTAGTGACGCAATTGAATATTTTTTTCCGACAATAAAGGTATTTTTGGTAACTCATATTGGCAAAAAATTAAAAAGAAAAGACTTTTAGTTACGGATATTCCATCGCTGAAAGTCTTGTAGTCCGTCGCTAAAAGCTTGTCTCGCGACTGTTAACGATGAAAGTTCGTCGCTAATAGTACATTTCTAATCTCTTTGTAGGTCTTTGGCTATAAAAGTTCGTTGCTAAAAGTCCGTTAGTGAAAATATAAAAGTTTTTTAATAACTTTTTCACTCTTTTAAAATAAGCTTGTTTGTTATGTGGATATTTATAGGCCTCAAGCCGAACAATGCTTAATATTTACAAGCTGAGATTGAACTGACATAAAAAAAACTGTATCATTTAAAAAAAAAAAAAAGTCACGCCATCCTTCAAATGAACTATATTCTTTAGTGTCATATCAGTAGCATAAAATGGTAGGATATACCTCCAGCAAAACATTTTGAAATAGTCAGGGGCAGAACTACACTTGTACTGGGGGGCTAATGCACCCCCTGAGATTTTGAAAAAAAAATTATATATATAATTTTTTTTCACTCGCGACACTGTCTCTCTCTCTCTCTCTCTCTCTCTCTGTTCCCGTCGACCTCTCACCGTCTCAGACTCTCAGTGTCTCACGGCCACGGCCCACGGCAGTTGGTGCCTCACCAGTCACTTCATAGTCACCGGTCATCGGTCACGGACGGCGGTCGAAGCCCCGAAGGCCCTCACCAACTCGGCAACTTAGGCCAGATCTAGCCTAGATCTACGAGCCGGCAGACGAAGAGTGACGAACCTCACCGGTCATGGACGACGCCTGACTCTTGAGCCTCAGTCACTGGTCACGGACGGCGGTCGCCCTCACGGTTTCACCAACTCTGGTCTCCCGTCTCCGGCCAGAGGCCCAGATCTAGCCTAGTCTAAGGTTCGAACTTCAAATTGAAAATTTTAGTCTAAGACTTCTGTTTCTTCTCGTTGGATTGGAAATCAACAGAATACTAAAGGTTTTAACTTGTAAGCTCTAATGTTTGTATTTTGTAACTACAACTTTCAGAACATCAAGGTGACGAACTGACAAAGTGACGACCTCACCTCAACCGGTGACGACGATCTTCTTCGGTCTTCACTCCACGGACGGCAAAGAACCCACCGCCGAAGACTTTGCGACAACGACGCCGTTCTGATTTCTAAAGGACTGAGGTTGGTGTGCATTTTGAACAATTTTTTCCCATTAAGAATTGATTATTTGATTGATAATTTTAGGTTGTTAGTTGTACATTTGAGAAATAAATTATTAATTGATGCTTTATGGTTGTTAATTGTGCATTGAGATTGAGATTGTTGATGGAGGATGGGACCCAATTGGATTTTAATATGTTTTCTATGTGTTATCGAAAAGTGCACTTTGTTTTTGTGTGCTATTTTATTTATAAAAAAATTTACTGACTTCGATATATTTTTAGCACCCCCTGAGGTGAAATCCTGGTTCTGCCACTGGAAATAGTATCCCCTTAGTAGAAAGAAACAATATCCCCATCTGTCTCCTCTCCATGAAGCTCTTCAGCTGAGCAAAATCCTTCCTACCTGTATACTACCTTACGAGAAAACTTCCCACTTCAATGCCAGTCAAATTGTCATCTAAAAATCCGGGAACTAAAAACCAGCCTTTGCTTCTATGCATTTGATGCAACCAGCCTTTGCTTTTATTTATTGGATGCAGGTCCCC